>JAFEMH010000741.1:0-637110 GCA_022495995.1 Adenophora triphylla var. japonica
ACGAGAAACCCGAGTCCGCATAAAGCTTAACAATTCTACTCGAAGCGGCTGTCGTACACTTCGACAAGTTGGACATGCCCTTTGAGCAAGATCTTTGGAAGGGTTAATCAAGGAGGGTCTCCTTAAGCCGTGGACGATTACAAACCCAAAGTTCCGTAGCCCGATGCGGACAAGAGCAAATCTTGCGCCTTCCGTCGGTATCGCGGCCATTACAGCGACAAGCTTGTTTGGGGTTACGATACGAAATCCGAACTTGATAGAAGAAGGCAAGTTAGAGCGCCCCCGTGGGCCCAATACGATCGGGAATCCCTTTCCGAGACAATAACGGCGTGAATTCCATTGAGTGGGTGCCCCGAAGCGTGCCACGGGAGCCGGTTTCTCCGCCTCTTTCGGAATTTGGATCCTCCTCTAATGTCCCACATCGGCTACGATGTTTGTGATTGCTCACTTTGCTGGAGTACGAGTCTCGAGCTTGTCAGGAGCAATCCTCAGAAAACGAGAAGAAGAAATCCTCTCAACGGCAAGCGAGAGAAAGATCTGAAGCCGGAGATACCGGCGTAGGTACACTTGGAGAACCCTCGGGAGGTTCGACTACTACGTGCTTGTACTCCGGCCGAGTCCTCTTTGCCTCCCGGGCCATGCGGCTCTAGAAGCGACGGGGGTGGGAAAGCCGAAAAGCCCAGTGAAACCGAGTCGAGACCACGGAACACCGGAATACCTCGGATCTTGGTAGTCTTGCGCCGGTCGGAAGCCTAACCCTCCGCGGGATCGGCCAAGATTCAACTTGTCCGGCTTCCGAGCCGGACCGGTAAAGGAAGATCAAGGTCGGCTTGGCAATCGCACTCGATCAATGTGCTAACCAAGGCGGCAACCGCCGCGGGCGGCCTCAACATACTCCTGAGGTTCAGTGAAAGGCTTTACCTCGCAAGAGGAAGACGAGGAAACGGATGGGTGGATGACTCTCCTTCTACGGATAGAGACAGAGATCTACGACTCCCGCTGTATGGCGGCATGATCACGTTACGTGATGAAGACTTACCGAGAGACGCCTCGGGGCACAACGAAGCTCTGTACATCACTCTCAAACTTCAACACCATATCACTCCCCGGAGTATTGGTAGATAACGGGTCGGCCGTTAATGTCCTCCCTCTCGGCATGATGCGAGCTCTCCGCATCCATGAAAGCCATTTGATACCGTCTACTCGGACTATCGAGGCCTACGACAACTCGTCTCGTCCCATCACAGGGACGGTGACTCTGGAACTTTGGTTCGAAACCCCGAATGGTGCCGGCAAAATTCCACGTGATGGACATTCCATCGAGTTCACGGCTCTTTTGGGACGCCCTTGGCTACACCACATGAAAGCCATAGCTTCCACTCTCCATCGGTGCGTCAAGTTCATTAACCGGCGGGGAGATCTCGAAGTCATCCGAGGACGGTTTCCTCATAGGAAACGAAGCCGAAGACAGATGGCATGACGTGTCGCACTCGAGCAGGGTTACCTCCTTCGAATCAACCAAGGGACTACGGGGCAAATCTCATCGAGAATCCCTCGAGTCGGAGATGCTAACTATGTAAACGTACTCGAGCGAGGCGGACCACAGAAGCGGTCCGATACATCAAGTTCAGCTGTCGTTTCCAACACTTGGAGCGGGTGGAAGGAAACGCTTGAATATCGCCATGATACGGGCACATAAACCCCGAGTCTCCAATCGGAGATTTGTCGGCATTCTCCAAACAAACTCTACGGCCCCGCCCAGTGAAGAGGTTTTGTGATAAAGGTCAACAAGCACCGTCATTCTCGGGATGAATGCATGGAAGTTGTATGGGACGTCCTCCACGAGGAACTACCCCTGCACCCCTCTTCTCCAACGAAGAGCATGATGTTTTCCTATTTGCTCCGGCAACGCAACTTTGACGCAATACGTCCCTACACAGATTGAGCGATCGAGATGACGATGAATCTGGACTCTCCGGAGTCGAGGACGCGGCGGACCCGCAAGCGAGACCTCCGCATTCACATGCTCGGTTTTGAGGACGGAACTCCTTCCGATCGGGTCACTTACGACCAAGGTTCCAATACCATGGAAATTGTCAAGCTCAGCGTCCGGTCTGAGACGGCTATCCGATAATTGGAAGCACGTGATTCACGCAGCGAGGAATCCCTACGATCAAGTAAGGACGGCGACTTCGTCAATATCATCTATTCAGGTATCTGATGAAGCCAAGGATCCCGTCCTTGTTATCAGTCTACGCAACACCAAGGTCACCCTCGATGGCCTTTGCTCATGGTAAACGAGGCCACAGCCGGCGAGCTCGAGCTCATCACTACTTCCAGTACCGGCCCAGGCGGCAGCCGGCCCGTGCCGTCGGTCAAGCTTATACCCTCAAGCGC
Source organism: Adenophora triphylla var. japonica (assembly GCA_022495995.1). Taxonomy (NCBI): domain Eukaryota; kingdom Viridiplantae; phylum Streptophyta; class Magnoliopsida; order Asterales; family Campanulaceae; genus Adenophora; species Adenophora triphylla. The sequence goes on from JAFEMH010000741.1 coordinate 2,398, forward strand.
CGCCGAGGCCAAGGGCAACGGCAAAGGAGACCAAGCTCCTCACCTGCTACAAGTCGAGATCAACCTCGGGAACGCTTCCGGCGGCCACCCGAAAACATCTGTGAAAGTCTTCCCCTTGAGCGAAGTCGGCTCCGACACACGGAAATGACCACCTCGGCATCAACATGCTTCGGTTCGATTCTACTCCCGGTCGTCACGGCCCCGGATTCGGACATCACGCGATCATTGCTAGCTCACGATAGACTTGGCGATCGAGCGAGATCACGAGACCGTCAACATTGCGGAATTCAATACCCCCGTGGGGTCAATCAACGAGATATGGGCAAACTTCTTGGTGATCGAGATTAAGGAAGGACGCATGGAATGTCCCGGTCAGGCTTCCTTCGTCAATATAATCCAAGTGTTCCCGCCATTCGGCGATTTGAATGTAATCACGGTTACGGACACTAGCCGGACGATGCGCACCTACGGAGGCTGCCTAGGTCTCGCAAGGAAAGCTCTCATGGAACTAGCCGCTCAAGAAAGTCGTCTTTGGGACGAAGACCAAGCTCGAAAGACCTACGGGGACCAAGCCCTTAAAGTGTCACGGGCGGCTTCGGACGAGAAAGCTAGAGGCCACTCTGAGACCGGTTCGACCTCGGGAGTTTTGCCCATGGCAACTTCGGACTACCGTCTGTTCTCATCCAACCCCCTCTGCCGGGCAAGGGTGGTCAACGGTCCCGATGACCTAGGAGATGGAACGACACGGCGGAGCGAATCCCGGCGCTTACCTTCCCGAGGAAAGCAAGTTCTGCTGTGAAAACGACGACGAAGATGATGAAACCATTCTCTTCCAAGCCGGGCATGAAGTCAACAAAACCGGACTCCCGAGGTCACGGGAGGATGGGAACGGATCATTACCGCACTCAAATTGAAAGGCCAACTCGGGGAGGAAGGTCTATTTAAAAACGAGGAGGAGGATGGAAATTCGTCTCGAGCAACTACTCGGGGAAATTCCACGGTCTACGGCCTTCATTTACGAAACGATCAGCGGGACGGCAACCGGTCACATGGGCGAGATGTTCGGGAAGCCGTGTACTCACCTTCCGAGCATACCCGCCACTCGAGATAAAGCGAGAGAAGAAAACTCTCCCCGATGGAGGTTTACCTAGATTGCCGCACGCGGTTGAAGAAGCCCGGCTATTCTCACATGGGAAGAAACGCGAGGCATTAACTCTCGGCGCGAGCTCCGCATTTGCAAGAAGGTTGATCTGGGCCCCGAGTGGAGGAAAACTAGCCAACCACGAGTATCGCCGGACCCAACTCCAGGCGCACTGAGTATGCTCGGCAAGAAGGAAAGGAACGCGATATACCGTGAAGAGATCAAGGAGACCGTTCGTTTGAGCCGAGAACTCTCCAACCTCCCCAGGAGGGTCGGCAACGCACGGTTCGATTCGAGCAATCAGCATTTGTGCACTTACATTCGAACGGCTACGTCAAGCGTAGGCTACCTCCCCGAGAGGCACCTAAGCCCGTATCTGGGACGAGGATCCGTCAAGCTGCCGAAGCTCAGGAATTCATCCACAATCAATGAGTTGAGGGAAGACATATGGCCCTATGCTACTGAGGAATCCTCCTCTAACTATGGCTCAACTCGGGCGGCTGTTCGAAGGGACCAAACGATGTCGGCGTTCTAACCCGATCGGGTCAAATCCATGCATTACCACCTAAGGCCACCAAAAAGCCGACGGAGCAGAGTGCCGGTCCGGCCGGCCCGAAGACACAAGTTCCTTGAAAGAGGACCCGATCCTCACTCGGCTCAAGCAGACTCGAGGCAAACATTCCCCTTTGGTCTCTGCTCACCGCCTCTTATCCTCACACGCTCAAGCTAGAGGAAAGCCTGGCCCGTACCATGGTCCCCGTGGGCCTTGACCCCGGATGAAGTCATTCGGATGATTGGTAACATCCACTATGGCAACATTATCACCTTCACAGATTTGGACCTTCCAAAATTTGGGGGCGATCACAATGAGCCGCTCTACATCACGGATCCAGTGGACGAGCGTCGCCTTCCGCGTGTTGGTAGACGGAGGTTCCGGAATGAATGTCTTGCCGGCCAAGATGATGGACTGCTTGACATCAAGCCCACGAGATCTTAAGCCTTCGATCCACCTTTGTCAAGGCCTATGACTCTACTTCCCGTACGAGTCCTCGGGGTTGCTACTCTCAACATGCGGTTCGGCAAGCGGGTGATCCCCACCAATTCCAAGTGTTGGACATTCCAATCACTTTCGCACGGCCATCTGGGCGTCACTGGCTGCATCAAATCAATGGCGTGGCATCCACCCTTCACCGGTGCCTCAAGTTCATGCAAGGCAACGAGCTAACCACGGTCTACGGCGACGGTGTCACCACCAGGGGACCGGCACCAACGACATTCCGGTATTGGAAATCAAGCATAATGATGACATGCCATTAAGCTTGGATTCACTGCGGAGACCTCCAAGATCCAAATATGCAACGTGGACCTTCCCTTTGTCTCACGATCAGATTCCTCCCGCCATGAGGATGATGAAACTCATGAACTTCATCCCGGGGCGGGGCTCGGCAAAAAGGCTGCAAGGCCGGCACAAGTTATTGAAGTCAAGGACCACACCACGGTCCGGGGGCTTGGCTACGTGCCAGCACCGGTGACATCAAGGAAGACAAAGGCTCGCCCGCACCAGCGGCGGCCCGCAAAGGGAACCTCAGACGGCACACCCAATCTCCGAGCCTTACGGCTTTGACCTCGCTCATTACTTCACCCGAGGCAGACGAGCGGCGGACAGGGGACCGACAAAGGGAGCAAGCAGCGAAGCGAGGGGCCAGAGCAGACCGGCGGAACCGGCAGCGGGCGGGGACCGACGGTGGAAGCGATGAAGATGAGAAAGAAGCGGGGATAGTCAACGCCAAGACTACGAGAAAGAATGGAACGGCTAGCACGGGACCTCAAGCGTTTCGAGAGGACTCAAAGCTAATCCGATAAGGGAGCGTTCCTCGACATCACGGCTCTACCTGGACCAAGCTGCCACCACGGTCCGGCATGAGTACACATTCAAGGGAATCCCGAGACTTGGAGGAGCAACTCAAGGTACTCTCCATGGGAAACAAGTTGTTCGGATCGGCCGCCGAGGCCACATTCGAGACGGTAAATCCAAAGCGGAAGGAACCGGGAATTCATAGAAAACGCTCTCGGTGGACCGGCTTTACAGTCTGTTTGAAGAAGTCATGGAGTTGCCCAATTTGATCGGCGGGGCTCAGACAACGGCATGATCGCCATGATAGGGACGGCGGGAGCCAAGCCTCTCGATCCGCACCCTCCTCAAGCATCCGGCAATGCCGAAGAATTGGGTAACTTTCACCGGACCGAGGGCAAGCCGGGCGGGGTGGAAGACAAGCGGGCCCGCACCCACATCTCCCTAAACCCGGTCTCAAACCCTCTGAGTCGGTCCTTGTCGAGGAGTCCGGTCCTCGAGTCATCCAGCGGCCTTACGCCGGAGGACTATAATGTTGTAGCCAATCATGTATTCCCGTTCTTGTGTAATGAAAAGTCGACCTTTCGGAGTATCCTCTCATTGCCACTTTAACAAGCGATAAGTTAACAAACAACTTAAAAGACGTTAATAATTCAATTGATAAAGAAGCGGACACATTAAGCGAACAATACATTAGAGAAGTTCTCGAGCGTGTAGTTGACCAAGAGGACAACCGGGCCCAAGGCTAGAAGAGGTTATGACGAAAGTGAACACAGGGTCGGTGCAAGAGCCTAAAGAGACACAAGTGGGCGGTTTCTTCGCCGATGCGAGAAAAGGAAGCCACGATAAACCTCCTCAGGGAGTATGTTGACGTGTTCGCTGGTCATACCGGGACATGCCGGGACTCGATCCCTCAATCGTGGAGCACGAATTCCCACTGGATCCCGAATCGAGCACTGTCAAACGAAGGCTGCGCAAGATCAAGCAGTGGTCCTTGCAAGTTAAAGAAGAAATTGAGAAAATGCTCGAGTTGGTTTCATCGAGTGATTGAGTACCCGACTTGGCTCTCCAACATCGTGACGGTCACCAAGGCCAATGGAAAGGTCGAGATCTTTGCGTGGATTTCCGGGATCTCAACAAGGCCAGCCCTAAAGATGATTTCCCATTGCCTAACATCGACATCTTTGAGTCGACACCACGGAATTTCGAAGTAAAGTCCTTCGTGGACGGGTTTCTTTGGATACAACCGAGATCAAGATGTCCGAGGAGGATCGAGGCCAAAGGCTTGCCTTCACCACTCCATGGGGGACATGCATTACACGGTCATGCCGTTCGGTCTAAGAAACGGCTGGGGCTACTTACCGGCGGTACACCCAGCGACCCTCTTCCATGACATGATTCACAAAGAAATCGAAGTATATGTCGACGACATGATCATCCACTCCAAGGGATCGGACATGCGGCACATGACGGATCTGAGGAAGTTCTTTAACGGACTCGAGAAAACACTCCATGAGGTTGAACCCGGCAAAGTGCACCTTCGGCGTCAAGCGCGGCAAGGTGCTTGGGGTACATGGTTACGAGAAAGAGGTATCGAAGCCGATCCCGGGAAAATCAAGGCCATCATCGACATGAAGCCGCCTCGAGCCTGACGAAGTGAAGAGCTTCATGGGAAGACTTCGATACATCGGTCGCTTCATCAACCGGTTGACATCTCTCTGCGAGCCCATGTTCAAGCGATGAAAAAGAATGCCGACATCAAATGGGACTCAGAGTGCCAAACGGCTTTCGAGAAGATCAAGACCTACTTGGTGAATCCCCCAGTGCATTGCCCGCCACATGAAGACAAGCCACTACTCCTGTATCGCGATGAGACACGTCTATCGGAGCAATCTTTGGCACAAGAACAAAAGATTCCAAGGTTGAGCATGCAATCTACTTCGTAAGCCGAAAGCTTCAAGGAAGTGAACTCGGCTACTCGGCATCGGAGAAAACACTGTACCGCCTTGGTATGGGTAGTCGGGAAAGCGAAACACTACATGCGGTCGCATTCGGTGCTCTGGTCTCCAAAGTGGACCCCGTCAGATATCTCTTTGACAAGCCATCCTGTCAATGCGGCTAGCCAAGTGGTCATTCTTCTGGTGAGTTCGACATCAAGTACATGGTCGAAGAAAATCAACAAAGGGCGAGTAATGGCGAGATCGGCTTGCCGACTTCGAGCGGTGAACCTAAGGGTCACGATCCGCAATTTCCGGACGACGGAATCTTTTCACTTGACGGTGCAAACCGGCGGCAACTCTTCTTCGATGGGGCAGCCAACAAGAAGGGGAATGGCATTGGAATGCTCCTTGTCGATCCCAGGACGAGCATACTCCCATAGCCGTCAAAGGCTGAATTTTGAAGCAACCAGCAATGCGGCGAGAATCTGGCTTTGTGCGGCGAGGTTTGGAAGCCGCCCTCGAGCGCAACATCTTAGAGGCTGGATGTATATGGAGACTCGGCATTGATCATCAATCAAGTATCCAACAAATGGAAGACGGTAGATTCCGGCCTTGAAGTACCACGCGTACATGGAGGAGCTCATTGCTCGGTTCAAGGACATCTCTTTTCACTATTTGCCAAGAGACGGGAACCGCTTCGCGAGGCATGCAGCAGCCCTCGCCTCTCTTGTCGAAATTCCCGAAGGAAAGCGGTAAAACCCCTCGAGAATAGGCGGACGGGAAACACCCGCCTATTCTTTGTGAGATCGAAAAAGAAAAAGAAACGATCGACGAACCCTGGTATAATCAAATTTACCGGTACCTCCAAAGCGGAGAAGCTTCCTTCACAAATGAAGATGGAAAATACAAAGAAGGGATCAAAGCCAAAAACATGATGGCATTAAAACGCACGGCATCCCATTTCGTCATTACAGGGGGTATGTTGTACAAGAAGCGCCACCGAGGGCCACTCCTTCGGTGTGTAAACAAAGAAAAAGCCGGCGAGCTAATGAACGAAGTTCACAACGGAACTGCGGTCCGCACATGAACGCCCGAGCATTGACACGAGATCATTCTCCGTATGGGATACTATTGGATATCAATGGAAACAGGGCGCATCCGGTTCGTCAGAAGGCTGCGACAAATGTCAACGGTTTTCCAACCTCAATCACGTCCCTCCTCACGAACTCTCTTTGCATGACTACGCCATGGCCTTTCGCCACATGGGGAATCGACGTCATCGGCAAGATCACTCCTCCGAGGAGCAATGGTCACGAGTTCATTTTAGTCGCGATCGACTACTTCACCAAATGGGTAGAAGCCGGATCGTACAAGTGCGAATTCTAGGAAGGTGGCCGAGTTCATCCAGAGAGAACATCATGTGCCGATATGGAGTGCCCAACGAGATCATCTCCGACAATGGGACTCACTTCGAAGGAGATTGTGACCAACTGCGGCCCGAATTCGAGTCACACGTCACAGGTCTTCTCCTTACAGAGACCACAAACCAATGGTGCGGTAGGCGGCCAGCCAAGACTCTCGCCATGATAATCGGAAAGATGACCACCGAGAGGTCGGGAGGCGGCCCGGCTACATCTAGCCCTGCAGGGATACCGAACATCGGTCGAGAACCGCCACGGGGAGACTCCGTTCGCACTTACCTACGGAATGGAAGCAATGTTACCCGTGGAATTGGAAATTCCATCCCTCAGGAGTCCTCTTGGAAAACGGGATCAATGAAGTCGAATGGCTACGAGCCGCCACGACGAACTTGCTCTACTCGACGAGCGCAGATTGAAAGCCATGGAACACACTCGAGCCTACCGGAGCGGAATGGCACGAGCATTCGACAAGAAAGTCAAGATCCGAGACATCGAGAGAAGGTGACTTGGTGCTAAAGGAAAAGCCTCCTACGCGGACCAATCCCCTCGGAAAGTGGGAGCCTACCTGGATAGGACCGTTCGTGGTACAAAGAATCTTCTCCGGAGGAGCCATGAAGCTAGCGAGACTTGGACGGAAACCCTTTCGTTAACCCCGTGAACGGAAGCAAGCTCCGCGAATGCTTCGTTTGAGGAAGAGCACGAGTCAACTCACCTTCCCCATACACCGTCCCCCTCGGTAAATTAAAGTGCTAAAGAGTAATACCCATTTGGATACATTCCCGCTAATGATCCGGGTAAAAAACAGTCGCACTTCTTTTGTCTTTGTTTTTCTCAAATTCACCTAAAGTGTCGAACTACGGTGACTGAGCCCCTTAGTCCGGTTGTAAAGGGAACGTAGGCAGCCATCATTGGTTCGGTCTAAAAAACAAAAAAATACAATAAGCATCAATTGCTTGTGTTTCGAAAAAAAACTCTTTTCATTTAACCTACAAATTCATAACGGTTAAAACATTCTTTGATGAGTTCAAGCACGGTCAACTCTTGACTCGCTACACGCTAGCAAAACTACAATAAAACATTAATCAATTAATGTGTACGCAATGACAATGGGTGGATACTCTGGACAGCAAGGTCAACCTAGTTTCCCGTACTAGGTCCTTCATCCTTCTTCCCCTTCCCTTTTCCCCGGCGAGTGTTCTTCACCTTCGCAGGAAATATTCCGGTAGGCCTTCTACCTGGCTCAGGGACCCTTCCCGACGCCTCCGTCAAGCCTGTGGCTGTCAACACAGTCCTTTCTCTGGCTCTGTCTCAAGCCGCCTCGCTTCGAGCCATCATCGCAGTGCTTTGATTGGCCTCCCGATCAGCACTTGCCACATAATCGGCCATGGCATCGCCATTACGATTCCCGGGGTTAGCCCTCGCCTGTCCTCCTCAATGTCGAGCTGTCCGGGTGATCGGCACCCAGCCGGCTCACTCCGTCTCCACAAGATAGCCATCTGTGTCTCCCATACACTCTTCGTACCGAGTCCGAATCTTTGCGTCGACGAACAGTGCCCTCTCTCGGTGAAAGAGAACCACAGCGGGAAAGGACGTGTATTGCCACCACCGGGTGACCGGCAATAGCGTCGAAGGATCCTCCATCCGCGAGATCCCACCTCAAAGGTAGCGGCATAACTCGAGATCGATCGGTGGCATCTGCTCCGGCCCGTCTTGCCGCGAGAACCAATGATGGAATATAGAAAGACGTGCGAGACGGCCCGGCACTCGGCGATCAACGGACCCTCCTGAGCGGTCCTACAAGTCTATAACTTCCAATGGGGAACCCACCATCGCAAGTGATGCGTGCCAAGTCGGCCATCCCGGAGCTCCGGCTCGGCTGATTACCCCACATCACCGGAAGGGACGTCGCGAGAAAGACCAAGCGTCACAAGACATTGGCACCTCGGGCATCATCTGCGGCCTCTCCCTCAACCACATGGTCGGCATAGCGGGACTCCCTCCCCACATGTATCGGCTACCGGTCGCCATCCGGCCTATGCCCGGGAACGTCTCGCCCAAGACCCAATGGCACGATGTCTCCTCCACTCGGCTGCCTCACCGGGTCCGATTACCTTTGTGATGGCACACACCCGAAGACGTGAATGTGAGCGAGTAGCAATCACGCCTGAGCAAACGCGTCCCACGCAAAGACGCTCCCCTCGGCTCAGGCAAATCTTTCGGGCGGTCCCGAAATGTCAACGTAATCGGAATCTGTATCGGCATCCCGTATGCTTCTCCGGTAGAGATACCCAACAAAGACACTAGCTTCTCAACGGTGGCCATGCCACCGGCATACGGAAGAACTAGGCTGTTCCGTCTCGGGTCCTCCCGAGAATGGCCGGAAATCTTCAAACGTAGGAGTGACTTCGTTGTACGAAAAGTTGTACACATTCCTCCTTACGTCCCGAGCCGAGACGCGGCTCTCGAAGATCCCAATCGGCATGAGCTCCTTCAAAGCCCAAAGCAGATTTAATCCCATGCTGACCTTCGAAAAACCTTTTGTTACGCCTCGTGTGGTTCCGTACCCACGGCGAAAGTTGTCCAAATATCGCTCTTGCATCCGAGACGATAACTTGGGAAAAGGAGCCATGTCGGAAGGTGAAGAAAACCTTAAGAAATGGAAAAGAACTCGGCGAGAATGAGCAAAAGCAATGCGCAGTTCTTACAAATTGCAAAGTTGAAGCGCAATTTAAAGAATCTGGAAATTCAATCCTAGTCCGTCGGACTCCTCTGCCGATTGACTTGGTCAACTCTGCGGCCATTGCCTTAAAGTTGGAAACATTTCCAAACCATGCCTGTTCACTCTTATGAAATCTGCGTGCACATACGATTTCATTCAACAATGTCAATATCCCTTCCGCCCGGGCTCGTGCAACGGTGCAAATAATTAAAAATTAGTGCATACATGCTTAATTTTTGACCCGTTCAATTTTTAATGCATTTCTCCTTTTTATTTATTTTTGATTAACCTATTTGCTTATTTGCCGAAAATAAGCTGAAGGTGATCACGAGAATAAATATGCGAAATACGGAGTTCCGCCCCACGAGCGCCTTTTTGCAAATATATTTCAAATCAAAATTTGTTCACGACAAATACATGCATTTTGTCTAAACAAAATAGTAAAAAAAACGATAAAGGGGACTACTCGGAGTCTGCTCGTCATCCGTACACTCGACGTCTTGCTCACGCGCTGCCGGATCGTCGCAAACGGGAACTCGCCGAACTCCTCCCGGTAGGGAATAGGCAAAGGGCCTCCTCGGAGTACGCGAACTCGAGGACTCCCCCTCTCGCGCCCAGAGTGCGCGAGAAGAAGGAGCTCCCAAATCCGGCCCGTTCCGCCGCGAGCGCGAGCCAAACCCCTGTGTGAAGTCCTCCCCACCGGTGTGGGAGCGGGCGAACCCCTCGGCCTAGACGGCGGCCCCGATCGCGGACGTCCACGCTCCTCAGGGAGGCTGCACCGCATGAACTCCACGAGCCTCTGGCGTAGGCGGACCACCCGTCCACCGGCCTCGTGGCCTCATTGTACGTACGGCCGAGATACTGCGAACCGGGAAAATCATCGAAGCGAACGAAAGTACGGATGCATCATGTGCGAGAATGCTACTATCAAATGCGAGAAAATCGAAAAGATGCTCACCGAAGCATTGGGGTCCGCCATGTATCGTGGTCTCGGCTCCGCCGGGCGGGATCACAAGTCGCTGCGCGAACCGTCCGGCCCCTCGTACGCTAGCCTAGCTCGCGGGACGGGGAAAATGTCGAGGACCTCCGGGGACCTCGCCCTCCCTATCTTTGCACTGTGGGCTCCTCGGCCTCATCCTCAAGAAAACATCATAAGCGGCCCCGCTATGATGTACTCGGTGAAATACACACCACTGAAGGTACCCCTCCCGGCTCGTCAATCGGCATCTCCCGGGGATCTTTGCATGTACGAAGGAGGATCCACCGGCACCAATGGAAGAGACCCCACACTATGCGACGGGTCACCCTCTCCCCCAAATACATGGCGTCACGGTGAAGTCCCACCGGGAGCTTCCGCCGCCGTGTAGTCTCGGCAATGCAATGCACCGCGACATGATCAAACCTGCTCCACCGGGTCGGTGGATCCTCTCGGAGAACTCCAAGTTCGGCGCCGAGAGATATCTCCTCGTACGACACTCGAGTGCCAACCCTCGAAGAGACCGCCCTCTTCGCCTTCTTACGCCAAACCCGGCAAGGCGGGGAACGAGGGGACGGTACGGCTCCTTTATGTCCCAAGCACAACGGGTGAATACCTCGTAGCACCGGACACGCAAGAGAATGGAAAGTTATGTCGGCTAAAGCGGATACATACGAGTACATAAAAGGGGCAAGGAAGAGAAAAAGCACGTAAACTTACATCCAAGACGGGCGTGAAGCGGCTAAATGTGTGCTCCTCTCCCGCGAGAACTGTCCGAGAGTGGTAGAGCTCGGCCGGTCCGGCCTCCCCCACGCAAACCCCCTCACGGCATCCAAGTCTACCGGCGGCCGAGCGAGAGGAAGTGACAAGACGTGTCGGAAGTCGGGAACAAGGTCGGCGACAGGCGCAAACCAAAGGAACCCTCGAGCCGGACGCTCCGCGGTCATCCTCAAGGACCCGGCCCGGATAATCGGCGACACCCGCCCTCAAGTGATGCTCCATCGGCACTGTACCGAATGCCTAAGCCCACGGCATCGGTAATATCGAAACCCGGCGGCCCGGACAAGCGCTCAGGGTGTAACCATCAACCCAGCGCGGCGCGTTGCCATAAGTCGGCAACCCGGTGATAGCGGCAAAATCCGTGGGAGTCACCGTCGCCTCCCCATCGAAATGGAAAGTGTGGGTCGTATCCCACCGGTACTCGCTCGGCGCGACATACATGGACACTGCCCCTCGGCGTATCATTTGTCGCCGCCACGGCCGATAAACCCGGCCCGGCCGGAGTCAATCACCGGTGTCGTGGACTCCTCTCTCCCTCTCGAGCTACGTCAGGGATAAGGCCCCACAATACTGCACCGCCTCAAAAGCACCCCGACTCTTACGGTTGTGGGTATCAGCCATCCACTGTCCCCTGAGACAAACAAGACGAAGCAACGTCAACAAAATGCAACAACGCATGTCAAAAGGATGCAATGCGGATACGGTTCTCATTCATTTCCTACGTATATTTAAATCATTTCGAAAACTCCGTCGAATCCGGAACTTTCAAAATCTTTCGAAAACTCCGTCGAATCGGAACTTTCAAAATCTTTCGAAAACTCCGTCGAATCCGGAACTTTCAAAATCTTTCGAAAACTCCGTCGAATCCGGAACTTTCAAATTCTTTCGAATTTTTCGAAAATTTCGCTCCGTCCCGAATTAAAGCTACTTTAATTTTGGAAAATGCATTTAGACATGGAATTTTGCAACCAAAATTTTTATGTCATCTACCCATGATGTCAATTGAACTACGTCCTAGTCAATTTCGACAACGATTCATAGCAAAGTCAAAAGCCCCAAATCGGGCACCAAAATCCCTAAGTAAATTCCTAACAAATTTCTAACATTTAAAGAATGCACATTCTTGAAATTAATGGAATTTGTAGGGAACTACGTGTCTTTCGATCCCTCCCTTGGAGTTGTGGCGGTCCCTCGCCGGATAAAACTCCGCCGGATTCAATGGAAGAGTGGTGGTTCGAATGGTCCGAACCAATCGAGTTCTTTCGTCGTCGGTCCTTCCGTGGCGAGCCATTGGTCCTCCTTCACCCTCCATAGCGATTTTCCCTCACAAATTCGAGCAAACCTTGCAATTTGGGTTGGATTTCTCTCTCTTTTCTCTCCTCTCTCGCACAATGGAAGAAAATGGCCATTTTCTTCCCCGGCCTCGGCATTTAAAAAGTTTACGGAAAAACGGTAAAAGTCCGACCAGGACTCTTGCTTGCACCGAATAATTTTTGCCCCTTTTGCCCCTCAGCTTTTGGCGATTCCAATTTTACCACTTTTGGCCCCCAAAAGTGTAAAATTTCCCCCAGTTAGACATTTCTAACGCCCTATCCCCCGAGGATAAATCCCAGTTAGTTCTCACTAACGTTCGTCTCCAGACGTTAAATTCTCAGTTAGTCATCACTAACGTTCGTCTCCAGACGTTAAATTCTCAGTTAGTCATCACTAACGTTCGTCTCCAGACGTTAAATTCTCGATTAGTCATCACTAACGTTCGTCTCCGAACGTTAAATTCTCGATTAGTCCTCACTAACGTTCGTCTCCGAACGTTAAATTCTCGATTAGTCATCACTAACGTTCGTCTCGAGCGTTAAATTCCCGGATTAGTTCTCACTAACGCTCGTCTCTGACGTTAAATTCTCCGGTTGACATTTGACATCCAAACGTTCAACCATGTCTCTCGGACATTTCGATTCACGATCGTCTCCGACGTTAAAATTTAATAATGGTCCTCACCATTAAACTCTCAATCGCGACCTTTCACGGTCCGATTTCAATTCTCAATCGCGACCTTTCACGGTCCGATTCCAATTCTCAATCGCGACCTTTCACGGTCCGATTTCAATTCTCAATCACGACCTTTCACGGTCCGATTCCAATTCTCAATCGCGACCTTTCACGGTCCGATTCCAATTCTCAATCGCGACCTTTCACGGTCCGATTCCAATTCTCAATCGCGACCTTTCACGGTCCGATTCCAATTCTCAATCACGACCTTTCACGGTCCTATTTCAATTCTCAATCGTCGCGACCTTTCACGGTCCGATTCCAATTCTCAATCGCGACCTTTCACGGTCCGATCTCAAACGATTAATCCCGACCCTTTCGCGGTCCGACCTCCACTCTCTTATCGAGACCTTCGCGGTCATCTCCGGCGACAAATAAGCCCGAACCCCAAGGTACGAACGCCTTGCAAATAGTCATCTCCCGGCAACGGCAATAAGCCCGAACCCCAAGGTACGAACGCCTTGCAAATGGTCATCTCTCCAGACAATAAGCCCGAACCCCCAGGTACGAACGCCTTGCAAATAGTCATCTCCGGCAACAGCAATAAGCCCGAACCCCAAGGTACGAACGCCTTGCAAATGGTCATCTCTCCGTAACAATGATAAGCCCGAACCCCAAGGTACGAACGCCTTGCAAATAGTCATCTCTCCGGCAACGCATAAGCCCGAACCCCAAGGTACGAACGCCTTGCAAATGGTCATCTCTCCAGGAACACAATAAACCCGAACCCCAAGGTACGAACGCCTTGCAAATAGTCATCTCCCGGCAACGGCAATAAGCCCGAACCCCAAGGTACGAACGCCTTGCAAATGGTCATCTCTTCGGCAACGGCCAATAAGCCCGAACCCCAAGGTACGAACGCCTTGCAAATAGTCATCTCACCGCAATGACAATAAGCCCGAACCCCAAGGTACGAACGCCTTGCAAATAGTCATCTCCGGCAGCGTGACAATAAGCCCGAACCCCAAGGTACGAACGCGCTTGCAAATGGTCATCTCTCCGGCAACGGCAATAAGAACCCCAAGGCACGAACGCCTTGCAAATAGTCATCACCGGCAACGGCAATAAGCCCGAACCCGAGTACGAACGCCTTGCAAATAGTCATCTCTCCTAAGCAACGGCAATAAGCCCGAACCCCAAGGTACGAAAGCCTTGCAACAATCCCTCTTCGACCATCCGTAAGCCCGAACTCTCATCCCCGGCGGGATAAAGCGCGGCAATGACAATAAGCCCGGCACCCGAGGCACGAACGCCCTCGTCGGCATCGCAACTCCGGTTTGAGGCGCCACACGCCCTCGAAGGTTTCGAAGTCCCGAGGTTCGAGACGCCTCCCAGCGGTCTCCATTCGGGTACGGGTACCTCGCGAATGGTCTCATCCGAGGTTTAGACGCCTCCTAACACGGTCTCGCTCGAGTCAAGGTCCCCATGCGCGGCCCTTGCCCCACCGAACTACGATCGGCTTGATTCCCGCTCGGGATACGTAGGAATCCTTTTCGCTAAGGGTCCGGCCAGTGACCGCCCGGGTCTCCTTCAAAGTAAGGCATCCCGATTTGGATCCTTATCTTTTTCAACGACCCACCTCCTTCGGAGGAGACGTCGTGAGGGGCTAGCTGTAAGTACCCAAATCCGGATCGTCCAAATCCGTCGAGAAAGTTAACCGAAATCCGTTAAGCGGCCCGCTCCCGAGTTGCCGGAACTCGTTAAACTCCCAGTTCTTTGTGCCAGGCTAACGAGACATCCGGGATCTGCCGTGCATCCCGACGTCGAACCGTGCTTAGCACGTGACATCTCACGTAAAAGTATGGCTTTCCACTGAAAAATGCATTTTCCGGCACTTTTCGGGCGTTTCGGACATTTCGGTGTTATTTTAAAAACGGACAAAAGCGGGACCAGGGACAAAATCCCACCTCGGTGGTGACTCGGAGGGCACGTGGCGGCCATGCCACCTCCCTCTAGTCACCCTTCAATCAATTTCGAGAGGAAAAGACCAAAATGCCCTGGTTTGCAAGCCAAGTCAGTAGGACTCACTTTGTGCACTTTTCTGAAATTGCCGGCCAAGTCCCAGTTTCCAAAATTCCCAAAACCACGAAATTCGGTCAAGTCCGTGGGACTCCTACGCAATTTTCACCCTATAAATAGAAGTTCTTTGTCAAAGGCAAAAAAGGATTTTTCACACCAAAAAATCACCACCCCACGGTCCAAACTGGTTTTCACCCTTCCCGAGCTCCCGTTTTGTCTCGATTCGCGTGAAACCTTCGTATTTCGATCAAATACGCACCCTACAACTTCGAAACAACCTTTCGAATCACCTTTCGTGTCCCGTACACACCTCCCGAGCCAAAGGAGTCGACCCTAGCCATAGGTATAACTCCCTCTCTACGAATCTTCCGTTCCGTCTCGGTTTACGCGCCGGTCGCTATAAGCTGTTTGAACGCCCGTTATCAAAATGTAGACGCCTCTGTCTAACGGGGTCCGATACGTTTTAGCCCCTTGATCCTCTTCTCTTTCCGTAAGAGAAGTAATCACGGGTTAAAACGGCGTTCCGACCCCGTTCCGTTTACTTTCATGTCATTTACAATTCCGAGCCGTTTGGCCTCGTTGATCGTCATTTACAATTCCGAGCCGTTTGGCCTCGTTGATCGTCATTTACAATTCCGAGCCGTTTGGCCTCGTTGATCGTCATTTACAATTCCGAGCCGTTTGGCCTCGTTGATCGTCATTTACGAATCCGGATCGTTTGATTCCGTTGACACCGCTTTAAATACTGTCATTTACAAGTCCGATACGTTTGGATTGTGATAGTATTTACTTTTCAAAAGTCCGAGTCGCAACCCGATTCGTTGATCGCATATCATTTAATACGCATTTTTCCCGTAAAAATCGTTAACAATGTAATGCCCGGTTCAAAACCGGAGTTCGTCCGTCGAACTCTCTTTCAAAACGCGCGAAGTGACGTTCGGCCTCCGAATGCTCATCTTCAAACTCAAAGTCAAAGCCGCCATTTGACACTTAAAATCATTTAATACGCATTTTTCCCGTAAAAATCGTTAACAATGACTCGTATGGCTCAAAGTCGACGTTTGCCACGCAAACGCTCATTTCAAACTCAAACCGACGTTTGTCATTCAAACGCTCGTCTTTTCAAACAAAGTCACCTAATCAACGTTTGTCATTCAAACCAAGATTAAGCTTGTCATTCAAGCCCCCATTTCAAAACACACACACACACACACACACACGATTTCGAGAAAGGTAGAAAGACTCGTCATGCGAGGCGTTTCGGGCGATCTCGTCATACTCTACCCGAAACGTAACTTGACCTCCGAACCTAACAATCTCTGGTACAAAAGCTTTTTACTCGTTTTTCTTTGCCAATAAAAATGATCCCCTTTTTCAAAAAAGCCTTTTCCTAAGTTTTTGCTACCAATAAAAACGACACCTTTTCACAATAGCCGTTTCTCAACGTTTGGGCTCAAAATACAAAAACCGCGTGGCGACTCCTCATTTTGTTCCTTCCCATGAAGCGAGGTCTCAGACACCAACCCCCCGCGAAAGACAACCGCCTTTTCCGCGCCCCGCGCGCGAAAAAGATCGGGTAATTTCACAAGCACACACGCATACGCGCTTTATCATGCACCAACCTCCTCTTCCTTTCTCTTTCTCTCATTTCCTTTTATTTCACTCGAAATTTTAAAAAACAATTTTTCATTTATTTAAAGCTAAATATTTAGTTAAATTGATTTTACATTCATGTAATTTCAAAGTTCTATGATGTCATATGCCCTTCCAATAGTTGAGAAATCAATTTATCAGGTTTTTAAAGCTAAATATTTAGTTAAATTGATTTTAAAGTTGTGTGATTTCACATTTGTGTGACGTCATACGCCTTTTCAACAGATGATAAATCAATTTACCCGTTATTTAAAATTAAATATTTAGTTAAATTGATTTCGCGAATGTGTGATTTCAATATTGTGTGATGTTATATGTCCTTTAAACCGTTGAAAATCAATTTATCAATTATTTAAAGCTAAATATTTAGCAAAATCGATTTCACGATTGTGTGATTTCATAGTAGTGTATGTCATATTTCCTTCAACAATTGAAAAATCAATTTATCAGTTGTTTAAAGCTAAATATTTAATTAGTAAAACAAATACGATCCTAGACATATTCTCTCCTTATACAATGATATTGGAGTACTATTTTGTACTAATTAAACCCTTAAAATTTATATAAAAGTAAAATCACTATAAACTCTAAATTAGCCCCACCTTATTAAAAAAAAAAACATATATTCATACAAATATGGAAAAATTCCCCTAGGTCCCCAGCCCAGATTTTATTCATTTTAAATTTTTATTTTTATAAATCTCAAATAAAGAGTTCTCCCAGATTATAATTCTCCTGACACCCCTCACGTCATTTCCTCTCACCTTCCCGTTTTGATCACTTCCTCCTATCTATCTCTCTCTCTCTCTCTAAACACAAACACACACATACACACCACACTCTCTCTCTCTCTCTCTCTCTTCAAACCTTCTCCGACAACCTTTGACTAGTGACTTTCGATCTTTGACCTGTGACATTTGATCTTTCTCTTTCTCTCTCTATTCTCCGCCTTCGGCGAACCACTTCATCTTCTCCGATGACGACGCCGCACCCTCTGTCAATCTACCTTCCGCCCTTTGTGGCAGAAACATCATTCAAACTTGCGGACATCGAGTCGGGGAAAAGAAAAAAGGTAGAAACCCAAGAAAGTCAAGAACCAGAGATAACCCCAATCAAAGAGCGTCCACAAGAAATATGGAGTTTATTCGTTGACGGATCTGTGAGCAAGTTAATGAGTGGTGCGGGCATACTTCTGATCGCACCGTATGGAGAAAGATTTGAAAGAGCCTTAAGATTCAAGTTTGAAGCCTCAAACAATCAGGCCGAATATGAAGCAAACATAACAAGCATGGAGCTAACAAAGGACGATGTACCAAATCTAGATATAAACAATGACTCTCAGCTCATAGTGAATCAAATAAAAGGGGAGTATGATACAATAAACTCGATCTTAGCAAAATAATGCGGTCAAACAAAACTTCTTCTCAAAAGCTTTGAATATTATGAGTTGAATCAAATAATGAGAGAGGGCAATGCAGAAGCAGACTTCCTGTCCAGGATCACCGAGCAAGAAATTGAGAATCTGAATGCGGACTGCCAAATCAAGTTCGTAGAGGCGCCTGTCATAGATCGGTTCCAAATTAACAACATTGAGGACCAAGAAAGTGATTGGATAGATGAAATAAAGGATTACATCGAAAAGGAAACCCTCCACGAGGATCAAGAAAATGTTAGAGATCCTACTAAATCTCTTAAAGATCCTATTTAATTTCCTAATTGTTATGGTTACCTTTTCCTTATGTAAATACAATCCTAGGTTACTTGTAGGTTACTCATATGTACTTATATATATATAGCTACCATAGCATCAATAATATTTTGATCTTCTCTCAATAATTCATGTTACCCTTATATGGTATCTAGAGCATAGGTCCAGAATTTTCTCTTTCCCCTTTCTTAGTCGAAATCTCCATGGCTGCCCCTGAGATTTCCTTGCTACACAACTCCGCCGAGCCCTCCAAACCCCTTATTGTGGTTTCTCTTGCTCATATTATTAAGCTTACTCCCACAAACTACCTTGCATGGAAGATCCAAATTGAAGCCACCTTGCTTGGCCATGATCTTTACATGTTCATTGATGGCACACATCTGGCACCACCTAAAGCCATCACCCTAACCACCACCACCACTGCCGCCTCTTCCACCACCAAAATCACACCAGACGCAGACCCTACTGCTACTCCCACCCCACCAACTACCGTCACCACAACCATCCCTAACCCAACCTATACAACATGGTTTCGTTAGGATAAGCTTATTCTAGGAGCCCTAGTCGGAACCCTTAGTGATTCCTTGGTTACCCTTATTTATCAATGTTCCACCACCCATGGTGCTTGGAAATCCCTAGCCAAAACTTATGCTAATCTATCCAAAGGTCACATCAAACAAATTAAAGATCATCTTCATAGTATCATCAAAGGTTCTCGCTCCGTTGATGAGTACATGCGAGAAATCAAATCCTACGCCGACCAACTTGCTTCTCTTGGTCGACCCCTTGATTTTGAAGATTTAGTTGATCGTGTGCTTGATCAACTGAATACCCTGACTCTGATAGCGTTGTTCAAGCCGTTCTTAGTCATGAAAACCCTATTAACTTTGAGGAACTCCATGAAAAGCTTATAAACCGGGAACTTGTTCTCAAACACAAAGCCGCCACCCTTATCTCCTTCCCCGCCGCAATCAACTACGCTACTAAAAACCCTCCTCGTACCTACCAGCCTAGAATTGCCTCCAACCCACCAAACCCTAATCAGTCAAACCCCAACCCACCAAACCCTAATCAATCCAACCCGTCTACACCTTCAAACCGTCGCCCATACATGTTGGGTTTCGAGGGTCCATGCGCAGCGGAATAATGCAAATAACTCGAATACCCAAAGCCCCAGAATCCGTTCTAGATGAATAATTAAGAAGTATGAATTAGGGTTACCAACCTTGAATGCCTTTGTCGTTGATATACGTAGTCTAACTCCAGATTGAAGAATTAGCAAGTCTTCAATATACGATCCTTTAATCACGAACAAAAGATCTTGAGAAGCGAAGATCCTCTACGAGTATCCACGCGATGAACGAACCCTAGAACTCTTTCTAGGAGGATTGCTAGACCCCTTGATTGAAACCTTTTCAATCTATGATGAATTGTGGAGTTGGTGTGATGTTTTTCAATTCACAATTGAAAAAACTCTCTATTTTGTCTTTCTCAGAGCTCAAAATCGGAACTGGCTGCTAGGGTTGTTCAAGGATACTATTTATACTCTATAAATATTATACCCTATTAAAAACCCTTGGCAAAAACGGTTTCAGCATTTCAGCGTACATGGGCGGTCGCCCATCAGGACATGGGCGGTCGCCCATGTGTCCAGAGCCTAACCTCCTTATACGAAAACCATCATGGGCGGTCGCCCATAAGGGCAAGGGCGGTCGCCCATGTGGACAGTCTCCAATGCCCAGTTTTTCATATAACATGGGCGGTCGCCCATAGCACCTTGGGCGGTCGCCCATCACACCAGAATCCATAATTCCATTTTGACAATTCGTTCGATGCGTGTGACCCCATAGGACTATACTATGTTGGCAATGATTCCGATCACATCGATCCTCATAAGACATGAGCGGACTCTAGCAAGCCATCATGCCTACCCAAATAGTATAATATTAAGTTCGATTTTTCCTACATAGAACATATCACAATCCCATTGTCACACGATGTTATATTGAACATGAGTCATGGTCCACGTCAACTCATATTGTTCAATGCTTTCTCGTTACTAAGTAAATTGATTAATCGAATGACATTAATCATATTAATTCATTCGGGCATGGCCATGCACTACATCAATCTTACTCACGAGTGGCCAAGCATACATCTCTCTTTACGAGGGACAATTTCCATCTTGACTTATCATTCTTCCCAACAAGAATCATAACATGCCAATGATAGCCCTTATTGTCATCCGGTTAAAGACAACGTTAAACTATATCAAACATGATATTCATCGAGTGGAAGACGATGATAATCTCAGGTCAAAGGATATCAATGATATGACTATATGAGATCTAATTATGACATTTGACCATGACATAGATCTCATAATGGGTCAAGTCCAGTACCTTGTTCTCTAACAAGTACCCATGAATCTAATGTGCATCTCTATGCATATAATCATCACATGATTATCCATTAGACTTCATACTAGTGCTTCATAAGTACTAGGGACACGATTATTATAACTAAACATGCAAACACATATAATAATCAAATAAACAATCTCATATATAAATGAACAATGACATTACATAAAGGTCTATCTCTATAGGCCTAGGGCACTAACACCTACAGTCTCCCACTTGCACTAGGCCCAGTCACTCATGTATCTTATACCCATGGACCTAACATGACCATCATGTTTAGCTTGTGGCAAAGGCTTGGTGAGAGGGTCCGAATTATTGTCATCCGTTGGTACCTTGCATATCTTGACATCCTCCCTTTCACAAATTTCTCGTATGAGGTGAAAACGTCTCAAAATGTGTTTGGATCGCTGATGTGACCTTGGTTCTTTTGCTTGGGCAATAGAACCATTATTGTCACAGAACAGCTCTATTGGGTTAGTGATACTCGGAACGACTTCTAAGTCACTAACGAACTTCTTGATCCAAACCGCCTCCTTAGCCGCATCCGATGCTGCTATGTATTCAGCTTCTGTTGTAGAATCAGCAACAGTGCTCTGCTTGGAACTCTTCCAACAAACAGCACCTCCATTTAGCATAAAAACAAAACCAGACTGCGATCTAAAGTCATCTTTGTTGGTTTGGAAGCTTGCATCTGTGTAACCCTTTATAACCAGATCATCTTCCATTCCTCCAAATACCAAGAATACATCCTTAGTCCTTCTCAAGTACTTAAGGATATTCTTGACAGCTATCCAATGGTTCTCACCAGATCGATCGTATCTACTCGTTGCGCTTAGAGCATACGAGACATCGGGTCTAGTACACAACATGGCATACATGATAGATCCAATTGCCGAAGCATATGGAATATCACTCATCCTCTTTCGCTCATCATTTGTCTTAGGACAATGAGTCTTGCTAAGAGTAATGCCATGTCCCATTGGCAAGTTCCCTCTCTTAGAATTTTCTATGCGGAATCTTCTAAGGACCTTGTCAATATATGTACTCTGACTCAAACCAATCATCCTTCTTGATCTATCTCTATAGATCTTGATACCAAGGATATAAGCCGCTTCACCCATATCTTTCATTGAAAAACATTTTCCTAACCAAGACTTAACGAGTCTCAAGTGCGGGAACATTGTTTCCAATGAGCAAGATGTCATCGACATATAGCACCGTAAATAGGACTATGCTCCCACTTATTTTCTTGTATACACAAGGCTCATCTTCGTTTTTGATGAAGCCAAACTCTTTGGATTCATCAAAACGTAGATTCCAGCTTCGGGAAGCTTGCTTCAATCCATAAATGGATCTCTGCAACTTACCCACTTTGTTAGAATTCTTTGGATCAACAAATCCTTCAGGCTGTATCATGTATACATCCTCAAGTAGGTTTCCGTTAAGAAATGCCGTTTTGACGTCCATTTGCCATATCTCATAGTCGTAATATGCGGCTATGGCAATTAAGATTCTAATAGACTTAAGCATTGCTACGGGCGAAAAGGTTTCATCATAGTCAACGCCATGAATCTGCCTATACCCCTTAGCAACTAGCCTAGCCTTATAAGTATGTACCTTCCCATCCATGTCAGTTTTCTTTTGAAAACCCACTTGCACCCTATGGTTTTTACACCTTCGGGTGGATCAATCAAGTTCCAAACTTGATTATCGTACATGGATTTGATCTCGGATTCCATGGCTCCTAGCCACTTGTCCGAATCAGGAGTGGACATCGCCTCTTGATAGGAAGTAGGTTCATCATTCTTAATGATTTCTACTTCATTACTTTCCGTCATGAGAAATCCATATCTCTCAGGTTCGATCGTATCCTATCCGATCTGCGAAGAACTTGTGTATCTTGAACCGGTTCCACAACAGCTTGTGAACTTGGTTCCGTCTCTACTATCGGTTCCTTGTCATTTTCGGGTTCTTGAATTTCTTCAAGATCAATTTTACTCCCACTAGTTTCTTTAGAGAGAAACTCTTTCTCTAGAAAGACACCATTTCGAGCAACAAACACTTTGTTCTCGGATTGGTTGTAAAATAGATATCTTTTCGTTTCCTTAGGATAACCAACGAAAATGCATTTATCAGATTTAGGTGCAAGTTTATGTTCAGAAACTAATTTCTTTACATAAGCCTCACAACCCCAAATCTTCATGAAAGATAAGCTAGGCTTTCTTCCATACCACATCTCATGTGGGGTTTTGGGAGCCGATTTAGTAGGGACCTTATTAAGCGTGAAAGCAAACTGCTTCCAGTGCATGTCCCCAAAAAGAAATAGGAAGGTTAACTTGACTCATCATCGATCGAACCATATCTAATAGAGTTCGATTTCTCCTCTCGGATACACCATTCCATTGTGGTGTTCCGGGTGGAGTAAGTTCTGAAACAATTCCACAACTTTTTAGATGGTCGTCAAATTCTTGGCTTAAGTATTCACCACCTCGATCGGATCGAAGTGTTTTAATAGTTTTGCCAAGTTGATTTTGTACCTCATTTTGAAATATTCTGAATATCTCAAATGCTTCACTTTTGTACTTCATCAGATAGACATAGCCATATCTGGAGAAGTCATCAGTGAACGTTATGAAGTACCGAAATCCTCCCCTAGCAATGCTATTCATTGGTCCACATACATCAGTATGTATGAGAGCCAATAAATCACTAGCCCTTTCACTACTCTTAGTAAAAGGAGCTTTAGTCATCTTGCCCAATAAACAAGACTCGCAAACATCATATGATTCATAATCATATGAGTCTAAATATCCATCTTTATGGAGTTTAGATACGCGTTTCTCGTTTATGTGACCAAGACGGCAATGCCATTTGTATGTGTTGTTCACATCATTTGGTTTAGATTTCTTACTAACATGATAAACATTCTCAACATTATTTTCAACATCCAAGACATAAAGGCCATTAAAAGAATGAGCAACACAATAAAGCATGTCATTCAAATAAATTGAAAATTTCTTATTCGCAATAAGAAAATTGTAACCCTCATTGTCTAAACATGAAATAGAAATAATGTTTTTGCTCAAATCCGGAACATAATAACAGTTATTTAAAACTAAAATTAATCCGCTAGGTAAAGTGACTTCGTAAGTCCCTACGGCCAATGCAGCAACTCTTGCTCCATTTCCAACCCGTAGATCTACTTCACCCTCTTTGAGCGACCTCCTATTCTTAAGTCCCTGCACATTTAGACAAATGTGAGATCCACATCCGGTATCTAATACCCAAGAACTAGAAGTAGAAAGTAGAACATCTATCATATAGATACCTGAAGTCGTGGCAATCACATTGCCCTTCTTCGCTTCACTCTTCCCGATAAACTTTGCAGTTACGCTTCCAATGCCCAGTTTCATTGCAATGGTAGCATACCGCATCCTTTTGGGATTTGGGTTGAGGCTTCTCAACAACGGCAACCTTTGCCTCCGGTTTAGCAACTTTTGCTTTAACCTTGTTTTTCTTGAACCCTTTTCCTTTGTTCACCATCAACACTTGATTGGTTTTCTTGGTAATATTGTTCTCCGCATTCTTTAGCATCCCATGCAATTCAGACAGAGATTTATTCATCCCATTCATGTTATAATTCGTAACGAACCGATTATAACTTTCAGGAGTGAATGCAATATCATATCCGTAGCGCTCCAACTGGATAGGATATCCAAGCCTCTCAAGGTGCTCGAGGTGACCGCTTCATTTTCAACACATGAGGCCCAACAGGTTGTCCTTCAATCATCTTGCATGAATGAAGAGCCTTCATAGTGTCAAACCTTTCTGACGTGCTTGCAATCGGAACATTTCCTTTTAAATGATTTCCTAAATCATAAGCTTCCATGTGTACAAGGTCCTTCTCAAGGGCCTTACACATAGTAGCCAAGATCGTGCAACCAACATCTATAGAATCATCAACATGTTTCTTATGTTGGTCCCTTTCGGCTTTAGGTGCATTAGCAGCAGTGCTCGGGTGGAATGGGTCCATCGAGAATGTACAACTTCCTTTCTGTTTGAGAACAATTCTCAAAGCAATGGATCCAATCCACATAGTTGTTGCCATTCTCTTCTAACTTGTCCTTCTCAAGGACCGATCGCGATGACAAATTCGATTAGTGTTAGCAGCCATTGATCTACAAAGATATGCAACAAGATATAAACATATATAAGCACCAATTTCATTTAAGAGATTAAATAACGTATTTCACAAATACTCCCACTAAATTATATAACCTTCATATACAAACATGCATAATATAATTTAATAGGCTAAGACCCAACTTTAATTTAATTTCAAGTCGGCTATGGCACGACTGCTCAAAATTAAACTAAAAAGGTAGATAGCATTTATCAATCATATCAACATATGACTCTTAGATCTTTTATGAGATTATAGACATCATATGTCACATGTTTCAATCTCATCTTATGCCTTAGGCCCAAAACTGTTTTGATAGCCTTATTGAGTTCAACCATTTTAAACGTATAGCAATCACTATTTGCTCATCTTGATCATACAAAGATAGAATTAATGTACCTCGCTATGGCGAGCCTACATAAAACTACCCGTGTACTCACAAGTGTTTAAAGTGGGTAGCATAAACAAACTCAAAATTTCAAAGAAGGTTCAATTTTTCATGTTTATCAATTAACATGGCAAGGTTGATTCATGAAAAACTATATGAGCATAATTATGAACATGGAATGATACAACACAAATCACATTTGGTCATTAATTACTAGTACGCGGCCACGTGCTCCAAGGTTATCCCACACTTCCATCGAAGTGCCGTGGGAAAGGTTTTGGTGTCCAGCCCATATACCAAGTAACACTTCACAAACATCCTAGGTTAATCGCATTAATCATATTAATGAAATCGACATCCCATAACCTAGATTAATCATATTAATCACATATTTCAATTTCATAATCATGGTATATCACTATATACAATTACTTCACAAGCAATACTCATACAATTTCACATTCCAAATCATATTTATCATGAAAATTCATATAATCACATTACACAATAATCATGATTATCTAACTAAACATCATGAACGGGGCTCTGATACCACTGTTGGGTTTCGAGGGTCCATGCGCAGCGGAATAATGCAAATAACTCGAATACCCAAAGCCCTAGAATCCGTTCTAGATGAATAATTAAGAATTATGAATTAGGGTTACCAACCTTGAATGCCTTTGTCGTTGATATACGTAGTCTAACTCCGTATGAAGAATTAGCAAGTCTTCAATATACGATCCTTTAATCACGAACAAAAGATCTTGAGAAGCGAAGATCCTCTACGAGTATCCACGCGATGAACGAACCCTAGAACTCTTTCTAGGAGGATTGCTAGACCCCTTGATTGAAACCTTTTCAATCTATGATGAATTGTGGAATTGGTGTGATGTTTTTCAATTCACAATTGAAAAAACTCTCTATTTTGTCTTTCTCAAAGCTCAAAATCGGAACTGGCTGCTAGGGTTGTTCAAGGATACTATTTATACTCTATAAATATTATACCCTATTAAAAACCCTTGGCAAAAACGGTTTCAGCGTTTCAGCGTACATGGGCGGTCGCCCATCAGGACATGGGCGGTCGCCCATGTGTCAGAGCCTAACCTCCTTATACGAAAACCATCATGGGCGGTCGCCCATAAGGGCAAGGGCGGTCGCCCGCCCATGTGGACGATCTCCAATGCCCAGTTTTTCATATAACATGGGCGGTCGCCCATAGCACCTTGGGCGGTCGCCCATCACACCAGAATCCATAATTCCATTTTTGACAATTCGTTCGATGCGTGTGACCCCATAGGACTATACTATGTTGGCAATGATTCCGATCACATCGATCCTCATAAGACATGAGCGGACTCTAGCAAGCCATCATGCCTACCCAAATAGTATAATATTAAGTTCGATTTTTCCTACATAGAACATATCACAATCCCATTGTCACACGATGTTATATTGAACATGAGTCATGGTCCACGTCAACTCATATTGTTCAATGCTTTCTCGTTACTAAGTAAATTGATTAATCGAATGACATTAATCATATTAATTCATTCGGGCATGGCCATGCACTACATCAATCTTACTCACGAGTGGCCAAGCATACATCTCTCTTTACGAGGGACAATTTCCATCTTGACTTATCATTCTTCCCAACAAGAATCATACCATGCCAATGATAGCCCTTATTGTCATCCGGTTAAAGACAACGTTAAACTATATCAAACATGATATTCATCGAGTGGAAGACGATGATAATCTCAGGTCAAAGGATATCAATGATATGACTATATGAGATCTAATTATGACATTTGACCATGACATAGATCTCATAATGGGTCAAGTCCAGTACCTTGTTCTCTAACAAGTACCCATGAATCTAATGTGCATCTCTATGCATATAATCATCACATGATTATCCATTAGACTTCATACTAGTGCTTCATAAGTACTAGTGACACGATTATTATAACTAAACATGCAAACACATATAATAATCAAATAAACAATCTCATATATAAATGAACAATGACATTACATAAAGGTCTATCTCTATAGGCCTAGGGCACTAACACCTACAATACAATGGTCGCTGCCTATGGTGTCGGCAGTCAGGCCATTACCTATCCCAATGTCCCCTTTTTCGCCAATCCCACCCCAATGTCATTGTACCTAACCCCTCTCCTCTCTCATACATCCTCTAATTCGGCCCACACTCGCAACCAGCCCCGAAACTCTTCCAACTCTCAACCTAGTGCATATACTGCCACCACCTCACCTCCTCAAACTCCCAGTTGGCTCTTCGATAATGGAGCTACTCATCATGTCACTCAAGATCTTAATAATCTTTCTCTTCATTCTCCCTACGATGGCATCGAAAAACTCCTCATCGGTGATGGCTCCGGTTTACACATCTCCAACATTGGTTCTTCCTCCATCCCTACTTCCTCTTCTACTTTAAATCTTAGTCAAGTTCTTCATGTTCCATCTGTTTCTCGTACACATAATCATCGTGTCAAAACTTTGTTCTGGCAATAAAGTCTTTGTCATTTTCTCACCATATTCTTTTATTGTGAAGGATCTACAAACGGGAGTCATCCTTCTTCAAGTCATTTTTTAGTCCGGTGTCTATGAATGGTGTCCTTCTCTTCCTGCTGTTCATTCCGTCAAGTCATCAACAATAAGTTGGCATCATCGTTTAGGCCACCCATCTTATTATGTTTTACGTCACATTAGTAATTTGTTTGGTTTAAATATCCCTAAGTCTTCAGACTTTCATTGCAATTCTTGTGATTGTAATAAATTTCATAAATTGCCTTTTAATTATAATATTGTCTCTTCTCATGGTCCTCTTGATTCACTTTACAGTAATGTTTGGACGTCTCCTGTTCCTTCTTATGATGGATTCAAGTATTACATTATTTTTGTTGATCATTTTTCTAAGTATATCTGGATTTATCCCCTTAAAAACAAAAGTGATGCAACGAAAATATTCACCATCTTTAAGCTTCGTGTCGAATTTTTTTTAATCGTTCCATTATCACTATTTTTAGTAACAATGGAGGTGAATATATTGGTCTCCGTCCAGTGCTTGAATCTCATGGTATTACTCATCTTACTTCTCCTCCTCACACTCCCGAGCATAATGGATATTCTGAAAGACGTCACAAACATATTGTTGAAACCGGTCTTTCCTTACTTTCCCACTCTCATATGCCACTTCCATATTGGCCCTTCGCTCTTGTTACTGCTTGTTACCTAATTAATCGAATGCCCACCCATTCTCTCCATCTGCAGTCTCCGTTTCTTAAGCTCCATTGTCATAACCCTAACTACTTTAAGCTTCGAAGTTTTGGGTGTCTTTGTTATCCTTGGTTACGTCCTTATACATCTCATAAACTTGAGCCTCGTTCTTTTCCTTGTGTCTTTGTCGGGTATTCTCCAACCCAAAGTGCATACTACTGTCATGATCCAAAATCCTTAAAAATCTTTGTGTCTCGTCATGTTAAGTTTGTGGAGAATGAGTTTCCATTTTCTTCTCTCTCTCTCGGCCTTCTTCCTCTGATTCCGCTGCCACTCAAGTTGATACATGTTGTACTCTACATCTCCCTATCCTCACTCATTCACCCCTATTATCCACTCCATCTTCTGCCCCCTCACCTACAAGGCTACATCGACCTGCTTGCCTCTCTCCAATCTCCACTTTCTGAACCCACCACGGTTGCCCAAGCATTAAAAATTCTCGCTTGGCGTGATGCCATGCAAAACGAATATGATGCTCTTCAGAAAAAACACACTTGGGATCTTGTTCCTTCCGCTCCGTCTCAAAATCTTATGTGTTGAAAATGGGTGTATCGAACAAAGTATAACTCAGATGGTTCCATTGATCGTCATAAAGCTCGACTCGTTGCTAAAGGGTTTCATCAACGACCTGGCTTAGACTATTCAGAAAGCTTTAGTCCAATTGTAAAGCCTGCTATAATTCGCACCATTCTTACCCTTGCCACAATGCATGGTTGGCAACTTCGTCAAGTGGATATTAACAATGCTTTTCTTCAGGGGTCTCTTCTCGAAGATGTTTACATGGTGCAACCTCCTGGGTTTGTTAGCCAAACTCATCCTACGCATGTTTGCAAGCTTCGCCAAGCGCTTTATGGTCTTAAGCAGGCTCCTCGTGCATGGTATACTGAGTTAAAAAATTATCTTCTTTCGCTTGGATTTAAAAATTGTGTTTCCGATGCCTCATTGTTTACTCTACATCATCAACATGCCTTTATCTATTTACTTGTGTACGTTGATGACATCATTATTACTGGCTCGGATTCTACACTTCTTGATTCTTTTATATCCACTTTTTCCAAGCGGTTTTCCCTCAAAGACTTGGGAAATTTATCTTACTTTCTCGGCGTTGAAGTTATTCCCCACAAAGATGGTTTGTTTCTCGGTCAGCATAAATATATTCAAGATATACTTACACGTTAAAAAATGCTTGACGCCAAACCAGTGCCTACACCCTTACTCCTCATCCACCACTTTCGGCCTTTTGGGTAACCCACTGCCAAATCCCACCGGGTATAGAGCTCTTGTTGGTTCTCTTCAATACTTGTCTCTTACTCGCCCGAATTTGTCTTTTGCTATAAATCGGTTATCTCAGTTTTTACACAAGCACACTGATCTTCATTGGACTGCCCTTAAAAGATTGCTTCGCTATCTCGTGGAAACTAGTACACATGGGCTTTTACTTTATCATCAGTCTCCTACTTCTTTGCATGCGTTTATTGATGCTGATTGGGCTAGTGACAAGGATACATACACATCTACTACTGGTTACATTGTTTATTTGGGACAAAATCCTATATCATGGTCATCACGCAAGCAGTGTACGCTTGCTCATTCCTCTATAGAAGCGGAGTATCGTGCTATAGCATCCACTACTGCCGAAGTAATTTGGGTCCAAACCCTTCTGTCTGAGCTCGGTTTTTCCACTGCTACTTCTCCTGTTATTTACTCTGACAACATGGGTGCTACATCTGTTGCCGCAAATCCAAAGTTTCACTAAAAAATGAAACATTTGGGTCTTGATTATCATTTTGTTCGAGAATATGTTCAGAGTCAGCAACTTCGTGTTTCTTTTATCAAGGGAAGTGATCAACTTGCTGATGCATTAACCAAGCCTCTTGCTCGCTCGCAATTTCTTGATCTTATGTCCAAGATTGGTCTCAGATTTCGATCGTCCATCTTGAGGGGGCCTGTTAGAGATCCTACTAAATCTCTTAAAGATCCTATTTAGTTTCCTATTTGTTATGGTTACCTTTTCCTTATGTAAATACAATTCTAGGTTACTTGTAGGTTACTCATATGTACTTATATATATAGCTACCATAACATCAATAATATTTTGATCTTCTCTCAATAATTCCTGTTACCCTTATATAAAAAGCAAGACTCGTCAAAAAGGTGTCCGCGAAGTATACCGTCATAGATGGAATACTATACAGAATGTCATTTACCAAGCCTCTCCTCAGATGTGTAAAAACTCATATGATCACAAACCTACTCTACGAAGTTCATGAAGGAGTTTTTGGCGGTCATCTTGGAGCCCGCACTCTCTCGGACAAGATAAAATTCCAAGGCTTCTATTGGCCAACCACGAGGAAATACGCAGAGAAATATGTAAGGAAATGTGATAAATGTCAGCGGTTTACGGAATCCCTAGACACCCATCAACAGAGCAAACGTTGGTAATACCAACGTGGCCGTTTGATACATGGGAAATTGATATGATAGGACCCTTCTCAACCGCTAGAGGAGGCATAAAGTATGTAGTGGTGGTCGTAGATTACTCACAGAGTGGATGAAAGCCAAGCTTTGGCCACCATTTCCGAGGAAAATGTGATAAACTTCGTTTACGATCACATATGGTGCCAGTTTGGTTTACCAAGAGTAACAGTCTCGGACAATGGCACTCAGTTCGCAACAAAGTTTACCACTGAATGTGAAAGAATGAAGGTTCAACACCGTCAGTCCTCGGTGGTTTATCCTTAAGGAAAAGGACAGGCTGAGGCTGCAAATAAACTAGTCCTGACAATCCTAAAGAAAAATTTAGAAGAACGAGGAGGACGATGGCTGGACAAAATCCAGACCGCATTGTGGGTAGTCCGCATCACAATAAGAAATTCAAAGGGGAAACTCCTTTCTCGCTTATGTATGGGTCAGAGGCTGTGGCCCCAATGGAAGTAGTCCTCCCCTCCCACAGGGTCACTTACTTTGATGAAACACAAAACGAGACCGCAAAAAAGTGCGATCTAGATGATCTCGAAGAAAAAAAAGATACAATCTAGAGAAAAAATGGTCAACTATAAATAGAAAGCCAAAAAACATCATGACAAAAGATTTAGCAAAATAAGCTTCTATGTGGGAGACTAGGTGTTACGAAATGTAGAGGTTCAATAAGCCCAATCCGGTTATCACAAACTCTCTCCAAAATAGGAAGGCTCGTATCAAGTCACTCAAATAATCAAAGAGGGGATCTACAAATTGCGGACAAAAGAGGGAAAGACCTAAAAAATGCTTGAAACAACGATTATCTTAGAAATACTTTTTTAGGAAAAATTGTATCAAGTATACGTGAAAATAGTTATAGTAGTTACAATCTATCTAAAGCAATACGTTTGTATGATTTGTAACTCAGAAAACACGAAATTATTTACTCATTAATGGAATTAACAGAGTGAATGCCCGTATGGTTATGCCCAAATCACGAATGCCAGCACGGTCACGTCCTGCTGATATGCGAACTGCATTCAAACCACACTACGCATGCCCATATGTAAAGAAGATTAACTTGGCTCTTACAAAATCGCGGACTCAAGAGTCCAGATCGCGTAAAATCACTTAGGTGAATATGTATGAAAAATGATACGCAATAAAGCCCAAAATTCAGATCGAGGAAGAACCTCAAAGTCTAAAGGCCAAAATAAACTGTGATCGTATTATTAAAGATTAATTCCCATATAAACTTAAATGTTTTCATAAGAAATTAGTAAAAACTTATAAAGCGGTATTATCAGGGCACATCAATGCCCGCGACCGAACATTGAGTAAACATAAACATTCATAGTTTCAAAAAGCTCTTTGGAGATAAAACATGAATAAAGACGAGCAAAATATTTTTCATTAATAGAAAAAGGAAAGTACAAAACCTACATCTATTTACATGAGAAAAAAAAAGTTCAAAAACAAAAAAGTCCTACTACAAAAGTCTAAGCTGAGAGCTGAGTAGGCACTGGAGTTGGCTCGGTCTTTGGGGTTGGAATTCTTGATCAAATATTGGTCTAACACCAATTTTCAATACACGCTAATTACAACACCACCACCTCATAATTTCTTATGCAATTTCGGGTTTGAAAATTCAAAATTTTACGGTTCAATTCGATCGACAAAGGTGGTGAGGTATACACAAGTTATATTTGGTGTAATGGAGGTCTTGGGATGGTTAATTATTCGGTTGTAAAAATTGGGGGTTAAACACTTTTTCGTGAATAGAGAAAGACATTGTACCAAAAATAAAATAAAATAAAGGGAGAGTGCCTCATAAGTTTTAAAAAAGTTTCATAATAATGTCACATAATTTTTTTTCTATATTGTATTATCATGTTGTATTATTATGTAATAATACTGCATGCAAGATAATGAATACATATTAATATAATACAACATTGATGATAACAGATGGTATCGGCAACCAACGATCGAATTTCGGCGATGATCCAGAGAAACGTGTGGTTTCTGAACCCATTGAGATGACCCAAGAATTTCGCTATTTCGATTCTGCTAGTCCTTGGGAACAGCGTAGCGACGGATAATGAAGAATCAGAATCTGTAACTAGATTCTGGTAGGCGACGACGGTGGTGGCATGACACAATATTGAGGATGTTGTACCACATTTATAATGTAGTATAACTAGTACTCAAAAGCCCGTGCCATTGGCACGGGTCAGTATGGAAAGGGAGACAGTATAGAAAGAGAATGTCGTGGGAAAACTGAAATCGCATGCTAACTATATGACGTTTTAAATATAATTTTAACTAACTACTTAACTAAAAATTATCAAAATTTTCAACTATAACAACAACAACAACAACAAATCTTTATGCCATCCCCCTCCCCCATAGTCCAGTGCAGTAATATGAGATCCTAAATAAAATAAGTAATGTGAGTCACTAAACATTATGTCATCATCGATAAGCTAGATATATTGAATACTGTAACAACGGAAAATTTAATATGAAATTGACTCCATAGTACACAACAGTCACAATCAAAGGGACAAAGAGAAGTACCTCCATCATTTGATTTCCCCAACCCTAATTCCTCTAATGTGTAGACGAAGAACCCATCTCTTGTTTTTTCCTTTGGTGGAGTAGGTGAGTCCAGACACTTTTTCTCCTTTGTTTCTATTCTCTTATTCTTCCTTTTCTTCAGCTTATTCGCTTTTGCAGACTCATCTTCTACTTGTTTCCCGGCCTTCTCCTGTTCTGTTCTTTTCCATTTCTTGGTGGAAAAGATTTCATTAATCTCATTTCCATGTTTTTTGGGAGTAGGAGAAGGTCCAGTATCGTTCATAACAGGATTCCAGGACGTGGTGCAGGTTTCTTAGATGAACTCTTCTTTGGCATTGTGTAAATACAATAAATCAGCTCAGCCAAATGCTCTTATATGTACATCAGAGATAACTGCAACAGCTAAAAGGAATATCAGAGGTAAGAACAGACGTACTTGGTAGCTAAAATAGCGAGAGGAAAGAGAAGGTTATCCAAAACATCAAACATAATGAAAGAAACATAGACTATTTTTCGATTGTATGTTTTAGATACCATAAACAGTTCAACTTTTAGACTCCAGGAATCATTAATTAGTGAAGCAGATTCAAAATCATTTTCCATTCACGGCAGTATCAATTCTTCAAGCCATTTTGACACTTTCACCTGATCGGGTATCATATAGTTTTTGCTGGACATGACGAAAATTCAATACATTTTGGGATAACAAATTTGTGCAGGATGCTGACTCAACTATTCGACTCAGGATATTAGAGACGCATTATTTTATGTTTTCTTTGTTCAGAAAAAGGGAACATGTTTATGGTTTCATGTCTTTACAACCAATAGTAACATGCTTCGTAAATCATGCCTGTCAATGCAAAATTGTGGTCCTCTCATTCTCTATCTCGAAACTATAAGGCATGCAAGAGTTAAATGTTGCTCCCTAGTGTCGCATCTTACATATAAACTCCAGTTATGATAAAATGCACTAACCATCATGCATACTGTTCATGAGCCGCATACTGTCCCCGTGCCATCAGTGCAATAAAGTAGTCATGTTGCTTACTAACTAAACCATAATATTTTCCTTAGGTAAATGTCATTAAAGGAAAGATATAGGTTCACAATCAAAATACATACAAAGCTTAGATATTTGACATTTCTAACTATTGAGGTTGACCAAACTTACACTATGAAAAACCAACCTCTGAAGTATTTGCTGTTTTCTCATGATTTACATTTCCAACATCGCCTCTATGCAACCTTCAATCAAAAAAAAAAAAAAATCATAATGAATTTGGGCTAACATACAGATTAAAATAATGCTTCTTTAGAATATTGAAATAGGTAGAACAATGAATAAGAAATTATCCCCTAAGAACCCATGGCTAGCATACAAATTTGGATTCATTTCCATTAATTAGTGCTTACTCTATATTGGGAAGAATGTAAGCAACAGGTGTAACGAATTTATAGTCTCATGGAATTAAATGGTCATTTTTTTACAAACAACGAACTTATTAGGGATTAAGTAATAGAGATTAGAAGTTATACTGTAACGAATTTCACCTGATTAATGAGGAGAAACTACACTTTGGTCGTTGAGAATCACAGTTGGAATTTTGCTGTTTGAATCCAGGAAACCTATTAAAACAATAAAATAATGCACGAATGTCATGAATTACGAAATATAAGCTTGATGAAAGATCCCAAAAATGCACGACTAATTTCAATCAAATGATTAAAACCCAAACTCTGATTGATAAAGAAAATAACTGATAGAAGACACGAAAAATATTTAATCAATGAAAGATCAGTGAAAAACCTAACAAATGGAGCAATAACCAAGGTTAAATCAAGATTTGCAGATTATACCTGAAATCTTTCAATTTCCATAGATGGACAGCCAGGGGAGAGCTACCCATCCGAAAGCTAGGGCTCCCAATAAAACCGCCGTTGATTTCACCGCCGAAGCCTTACCAATTGAATCGGAGTGCTTTGATTTGGCGGTGCAACGAAGGGAGAGGGCGTCGAATCAGGGCGGAAACGTAGTTGCCGGCTAACATGTCGCTGTCGCCTGAAGTTGCCGTCGAGAGGGGTGTTGAAGAGAGAGAGAGAGACGGATTAGTGTGTGTTTGACTGAGAGGAGAGGGGAGGAAAATGAATTGCGTTGAAAGAACTTGAAGGAGGAGATCGTGGGGGACAAAATGGTACTGGCCGTTGGATTGGAAATGTAAGAATTAATCTCAGCCCCTCTTTATGTGCAAGTCAATTGGCGGTTACCTGGATGTCTATTGTATAATAGATAGAATATTGCATAATAGCTTACGAATTTATGATCATTTAAATTAATGAGGAATTTTAATGGAATTGATTTGTTACAAGGAATTTGTGGGGCAAAATTCGAAAAAATAGAGAAGGATAGAATTGAGGAAGGATACAGGCTACAGTACAGAGTGGACCGACTCCAACCTCATCTTCTCCTTCCCATTGCTTTCATTCGGAAACAAAGATGACTTCATTTTCCGATGTCGGTTGCTGTCGCGGCCATTTTTTCTTTCCGGCTACGGCGAATTCCCGTCACTACCCTATACCTTCTTCATCTTTGTACACCCGGTCGCCCAATTCTAACAGAATTCGTCGACGATTATTTTCCATTGCCAAAGAGTCGGCTGCCACTCCTATATCTAGGGATGGACACTCATTGTTGGACTGCGTGATTGTTGGTGGTGGCATCAGCGGCCTCTGCATCGCCCAGGCTCTTGCCACTAAGCACCCTGCCATTGCCCCTAATTTGTTGCTCACTGAGGCTCAGGATAGGGTTGGCGGCAACATTTCCACCGTTGAGAGGGATGGCTATCTCTGGGAAGAAGGTCCCAATAGCTTTCAACCCTCCGATCCCATGCTCACTATGGTGGTAATAATTCCAATCTCTAAGGTTTCAAGCTTTGATTTTACATTTGCTCTTTACTTGTTTTACGTCCTCATTTCCTACGTGCACATTTTTCTGTTTGCAGGTGGATTGTGGTTTGAAGGATGATTTAGTGCTGGGGGATCCTACCGCCCCTCGCTTCGTCTTGTGGGGTGGTTCCCTAAGGCCAGTGCCTTCCAAACCCACCGATTTACCCTTCTTTGACCTGATGAGCTTTGCTGGAAAGCTCAGGGCTGGCTTTGGTGCCCTTGGATTCCGCCCTCCTCCGCCAGTTAGTCCTACTGTCCCTGAAATTTTTGTCTACTTTTCGCCTCGTGCTATTAGATACATCAAATCTTGTCATATTTTTTTTCATCAGCATTTCGTAGAATCTGATAGTTGCTGCATGCTGTTTCTCATATAAAAGATACTTTGACGAAGGTTACAGGGTCGTGAGGAGTCTGTTGAAGAGTTTGTGCGTCGTAATCTTGGTGATGAAGTTTTTGAACGCTTGATAGAGCCATTTTGCTCTGGTAAGTTTGAACCATCTGCTTTGCATACCTAAAAGTTCAATTACTTCCGATTTTACTTGCTTTCCTCTCAGTTCGGTATGCTCTAGGATGTCCTCCTCCACTGTTTGTTAAGCTTTGAGTTTGCAATCACCTTTCAAATTATAATTGTAGTACATGATATTTGGTTATTTGTTTCTTATTTGCCTGACCAATTGATATCATCAAATGTAGAAAATGTCTTATACGATGATCGCTATCTGATATTCATAGGGTGTTAATGAGTATAGACTCGACATAAAAACTTGACCAAAACCATTTAGGTTGAGATAACATTCAAGCTTGATGAATTCATGGTTCTTGTATGGAGCTTGTTTCATTTGGTATGTTCTATTTGCTGTGAGCTTATTAAGCCAAGCTTAATCATAAGGAGTCAAGACAAGCTTGATCTGATTGTCATAAGCCT
Organism: Adenophora triphylla var. japonica; assembly: GCA_022495995.1. Classification (NCBI taxonomy): domain Eukaryota; kingdom Viridiplantae; phylum Streptophyta; class Magnoliopsida; order Asterales; family Campanulaceae; genus Adenophora; species Adenophora triphylla. Next base: position 39,858 of record JAFEMH010000741.1, read on the forward strand.
GTCTCTATGAAACTTTTGTTGATGTACGAGAACAACTAAGCTCAAGCGTTGTTCAATAATCATTCCTGCATATTGATACATTGTATTGATACATTGTAGGGTGAACCTAAGACTTAATTAAAGCATTATTGCAACTTTCATCTCTCCATATTTATATTTCATTCTGTTATGGTGGAGTTACTCATGACTGCTTTCTGAAATTTTTTAAATGAATAATTTTATCTGTTGCCAAGGCTTCCTTTCTTGACATCCAGTTACACGATACCCATGTACTGTTACTTTTTTTTTAGTTTTTAAGTGTAAAATAGTATCAAGGCTTAAGTATCTAATATCCTATAAACTGTAAGACCCATTTTTCTTTTCTAAAGTCTTGCTCCCTATATTCCATGTTAGTAGTCCGCTATTCTTTATTTGGGACGTTGCACTTAAAGAGTCCACTTCCAATAATCAAGCTATAAATATCTTGTTTTTTCCTCTTTTTTAATTCGTTTCATGCTCAAAATATTCTTGCACGCTGCAGGATAAAATTTGTAACTTTAACATAAATCATAAGAAATTCAAAGGCATAAAAGTACAAATTAAAAAGTTTTGACTTCAAACGTGTACTCTTAACGTGGAAGTGAGGGGGTATTTAATAAAGAGAAATTTAGAAGGGAACTCAATTGATAATTAATCTAAAATTTTCTAATATTATTCTATATATGCAGTATCCAAAAAGAGAAAGTACGATGTCTTAAGCAGAACGAAGAGAGTATGTGAACTATATATGTTTAATATGTTCTTGGCATTCATACACTATATACTTCTATCTCAATCTAAGAGAAAGTAATGGCACTACTTGTCGGGTCATGGACAAGTTGTGATTAATTTTCTTTAAACTTGATGTATTGTTTGCAGGTGTTTATGCTGGTGATCCGTCGAAGCTTAGTATGAAAGCTGCATTTGGCAAAGTCTGGAACCTAGAGCAAAATGGTGGTAGCATTGTTGGTGGAGCCTTTAAAGCAATCCGCGAGAGAAATAGTAATCCAAAGCCCCCTCGAGATCCGTAATAATACAATCAGTAGTTTCATTTGAGGTTTAGTGGCTTCCCTTCCTTAATGCCTTTTCAATGCTCTTACTTTAGTAATCTTGCAGGAGATTGCCAAAACCAATGGGACAAACAGTTGGGTCTTTTAGGAAAGGACAGGCAATGTTGCCTAATGCAATTTCAAAAAGGTAGGCATATCCTACTGTTTCATGCTTTCGGAACCAAAAAGTATGGAGAAGATAGTCAATTTGGGATGTTGGTAACCACTGGCTGAACCAGGATAGGCCCTGATAGAAATGGGGCCATTAGTCCTGCCTGTTATGCATCTTGGGCTGCTAAGTGGCTGCAAAATGCTAGGTCTGATTGTGCTTCATTCCCATCAGGCCCATCAACCTTTAGGGTTATCCTTGTAACACGTTCACTGTTTTTCATGCTTACAATTCATCAAACTCTGATTCTATCCTTAATTATTTTTTGAAAGGAGTACATTAATCCTTGATATTTTCCCCACATAATTTTGACAACTGAGTGAGAATAATGATTGTGGAGAGAGAGAGAGAAAAGTATGAGATGTGTAAAAGAGAGAGATGTGTATAAATAGAATTGGTAGAGAGAAACCAAATGCTAACACAAAGTAGGTCACCCAATAAATTGATACACAAAATGTGTAGAGAAAAATATATTTATGTGTGGGTTAATTGGTTTAATTTGCAGAGAGAAAGAGGGGTGTGTGTGTGTGTGTGGGGGGGGAGGTGTGCACTGTGCAATTGTGTGTCATTTGTATATATATATATATATATATATATATATATATATATATATATATATATATATATATATATATAGAGAGAGAGAGAGAGAGAGAGAGAGAGAGAGAGAGTACAATGCCTTATGTCCATGGTGTTATGTGGGCGTGGGTGCTTGAGGGAGAGAGAGTATGTGTATGTGTGTGTTATGTGGGTTATGTTTGAACGAGATGAGTGTGTGTGGGTTTGTGTGAGTGTGAGAGAGAAGAGAGAGAGAGATGGTTTGTGATGGTGGTGGCTTGAGGTTAAAGGCGGGTGGTTATGGAGATCAATCGTGGGGATGGGTTGAGTTTAATCGATTGATGATTTCTTTTACATGTGACGTTTTCCATTAGATTTCTTTGATATAACATACAACCCCCTTGCATTTAAAAACAATTTTTGAAGTTTAAGATGGACTTTTGGCCATTTTGCATTTTCCATGATTTCACGTTAATTGAAATGAGCATTTATATAATTTTTATACTACTGGGCAGTGGGAGGTGTGCCCTCATGGCAAATAAGACAGGTAGGCGAAGCCAAAAATGATATAAGCTCAGGGTTCCCCCGATTTTCCTTTTAGTCAAAATGTTATTTAAATAATGCAATTGTAATGTATCCCTTTGTATTTTGGACCATTCATAGAAGAGGTGTGTATACCTTTTTGGATTGTCAGTTTTTTCAACCAATCGATTATACTAAACTTTATTCTGCCTAGTTTGAGTTTAATTATTTCAAGAGGCAATTAAAGTGCCGTAATTTTGAAAATTAATCAATTGTCAACCTACGTTCCTTAGTTTGGGTGCTTGGTAAATACATACATCTTCAAATGAAACGGAGGGAGTACTATTTGAAATTGCAGTGGCAACTCTTGTATTTTTTTTCATGGATTAGGGACATATTGTCCTTGTAATGTTTGTCATTTAGTAATCATATTGTCAATGGTTGTCTATTATCTTTTCTTTTCTATCTAAAATTATTTAGTATGCACCCATACCTTACCATATATCTTGGTTCTTCAACTGCTTGCAATAATAGAAGTAAGATTATTATGTATCTATATTTGCAGGAAATTAACTACTCCTTGTGTCCAGTCAAACTAGTTGATACTTTACTTGCTTGTACCTTGTTAACATTGCACTATAATTATATGTTTTTATTTATCTTATAAATGGGGAAATCTTTTTGGGATTAACCAAAAAGGAAAGGGACAAACTTTTTGGGACGGGGGAATAATTAGTACTCATGGTGTTATGACTATTATGATTTGTATTTATTGATTTAGGCTGGGTGACAAGGTGAAGTTGTCGTGGAAGCTCTTAAGTATCAAGAAATTAGAGAATCAAGGTTATGATTTGACTTATGAAACACCAGAAGGGTTGGTGTCTTTGCAGAGTAAAACTGTAGTCATTACAGTTCCATCTCATGTGGCCAGTGGTTTAGTGCGTCCACTTTCGGTATGCTTTTTTTATTTTTATTTTTTTATCTTAAGTGATTATATTGCCGTACTTTATGAGTTCAGGTAGTTTGTCCTTTATGATGGCATTTATGATGTAATTTCCCTACTCTACCTTAAAATAAGCGATTGGACTCGTATTTCATCATATCTCATGGTTCCTTGTGAATTATCGAAAAGGAGATAACTCTATAATTCTTGAAACCAGAAGATTTTAAGTATGCGACCTTTTTTGAAAAGATACGTTATTAAGTTGTGCACGAAAAAAGTTCCCCAAGTAATATCACAGCTCTTACTGCAGATTATTTCTATTGTTTACAGGCTATAGCAGCAGATGCACTATTGGAATTTTATTACCCCCCAGTTGCAGCGGTGTCAATTTCATATCCCAAAGAGGCAATTCGTCCGGAGCGTTTGATTGATGATGAACTGAAAGGTTTTGGACAATTGCATCCACGCAGTCAAGGAGTGGAAACTTTAGGTGAACCTTCCCTCTTTTCTTTCTTTTATCCATTTGTGTCATAAACTATGTTACCTGGACTCGGGTATCCGACACGGGTACGGATCCTAGTGTCGGATTCACTTTTTCTCAAAAAATTGGACACGGGGACACTGTCCTAAAATTAGGATACGGGTACGGGGATACGTTAATAACAAAATATATTGAGTCTATTTATATACTTTACTTATAAATGAAGTCAACTCACTCTTTTTTTGCTAAGATATAATGTATAATTAAGTAAAACAACATTAAAACTTGTAAAATTTTCATAAATGAAGTCAACTCACTCCTTTTTTTCTTTTTAATTTTTCTTGTCGTATCCGAATGAAAATGCGGGTGTCGGGGTGTCTTGTCGGACACGATACGTGTCGGACATGGGTACTTCAACATATTTGAAGAGTCCGGGTAACACAGGTCATAAACATTATGATCAAAACCTTGGTAAGATAACTGCAGTATGCTGGTTGGGACGAGAACTGTAAAGATGCCTATTGATTTGCAATAATTGCCCCTTCTGAAGGATCATATCAATATTTGAATGATGCTTTTAAACACTAAATATGTACATAGTTTTTGCATAATGTTCTTTACGGTGTTGTACCATACAACACTTTGATGCAGAAAATGTTGCACATTACAATATCTTAAAGCACATTCTGTCCAATTCTGCTCCTTATTTTTCTGTTTGTGCGTCATTTCCCATCTACATAATGTGAGTAATAGAACAGCTCCATTTCATTTGGACTGTGCGATTCCATCGTTGCTTATACAAGTGGCTATATTATTACCTTGAAATCCGTCTCTCTTTTAAGGATCCTCTTATGTACCGAGTTTGGGCAGTCTTTGTTGTATAATCATGTTACCTTCTCCATTCAAGTAAGCACATCATACATGATTTACACTTTGGTTTGTTCAATAGGCTTTTCATCTTTAGGCTTTTTATCTATACCATTTCCTACTATTTGAAGTTTGACCTAATTACACTAGACTGATCAAATTCTCATTTTCTAGGAGCACTGAGAATTTGACCACTATTAACTTGATTCTCGTAATGTACATCTCCTGGAGTCCTATATACTGTAGAGTGAAATGCATACGTGTACCTGATGTTTGATGATCAAAATTTTCACAAGGACCCATATTTTTTTCACTTTTATTCTCAAGATTAAGTAATGCTTTTGTGAAATACAGGGTCGGAAACGGGCACTGTACTAAATAATAAGCAGTTGCTTCTGCTACATTTAAGTTAGTGGATTTGTTTGCTATTTGAAATTAAGTGAGAACCGTCTGTTTCAATGCCCATACCCTGCTCCTTATGTTCATTATCCAATGCTAATATACTCGAACCGGTTTTCAGAGTCAATTTAATATATTTTTATCAATTTTAACTAATCCCAACGACATGAGAGAAAGGCCGGTCGAGTAGACTTGAGTTTAACCTTGTTAGTTTAATTGGATTCTGCAGGAACTATATACAGCTCCTCTCTTTTTCCAAATCGAGCACCACCGGGTAGGATTCTGCTTCTGAATTATATTGGAGGGGCAACCAATCCTGGAATTATAGCAAAGGTATTTGTTGAATTCCATTTTGAAGTGATAACATTAGTTCTAAATAAGGGTAAATAAGAGAGTGAAAAGATACATAAAGCTTTGGTTTACTTGATGTTAACCAAAATAATCCTTGCCGCTTACATCATGAATGATGAGGAAAATTTGGTTTTGTTTATTTGATCACAATTTAGAGGTTCACTTGAATTTCTGAGAGAAATTTTAGCTGCTGGTATTTTGGTTGTATCCCTTAATGGTACCAATAATTTTCAACGAATCAGCATTCACTTGGGCGTGGCAGGGTGGGTCAGTTTGATGTTACAGCATACAAGATGGACTTTGTTTCTTTTATGACTCATTCTTCATTTTGCGTGGCATTTCATTCTCATTCTGCTCGGCATCTTTTATGCCTTCAATGGTGCATTAAAAAAATTTATTTATAGGCAAAACTGCACCAAGTCCCCAAACTATGGCGCCATTGAAGCTGGGCTTATTCCCTAGACTTTCTTTTGTTTTGATTGAAGTTCCTAAAGTCATAGTTATAATGACCATTGAACTTTGGACGATAAGTGTAGCATGAATCACAAGAACTTTTTAAAGATTCGGCAAGTCATGTCTACTAAAGTTCAGTCTTTTCTTGCAGTTTTTCTAAAATCATTTTTTGAGGGCTTATTTTGTAAAGTAGATTGAAATGCATCGTAATTTCACCGACACTGGCAGATATATAATAATCTCTCTCTCTCTCTCTAGATATAGGTGTGAGAAAAGGCAAGCCCTCCACAGCTCTCTTTCTCTAGATCTATGTGTGAGAAATTGCAAGCTCCCTATTTTTTCTCACACCGCCCGACCTCTCTGTCTCTCTGGATTTGGCTATGGTTCAAATCTGGTAACGAACGTTAGGGACCACGACATAAATCAATTAACAGTTGATTAAAGGATGTTAGACAAACATTATTTTAGGCCTATGTCATATTTGCCTAGAGTTGAGGGACTTTTGGTACACTTTTGCGTAATTTATATTTGGCCTTATTTTATCAGACGGAGGGGCAACTTGTGGAAGCAGTTGATCGGGATCTTCGGAAGATGCTTATAAAATCTAGAGCAAAAGATCCATTGGCATTGGGGGTAAGAGTGTGGCCACAAGCAATTCCGCAGTTCTTGGTGGGTCACTATGATATCCTAGATAGTGCAAAAGAGGCTCTTAGTAATGGTGGATACGAGGGGATGTTTCTAGGGGGAAACTATGTGTCTGGTGTTGCCTTAGGTCGATGTGTGGAGAGTGCATATGAAGTTGCAGATGAGGTGAAGAAGTTTTTATTGCAGTACATGTACAAGTAAGGTTTGGATTTGTTGAATGTTGTTTCTGATCTTTATCCGTGTGTTTAGTTGGTGACTAACTTTTTCTTATATCTTTGAAGACAGTATGTAGGAGGGATTTAGTAGTGAAAGATGCAAGGGGCTCAATGTCAACCTCGAGGAGGGTTTGTAATTGTTTGTAGCACACACAAAACGTAATTTGATTATGAGATTGGGTCCGTCCGGTGGGAATGTTAAATCTACTTTTATACGACCACACAAATAATTATAAATATATTATTGTATTGTCTGCAACATCTATTCTTTTTCACCTCTTCTCTTCCATGTTAATAATCAACTACAGTATTATTTAATTGAATTTTCACGCACAAATAAATAATGGACTTCAAATATAATACTCCTATGCTTTTCTTGATAAATTTTACTCATTTTATTTTTCATTGCCAATTGAACGAAACATTCATCACATTTTTATTCAAATCTAGCTATCCCAATTCAATACTAAAAATTGTTATTGAGATTCACCATTACAAATTAATGTAGCCAAGCTGAACAAATAAAATGGATATAAGCTATTAATCAGTTGATTGTATTCAACAATACCGAAAGAACAGTCAAAATATCCAACATTATTGTTGACTTGCGTACTATTACCGGTGAAAAATCTTCAATTTTCGTTGATTCGCGCATGATTATCAATAATTGACATCCAAAAGAAATTTAATCACTTTTAGGAAATAAGAATAAACTATCAAATATATTCATTTAGGGAGGGACAAAAGGAGTATGATACATGTCAACTCTCATACTCCTCAAAACAAGTAGCCAGAGCGATGAATCTATTTATCGACTGGTCAGTTACTTTAGGTTTAATCTGTAATTCGTTTATGAATTATGATACAACTGAGGTCCCCATTTTGATTTTTACAAGGTTTAATAACATAAATCTACCTATTTAGAAATTAATCACCAGCCAAAGAATTTCACAAATCTTCTGCTCTCACTGAATATGTGCAAAACTTTACCATAAGTAGCTATTATACACTAGCTTGAGAGCTGACGGCCGATGAAGAGGATTCACCTCCATCTACAGTGTTAGAACTTTTACCTTGGGATAGACTACTCCCATTCCCATTTTTTATGACCTTGCTTTTCTCAGCCTCTTGTTTTTCATCTTTCAATAGCACCGGTTTGAACTGTCACAACAACACAAATATAAATTAAGAAATCAAACATTCAAATGCTATCTGATAGAACATGAAATAACAAAATGCCTTCCAAACCTGATATATGGAGTATATAACATTTCTTCTTATCTGTGCCATCATCTCTATGAAAAGATTGTAGCCTTCAAGCTTATACTCGATAAGTGGATCCCTCTGTGCATATCCACGTAACCCTACAGCCTGCTGAACAAACCTAATTGCTTGCAAGTGTTCTTTCCATAAACGGTCAATGTTGCTCAATATCAAGAACCTCTCTGCTTCCTTCATCAATCCAGGAGCCTCAGTTTCCACAATATCCTAAAATAATAACAAGAAGAAAATGACAATTAAAAAGTAACTCGAAACACATGAACTGGGAATTTTGTGGGAAAGGTTGTACAAAGACAACTGCTTTATGGGTGAATATGGACCTATTTCGAATAATCAAAGTGGGAAAAGAGGAAAAAGGGGAGGGAGGGAATAATTGATTTCTCAGTGTGTTAGAATTTATATCTGAAGAAAATATCAGGGCTCTGGAAACTAATCAATAATTCTAAAAGAACTAGGAAACTAATCAATAAATATTAATTCTAAATTTCTGTTATCATGATTAAGGATTGGAGGCACCTTTCCCGCTCATAATACTTTTAAATATATATACTCCCTCCTTATTTCTCGTGCTCAACAAGTGTGCATATTGAGCTGGGACGGAGGGAGTATTTTCCTTCATTTACAAAAAAGACATGTACAGTATCTTATTTCTAAATTTCTGTTATCACGATTAAGGAGTGGAGGCTTGGTCGCACAATATTTTCTTCCACAAAGGATGGATTTCAAAGCAGGTATGAGCAGAACATTGCTTTTCTCAAGGAGACAGAGACTGACCCTTTTCTGCAAATATGCCTCACGACCACGAAGATGAAGGTAACTCCGCAAGTCTTCATAGGTCGAGCTTTGGCTCGCCAGTAAATCTGGAGTTAAATCATTCAACAGATAGCAGTATCTACAGATACAAACATGGAATATGTTAGCCAACTGTGTGCAGTAATCACATGACAAGTTCAAGTCAACTACATTCCAGGCATAGAATGCATCACTAAATACGAGTGAAACTGGAAACTTGATCATTATGGATTCATTCATCTACAGGTTACAGAAAGTCAATCAGGTAAACTATAAGAGAATACATTGCATAGGAATCATGAGGGTGCAATAATGCAGCACTAAACCCTCGTGGCCAAGACGAGAAATGTAGCACACTTATCCTTCAGACTCCTGTCTCACAGGTCCAATTCATCATAAAGATTCAACCTTTTTTATTTTAGAAAAACAGAGAATGAAGGGTTCTTCTTACTGTTGGAGCTTCGCAATTAGCTTTTCAAAATCCCAGCTTTCCTTGGGAGCATCAGAACCAATGTTGGCCTGTTAATATTTCCAAGACAGCTTAGTAAACATACCCTGAGTAGATAATAGCATGTGGCCAACAGAAGAACATACAGATAATTAGTTACCTCTAGTATGTCATCCATTGTCAGTTCAGAATATTCAATAAGGAGAGACTGGAGGTCATCAGATTTTAGCGCTCGTCTTCTCTCTGTATAGACACGATCCCTCTGGCTGTTTAGAACCTCATCATACTCAAATAATTGCTTTCGGATATCAAAAAAGTAATTCTCCACTTTCCTCTGGGCTTCATCTAGTGCTTTTGTCAATATTTTTGATTCAATTGGTAGGTCCTCAACTCTAAAAGCTCTCATTAAACCCTACAAAAGGTAAATTTAATAATCTACTTGACAAGGAATTTCTTTAGTAACCCCTATTACAAAATATAATTATAATACAATTAAAACCTGAATTCGGTCTCCCCCGAAAATTCGAAAGATGTTGTCTTCAAGACTAAGGAAGAAGCGAGAACTTCCAGGATCTCCTTGCCTGCCGCTTCGACCACGCAGCTGTATACATGTTCAAGTCAATTTTTGATTCTTTCTAGCAAAACTCGTCTTCCAATAGAGTAAGAAATAATCAAACTTCCAATGTAAGATTAAAAAGAAACGGGAAATCATCCCACAGCAAAATTCTTATATACAAGATGAACCAAAGACGTTCCAATCCAATCAGCCTTGCCGATAAACTTGTGGCACCAAAAGACCCAAACTCCAATTGAGAAGCTTGTAATATGGACATGACTGAACTTCAATACTCTCGATTACAGTTTTTAACCCTCAAACTGAACTACAAAACACAAGAAAACAGTTGATCCGGTAGGGTGTGGTTGGATGATCCTCGGATTATTAAGGTTTGGGTTAAGAAACTCAAACAAAGACAACACAATTGGTCATTAGGGTTAGCAACATGGTCAGGTTACCTGATTTATGTGGACTTTCAGTTGTTTTAATAATGTGATAACTTTCTTTTGACAAAGGTTCTTCAGCCCAAGTAATCACTAACTGGGGAATGAAGGGCTGGGGTCTTTCCCAATAAATATTTAAATCAGTTGGACTTTTAAACGGAATCCCTGAATTCTGGTAGAGATTATACTTCACATTTCCTATTTTAATCCTATACAAAAGTGAAACGTATACCTGGTTGTCAATTCGACGTGATTCATGGCGTTCTGTCCCAACAACATGAAGTCCCCCAGCTGACACCACCTGTAATCCAAAAAACAAAGAGACTTTAAGCTAAGGATCAGTTTTTGGATAAGAAAAGAAGTATATTAGATAAATGAGAAGAGTATACAAGTGACGGACAAGATGTCCATCAAAAGAGAGAGAGAGAGAGAGAGAGAGAGAGAGAGAGAGAGAGAGAGAGAGAGAGATACGTAATCGCAGCAACCCAATCCCTCTTCATATCCGAAATAGACAAACCCTTAAAAGCACCATTAGGGGGCGGACGCCCAAAGAGAAGCAATAGAAACCACTCGCTCTCATAGTAAACGATTCGGGAGATGTCGATTTCTAAAAATCTTGTCTCTCCATCCAAAGGCACAAAATCCCATAAATGAACTACATCCTTGCCTCTCCCAAAACCTCAGAAATGAAGTTGTAGAAAGAGTTCAACAAACTGGGACACACAAATTTCCCGAGTCATCTCTAATAACTGGTCCGAAGTTAATGCACAACTGAGCAATGGAGGAATAAATGGTCATGTATCTCAACTGAAAACTTGCACTTTACACACCAGTTTGGCGATATGCACTTAAGAGGTCGACAAATCTGAAGTTTATCATTAGTGTTAAGTTTGTTAAGCACCACAGTCCACATAAAAGCCCTAATACCTATTAGACTATTTAAGTAAGGTTTTGGAGACACCGTCCCCTTCAACATATCAGTTTATAGACTGAGCATCCAGTGAATCATTTTAGTTGTATCAGTCAAGAACTTAAAACAGGAGTGCTAGGATAATTACAAACTTGATCTCAAGAAATAGATGTAGACAAAACAAAACCGATAGCGGTGACCTATCTTCTCCACGAGGGAAAAGTTCACTAACATGAACAACCAGCTAGTCACTACTACTTTATCAGGGAGGTGATTGTGGTGTTCTTTTGATGCTAATAAGGAAACATGCACCCTAATACAAATTGCATATAAAGAAATCAAAATACTCATATGATTGTAGCAAAGGATCACAACTAAATATTAGCATGACAAGGTATGCTAAACCAAGTAGCCAGCATTAGAGCTGTAAATGAGTCGGGTTATGTCGACTTCGAGCCAGTATTACAAAAAATTGAGTCAAGTAACCTATGCATGTTCAAATTCGAGTCAAGTATCACAAGCACAACAAAGCCTTAGTTCCAAAATAATTTGGGGTCGGCTAAACGTATTTTTGGCGGCCTGATATATATAATTTTGTTCTTATTAATTAAGAATATACTAAATTATATACTCCCTCCGTCCCATTAGTATCAACACACTTACTATTCATGCGTAGATTAAGAAAAAAAATAATGATATAAATGTTGTGAGTGTAAAAGTAAAAATAGGAGAGAGAATGAGTGGAGGGAATAGTAAATTATAATAGTGTTGTGAGTATTAAAATAATGTAGGAGAGAGAATGAGTGGAGGGAATAGTGATAAAAACTTTCCTTTTTAGGAAGTGTGTGGTTTGTAGTGGGACGCCCAAAAAGGAAAGTGTGTGGCTTGTAATGGGACGGAGGGAGTATATATATATATATATATATATATATATATATATATATATATATACAGATATACATATACATATATATTACAATCATAGTATGATTAATAATAATAAATAATATACTTAAACAATTAAAAATGTAGATATCTAAAATTTAATATATTAAATAAAACGATGTATATAAATACCCGAGTTAACGAGTCGAGCCGAGTATGTTTGTGAACATGTTCATCGAGTATCGCGAGTAACTCGAGTAGCTAAACGAGCAACTCATGCCGGTCGAACCGATCGTATGTTAAACAAGTCGAGCCGAGTATGTTTGTGAACATGTTCAGCGAGTAACTCGAGTAGCTAAACGAGCGACTCATGCGTCGAACCGATCGTATGTTAAACAAGTCGAGTATGTAAAGTAAAGTACTCGAGTTACTTGGTTCGCTTAACAGCCCTAGCCGGGATCTATGCAAAAAAATATCAGTAAATTCCTTGAGTCCTACAATGAAAGATGATCTCTATAATACTTCTGTGATCAATGTGGAAAAAAAGAAGAAACAATAAATGGACACAAAAATGACGAATAATAATAATAGAAATAACAATAAACTTTTTCCTCTTTTCATTATGAGTAGTGATCAGAAGTAATGCGGTTTAGAACATTGAATACAACTTCAGGAGAACTAACTTTGAAAACAAAAAATACCTTCTTCTTTTCCTCCTCAGTGTAGATCTTATATTCTTTTGCAATACCTAGAAAAGAATGGCGTAGTTTTTCTATCACTTCATCAAGAGCAGGCCCCTACAATGACAGTTAATTGCTTTGAATTAGAGAAACTACTGACAGATCCATTTGCTACACAATGCACATAAAAGATATTCAGTCACAACCAAAAGAAAACTACGTCATGTTAAATATAGGCATCCTGTATATCTGATATCCATCTATATGGAAATTAATAGTTTCAACAAAATTCACCTTCTCACAAGCATAAGAGAGTCGCTCTTCTGCTTCAAGTTCATTCAAAGATCGTTGACCCCATGTTTTGACAGCCAACTCTACGGCTTCCTCTGCGAGCTTCACGTTCTCTTCAGAGAGTGCGCATGGAAATAAACTATCGTTCACCTGAAACATATCAGATTGTGAGAACTAGATAGGCATGAGATACAGAAAACTTGAACGCTACGCTATTATATTAATTTACTTTACAAACCTTCCATGTTTTCTCTGGAGCGCGTTTTCTTGCAGAAACAGAAACTCCTTCAGCTGGACTAACAACTCTGCAGTATTTATGCTTAAATGTTATTCATATTGATACGTAGTTAAGTTCAAAAGGGATACTTACTGATGAACTCCTCAAATTTCAGATAAATCTTATCCTACAAAAAGCAGAAAGTCTGTGTTCCTATCAGGGGACTGGAAAAGTAACAGTTGTTCTTTGCTAAATAGGCTACAGGAAGGAGCACTAGCTATCAAATACTGTGAAACCTTACACCCCAGATTCCAACTTTGGGACATAACTTTTTCAGCCTTCTTAATAACTGTAAACACAACTCTAATTTGCTGATTGATAGATCCTAGGTAAATCCATATTCAACCCACAAGGCAAATAGATTTTTGGATTATCAGATCAATTATACCAATCCATATCCGAAATGCTGCCTTGGATTAGGATCAAAATCCGATCCATCGACAAGAACCATTACAGATATAATTTGTAATGAACAAATTCATTGCAGTAAAGTCGCCATAGTAGGAGATAAAACGAGAGAAAAATCACTTAAGATGGTTCAAACACATGCTGTGTTGAGTGATAGGAAGTGTGATCCTATCAACATCATTGAGACTAGAAGTAGGAGAAGCAAAAGGCCAAAACTGACATGGAATTGAGTAATAAAGAAATTTAGAAAATGGTTGTGGCGTATCTGATAACCTTGTTTTGGATCAAGATGAATGGCAGAAAATTGTTGTGGTGTAAGTGTTAACCTAGTTTTGGACTAAGGCTGAGTTGACTCAAGTTATAGAATTAATTTATTTCACAAGTGGTGCGAGTCCAACAAGGCTTATGGCTTGAAGGTTCGAGTTCTTTTGATTTTCTTTGACTCGATTAAATCACTTCTACTCTGTATTAAATAAGTAGAGGTTTGGACAACTGACTTTGTATTTGTAGGTGGTAGAGAGAGAAGAAAGCAAGAATGTGAACAAGTACTTCCACATGATCACAATACATGAACTACTTATACAACTAACAGCGTGAATATTGAAAGAATCCCAAAGAAGAATTACTCCCTCTATTCCATGTAAAGAATCCAAGTTTGAAAGTAAAACTTATCTATTTTATACTTTTACGCCCGGGTAATTTTAAATGGAACATCCAAAAAAGGAATGATGAACTACAAACGTGGACTAGAGGGGGTATATTGGAAATCCTTGGCTGCATTAAGGTTAGCCAAGACAGAAATAAACTCAGTTGCATGTACAAAGATAGTTATACACCTAAACAATATATCCAAGAACTTCACATATATATACAAGAAGGAAAACTCATAATGAGATACCTTGGCATCAGAATCTCACGTAGCTTCAACCTCGCCATAAACTCTGCATTACCACCAAGGATTATATCTGTCCCACGACCTGCCATATTGGTAGCTATTGTTACAGCCCCAAGCCGGCCACTCTGTGCCACGATCTCGGCCTCTCTCTCGACATTTTCTGGTTTTGCGTTGAGTACCTTTGCATTAACAATATCAATAAAGAATACTGAAGGGGAAGAACATGGTTTAGAAATCTGATAATTTAGCAGCAAAGAAAAATAGCCTTGACAAAATATTTGGCTGTAAAATGTTATTGAACGCACAACTTCATCTTTTCTCAGACTGATATGACTTTTACTGGAAGAAGATATAAGATAATTTCAAGCCTTACCTCATGGGGGATTCCAGCGTCTTTTAGCAGTTTAGACAAAGCATCGCTCTGCTCAACACTAGTTGTACCAACAAGCACTGCACGACCTGTTTTGTGCATTCTTGAAATCTCAACCACAACGGCCTGCCATTTTCCCGTGGTAGCCCTAAAAACTACGTCTGACTCATCCTGATGAAGAAATTTAAGAGCTTACAAGCTTTGATGGATAGAGGGAGTACAAGTACATCATATAAGTAGTGCGTGCTGAACTACTCAATTATCATGAGCATACAACAATGTTCATCCAACTAAACTCAACCTTTGCACAATTAATTGGGGTCGGCAACATGAATCCTTGTTAGCCATTGATTTCCGTCGAATGCAAGGTCACCAAACAAGCGACCCGTGTTATACCCTATGTTAGGTGCAACAGGTCACATACTGGTAATATGTGTGTGTATATATACAATCATATAAACACACAATGCTTTGTGCATGTGTGTGTTAAATATATATATATATATATATATATATATATATATATATATATATATATATATATATATAGAGAGAGAGAGAGAGAGAGAGAGAGAGAGAGAGAGACGCACACACACATACATGCATACACTCATTTACTTTATTTTAAGCTAATTTTGAGGTAAGACAAGCTAAGGCGATTTGGTGCTATCTAAATGCATACTTAAACGAACCTTTCTAATCATAGGCTTGTTAGTAGGCACGATAGTAACTTTGAGCTTGTAGATACTCTCAAACTCTGCGCTCTCAGTTGATGCAGTCCCAGTCATGCCACAAAGTTTTGGGAACTATACAAGTTTCAAAGCATAAGATTACAAGTTCAAGAATTTTTTTATTGCCAAATTAGGAATGATGCTCCAACCTGGAGAAAGAAATTTTGGTAGCTAATTGAAGCCAGTGTTACTGTCTCATTTTGGATGGGCAAGCCTTCTTTTGCTTCCACTGCCTGATGAAGTCCATCGCTCCAACGCCTCCCCTAAAGTGAACAAATCAGCTATGTTATGGATTTGTCTTTCTGCCCACAAATAAGAGTTTGAATTCTAGGTCATATACGTGAGTTAACAATACCTCAATATGTTTTTGTTAAACAAAAAGAATACAGTAAAAATTGCAGCTCATGAACACTCAGTCCATACAATTCAAAACAAAAGGCCCATAACCACAGAACAGTGTACTTGTAACCAACCATTACACTAACCCAAGAACTGAACCAAAAATCATCAAGAAAGATTGGAAACAAGAACTCCACTCCAACAAACTACTAGCAACTTGGCCACTACTAATGAAACTAACATATGTGGTGACTCATGAACAAAAGTTACCTGAAAAAAAAAATCATATCCAAAAATCAAACTTACAACGACAATAATACGAATAAGGATATAGGGGTCTGATATGGTGAGGCATTGCTGAGAATTACAAACCTAAAAGGAATTCGGTCAGGCAACTAACGAATGGAAAGATAGAAAAGGACCAGTGTCTCCCAGAAAACTAGACAGCAAAAGGGTCCTACTACGTTCCTGTGAAGAAGAAAACGAAAGATACTGTCATGAGAGCAATAATCTCATGGAATTAGGTCATTATAGCCCCATAGCCAGCTCCCCCAAATCTTTCCTATTACACAAGTTGGAGCTTTGAGTTGGCATATCTCATCAGATAAACAGCTATGTAGCATCTGCCATGGAATCCTACCCCACTGTAACCATAATTTCCTTGCTTATCTGTGGTGTATCAAACAAGAAGGTAAACCAATGGATATGGATATGATTGACATGTATCCAATACGCACCCAGCCGAAATTTCTGCACCAGAAACGCACTCAATACAGCTATGAATCCTTTTTAGTATTATATAAGAATAAGAGAGACAAACTCAAAAGCCACCATGGAAAAAGACCCCCCAAAAGAGTAAAAAAAAAATTCCCCACTTAGCCAAGGGAAAGACAATAACTCGCTGACCATTCCTCAAAGTAATACACACAGAAGCAACTATTAACACCATACGGACTCTTCCAATTATCTCCGAATTCAAATTTGTTCATGTTGGTAATGGTGAAGCGGGTATAACATAATAAATAGACGGGCACTCAAGTTATAAGATGTTCCACGACATGGTTCCATCATTGAAAGACCACTTGATTACTGTCAATTGGATGCATGGGTAAGCTTGCATCAGCTCGGTAAAAGTAAATAATATTATAATGTAAACCGCATTACCCTACGGAAGAAATCCTGAAATTGACAGAATGCAGTCAGAAAGGCTACAACAATTGCAGGGTCCAGGGAGGATGTAATGGATGCAGCTGTATGTAGAGAGGCTATAGTTTGAACCCTTAGATCCAAGTCATTGTGCAGCAATTTTATATTGTGTCAACAATCCCTTTCACATAAAAAGTTCAACTAAACGTTGAAACTAAAATCATCTTTTGTACACAGTAATTGTAACTGAGAAAATGAATAATCAATGTAAACTCTGAAATAAGTAAACAAAAACATTTGCTTTGACACGTTATGCACTCAATAGTTTAAGGCTTTCAAGGAGGATAATATAACGAATGAATGAATGAATGAATGAATGGGCAGAATGAAGGCCAAAAATTAAAAGAATAACAAAGGGACAAAGAGTGAAAAGTGTATGGAATTATTCGCATTGCACACTTTAAACAGTTGCCAATTCGCCATAATGCTATGCTCCCCCTTGCATTTGATATGTTCTAGTTATCCCTTCTTCCTATAAGATTACAATGACCTTTTGATCATACATGCCAATTTTAATTCCTCATAACCAAACATTGGTCGGGTTCTTTTATTTAGAATGACTGAAACTAAATGAAGACAAATGTGAAGGGGTGTCATTTGTAACATGGAGTTTTATAGTGTGTAAATATCCTTTTGGAGGGCCCTTTATATGAGACCAATTTGTTTAATTAGTTAACTTCACCCCTACAAAGGACTAATCCTTGCTTTGCCTCTGCTTTAACCCCGTAAGAAAACAGGTATAGAACTCAAGAAATTCTAGATAAGTACAGTACTTTTTAAGTTAGATCACCTGCATAACTCGACCACTAAACTCATCAACTATGAGAACCTCTTTGCCACGAATAATATAATTAACATCTCTAAGAAAGAGTTCTTTGGCTTTTATTGCATTCAAGAGAAATGATGCCCACTGTTCTCGAGGATCATATAAATCCTTCACTTCCAGAATTTCCTCTGCATCAGCATAACCCTGCTCGGTGAGTAGAACATTTTTTTGCTTCTCATCAACCTGCAACAGAAATCTTGATCAGATTATCAAGAAACTAAGCAACTAAGAAGAAAAAAGCATAGGCTACTTGTGCTCTAGGTACTAATATCAAAATTTCCAAGTTTATGTGGGCGTTTAGAAACCCTTAATTATCATTCCTAGATGCTCAAAAGAACATATGATCAAACGCGGTTAATGATTGTACAGTACAACAAACTCCGGAAATCCTTGGGATGTCAGGAAAGGCGAGAGATGTACAAATCTAGACTTAGGGCCTGTTTGGTAAAACTGAAAATTAAGCTCTGAAAATGTAGAGCTGAAAAATATAGAGCTGGAATTATTAAGTTGCTGAATTTTAAGAGTTCAGTTTGTTTGGCAATGACAAACCACTTACATCTGAATTTATTTAAAGTTTGAACTTAACATTCAAAAAATTCTTTGAATAATCTTAACGAGTGTATAATAAAATAAAGTCTTCAACATATACGTCACTATTATTATAATTAGATTATATTTTATAATATTATAATATTTTTATTAGTACGTTCTTTGACCCATAATAAATTTTATCTTGTTAATTAATTTGATAAATTTGTCTAAACTTTGACAAAAAATGAAAAAAATAATAATTAAGATACTCTATTAAAATATTATTAATATCAATAGTTTAATATAAATAAAATTACATTTTAATAATAGACCAAATATAATTTATATGAAAAGTTAAAATATTTCAACAAAAGAAAGTATCATTTAATATATAAATAAAATAGTTGATGGATAGATTTGAACTCATTCCATTTTTAACTCTTTCTTTCTCCCTCTTAATTGCTTAAGCTACTCATTTCCAACTTAAAATTAATAGCCTTTTTTAAGACAATCTTAATTAATTAAGTGATTGCAATTTACCTTGCCAAACATGCTTAACTTTTAATCTCTTAAAAGTGTTCCAAATTAAGAGCTTAATTGGGTTACCAAACAAGCCCTTATCTATTAGTTGACTAAATTATCACTAATTCCTTTCATCGAAACTTCAATTAAGGGCCATTTCGGCATTTCTTCTAATTAGCCAAGTGATTTTCGAGAATCAGCACAAGTGAAATGATTATTTTAAAACCACGTTTATGATTCAATATAGTTGTCTACCTTAAACGCAAAATTGATTACAGAAGAAAAGAAATTTCAATACCATTGATGAATCAAGACGGCTGTGTACTGTGTAGACAGCACCTAAAAAGATTTTCTGGGATCAGTTCTAGCAAAAGCAGGGTCATCGTTGATTCTGCCTTTGCGCAGTTTTCTGCGATTTAACCACTTAGATGCAAAATGATTTTTGATAGCAAGCACCCACGAAAGTGATTTTGAACTTAAGACTATCCTAATCGCCATCCCTCTAGATGGATTTGTGACACTGGCGGACCTACCTTGATGGTAAAGGGGGCAATTGCTCCCCTTTGGTTTAAAAAACAATTGTTTCAGTAGTGTACATATTTTTAAAATTTGGTGGTTTTAGTGCAATTTATTGATACTCGCCCCCCATTGTGTGAAGAAAACTGCACCAACTCTTTTTTTGCCCCCTTTTACTTGGTGAAAATAATCCCCCCCCCCTTTAAAAAAAATCTGGGTCCACCACTGATTTGTGGTACACAGTCAATTCTGCATTGCAGAGAAACTGATCCTGTGCACCACCTCTCCATAACCAATATCATGCCTTAAAAAGGTGCTGATCTGGCATATCTTAAACAATTCAACTTTTTGAACTTCTTATAAGTGAACCTCTTTTAGCCTCCACATCAGCAATTTCAAGGAAATTGGTTGCAGAACACCAAGTCAGCTCATGAAGTGGTTCACTAGGACCAGTTAATGAGGTGGCGCTCTGGAATCATCAATACTTTCTCATGAATGGATACAATAGATTGTAAACGGGCTTCAGACCCTAGGGCCCCAAAAACCCATAAAAACTCACGACATATTGAAAATTCCATATAAACCCACGCTCCTACCAGTCCGCTCCTATACCGAAGGTATAAGACTAGAAAAAAAATAAACAAATAAAAATATTAATTTTTCTTTGAAAAATAATTATTAACCGGTCGCTCCTATGCCTACGGTATAAGAGCGGATCAAAGGGGTGTTTGTTTTATAGGGGATTTTGATTTGGGTCCCAGGTGTACGTGGGCCTAAGGTGCTCGGACTTTTTGGTTTACCCCGCCGGACTCATATCGACAAGACTAAAATATGAGTGTCTGACACGGGTATACTGGGGTAAACCAAACAGTCCGAACATCAGAGATGTGGGCTTTAATAAATTATGTGGGTTTTTATAGGTTTAGGTTTAGGCTGAGGGGGCCTTAAGGAATTAAACCGATTGTATATTGTCTATAATTTTGAGGCTTAAAATATTTTAATTTTGCAATTCGGGGATGATTAATTGTAATAGGTACTTCCCCATCCAAAAATAGGGTCACATGACAAGTCAAACTTTTCAATATTGTATGCTTGGTTCTCTACATTTACTCTGAATTGCACTAAAGTTTTATGCATTGGTAAATGGCATGAAAGATAAAAATTGTGTTTTAAAGAAGTGAACGCATGTTCTCATCCAATTTATTTTTAAAGGGGAACTCTTTTTTGGGACAACGAAGATGGGAAATATGACTTATTTTGAGACAGAGGGAACATCATATCTTACTTTATGTCATGCATTAGTTATATCTAGTAGACCACCCCAGCTGCAATACACTCATTACATGATGTATTATATCACAACATTTTCCATGCATAACTCTTAAAAAGTGACTAATTCATTTTTTGGGGATATACTAAATCATCTCAAAGGGTGTTAGTTAATTATGATAGATCTTGACCATCTTGGATACTTTCTGGGACAAAAGTCCCATAAAGCTCAAACATGGAACTTTCTTAAGCTACACAAGTATTTCAAAGATCTAATGCCTATCGAACTCGATAAAGATGGTAGTCCTACGAACGCCAACTCTAAACTGAGGAATAACGAGGCAGAGTTGGTGTATGATCCTACTTTTTATAACAAGTGGATACATTTTATTATATAGTATTTTCCCTTCAGACATTTCATGTTCTATAAATTTAGTGAGTCACTAAACAGTTCTCGACATTTTGCAGCTATCAAAATGGGATAACAAGTGAAGTACATCACTTTCTTGCCCGCTTTTCACCAGCTTCCTACAAATGTTAAGATGCACAACAATCTACTACAAGCTTGTATATATTCCTGCTTAAAACCCTAGCAATGAAACATGAAAGAATAAGTGTTGTATCATAACCTCTAACTGAAGAAGATAAGAGATATGCCTAGGAATAGTCACTACTTATTCAGAGATCACACTGAGTGATATATTAACCCTCAACAAGAACCTACATTACTCACGCAGAAAACACAAGTTCATGCACATTATGAGAAACCCATGTTCTGGCTGACCAAAGCAAAGTGAAGTGGCTCAGCATTTACACTCGAGATATCTAACATAGAGGTCTTATCTCGGTCCTTTTTTAATCTTCAAGTTGCCAATGTTTAAATCAACTCTTTTACAGCAGATCGCCATTGTTAAGTAAGCAACTCATCTAAAAGCCTTAGCTTTAGATAGGGGCCCAACAATGTAAATCAAGCATAACACTCCCCCTCATATGTGACCGCTCACAAGTAGAGACAAACAATGATGCCTCACCATACGCCTATACAATTATGTGTTAGTGAATTGTATACAGGCGTAGATTGTAGCAGCTCCCTGATTTAAGGTTCAATTCAAAATCAGGGGCTCGAATGTCTGGTGTAAACTGCAGAAGCTGAGTGACATACACTTGATCAAGAAGGGAACCAATACTTAGTTTTCCATGACAAGATCCAGAGCTCTTCAATCACTACATGGGAATTCACTCTGCCTAACAACATGCCCGTCAGGACTACTTCAACCCTCTCTTAAGACTGACATTGGCCTATCTGTGGCAGTGCAGCAATCAATATTCTGTACTTTTCTTCCCTGCTCTCCACTGCTGGAAGGGTACTCAATAATTGGTCCCTGATACCACTTTCCAAGACTCTGCTACCAACTCTCCCCAATGCTTAAGGAAGGACGACTAATTTTTCAAGTAAAAAACTTGTATGTCTTCCTAAATCTCTATCGACCTTCCCGAGGAACCCGGTCCACCGACCTTGCACGTCCCTCTAGGGTCCTAGCTGAGAGGGGGGGGCACAGCTACCGATTTCCCAAGGGGTCACCCATATGGAGAAAAGGCATAAATCAGTACCCCTGCCATAGAGTCCTCCAATGTATGCACCTAACATCTGTAAGGCGATGTCAATACTGCTACTACACTAGTACTGGATCCGTATTTATAAATTCAGGGAAACCCTAGCCCAGCATGTTTTTGGCAAGTGCACAAGAAACAGATTAATGATCGAGGTGAATAGCATCCTTCAATTTGCCGAGAAAAAATAGAGACATACAAGGAACCATTGTTATTGGAGAATATACAAGTTCCAACAAGTTGGTTTGAGGTTTTCATACCATAACAAAACAAAGACAGCACAATAGTACAAACAAGAGTTAATTCTGAGACAAATAAAATATAACACAACTTATCTTTCCTTACAGTGTAATGTATATCTTGCTCAAAGGCAGCGGCTATCTTGGCAGCTTTATAGTATTGATCACTGGGTTTTTCGGCAGGTCCGGATATGATTAGAGGAGTTCTTGCTTCATCTATAAGAATGGAATCAACCTCATCTATCACACAGTAATTGAAATCCCTCAAGACAAGCTCGTCGACACTCTGTGGACCAGAATATGTAGTCAGATACGATAAACAGAAAAATGAAACTTATACATAAGAGCAAATATAATTGGAGTCATTAAGCTTTGCAGATAGCATAAAAATTACTTTCCGTGGCAAGATTATCTCTCAGGTAATCAAATCCCAGCTCACTATTGGTTACATAAGTGATGTCACATAAGTAGTTCTCCCTCCGTTGTTCGCTTGTCATGTTTTCTGCCAAACAAGCATTGTTAAAGTGCACATCAGCTATTGGAAACCAAAATCAAAAAACGAAAGGGGAACCAGATACTGTCTATGAAATTAAAGTACAAAATGCAAATCAGCTGATCAAAAATCAATCCAATCTTCGAATAGCTTTGAAAGTTTACATGAATATTTATATGCAATAACTAATTCCTAACAATACTAGGATAAGAGACACTAATCTATAAGGATCTGGGAAAAGAAACACTAATATTATAGGGACTAGAAATGCTAGGATAAGAAAATACTAAAATATAAGGAACTAGGAAAAGAAAACACTAAAACTATAAGGACTAGAAATATTAAATACTTTAAAATTAGGAAAATAATATTAAAAGGAATAGGAAAATACTAACTCTCATCCTGCATTCCTACTTAGATATGAAAACACTAAAACTAATTCTACTTAGATTAGATTAACAAAAATAGTAGTCATACAACAAAGACTACAATGATTTATCTTTAAGTAATAAAACAACATAAGCAAATAATACCACATGCTTTATTCCATTGTTTTCTTGTGCATCATTTGGCCATGACACATTGTGTCCAAGCAACCAGGGATAGCAGTAACGTTCAATCAACCTGAACCAACATTTATTATTGACCTTGCCTATGGAAGTTAAATGTTGTCTCAGTGCTTTTTCTCCACTGCTCCCTGTCATCAAGTTGCACGTTGGTGTTGACAGTGGTGAAATTGTGATGAGTGTATACTTGAAAGGGTTCTATGGATTGCCTGGGACTTGACGATGATGTCAAGGATACAAGTGGAGGTGACTATGAGACCCAAATCTCACATAGTAAATGTCCTAAAATGCTAGTGGCTTATAATATAACACCTTGAATACTAGCTAGTAGTTCATGTTGGTGATTTTATATCATCAACTTATTTTATTGTAATGGTGATTTACTAAGAGATCAATGTGATTCGTATTAGACTCGGATACGAGTAAGGGAAAGTGTGGAGTACACACTCGTTTGAGCTAAAACGAAGTCAACCTCGATAAAGAAGTAAAAGTTAAAGGGTAGCACATTTTGCTGATGTGCTCGGCCGAGCAGAGTCCTTGACTCGGCCGAGCAGAGCTTAGCAGATTGGCCAAGTTTCTGGAGTGTCATGCTCGGCCGAGGCAAGTGCCTTGCTCGGCCGAGCAGTATGAACAACACGGCCGTGCAGTTCATAAGACACGGCCGTGCAGCTTGGCTAAATTCAAATGGACATGTGTGCTCGGCCGAGCGAGTCCCTTGACTCGGCCGAGCAGTTCCTGAACAGGTGCCAGTTCAAACTGAATAGTCACATCTCTTGGCTAAAATCATGTCTTTTGGTTATACCTTTTAAACTCATACCTCTCCATCTGTATATATACAGGGATTGATCTCGGTTGTACATATATGAAAAACACAAGAGTGAATTACAACAATATAACGAAAGCAATCAATTCTCAAGGTTTTGATTTGTTCTCTTTGCCTAGAAAACAAATTGCGTGATTGTCTTATCCCAATAAGGATTTCGTGTAACCCAGGCAATAAGGGTCGAAATACTTTATTCGGAAAGTGGATTATACACGATTCAATCATATATCCGGAAGCACCATTAGTATCAAAGACCCTAATTCCCCTACAAACGAATAAAGTATTTGTGATACTCATGGCTACTGTGAAGGAGATGACAACAAAGTTTGGAAAGCTAGACAAGTTTGAAGGGCAAGATTTCAGACGTTGGCAAAAGAAGATGCACTTCCTTTTGACAACATTAAAGGTGGTGTATGTTCTATCTACTCCAATTCCAATTGCTTGAAGAGGATAACTTGGAGGCCGTCGACGTAGATCGAAGTGGGAGAACGATGACTACATCTGCGAGAGGACACATATTGAACGGTATGTCTGATCCTTTATTTGACATTTATCAAAATGAGGAGTCTGCTAAAGAGTTATGGGATTCTCTTGAATCCAAGTACATGGCAGAGGATGCTTCTAGTAAGAAGTTCCTTGTGAGTAATTTTAACAATTACAAGATGGTCGATTCTAGACTGTCATGGAACAATTCAATGAACTCCTTAGAATCCTTGGACAATATACTCAACATGGGTTGAAGATGGATGAGTCAATATCGGTTTCAAGTGTGATTGATAAGTTGCCTCCCTCCTGGAAGGATTTCAAACACACTTTGAAACATGGTAAAGATGATCTATCTTTGGTTCAACTTGGTAGTCACTTGCGCGTAGAGGAATCTCTAAGGGCGCAAGAGAATGACAAAGGCAAAGGAAAGGAAGTTGGTGGACCATCGGTCAATATGATTGATGATGGTAGAAACAAGAACAAAGGAAAGAAACGTAGTTTCAATGACAATGGTTCTGGTTCCAACAAGAAGCCTAAATTGGCTTGTTGGAAGTGTGGCAAATCTGGTCACTTTAAGAAGGATTGTCGTGTTGGAAACAACAAGAACGGCGCAAGCACAAGTGGTTCGGGAAAGGGGTCTAAGGACCATTCTCAAAACCAAGGTCGAATTTAATACATAGTTGGAACAGGTTTTATTAAAAATTCTGTTTCAACAATTTCGAGGCATTTTATGTGCGGGATGATGCTATTGCGTGGTGGATTGATTCCGGTGCCACAACTCATGTTTGTAAGGATCGTTGTTGGTTTAAGACATACGAACCAATGGAAGACGGATCTGTCCTTTACATGGGTGATGACCATTCCGCTCCTATTCAAGGAAGAGGAAGTGTGGTATTGGAATTTAGTTCGGGAAAAACGATTTCTTTGTTTAATGTTTTATATGTACCTAAACTTCGTAAGAATTTAATTTCTGGTCCTGTCTTGAACAAGTGTGGTTATAAACAAGTTTATGAATCCGATAAGTATATCTTATCGAAGTCGGGTGTATTTGTAGGATTTGGTTATTATAACAATGGGATGTTTATGTTGAATTTGAATAAAATTCCGGTTAACTCTAGTTCTGTGTATATGACTTCCTCTGTTGTTGTTAATTCTTCATAATGGCATGCTCGGTGGAAAATGTAATATTTCGAAAGGCTTTCAATTCTTAATGTAAGATTATCCCATTTTGAACATAGCCACCATCATTAGATGCGTTGTGAGTTTGTTCAAATGCATAGCCACGCATTTAATAATGTGTTGTGAGTATGCGGATCTACTTGCTTTGGTTGAATATTAATTCACCATTAAGTTAAGAATTGATAAGTATTTCGGATGAATTTCAAATGAATGATCATTTGATTGAGGTAGGGATCAAGAGATCAAATTGAATCTCAATACTCTTACTGTTATAGTATAGAGGAGGATCCAAGAACCTATGATGAAGCAATAAAATCTCGAGGCATTTGGTTTTGGAAAGAAGCCATCGATGATGAGATTGGTTCTATTGTGGAAAATAATACATGGGTCTTGTCGATTTACCACCAGTACGTAAACCTTTGGGGTGCAAATGGATCTTCAAAAAGAAGATGAAAGTCGATGGAACTATCGACAAGTTTAAAGCTCGATTGGTAATCCGAGGCTTTAGGCAAAAGGAAGGGATCGATTATTTCGATACCTATGCACCGGTTGCTCGTATCACTACCATTAGATTGCGATAGCTTTGGCGGCTATTCGGAATCTATTGATCCATCAAATGGATGTCAAAACAAAGATTCTTAAATGGTGATTTGGAAGAAGAAGTGTATATGAAGCAACACGAAGGATTTGTTATGCCGGGTAATGAGCGTAAGGTATGTAAGTTAATTAAGTCATTGTATGGGCTGAAGCAAGCACCTAAATGGTGGCATCAAAAGTTTGATGAGGTTGTTTTGTCGAATGGTTTTGTATTAAATCGGTCAGACAAATGTGTATATAGCGAGATTTGATGAAACCGGTAAAGGTGTAATCATCTCGCCTATATGTTGATGACATGCCGATTTTTGGCACCGACTAAAAAGTAGTTGATAAAACTAAGAAGTTTTTATCATCAAAGTTTTCTATGAAGGGCGTGGGAGAAGCCGATGTTATTCTTGGTATAAAGATTAAACAGATGAACAAGGGAATCGCAATTTCACAATCTCATTATATTGAGAAAATTCTCAAGAGGTTTAATTGTGAAGATTGTTCTAAGATTAGTACTCCCGTGGATCCAACCGAGAAACTTGTGTCTAATACTTGGTAAACCCGTCACGGCTTGAATACTCAAAAGCCATTGGCGGTTTGATGTATGCTATGACGGGCACTCGACCCGATATTGCATATGCGGTAGGAAGATTGAGTAGGTTCACTAGTAACCCTAGTAAACAACATTGGCATGCTATAACAAGGGTGTTCAAGTACTTAAAAGGTACTATGGACTATGGTTTATATTATAGTGGACATCCTTCTATTTTAGAAGGTTACACAGATGCCTTGGATCAACCAAGAAGATTCATCTTCTACGAGTGGTTGGGTGTTCTTGCTTGGAGGAGGTGCCATTTCTTGGGCTTCTAAAAAGCGAGACATGTATTACACATTCTACAATGGAATGCGAGTTTGTAGCATTGAGCTGGCGGAAAAGAAGCGGAGTGGCTTCGGAACTTGATATATGAGATTCCATTATGGCCAAAACCGATATCACCAATGTCTATCCATTGTGATAGTCGCCACTTTCTAGGGCCTATAGTCAAATTTATAATGGCAAGTCTAGACACTCGGGTGTCGGACATAGTATGATTCGGGAGTTAATCATGAATGGTGTGATATCGCCGAGTTTGTTCGGTCAGCAACAAAATTTGGGCGACCACTGACGAAGGGGTTAGCCGGAGACTTGGTAAATAAGTCTCGCAATGGGAATGGGATTAAAGTCCATTTAATCCTCTAATTGTGAGATACCCAATTCTCTTCTAATACAACGTTAGAAGCTTGAATTCAATGTGGAAAGCTCGCAATTGGATATTGGAACACATGTTATTATCTTTCCCAAGGTATGTGTTCAGACCTGCAAGTAAACCTAGGTTGAAGAATATCTTCTTAATAGTTCCTTTGAAAAATTGCAAATGCAGTGCAAGACTAAAGGAACTACCTTAATGAACATGAAGTTTTGCCGCTTGAAGCTAGGACTTGGCTTCCTATATGTTCACCAATGGATATGGACACATGGCTTGTAAAGTGTCAAGATTAAACAAAGAGAATTGTACGAACTTATGTGTATAGTATCTTCGGTATTCATATGAGTTGACGGGTTCAATCGTTACGACACCCGATTCTCGAGTATTTGAAATGTGTATTATACTAAGATGAAAATTCAATCGCAAGACATTTTCATTTATGCATTCGTTTGTTTCGTTATTTATAAAAGTTTAGTAAATCAAAGGATTACATTAAAATGGAGGGGATTTGTTGGTGATTTTATATCATCAACTTATTTTATTGTAATGGTGATTTACTAAGAGATCAATGTGATTCGTATTAGACTCGGATACGAGTAAGGGAAAGTGTGGAGTACACACTCGTTTGAGCTAAAACGAAGTCAACCTCGATAAAGAAGTAAAAGTTAAAGGGTAGCACATTTTGCTGATGTGCTCGGCCGAGCAGAGTCCTTGACTCGGCAGCGAGCTTAGCAGATTGGCCAAGTTTCGGAGTGTCATGCTCGGCCGAGGCAAGTGCCTTGCTCGGCCAAGCGATGAACAACACGGCCGTGCGGTTCGCATAAGACACGGCCGTGCAGCTTGGCTAAATTCAAATGGACATGTGTGCTCGGCCGAGCGAGTCCCTTGACTCGGCCGAGCGAGTCCCTTGACTCGGCCGAGCAGTTCCTGAACAGGTGCCAGTTCAAACTGAATAGTCACATCTCTTGGCTAAAATCATGTCTTTTGGTTATACCTTTTAAACTCATACCTCTCCATCTGTATATATACAGGGATTGATCTCGGTTGTACATATATGAAAAACACAAGAGTGAATTACAACAATATAACGAAAGCAATCAATTCTCAAGGTTTTGATTTGTTCTCTTTGCCTAGAAAACAAATTGCGTGATTGTCTTATCCCAATAAGGATTTCGTGTAACCCAGGCAATAAGGGTCGAAATACTTTATTCGGAAAGTGGATTATACACGATTCAATCATATATCCGGAAGCACCATTAGTATCAAAGACCCTAATTCCCCTACAGTTCATAACTTGATCTCAAGCCCAATGATTGATGCAGTGGCCCATTTAGTTGTTGATCAGTCTGTTAGTTGGTCTTTATATTCACATTGTTAGATGCTAGAAACCTAACTCACAAACACACATATGACCCGCATGCACACTGTCTAGTAGCACACGTAAGGGGGCACGCTACCCCTCACGTATGCATCTCCACAAACTATAACTACTTTACACCTTATTCTTCACAAAAGAGAGTTGCTATAACTTACTGAAATGGGCTCCCTCCACATTAACACTTCCTGCCTTGTCATCCTGGTGGTCCTTGTGCGGAATAACAGTGCCACACTCGGTACTGTTACTGTTTTACATCTCCTCACGGGTTTTAATGAAGCTTTAGCAAGTGATACACCTTAACGCAAAACCCCATTTCCACATAAATGGAACCGCTTATCAAGAAGAATTCATGACAGTCACTCTTCTGCTTTATCCCATTATAGCACATCACATACACTAAATTTAAAAAGAAAGAAAATAAATACTTCAGTCTTAGGGGCATGAACTTTTTCTCAGCAATCTGCTCTTCCGGAAACTAACCACTTGTTAGACGAAAAGCTGGTTACTATTCAGTACCTCATAGCATTGGTATTACCCTTTCCCCTCGATCTGGGCAGGTTACACCTCTACAGCCTGTAGTTGACTAGCTTTTTTCAAAGATGATGCTTTTGTACTAATTGCTTTTGATACTTGTCAACTTAAACACATAATCTAATATATAATGCATTACCAAATTCAGTTGATTGATCAATTGGCATGAAAAACAGCCAGCCAACTAAGCCTGCAGACATTCTTCTCAAAGCACTAAAGGATTCAACTTAGCCACATTGCCCAAGAACATGCTTCACCAATAACCATCTTCCATTCTTCCTTGCAGTCACGACTCCATTATCATGCATGCTCTTCATCATATCAAAAGAGGAGATTTAACTATGTTCTTGTCATAATCATCATACTATATCCAAAAAGACTATTACAGCCATTCTAATTCACTTGCATTATATTCAAAATTCAAATGCTTCAAATTCAACCTCACATGCTAAATGCTACTCCTAATTTGTCCTCATAAATGTTTAATCATTTTATATTTGCTTTCCAGCCTCTAATCTTATCTTGGATCTTGAGCTTACTACATCAAAAATCATAATCTACGAGGCCTATATTTATAGTCAATGAAAAACGTATTTCAATCTGCTAGTCTCGAACCCACTTTTAATGAAACAAGAAAATAAAAAAGTGCAAACAGAAAAGATAATTTGGATAGACTTAATGGTCAACGTAAAACAATATGCAAAGCCAAAGCTACAAGAATATCATAACCATGATATGGCGGAAAATGAGCTCAAAACCAGAAAACAATTAACTAGCATAAAATTGCAATGAGCAAAAAATAAATAAAAATACATACGTTGGATCAGGCCAACGGTTAATCCAAGAAAGCGAGGAACTTGGCCAACCCATTCACAATCTCTCCGTGCAAGATAATCATTGACAGTGACCACGTTGACTCCTTTCCCACTCAAAGCATTCAAATAAGCTGGTAGAATTGCAACAAGTGTCTTCCCTTCTCCAGTCCTCATCTCAGCTATCTCCCCTTTATGAAGAACCATCCCACCTACATGATCAAATACAAAAGAACAGCAATTTTCAGATCTACATTTAGCCTCCTCAATCGATAAAAATCAGAAGCCACTTTCTAGCAGGAGAATGGACAATAAGCATGTGGTGCCATGACCATGTCCAATGAGCGAGTGATATTCAGGAGATAGAAAACTGAAGTGTCTATGTTTGTCAAATGAGTGTTGATTGTGCACAAGAGAGAAACACTAAAGTTGAAGCCTTTCATTTGTCCCAACATGCTAGCTAACAAAGGGACGAACCTTGCCAGTTATCTGAAGGATATCGTCAGAATTAGCCCAAAAATTAATCCCTCGGGGTACAGTCGAACCCCAAAGCGGGTAAGAATCTTCTATAAAATGTATTGAACCTCAACTTGACCCGGACTTTATCCTAGTTACTTACAGTTTGGATACAAGAATCCTTTTCCAGCATACAATGCAAGATCGTCACATTAGCAGGCTCATTCAAATGAGTCATGTCCTTTTCTTCTTTTTTAATTCTTGTCCATGTAAGTTTTGTTCTTTCCCTACCTCGAGCCTACTTGTTGATAATGGTACCAAATTAATTCTTAGTGGGTGAACTTAGTCGTGTATGCGACTGAACCATCTTAAGCAATTTCATTATTTTTGCACTATATTGAAAAGAGGGGTAAAAATCAATGGTATTTGTGGATATTTTGATTTGCTAACCAAGAAAACGAAAAAGATCATTGAAAGAGCTCTCTTAGGTCACAAACATTTCAATGTTGGGCAGCCTTGAAAAGAATATGCTTGCTGACAGCAGAGTCTAATTAATATATACTGAAATCCAAGATGAGATACTGGGTCATGACTTTACCAGACATGAGATAATGGATGGAGCAAAATGATTAGTTTACCTACTAGTTGGACGTCAAAAGGACGAAGGCCTAAAACCCTTATTGAAGCCTCTCTGACGATAGCAAACGCTTCCTGCAATGAGGTATAAGGTAAATTAGTTGATTTAAGTAATTGTGATGAAATGAAATGGGAGGAGGCTTGGCTTACGGGTAAAAGGGAATCCAAAGAGTGAGAAGAGGAGGAGCGAGCACGTTGCTTCAAAAGGGAAGTTCTTTCCCTCAATTGATCATCAGAGAGGGAGGATAATTGGGACTCCTGAGAGTTGATGAGTGAAACGGTGGGAGCATACTGCTGCCTGGTGGACTCGCCGTTGTCAGTACCCTTAAAAATGCCACCCAGAAGACCTCCCAAAGATGCATTGGTACGAAATCTACGTCGCCGTCCGTCCTTGCCGCTGTCGGTAGCTGTTGGTTTACCTAAAAGACTAATACTAATATTATTATCCTTCTTGTTGTAATGGAGACTGGTATATCCGCGGGAGGAGAGGTGGAAACTGGAAGTAGAGACTGGAAGTATGGAGGAA
Source organism: Adenophora triphylla var. japonica (assembly GCA_022495995.1). Lineage (NCBI taxonomy): Eukaryota > Viridiplantae > Streptophyta > Magnoliopsida > Asterales > Campanulaceae > Adenophora > Adenophora triphylla. Next base: position 72,272 of record JAFEMH010000741.1, read on the forward strand.
AAGTGGTTATAAGCCGACGACTCAACCACCGCCATTTCAAGACCTCCTCGGCAGGCAGGCAGGCAGGCAGAGCAGCTAGCTTCACATTTGGTTTGGGTGGACAATAGATAGATACGGATAAGGTAATATCCTTTTCCACTGTAATTCAGTCCAAAATCTTTAAAAAAAAAAAAAAAAAACTCATTTTTTAAGCTAAAACAAACAACACACGTTTTGTTTTTTCCGCTATTGCCGGTGTTAGTATAAAAAATGTCAATATAAATAGTGTCAGTATATGTATTTTTAAGTGTCAGTGTAAAAAAGTGTCATTGTTAGTGTAACAAAATATCAGTATAAAGAGTGCAAGTTCATGTATTATTAAATGACAGTGTAAAAATTGTCAGTGCTATGTAAAAAAGTGTCGATATTAGTGTAAAAAATTGTCGGTATAAAGAGTGCTAGTACATTTATTATTAAGTGTCAATGTAAAAAAGTATTAGTGCTAGTGTAAAAAAATATCGTTCATGTGAGAAAAGTGCTAGTGCATGTATTATTAAGTATCATTATAAAAGAGTATCAGTATAGGGTAAAAAAATGTCAGTGTTAATATAAAAAATGTCAGTGAAAAAAAGTGTCAGTATAATTTCAAAAGAGTATCAGTATAGGGTAAAAAACTAATTTTTTATAAGACCTTTATAGGACCTACTCATAATTCAATCATTCTATTCTAATTTTTTTTTCTCAAATAATTTCTTTTTAAAATAATATTTTCAAAATAACAATCTTTTGAAAGTATTGGCAAAAATAACACATTTTTCAAAACTCGATATTTAAAGTAGCGATTCTATAAATTTCTCGCTAAAACTCGTTAATTCGAATAGCGAGTTTACATTAGTTAGATAACATTAACTAACGAAAATGTGTTTAGATAAACACGCTAATGACAATCGTAATTTTAATAAACTCGCTAACAACAGTATCGAGTTTGACGAGACTGATTTAATATTCACAATACGAACAAAACACAGACAACACACAAAACACACGACAATACAAAGAGAGGGAGAACATGCTATTGAGGATAATCGGTGGAAACTCGCTAATTTCATTGACGACTTCAAAGGTAAGTCTCAAATTCCATAGTCCTTTTTATTTTCGATTTAGTCTTGTATTCGATTCAAACTAAGGTTTTGAAATTGCTTGTGTATGATTCAGTTCAACAACTCTCTCTCTCTCTATATGTATATACATATGTATATATGTATATACATATGTATATATTGCTTGTGTATGATTCAGTTCAACAACTCTCTCTCTCTCTCTCTCTCTCTCTCTATATATGTATATACGTATGTATATATGTATATACATATGTATATGTATATACATACGTATATATATATACATATATATATATACATATATATATACATATATATGAGTTGGTCTTATAAAAAATTAGTTTTTTCTAGCACTTAGGAAAAACGTGTTTTGTTTTTTCCGTTTGTGCCTGTGCCAGTGCCAGTTTAACAAAGTGCCAGTGCATGTGTAACAAAGTGCCAATGTAAAAAAAAGTGCCAGTACTAGTTTAACAAAGTGCCAGTGTAAATAAAGTGCCAGTGCATGTGTAACAAAGTGCCAGTGTAAAAAGTGCCAGTGTCAGTTTAACAAAGTGCCAGTACCCATTTTTCACTGCCTGCATTTAAACACATATTCACTGGCACCCCGTCACTGGCACTTTTGTAGATTGACGCTGGCACATTATACACTGGCACTCCCAAATACATGTGTTGGCACTTTTTTATACTGACACTTTTTTATCCTATCGCTGGCACTTTTTTATCCCAAACACTGGTACTCTTTTTTGCTGGCACTCAAAAACACATACACTGATATTAATTTACACTAACACTGGCACATCAAATCCCTAGCACTGGCACATCACGAGTTCACTTTACATTTGATCTCTCTTTGGATTTCGAGTTATCGTACTCCTCTGTCTCCTTCAACCAGAGATCCCCAAACTCACAATCCTTCCAAGCCTCAAACCAAGGCCATCCAAGCGTATAATGTAATGCCTTGGGGAAAGTGGTAGGGTCATTCTCAACAACCTTATTATGCCCTACAAGAAAATTTCACACAAACGGAACAAATCCAATCTCATGATCCTCCAACCATTGAAACCGATGAAGAAAAGCACCGGTCTGAGTGTTGACAATCTCCGGCGTCAACACCTTATTCTTTGGATGCCCACAATTGTACAACACCATTGACGACCAATTCTTCCTGGGGTAAGAAAATTCCACACAAACAGAACAAATCCAATCTCATGATCCTCCAACCATTGAAACCGATGAAGAAAAGCACCGGTCTGAATGTTGACAATCTCCGGCGTCAACACCTTATTCTTTGGATGCCCACAATTGTACAACACCATTGACGACCAATTCTTCCTGGGGTACAACAGAGGCCGTGGGGGAAGTATGCGGCGGAGATACGAGATCCGAACTGGCACGGCGCTAGAATTTGGTTTGGGACGTACGACTAGGCGGCGTAGTCTAAAAACACGTTTTTTTTAAGCTCACAAAAAATGCGTTTTTTACAAGAATTTATTTATATATATATATATATATATATATATGTATATATATATATATATATATATATATATATGTCAAAACTTATAAAAAACGCGTTTTTTGTTATGCTTAACAAAAAACGTGTTTTTACCCGCTCTCACCTCTCTCTCTCTCTCTAAACGTAAACAGATCACCCATTGCCTGTTTACGTTTTCTCACACAGCAACACACACAGCTTCCTCAACCTCAATCAAGCCTCCTCACCATCTCCGGCCAATCTCCTCCCTAACCTAACTTTCACCACCGGCGGTCTCCTTCACCAACACCAATCCTCCCTTCTCCGGCCAAACCTTCATCCGAATCTCCCTCAATCAATCCTCCATCCAACAACCATCGTCTTCATCAAACCTCTAATCGGCCGGCGACGAGCTCCCTCTATCACCCATAACCGTTCTCCATCATCACCGTTCCACAACCCATCTCCTTTCCTCTCGATTGCCCATCATCAACCTTCAACGCCAACACCAACCGCCTCACAACCGTTCCCCTGTTCCAATCCCCCGCGATCCAAACACCAATTCCCTCTCCATTTGCCGCTACAACCTTACCCACCAACTCCGATCAATTCCGCCGGTGGTATCATCCCCAACAACGCCCACAACAACCGCTTCACCGCCGTTTGCGTTTAGTAAGAGAGAGTTTGATTTGCCGTGTTATTTAAGTGCCAGTGTTAGGAATTTTATGTGCCAGTTTTAGTGTAAATTAATGTCAGTTTATAAGTATTTGAGTACCAGTTTGAGAATTTGATGCATTGGTGGACTAGGTAATTAGATGCCAGTGTATGTGTTTTGGAGTGCCAGTCCATGTATTTTGGAGTGCCAGTTAGTGTATAATAGAGTGCCAGTAAGTGTGTAACTGAGTGTCAATGTATTTTTTGAATGCCAGTTTTTGTAATTTTGAATGCCAGTTCATGTTTTTTTGAATGTCAGTTCATGTTTTTTTGAATATCAGCAAAAATAATTATCAGTATTTTTGAGTGCCAGTATATGCATTTTTGAGTGCCAGTAAATGTGTTTTCAAATGCCAGTCCATGTATTTTTGAATGCCAGTGCTTGTATTTTTGAGAGCCGGCAAAAAATATTAGTGTAACAAAGTACTTGCGTGTTAGTGTAACAGAGTGCCAGTTCATGTATTTAAAAGTGTCTGTGTAAAAAGTGTCAGTTTCATATTTATAAAATGCCAGTATGAAATCACTGGTCATTTGTAATATTAACACTGGCATTTATCATGGTTGCCAGTAATTACAAAAATGCCACCGTTTATTTTGAACATGATTGCCAGTAATTACAAAATTGTCACCGTTTATTTTGAAAACACGTTTTTCCTTATCTTAAGAAAAAACTAGTTTTTTATAAGACCAACTCTATATATATATATAAATATATATATATATATACTCCCTCCGTCCCACGCGTGAATAGGCACCAAAAATCTTGGCGATAACTAAGGAAAATGAATATAATAATGAAAATGTGTGGTAGGAAATGAAGAGAGAGAATGAGTGGAGTTGGTTGAATAAATTGTGTGGTAGGAAATGAAGAGAGAGAATGAGTGGGTGGGGTAGGATGAATATAAAATAATAAATTCTTTTCCATTTTTGGACGAGTTGTACTATTCACGTGGGACGTTAAAAGGAAATAAGTGTGTATTCACGTGGGACGGAGGAGTATATATTTATATATATATTTATGTGGAATAAAACAACTAAGAGATCATAAACTGGAATTGTTGAAAAAAGAATGTAAAAATCTTAACACTGAGACGGAGGTGGAGATAGTACATAAGTACTTTACTTAACCATGATGGGCTAAAATCTAAAAGAAGTGTCCACATGACATTGTCTTATCAACACCACCTAGACATTTCCAAAATCAAGGTCAAGTTGTACTTGTATACTATACCACAGCATTTAATTTTTATAGCAGGGAAGCTATTCTCAACCAACTTGAGCCTCAAAATTATCAGCTGATACTGGTGCAATAAGAAAACACCACAGCGGCACCAACAAAACAACATTTCCCATGAAATACTCCCACCACTCCCCTATCAGAAAATTCATTATAACTGTCACTACAACCAACAGTATGGCAACACATCAAAAAGCTCATCAATAACTTCTTCCCCAGTAGGTCCACTTCTTGGCAGCTTTTCCCGAGGCAAAGCACATAGTACCTGCACATGGCAACCAAACGCAAATAAATTGAATGATTCAGCTCCAATGAAATGTCTGAATAACTAATTACATAAATAATCTGACTCTTTCACACAATCCCTATTGGCTAAAGCTGAGCCAACTACTTTTGGAGGACCTCAAAATTTGAGGAATTACCATCAAACAAGCTAACAGATCTAATACAGTACAATGAGTGACAATGATCAACCATTTAGTGTAAATTGGCATTTTGCAATTATCCATGTGTCCAACCTTCAATATATTGCTTATTGAACTTACATAATATAGAAAGCAAGCACAACACGTAGTGGCGGATCCAGGATAAATCGTTTCACCGATCATTTTTGTGACAAAATAAAATTTAAAAACTAAAATAAATGTGAAAAAAAGTAAAATATATCGAAAAAATATATTTTATTCAGCAAAACATCATTTTGTCCATAGTACTTTGGGCGTATTTAACCATCGAGCTTTTTTTTTTTTTCATTTTTACGATCGTACTTCAAACATTGGTGTCATTTTATGCCAAATTTGGCTATAAAATGACAATATTGTTCATCTAACGATGGTAAAAATGAAATAATTTTGGATATAAATATCAGATCTGGGTATAAAATGACACCATTGTTTGTAGTACGGTGGCAAAAATGAAAAAAATTAAGTTCGATGGTAAAAGTGAAAAGCGCTACAAAGTACGATGGAAAAAAACGGAGTTTTCCCTTCTATTTATAATTTCTTGATATGACAATCACTTGAAACTCTTGCAATCCTCTATACTGTACTCAATAACTTTTTTCCAATTACTTAGTTGAAATATGTGCGGAATTTATGGTCTCTCATACTTTTGTGAATACTTTAAATAAATATGTGATACTCCCTCCGTCCCAAAATGTTTGTCTCATTTGACTTTTTTGTTAAACTTTGACCACAAATATATGACAATTTCATTATGTTCATGAAATTCTAAAAATTCCTATTGATTCACCATTAATAATATTATCAACAACAACTTTTAGAATTTCATGAACATGATTAATCTCTCATAAATTTGTGGTCAAAGTTCAAAAAAGTCAAATGGGACAAACATTTTGGGAAGGAGGGAGTATATTATAAATTGTCTTATAATTGAATATATGTATTTGGAATCACATATAGAAAATATAACTTCAACATTATTATATTTTAAAAACAAAATATTTATGAAGCACTTGGGGACATTCTGAATATTTAATTTTTAAACAATTAAATGGTAAAGATGCATAAATATTTTTGTTATCCACTTTCTAAACCTTTAGTTTTGAGTATAAAATAACTAGTGAAAAAAAATGTTAAAGAAACATTTAGGGAAAACGATTTTTACAAAAATGACATTCACTTTGGGACAAATAATTTTTTTTCACTTTTACCATCAAACATTATTATTATTTTCATTTGTATCATCATACTACAAACAATGGTGTCATTTTATAGCAAATTTGGGTATAAAATGACACCATTTTCGTGATGCGGTGGTAAAAATGAAAAAAATAAAATAAAGTTTTGATGGCAAATGAAACAAGCCCCAAAGTACGATGGATATAAACGGAGATTTCCCATTTAAGCTTAATAACTTTTTCATCTCAACGGTAAAATACCTATATTTACTGCCAAGTAGATAGCACAGTTGAACTGATACTCCCTCCGTCCCACAATGTTTGTCTTATTTGACTTTTTTGTTGAACTTTGACCACAAATATATGACAATTTAATTATGTTCATGAAATTCTAAAAATTCCTATTGATTCACCATTAATAATATTATCAACAACTTTTAGAATTTCATGAACATGATTAATCTCTCGTAAATTTGTGGTCAAAGTTCAACAAAAAAGTCAAATGGGACAAACATTTTGGGACGGAGGGAGTATTAGAGATGAAAATCTGGAAGCATTCCACCGGGCCAACAACATTATGTATTTATCATCCACTGTTAAATATAAATATTTGATCGTTGCCGATAATTTTTATATAAAATAATCCAGTGGGGGATCTTGGTGGATCCGCCCCTGACAACACGTGTCTCCAAGGAGTCACTGACCAACAGAGGTATGTGCTTACTTCATGTTTATTACTATCAACCAACAAAGAATATCCAGAAAGAAACAAATCTAACCTTAGGTAACATATCATGGTTTATTCACTAGGAAAAATCCGAAATATCAAGTTCATGCCGACGAGAACATAACCTTTAAGTTAAAACAACTCTCTTAAGGGGGGGGGGAGAAGATAAAAAATTTGGTACCTTCTGCAAGTTCTGGCTGGTCAAATGGGGTACAGAGGGATTTAGCTGCCCCCATCTCCCCTTTTGTCCGAGCTTTTACATCCTTCTCCACTTCCTGAAATTTTCAAATTGAAAAAGCAATCTATAAAGAAATGAAATGGGAAATGAGAATAAGTATAGCTAGCAGTTAGGAAAAATTGCACCAAAAATCACTGAACTATTCGGTGACTGGTTTTTATCACTAAATTAATTTTAAATGCGTCCAATACATCGAACTTTTCTTTTGTTGCATGGCGGGTCACTCCGTCCAACTCCATTTGATTTTTTGGCGTTAAATGGGGCATGTGACTAGCATGTGCCTCTTTTTTAGGGGTAAAACTGGAAAATCTTGTGCCATTGCACACGAAATCACTCATCTCGACTAAACCCTAACTTTGATTGTGTTCTTGGTACCTCGATTTGATTATCTCCCTTGGTAAATCGACATAATTTTGACCTAGGTTTTCTTGTTTCTGGTTTGGGGAGTATGAATGGCAATCGTTTAATGCGAGGCTATCAACGACAAAGGCTTGACACAAGATTTTTCAGTTTTACCCCTCAAAAAGTGGCATGTGCAATTCGCATGCCTCATTTAACGCCAAAAATCAAACGGAGTTGGACACTGTGACCTGGTATGCAACAAAAAAATAGTTCGATGCATGGGACATAATAAAAATAGGTTAATGATAAAAACCACAATCACTAAATAGTTCAGTGATTTTTGGTGCATTTTTCCTAGCAGTTATTAACAAGTTGGACAATCTCATGCAAACAAAAAATACATACGATTGCAGACTATGATGCTAAGACTTTTTGGTTTACCCCGTCGGACCCTTGTCAACAAGACTTAAATATGAGTGTATGTGACACGGGTATGGCGGGGTAAACCAAATAGTCTGAGCATTACATATAGCAGCCTCATTAGCACATGGTAAGTGAAAAGGTTAAAATTTAATACTCGCTCAGTTCCATGTTTAATAGTTCACTATTCCTTTTTTGGATGTTCCAGAAACAATAAATGATTCATGTTCACTATATGATTGTTTTACTGCATATTGTAGAAAAAAATACTCCCCGTCCCTAAATGAATGTATTTTTTTGCAAAAGACTGTCCCTAAACTTTTTACCACATTTTTTTCAATATACATTTTATTATCATAAAAACTAAATGTTTAGAAAATGGGTAACAAGAATATATATGGATCTTTACCATTAAAACTATAAAAGAACACTCATTTGAAGAGTATCCTTTAAAACGGAATTTGGACATTCAATTGCGGACGAAGGGAGTATAACTTGAGTACCAATTATAAGAAATAAAATGGTGAAAAAGTATAATTAATAAGTCAAACTTTCAAATGTGGACTATTAACATGGAATAGAGAGAGTATCGGATAAAAGAGGATTGCACATTCCGAGGTGTTTGTATGTCTACGAGGTGAGGAAGGGGGAAGAACCAGCACTACAGTTTCATTTATTTGGTAGCCCAAGACATTAAAATTTACCAAGCACACAGTAAAGTCGAAAAAAAGATTGATGCACCATGAATTGAAGTTACAAGTAGAATTAACGAAAGCGCATCATGTAAGCAACAGCTGTTAAGTGCCAAGCAGAGTAAAGACTCGAGCCCTTTGTGTAGCTTTTAGCTCTTCTGTATTGATAACTTTCTGGTTGTGGAAGGTTGAGTAGGTTTCTTTCTGTTGTGATCATGTCGTATCTAGAGGCATTAAAAGTTCTCGTTTGCATATCTGTTAAATTTGGAGTGCATATGCTTTAAGTACAGTTTCCTGAGCCCATAAGTTAGATCGGTGTTTAGACTTTAAAGTCAATTTTAATTCTTATGCACCTATCAGTTCAAGTTTCAACGTAAGATTGCTGCTTGACAACATATGCATCCCCAGATTGAATATGATCTTCATTCTGTCCAGCTCACTGTGACCCTCTTGTTGCATAACTACCATAGAGCAAAACAGTGTGTTGAATGTTTTTAGCTTCTGGGCTCTGAGCTTATTTAGCTTTAATATGCCTATTGCATCGAGTATTATGTTGTTAGCATGAGCATCGCTATACCCATTTCTTATTCTTATGGGTTGATGCACCTGGTAGTAGTTTTGGGTTTCGTGGCGATCATGTCTTGTAAACTCGGTTTTCCTGCTTATAAACCCAATACCTTTAAAAGGAAAATGAGCTCTATGGCAAAGAAGCAGTTAAGGCAGCATAACTGAATAACAATATGGTATTGTAACTAAAAGATGCTGTCATACCTCCTCATCACACCAAGGAGCCAATATTAATTTCTTTTGGCTTAATGCTGCCATGAACTCATCCCAAGTTCTTGCAACCTGAATGCACTCGTCACGCTTCAGTTTGGCAGCATCAAACAAGCTTTGTTGAATATTAGCCAACATCTCTTCTACTCGCTCAACAACATTGGCCATGGGAATATCAACTTTCGCTGAATTGTCTCGGCGAACAACACGAACCTAAAAAAATATCAAATAAGTATTATCCTTTCAGATTAAGTTTAGCAAAACAAGAAATAAGCAGAATTTAGGGAATGAATATTAGCAACAAACAGAACAGCCTAAAGCGGAAAATTCTTCATGCAACTGATGATAGAAAGATGAACACAGGCAGTTTTTACCTGATTGTTGGCCAGGTCTTTGGGTCCAATTTCAATCCTCAATGGAACACCCTTCATTTCCCAATGAGAATACTTCCAGCCAGGTGAATAATTATCTCTGAGGTCTGCTTCAGCACGGATGCCTGATTCACCCAAAGTCTTCACAGTGGCAGCACAGGCATCTAAAATAGCTTGAGTATCAGCATCCTTGTAAGGCACGGGAACCACGATGACTTGGGTTGCTGCAACTTTTGGAGGCATGACCAAGCCTTTATCATCTCCATGAACCATCACCATCACTCCAATCTGGCAAAAGTATATGTAGCTCAGAAATTCTAACAACCAATCTGATGGATAGAAATTTTCATACATAAACATGTAATCTAATCTTGTATTCGTATAAAGACACAAATATCTTAAAGATGTCTTCACATGAAAGAGGAATTAATGAAACTATTATAATGTTTCTAAGAAGACTATTGGACCCATATTTTCTTACTTGATAAATAATTGGTCATTTTCTTCTGATTGTACACCCTAACAAACAATCCTAGAGAGTTATAGGACCCTCAACCATATCAAATATATGTGGGAGAAGAGTTGCTTTATAAGTGGCTCCTATTACCGGTAGGCACCAACATCACCTATGGACATTGGGTTAGCCTAGTTGACCCAGGTGCTAAGTGGGTTAGTACAATTTTCAAGCATAGGGACCAGGCTTTGGGGCTCAGGATATTTTTCTATATTATCTTGTCTCTTGAGATAGCTGATAGAGTGGAGGAAAGGTCGGAACATAGAATTCCAAAGTGTATACATTTACAAGAAAAACTGAAACCTTTCCTCTAAACCTTCCTCTCTAGCTGATGCTGTTCCAGTGGTTCCCATAGTTTTTATTTCACAATATCTTATACCCACTAATACACTGTACCAGGCGTACCCCTGAATGGAAGCAATAAAGTATTAAGTAGGAAAAACTAAAAAAGTAGTGTCTTACTTTGCAAAATTTACCCTACTTAAAAAAACATAGCATGTTGCTTTCCACAAAATTGATGAAAACAAATCAAAACCACAGAATTCATTGCAGAAGATAAATTACTATAAGAAGGGAGACCTGAGAATAAAGAAGCAAAAAGGATGTAGATGTCGGCTCGACATAAAAGAGGTACTGTTGAGTCAAAAACTAATCTAAAGCTAGACCGGTGGAGGTAAAAAAATAAGGCCACAACACAACTGTTCACTTGCAACAGCCACTTGCACTTTGAGAGACATATGTCACATATCAGAATGCTAGATAATGCACATACAAACCCAGAAGCCAGGAGAGATATATCAGGATGCTATGCAATGCACATGCAAACCCAGAACCCCCCCCCTCCCACCCAACTGTACATGCCCTTTTATAGGAGACGAAAGGTGCAAAATGCTAGCGGGGAGATTTGAACCTGAGGCCTCTATTGCTCTGAAACTGTTGACATTATTGTGCTAAATTCAGTTTACAGTTGAAGGTTAATGAATAAGGAGCTGTAGGTGAAAGGTTTTGATCAGTTCATGAATATGAACTTATGAAGTCAGTCATTAATAAGTCAAGGGGGCGTTTGGTAAGCTGGTTAGATCCGGATTGGACTATTAATACTCTAATGAATGTGTTTGGTAGGTTTTAGTATTACGTACTATTAATCCCTACAACCTGGATAAATGGCCTAATACCGGGAGGGTGGTATAATTAATCAACCTGGAATTAGATTTTATTTGTTATACTAAATATCTGAAGAAGAAATACAATGTTGCAATATGGATATTTTAGTAATTAGAATATTAATCACATTCTTTATACCGTATTCACCAAACATCACTTTGTATTCAAGGATGGAACTATTAATCTCTTTTACTAATAGGTAGGGGATAAATAATACCCGGACAATAATGTTTATCCGTGTCGGGCTACCAAACGAGCCTAAGTAGATAGTATGCATCTAGCAGGCTATGTATTTATTTACAGATACATCTGCATCAAATTTAGCGTCCTAATGAGTCTATAAATAAGGTTTCATGGAGCTGGAATAAATTAGAGAACAAGTTCAAATTTCAGAATAATTAGTGCTACAAAGTTTCTATTCTGTCAGTTTAATTTGTGTTTCTTATTACTCTTCCTTCCTCATGATTTACTTTAGAGAGTGAGTTGTCTCTCAAGTTGGCATCAGAGTTGTATATCTGCTTCAATTGTTGGCATCCATAATGGACATAAATGGATCAATGAACCAGTTGGCCGTTGAGAAGCTTACAAATAGCAATTATCAATATTGACGGCGTTGCATGAAGGCGTATCTCCAAGGTCAAGATCTCTGGAAGATAGCTGATAGAGCAGATTTTGAGATGCCACCAGAAAATGCAAAAAGTGCGGAGTTAAGAAGAAAATGGAAGATCAAGTGTGGGAAGCATAGTTGTCAAAGGCGAAAGGCAAAAGGTGAGAGGCGGGCGGCAAAAAGGCGAGCAAGGAGGAAAATCGAACAAAAATTTAGTAAAAATAGAAAAAATATATATATATATATATATATATATATATATACACACACACACACACACATGCTAAACATAAACAAAGCATAAAACGTATTATGAACAAGAATAAAGCATGAAATAAATTTCACAATTTCGCATATAATAGTATCCTAATATAATTCAAACCTCAAAAGTAAGAATTCTAAGAAAAAAGAAGCATGGATCAAAATTACGAAGTTCAAATCAACAAAACAAGTACTAGATTAAGAGTGTTAAATAAACTTAAATCCTTAAAGATTATTGAGAAAAGAAATCAAGTTTCAAAATCATACAAAAGTAAATAAAAATTTGAAGAACAAGGGACTAGAAAGAAAGAAAAAAAAATGCAAAACGACAAGAGGCGACCGACCCCCAAGGCGCCAAAAAGGCGAGGCGGGCAAGGCGGGGGTCGCCTTTAACAACTATGGTGGGAAGGCCTTGTTTGCCTTGCGAAGTTTTGTCCACGAGGATTTAGGGTGAGTTTGGCATTGCTTCTGATTCCCAGAAAGTGATTTTTCAAAAGTGATTTTAGAAAAATCGATTATTTGTAATAAATACTAAAATTTATAAGTATGTTTGGATAGTATATGTTCAAAACTGATTATTGAAGATAAATATCAAAAATGACCTTTATGATACGTATCTCGATATAATAAATGTATGAAAGAGATAGAGGTTATTATTGTAAAAACAACACAAATAACAGCTTCTAAGAATCACTTTTAGCAAAAGCTGGGTCACAGCTGCTTCTACGAAAACACAGTTTTTTACGTTTTAACAGCTTAAAATCATAATCAGTATTGTGTTCCAAACACAATTAAAAGTGATTTTGAGCTTCAAAAGTGATTATAAGCCACAAAAAAGCACTCCCAAACTCACCCTTAATTGATTACATACGAGGCAAGGATCGCTGTTTCCCATCTTTTTTGTCTGAAATGCCCGCCGAATGATGTTTGGGATGATCTGGAGAAGCTTTTCACCAAAAAGAACACTGCGAAAGGTTATGAAAAGGTCTGTGAATGTTTCTTTGTTGGACCTATAGATGAAGATGAACCATCGACCTATGAAGCAAAGGGGAGCCATGAGTGGAAAGGTGCAATGAGGGAAGAAATCAATGCTCTGTTGTTGAAGAATGAGACTTGGGATTTAGTTCCTAAGTCTGCGGATGTTCAACCAATATCTTGCAAATGGGTTTATCCAATTAAGAAGAAAGGTGATAGAACGGTTGACAGGTATAAAGTAAGGCTTGTAGCTCGAGGCTTCTTGCAGAAGTATGCCATAGACTACGAAGAAACTTTCAGTCCAGTGGCAAAGATGACCTTAATACGAGTCATTTTATCCCTTGCAGCTTCTAAAGGTTAGACTTTGGCAACTTGATGCAAAGACTGTGTTTCTTTATGGAGACATAGACCGAGAAATTTACATGGAGCAGCCAGTTGGTTTCAAGTCCTTGCAGTTCCCTGACCATGTTGTCAACTCAAGAATGCCTTTAATGGGCTTAAGCAAGCTCCACGTGCGTGGTATGGAAAGATTGCTCAATACTTAACTTTTTGTGGTTATGTTTCTTCGAATGCTGATGCAATCTTATTTGCAAGAAGAGTTGGCTGCTCGGTTTGAAATGAAGAATCTTGGACAACTTTTGCACTTTCTTGGCTTGTAAGGCCCCGTTTGGTTCTTGGTATTTGGATGGAATCCAATGGAATTGAATTTCGTTGACCAATTCCTTTGGCGTGTTTGATTTAAGTTTTGCAAAATTTTTCATTCCAATGGAATGCTCAATTCCTTTGATTAAAAGAATTGAGCATTCCATCCAAAAATGGAAGGAATGTCGAATTCCTTTGGAAATGGAATTCAAAAAAAAATTATGACCAAAATACCCCCAAGCCCAAATCACCCCTACCTACCCCCCACCCACCCAGTCCTACCACCCCACCTACCTCACCCCCGGCAAAAAAAAAAATTTACTCATTTTGCATACCCCTGCCTATCCCACCCACCCAGCCAGCCCGCCCTACCACCCCCACCTACCCCACCCCCCACCCAAAAAAAAATATTTTTACTCATTTTGCATACCCCTGCCTATCCCACCCACCCACCCAGCCCTGCCCCCCCACCCACCCTCCAAAAATTTTTTTTTTACTCATTTTGCATACCCACGCCTACCCCCACCCACCTGCCTACCCGCCCTACCCTACCCCCCACCCTCCAAAAAAAAAATTTACTCATTTTGCATCCCCCGCCTACCCCACCCACCCATCCCTGCCCTACCCCCCACCCCCCTCCAAAAAAAAATTTTTTTTACTCATTTTGCATATCCCCGCCTACCCCACCCACCCACCCACCCACCATGTCCTACCCCACCCCCCACACACCCCAAAAAAATTGCTCATTTTTCATACCCCTGCCTACCCCACCCCACTCCCCTCCAAAAAAAAATAATATTTTTTTACTCGTTCATTTTTTAAAAGAAGGGTAAATTGGACATTTTATATGCTTTCATTCCATTCCTATAATTTGTATTTTCAAACCAAACATGATTTGCCAAGGAATTGAATGACAATTTCATTCCATTCCGTGTCAACCAAACGGAGGGGTTTGACCAGTTTTTTTTCATTTCAATTCCTTCAGGAATTCAATTCCATTGACCATTCCATTCCTTCACTTTTTTTTTCATCGAACCAAACAGCCCCTAAGTGTCATTTTGCAAGGTAGGTATCTTTTTGTCCCAAAGTCGGTATTCCAAGAAGATTATCCAAAAGTTTAATATGTTTAATTGCAAACCAGCAACTAAACTACACCAGTTAAGCTAAATCTGAAAATGAAAGCAAGTGAAGGAAAGGAGCTGAAAGATGTTTATCCATTTCGTATGCTTATTGGAAGTCTGATGTACATGATAATAACAAGACCAGACAATTCTTATTCAGCTGGAATTGGCTGGTTAGTCAATTCATGCAAAAACCTAGAAAGCCTCATCTTTATGCAGCAAAAAAGGTTCTTCGATATCTTAAACATACGGAGAATTTTAGATTGTTGTATAAGGCAAAAGCAGAGGCTGTTCTAAGTGACTTTGCAAATGCAGATTGGGCTGGTGATCCATCATTAAGGCGATCTGCTACCGGTTACATGTCCCGTCTTGGTCGGCAGCAATCTCATGGTGCAGTAAGAAGCAAGCCATTGTGGCATTGTCAAACACTGAGGCCGAGTATAATGCTGCTACATTTGCAACGCAAGAGTGCACTTGGTTAAGGAGGCTTCTTGAAGATGTTTCTCACAAAGTCACTAAGTCGGTTAAGATTCATTGTGATAATATGAGTTCCATTCAGCTGGCATCAAATCCGGTGTTTCACACAAGACCGAAGCATATAGAAGTTCACTATCATTTCATTCGAGAGACGGTGTTGGAGGAAGAGATTCAGCTTGTCAACGTGCACACGAATGACCAGACTGCTGATATCTTTACTAAGGCGTTGCCAAAAGCAAAATTTGAGACTTTCAGAGCTCAGTTGGGTATTACTTTTGGAGTTAGCACAAAGGAGAAGTGTTCCGAATTTACCACAAAGGAGGAGTGTTCTGAAGTTAGCACAAAGGAGGAGTGTTGAAATTATTGTGCTAAATTCAGTTTACAGGTTAAGGTTAATGAATAAGGAGCTGTAGGTGAAAGGTTTTGATCAATTCATGAATATGAAGAAGTCGGTCATTAATAAGTCATTTAGTAGGTAGTATGCATCTAGCAGGTTATGTATCTATTTACAGAGAACAAATTCAGATTTCAGAATAATCAGTGCTACAAAGTTTCTGTTCTCTCAGTTTAATTTGTGTTTCTTACTACTCTTCCTTCTTCCTGATTTACTTATTAGCGATCTTGGGCGTACAGGTTGGAAGTTCTAACTGTACCTAGAGAGTGTGTTGTCTCTCAAGTGAAACCATGTTAAGCATGAATGTTATCTATAACGTAGAGGGGCTGACTATACATATCATGCCATAACATGACCCTTATAACATAGACATATAGCAATAGGCCTATAGTTAAATTATCCAATTTTTATCCAAAATGAGTCTTACCGTTCTAGTACTATATGCCCAGGAGTTCTGCCAGACCATTGCCTTTTCTCCCTTTTCATTTTCAAAATTAATCTCAAACATCTTAGCAAAGTTCTGGCCCAAGCAATGAGAAGTAGCACCTTGTATACCTCGACCAGTGTTTGGAATAAAAGCCTATAATGCAACGAATAGTTAAAGGAGAGACAATGTTACATTTCCACTAAAAAGGAAGTACAAGGTATTTTACATATTTCTTTTATTGGAACAGAGGTGTAGTGTCAAATACCTCAACACTGGTAGTATAAAGCCCCCCTGCAAACTTCTCAAGCTCACTTTTCTGGCCCTTAATCACAGGAATAGCCAAGTACTCCTCATATACACGTCTATACAGTTCCAAGATTTCAAGAACCTGAATCGAAACAACAACAACAACAACAACAAAAAGATGAGCCCCATTTTATTAGAAAATAAGTTGTATATTATCAAATATAACATAAACAATTGGGGAAGTCTCTTCTGTTCCCAGATCCAATCCCCTATCCACATCCACCTAAGAGATGAGATGTATATCTTACTGCTTGTGATCTCGTCACGAGTATGTTGATAATCCCTCCATTCCATGATACTAGTCCACGTTTGAAAGTCAAACTTTTATAATGTTGCACTTTAACACCTTCGTGTTTCTTATGATTTATTAAAGTTATATTTCTTGAACAAAATGCAAGAAAACTATCATATTTTGAATACAACAACAACAACAACAAAGCCTTAGTCCCAAAATAATTTGGGGTCGGCTAACATGAATCCTCATATGTCATCGTGTAAAAAGATTGTTGGAAAAAAAAAAAGAAAACTATCATATTTTGAATATGGAAGGAAAAAAGTGAGATATTTATAGCTTAATTAATGAATGTGGACTCTTAAGTGGAACGTCCCATAAAGGAATAATTGAATCTTAACATGGAACGGAGGGAGTATTAAATTACAAATGCTAGAAATGAAACGTTGGTAAGATTAAGAATAGAAATTGCAGAATGCTAGCATGATTCTAATTAGTCAACAATGCACCAAAAGTCTATTGTTTTAGAGCTACAGCAGCATAAGCATTGCATGTGAGCACGTCAATCAAAAAGCAGAGTAAAGCTTGTTACGTTCACTTCACAATGAATGCGACCTATGTATTTAACAACTCCTCCATTGATAGCAGGAAATACTGAGTGCAGGGTGCATCAAAGACAATTACGCATAACAAAAATATATGAAGAAGCTTAACATTGAAGCCTAAAATTAAGCTTTTAGGAATGTAACAGGACATAAATTAGTGTTGTGGTATCACCTAAAGTGAAGAGATGATAAAAAATCACAAATATCGATATGATCTACAAACAAGAGCAAGATGAGGGGCCAAAGTTTACTATTTCAAAAGAACTACTCCCTTCGGTCCAAAATAGATGTCGTTTTTTGGACTTTTCCCCAGTTTTAAGAAGAGAAATTATTACTACAACTTAATGAAGATAATAGCAACTTTAACCTTATTAATTGTCTCTCTTCTACATTACTTTACACAATTGGAGTTACGATGCTTTAACCCAAAAAACGAAATCTATTTTGGACCAAAAATTGGTCAAAAAACATCAATTGGACGGGAGGGAGTAAAACAAAAAGAATGCGTTAAATGTCTGAAAACCACACATAAAAGCATATAGCAAAATTGCTTGCATACAAGGTTGATGGGCAAGAAAGCAGAAAGAATATCTTCGAACATTGACTATGACAAGACGTTGGTGCATGCGAATGTGATGTCTGTAATGTTAAGTTAGACTTATCCTGGCTCTCAAAAATAAGAAATTCAGTCAAAATGAGGAGAATTGAAAAATAAGCTAGGTGGATGCATAACGCTGCATATAACCTGACAAAGTGGAAGTAGTGAAATACAATTTAGCCACCTCTTTACTGAAAATATATCGAAGAGTAGTAAGACAACAAAAAATGCGTATCACTCCATTAAAAACTCCAAGTTCGCAATCTCTAATGTTTATGTAACGCTCTAGCATGATAAAGGTATGAAGTTCTCATGTACATATTCATATGACATGCATCGACAAAGTCGAAGTACAAAACATACAGCACAATAGCACATACCTCTTCATCTGCCTCAGCCTTTGTTGCAAAAGCAGTATGCCCTTCTTGCCAAAGAAACTCACGACTCCTACAGATTTGGAGAGTTTAGACTGACCAGTTAATAAGAAGACAAGATTTGAGAATGATCCCAGTACAATCCCCGACATATGTTACAATGAAAACAACAACAAAAGAAAAAACAAATTCGCAAAGCAACTGACACACGTTTCCCAACACACATAAACATCACCCTGAAAAAGTAATGGATATCACAAAATGCCAAACCAAAGGGTGCAATAAGCGTTAAAAAGTACGCTAAGACAAACGAAATCGGAAACCATCAAAATCAAACGAAAAATGAAAGTATTTTAAGTCTTTAAACACCTGATAAATGGAGTAGGATTACTGGTCTCCCATCGAACAACATTGCACCACTGGTTAAGTTTCAGGGGTAGGTCACGGTGTCCCCTTATCCACTTGGAATAATAGGGATACATGACGGTTTCACTGGTTGGGCGAATTGCAATAGGCACTTCCAATTCAGACTCGCCTGATTTAGTAACCCAAGCAACCTGAAAAATAAGTTCATAACATAAAAACACTGAGTGAAATTTGGAGAGGCAAACCAAAGAGCTTAAAAGATTATAAACAAAAATGAGCAGATTACATTAATGAAAACAAGGAAGAATTATGAAGTAACATTGTGGCGTATTAGAAAGATATGAATAGCAATCTGTTCTTTGAATTTTTTGCTTTAAATCATGATCACTTCCCTTTGAACTTCCTACTTGATGTATGTCTTGGAACTTTCTTCGTAAAAGAGGATTCCCTGCGGATACAACAATTTCCGCTAGCGATACATTCAGCAACTGTAGCACACTTAATCACAGGACTCTGGAATAGGCTAGAATATGAAGAGTTTAATGTCTTTTGAACACACCAGGGTCTAACCGGAAACTCACTCAAGAACAATTCCCAACCTCAAGGTAAGTAATTTGTTGAAATGTTGAGATCATTCAAGCCTTCAGCAATAGTTCTTTACATACCTGCCCTATGTAGTGAACATGCATCTGCTGACCACCATCCCATCTTTTTCCACCCAAAACTCCAACCATTAACTATTTAACTTTTTTCAGAGGTATTCATCCTCATGAGTGAATCTCCACAGCCGTTTCCTTGGTGTGCCTTTTGGAGGCCAACAAAGTTTACAACCCCAGACAGCCTTCTTTAATGGCCTGAGAAACTATTTCCAACTAACTAGTGGTGTTTACAATCCTCTTCATATCTTTTCTGCACAGAATCTATGCAGATCTTGTCCAATCACTCAGACACCGCAATTAAACTGCAAAAGAGAGTTATAGTAGGTAGGATAATTGATGGTGTTTTTTTATAGCAATAATCATGTGCTTTATTGACAAGATTCATCCTAGATCTCCGGATAAGTGGTGTCAAAAAATCAGTGCATTATAAGCAGCTTAAGCGGCAACTAGACCAAAATAAGTTGTTGAAAGTGAACTAACTCTAGACAGTAGAAACCAAAACAGCTGAAAGCATTTCAGCTGTTTATGCTATATCTAGAGGCCAGAAATCGCTTCAGAACATGTAAGAATACGTCTAGGGGCAAGGATGCTGCATAGAATCTACTCTTGCATCACAATATATTGTAGTTCCATCTACAAACAATAGATCACAACACCCTAATTCTTCCCACTTCTACATCCTCCCTTAAAGAAATCAAGAACCGCCATCAACTATCTTACCAATCAAAAGAACTTGGCTACCACCACTAGAATAACCAGAGACTAGGGCTGTAAACGAGCCGAGCCGAGCCGAGCTTTTGATGTTTCGAGCTCGAGCTCGTTAACTTTTAAACGAGCTCGAGCTTTTCTCGAGCTCGAGCTCGAGCCCAGAATTCCTGTTCGAGCTCGGCTCGAATCAAGTTTCGAGCTTTTCGCGAGCCGGCTCGCGAGCTTTTCGCAGCTGCTCGAACTTGAGTATTAACGAGCCGAGCTCGAGCTTCGACTTATTTTTTGAAAAAAATCTGAAATCAAATGAGCTTTATCGAGCCCTAATTCGAGTTGTAATCGAACTCGAGCCTAAACGAGCTTATATATATATATATATACACACAAATTCATTCGAGCTTTTAACGAGCCGAGCCCGAGTCGAGCTCAAACGAGTCGATCTCGAACAAAGCTCGTCGAACATACGAGCCGAACACGAGCCGAGCTCGAAAAAATGACGAGCTTAAAAATCGGTTCGAGCTCGAGCTCGAGTGCAACTCGAGCCCACTCGAACTCGAGCTTTTTTCGAGCCGAGCCCGAACAGGCTCGCGACGTGTAACAGCCCTACCAGAGACTGGATTATGGACTGACTTGCTTGGGCCCTCTTGAATTACCAAAGAAGTCTACAGGGGATCCATTCACAAAACAGAATATAGAGATGAAGAAATAGAGAAATATAACACATGTCCTTTCCATCTAGTTAAGTGATCCCAAATTTGAACCAATTATAGTTATATTTCATCTAGTATATATTCACCCTGCAAACAACTCTCATGCTCCATAGGATGTACTGTCCCTAGATCAACATTCATTTTAGATCTTTCCTACTTGTCAGTCTCTTACAAGCAAACCTTAATATTATTGTCGCCGTAATAATGCACGGATAGCATTTGAGATGTGGCCAGTCAGAATGCAGCCCACTTCAGTCGGTCAAGAAATTTTGTAATAGTTGTGTTAGAATCAGGCCCCACAGCATAAACAGTAAGCCAAATAAAAGAAAACAAAGGCATCAACAAGGATCCCCATTATCAATCAGAGTGATCTTTTAATACTAAAAGTAAGGCTTTTGCTATCTTGTCCTTGAGGCGCATGATTGATCCCTGGGTAAGCATTCCCCTCATCTTTCTTTTACTTCTTAGCTTTCACAATTATTTATCTTATTGAACTCTTCTGCCTTCAATTGCTTTATGTCATAAAAAAATTACCTTAAAGTTGCCATTAAATGTTGATAATCAATTATGCAGGGAGATGAAACCCTGACGGACACTTATGTTGAAACTTAAGAGGATGTGATGTGCTTCACCCAGTAGGATCATTCATAAGTCCACATGTACCATTAAATGCAACCAGACAAAATCAGAGATCTCACCTCAGGAGCAAACCCCTCGATGTGATCCTTCTCCCTTTGTAAAACACCAGGAGATACAAAAAGTGGGAAGTAGCAATTCTTGATTTTCATTTTCTTAATTTCCGCGTCGAAGAAGGCCTGCAAATAAATATTGTGGGAAATTATTGCTGCATCATATTTTTACTGAATCTTTGATGAAAATGTATCAACATTTTCACAAAACCAAGTGTGCATAGCAAGGTGGAACATAGTTAAATCAGACAAAATCTAAAATCAAGAATGCCGCTCTAGGCCGCACATTTTGCATGTCAAGCGTCTCACTGGTTGGATGAAACAAACAAAGACAATATGTTTGGTGCTTACTTGCATGATTTCCCAAATGGCCATCGTCCATGGCCGCAAAATGTAACATCCAGATATGTCATAATACTCGATCATTTCTCCATTCACCACAACCTGCCGAGAAAAGGGTGGAGAATATCAAACTCCTACAAGGTTTATACTTTTGATTGCATAATACATGGAGTGAAAACAAATATTCCTTAGTTCCAAAAGGAGTGATAGGAATAGTAATTTTTGTTTTCCCCTCCCTTTTGATTGCGTAATATCAAACTTCCCAATCAAACTCCTACAAGGGATTTATAATTCTGATTGCGTAATATCGAACTTCCCAACTTTTTGAGCATGGTAATTAAGGAAAAGTAAAGTAGGAGAGAGGTGTTGTGAGTATAAAAAATAAAATAGGAGAGAATGAGTGATAGGAATAGTAATTTGATTGGTGTTGTGAGTATAAAATAAGTAGGAGAGAGAATGAGTGGGAGAAATAGTAAAAAATCTTTGCCACTATGGGAATCGTTAGATACTTTGGAGGGTAAACGTATTTTGGTCCATGCTTTACAATTTCGAGAAAATCTTGAAAATTTTATCCAAGTATTCTCGAGTAAATTCGCATTCATTAACAGCCTTAACAACTACAATTAAAGACAAACAAACAAATCAGAGTAGATTTGGTAGATCAAGAGAAGTCAGAGGGAAGAGGGAAAGTTAAAGGGTTATACAACAACAACAACAACAACAAAGCCTTAGTCCCAAAATAATTTGGGGTCGGCTAACATGAATCCTCATATGTCATCGTGAAAAAAAAATAAATAAATAAATAAAAATAAATAAAAAAAATCAACCCCCCAGCATACTTAACAAGTAGAACAGTTGAGGAATGAAATAGAAAGGAGTGAGATATACCTCAGAATACCACTCCCCGAAGTTGTCATCCTTCTTATTGGTGAGGCCTAGACCAGTCTCCTTTTTCACTTCCTTCTTCTTACCCTCTGTCAATTTTTCAGTAGGAAAATTCAGAATAACAAATATATATGAGCCTAAAGAGGTTTCTCGTTTCTACAGAGAAAGAAGTGTGTGTAGATGCGAACACACTTACTTATACGTGTGGTGTAGATGCAGGCTAGTAGCAGAGTACTTACTAGATTTAATATTTGAGTCGGAGCTCCCAGCCTTAGCACCGGCCATTTGAATTGTTAAACAGTAAGACTGAAAGGAAATCATGGTAATATTCATTACAGGATCATTAGAAAGAAAAACTGGTTACAAGGTATTCATTTGTAATGAAAGTAAGATGTAGCCCCAAAGCTGGCTAATCAATAACTGCCTATAAGGGGTTAGCTAGCCCTCTTTATAGTTGAATAGGTCAATTTTTTACTCCATCTACTTAAAAAAAAGTATTGTCAACTCATTTTAACCAGCATTTGAATCGAACTGAAATACTAATGAGTGTAAAACTCTACCCCTATAATAATTTGACCCCTTTTCAACATATTTCTGCCTTCGTATTATATAATCATATCAATTCGAACTTGATCTAGGAAAGCAGCCTTGAATGGAAAGGATGAAATTAACATCCAACTATGGAAACAAAAGAAGTTGTTGCATAACCACACAAAATATGATTGTAGCGGAAAATAAAACAACAAACATAACCAGAAATCGCAAAATAAACAAGTAATTTATGATGTATAAGAATAAAAATTAAAATATGACGACGGATTTGGGGGAAGAAATACGGTAGTGCATACCTGATGGTGGCTACTGCTGCTGCAGGAGAGAGGAGGCGCGTTCTTTCGTCCGGCTGCGAGGGGTTTGACACATTTTCTCCTTTATATAAACCCTTCTCCTTTAGTTTGAGATTTTGTTATTCACACCCAAAATTAGTGGTATACCCCCTTTTTTTTGAAAAAAAAAATACCATCAATAAAAATGAGCCAATTGCAATTGGTTACTTTTACAAAATTTCACAATTGATTACTCCCTCCGTCCCAATAAAAGCTTCACTAATTATCCAAAAGGGCGTCCCGTTAGAAGCTTCACCTTTCCTTTTTTGACAAAGAATCTTCACTATTCTCTCCACTCATTCTCTCTCCTAAAACACTATTACACTCACAACACTTTTCAAATTTACTATTCCCTCCACTAATTCTCTCTCCTATTTTTAAATTACACTCACAACATTTTTTTTTCCTCCCATTATCATAATTCCCGTGTCGGAGAAAAAGGGTGAAGCAATTGGTGGGACGGAGGGAGTATTCAGTTCGTAATTGTTACAACCATATTTCTAACTTTCAAAAAATATTGCAATGTGGAATAAAAAATAATATTTCATTAAATTTTAATGAGATACATACATGTATGTGCATACCACAACACATTTAAGGGATAAATTTGTCATTTTATCAGATATTTTATTTAACAAAACTAGCAAAATTGACAAAAAAATTCAAATATATATGTCCATGTTGAAAAATTAACAAGGTCTATATCGCCATTAAAATCGACATCAACATTAACACCACCAACAACAAAACCTCCATTTTTACGTTCAATAGTTCAATTTATTTTTTTACTTTCTTTTAAACATTAACATATAACTGACAATAGTTAAATATTTAATAGAATTTCAAAATTCATTAAAAAAAAGATTTATAAGGAAATGTTATTTAAAAAAAAAAACCAAATTTGCTTAGCTTTTAACAATTTTGGTTACTTTTTTACTGAATTCAATTAGTTTATTAACTAAATTATAACAAAAAAACTAGATGTTACATGACTCAAAAGTCACGATTTCCAGTTCCAGAACCAATGGTTCCTGGTTCTGAAAACGACGGATCCGTATTCGAACCGTGGAACTGCCGGTCACGGTTCCCACGATTCTGGTTTCACCCACCGATTCTCCCGGTTCCCGGGTATTTTTGAGCATATGTCCGAACGAAATGATACTCTAGTGGTACATGTAACTTTTCTCTTCCAACTCTTTTACTATTTTTTTTTTTTTCTATTTTGGATGAACATATTACATTTCTTCTTCGGCTCTGGTAAACCAAATATTTTCCAATTGTTCGGTTAATGGCATCAAAATAAATTTAATATGTTCGACAAGCACCAGCCAAACATCGTGAATATATCAGACTGGTTTTGATAAATCATACTCCCTCCGTCTCTGGAAGATTGTCCAATTTGCCATTTTGACTTGTCCCAAAAAATATGTCTCATTTCTAAACTTAGTCATGAATGTTAATGCAAATCTACTAAGGTACAAGAAGGTGAAGCTTTTCCTTGATAATTGTAAAATGTACAACATGACAATCTTTTAGGGGCGAGGGAGGGAGTATCTTAAATGTTTGGTTGGTTATGATAGAACATATCTTAAATGTTGAGCTACAATCACCTGAACAATTGAAGAATGTTGGGTTGATCAGTACCGAACAAATGTAAGATGTTCATCCGAAAGCAACCGTTAATTTGCTAGGTAGGTTGACAAACAAACTAAGGTAAATTGAATGGTTTAACGTAGAGAGAATTCAACAAGTAACGTAAAAGCCCAAAACTGCATTTTTATTTAGTGCACATTTTCTGTTCTTCCAGTTCTACTAATTGAATCGTCACTCACTCATCTTGATTGTTTTTTTGTTTCTTCAAAGCTAGAGTTGTTTCTATTACCAAGAACCTAAAACACAAGAACACAAATCAGAATCCTCTTCTTTTGAGTGGATAATTGCTACCCTTGAATGAAAGATTCACCAGAATTCTTAGCTTGCTTCAGGCGCCAACACTTTCAAACTGCGCATCCATTCGCAGAAGCTAGGATCATCAAAGTGAAGAAAACTGCTTTTTAACTTTCTTCTCTGCTCACTCGTCAAAGTACGAAGCTGCGGGAATCTTGCTTCCTGCAACCAAAATTTTACTCAATTTCCTCCCAAGATAAATAAGATAAGCCAACAACTACTATTAGAATCTTCCATGTCCCACTTACTTGCTCGTATGGGGGATCCTTGTGTGCTGGTATCAGCCGAGATACAAAATATCGGGCCTGGGAGCTCCCCGCCTGCCCCAAACCAACAATATACTCAATTAAATTTTTTACTTCATGTTAAAAAAAAAAAAAAAAAAAAAAAAAAAAAAAAAAACCTCATGGATTGAAATTGTATTACTTTGAATGCAAGGATTCTTGGAGCTGGGAACCGCAAGTCAGTCAATTCTTCAGCCAAAGTTCTGCAGGCTGCCAAGGCTGCCGCACTTTTTCCTTCTTGAGCAGCAAGTTCAGCACCCTGATTATCACCAATGGTTAATGAAAAGTAAGAAAGGCAAAACATAGCATAGAGGGTGCATTACCACTAATAACCAAAATCACAACATCAAATCTGAGTGAATTATCATTCTTACAGGAACAGTAACATCAACTAAAAAAGCAACACATGAGCTGCATGCTGATTAGTGAAAACCAAGGGCACATGAATAGAATCATCAATTGTCCCCCTCATAATAAAGCCAAAGTGTAAGGTACCCTTCTTCACTTTTTGTAAGATGTTTTGGATCATAATATATCTTCAAAAGGAAAGCAAAAAAACTTGAACTGAAATAAGACTCTTTAGGGAGAAACAAAAATAGGAAGCGCGAACCTTCTATTGGAGCAATATACTACTCTCTCCTTCCCATAAAGATGTTACCATTTGCCATTTTTGTTTGTCCCAAAACGATAGTCTCATTTCCATAATTGTTAGGTTAAAATTATTGAACTTCCCAAATTGCCAACCAAGGAAGAAGAGGAAGGGAGGAGAGGATGAGAGCCAACCAAGGAAGAGGGAGCGATAGAGTAATACGTTTAGAATATGATGCTTTTGCATTCTGATATGTGTAAATCCATAGGCATACACAAGAGTAGACATATTCATGTTTATAGTATCAGCTCAAACCTTTTGTCTCAAACAGCTATATCCTTAGTAAGAGTGTAAGACGGTGCACTACATACATAGATACAAACCAAATAGTCATGAACTATGACTCCATTTTTCTCTCTCTAAGGAAAGCCTTATAGTTCCTATCTTACTGATGATGTCTGAACCCAAAAAGAGCTCAAAGAATAGTACAAGATTCAATGCATGCTACATATAAGAAGGCAGTTTCATACTACATATATCGGAAGCAGAGTCCATCACCTCTAACAGCCATGAAATTTGTTTGTCATAAACAGTTAAAAGCTTGGGTGCGATCATACCAGCATTGATTGAGTACTAGGATGGGTGCCCTCTGGGAAGTCCTCATGTTGCACCCCCACCCCAACCCTTTTACCTCTCGTTGACAATTCCATACGACGTTTCATGTTAACTGACCCCAAATCGTTTTGGGACTAAGGTTTTGTTGTTGTTATACTTGTAACAAAAAAAGGCTTTGTTGGTATTGTAAACAGTTAAAAGTTTTTTTCGATGCCACTAATCAAATGATGTTGCATAAACAAACTGCTAGCACATACAGAAGGGAGATCAAATTTTATCACATGAGCTGCTAGTGGCATATGCAAGATCTATTTAATCATGAAAAATATTGTTCATGGAATTTAGGAAAAGTTGAAATAAAAAGGAATGAACAAAGTATGGTATCTTGTGTGATGGATGACTGTGACCCAGGGCCTACGTCTTGTCAGAGGGGTCAAGGTCGGGGAAGGGAGATGGCTAGCCTCATAGGTAGCCTATCATTGACTTGTAACAGAAGAATTAGATCTATGCAACTTTTATCTTCTATTGACTAGTAAACTAAAACTAAACTATAGCTCAAACCGTACAGATTTATAGCAACGAATCTTTCTAGAAGATTACCATTTTCATTATTTTACTGCAATGTTTTATAAAGAAGATTCAAAACAAAGAATCCTAAATAAGTTGCGTTTCTTCTTTTCCCATCTCTCTTCCCTATGTGTTTCCTTTTCTCTTCTGTGTAGTATCTATTCTTCGTCTTTGCTTAATTATCTTATCAAGCTTACATGTAGCTGCACCCAAACACATGAGATTGATGGAATCCTGTCATCACTCTTTAGTTGCAAACTTCTCCAGGTCCAGCATCTGCTTCTTTCGTGCGCATGCTCTCTGCTCATAAGTTCATCAGTATATTGCCTTTTGCACACAATCTGGTCGAGACTTGAGACTCGAAACGACAGATAAAACATAGGGTTCTGTTTCACTAACCTAAAGGACGTGATGTCAACCGAAAAGTTTCTCCAAGTTATTATTAAAGCCCTAGGACAAATGCAGCGTTATTTCAAAGTCTTGAAGGGCTCATATTGACTTTCTTTTGGATAAGTTGCATAATTTGCCTTGCCCCTGAAAGAAACAAGGCGATGACACCTCTCATGCAGTCACCTCCGCCCACCTGGCTCGCCCTTGAAAAACAATTATAGCACAGAAAGGCAAGTGTAGTGTACGTTGATGTGATGACACAAAAGTAGTAATACAACTAGGGTATTGAGCTTGCAGCTGAGAAGGCATTCGAACTATGGTCATGTTTGATTTATTTATCCAATAAATCAATGTCAACTAAGCAGACCAAGAAGGTCCGACATGAGTCAACAGGATGACGATATAGTACGATATGTCTGACTGCTGCACTCAATCCTATGTTGGTTAACTCAATCCCTCTACTTTTGGTGAGTTCAGGAGCAAATGTTTGCAACTAGTATTATTCTATTGATTGCAGTGCTACACCAACTAAAGTAATCATACGACCATTTTCTTACTCTCTTTCAGGTGGCCGACACAAACGGTGGAAGAAGACATGGAATCAGAGTCCACTTAGTTGGATCTTTCTTGCACAACTTTCAACATGCTAAGCCTAATGTTCTTTATGAAAACAAATTAAATCCAGGAAGTGAATGGTACGGCATGCAGAGCTCAGAAAGAATCAGATTAAACTAGCAAACTATTCCATGCAAAAGAAGAACCACAGTATATATAGAGGAACCAGAAAAGATCTCAACAACATAATCAGCACAAGAGTAGAGACATGCAAAAAAGCGATGCATACCAACCAAATGAAGACATCTGTCCCATGGTCAAGAACAACTGCTGCATCAGATTGCATTGCAAGGTCATGAGCTGGCAGTTCCTCAAAGGTACCCCCTTCCCTATGCATAAGGCAACGAGGTGCTACCATACGAAGAGACAAATCAAAGGATGCATTCAGAAACATATTCCGCAATACAGATCTCTCATCTTCATGACCAACAATGCTTCCCAAAAGTGGCCCCCTTCTAAGATGAAATAGGAGCTCTGGTAACAAAGAGAGTTCCTTTGGGAACCGATAAAGCTTTGACTTGGGCATTTGAGACCCAAATTTAGCAGTAATGTCCTTAACTCTTTCGTCTATTATTGCTCGCATTTCAATTGCTTCTGAGAAACTTTTGGCTCGCAACAGGGTCCTCTTGGCAATAAGAACAGCAGCCACTTCATCTTGGATGCTATCAAGATATGCCGAGACACTGTCTACTGTGGGAATTCTTACGGTGATTACTCTTGAGATATCAGCTTGATATGCGTTGAAGTATTGAATTCCAAACTGAAAATATACATAATCACTCTTGATGTCACCTCTTGTTTCCATGGAGACCGCAAAACTTTGTGTTTCTTCAACACTGAACATTTGTATAGACAGAGCGTTATCATTCTTGAAGGTTTCATGACTATCTGTATGTGCCTCCTCACCAGGGCCTATTACTTGAGATACAAAAATATCATCGGAGCAACGAATTTCCAACAAACCCTGAGAACCAGCTGCCCTAGTAGATGCTCTCTGCAAGTTCACACCAAAAGCCTCCCCAAAATCATCATGGAGAATCAGAACACCCCCAGATGCTTTTGCTAGAGGTAGCAGAACAGGAACTCTAACTGGGCACGTGCCGGCACATAAAATGTCAACTAGAGTATTACACCTGTGAGCTTCACGGCCTAGATTCTCCATCCACTTGAGTGCTGTTTTCTCCATGTGAGGATAATTTGGGTGACTAAAAGAATGTGGGACTGATCCAGGGCCATATGTATTTGGTCCTCCAGCACACACAATAATCCTACTATTGCCTCCGGGCTTTTTTACAACCCCTCGCGACATTTCTGCTGAAGGCCCTTGAATAATTGCCAAAGCTACCTCTACTGCAGTACCCAGGCAACGGTCGCGGGAAGCTTCAGGAAGATTCAGTTTATATGGCCTCAATGATGAAAATATTGTGTGCGCAACAGGTAGGGAAGCATGAATCGGTGACAAGTATATCCCAGTTCCATAAATCAGCGCTTTCAAAGCCTCTTGACTTGGGGAAACATTACCATGCAGTAGATCAGCAGATGCAACTGATCCCTCTGAAAAATCATACACTGAAACCGAGCGGCCATACAACACAATTCCAATTCTTGTGGTGGGAGGAAGTGAATCTACAAAGGCATGTAAGGAGCTTTGCAGATGCTGGAGATGAGGTTCATCTAAACACTCGTCTATTACAAGAACAATCGGCGCTGACATTCTAGAATCAGAGACTGGAATAAAACCAGGTCTTCTATTCCCAGTTTGAATATAATCTACCATACTAGAGGCCAATTCAGGCAGACTACGAAGCTCTTCTTTGCTGGAGGCTATATACTCACCTTCACTCCCATTCAGATTTCGACAAATCACACACTGCCACTGGCCTGATCCGAGCAAAATGTTACAATACATATTTGCATACGATCCACAGTTTTGGCAGCGATGAGGCTCACGTTGAATAATTTGGGGAACTGCTGAAATCTCTCTCCCAGGGGAAACCAAAGCCCCAAATCCCAGACTTGGTACATTAACTAATTTCTTTTGTTTCAATACCTACAAAATAGGAGGGCTTAAGTGGTAAGAAAATGATACAATTTTGAAAAGGAACTAGTCTAGAGTCTACAAGAAGAAGATTCTGCTTATCTAGAAACATACTGAGATAGTGTTGAAGATTTGGATAACGAAGACAACTTATCAACAGAAACAAGAAGATATATACTCCCTCCGTCCCATTAGTATTAGCACAAACACTGTTTGCGCGGGAATTAAGGAATATGATATTTTAATAAAATGTTGTGAGTGTAAAAGAATGAGTGGAGAGAGAATGAGTGGAGGGTGTAATAAATTATAATGGTGTTGTGAGTATTAAAATAATGTAGGAGAGAGAATGAGTGGGATTGGGTGAATATTTTATTAATATAAAGTTTCCTTTTTGGGAGTGTGCGGATATTAGCGGGACGCCCAAAAAGGAAAGTGTGCTAATATTAGCGGGACGGAGGGAGTATAAACTGGAAACTCATTTGATAAGATTCTCTAAATAACTAGCAATAGTGTCATAAGCTTCAAAATGCAGGAGTTGAGAGACACCTTGTTTGCTGAGAAGAGCACATTTGGTGATTCTGAAACAGGTACCACCTCCTCTGTAGCATCAGAAATATGATGCTGCATATCATCGGAACCATTTGAAAAATGGGGAGGTGAGGAAGTAGGTAAAGATGAAACCGAGGAGAGAGCAACTGGCTGGGGAGTTGATGGAGATGTTCGGAACGGCACGGCAGCTGGTTGCAAGGGGGAAGAAAACACAGGAGGACCAGGAGGGGTGCTCAGATGAGGAAGGGGGCTTCCTGTTCTAATCCCATTTGCTGGTGAGAGTAAATTTTGGGTCTTGATAGATGGAGAAGAAATCTGATTTGGTGCAATAGGGGGTGAGAATCTAGGCCCTGATAATGGGGGGAAGGGGGGATGGGTCAGTTTTATTTCTGGTCGCTGTGATGATCGAGTGTTGGGGTCGGATGGGGTGATTGTAGCAGCGTATCCATCAGATGATTGAGGCTGGTTGGCCATTGGAGGTGGAAATTAACTCGAGAAGGTGCACCTTAGGTTTATCAGGATTGGCAAAGAAAATCCAATGATCCCTTTCTAGTATTGGCCTTTATAAAGAAATCCAATCATAAACGGATACCAGATCCACTTCTGAAATGACAATGCAGCACAGTACCTATGGATTGACAGGAAAACCCATATAAGAAAATGTAAATTGGCATTCACTGATTAAAAGTAAGAAGCGTGAAGAGTGAATACTGAGCCAAGAACACATGAAAACCTATTTTGTTAAATAACAAAGTCAAAAACACATTACAAATAAAAAAGAAAATGCCCTCTAAAATCCATGAAACTGAACAAGAATTGATTACAAGAGAACCCGAAATTCAATGTAAGATCGATATACAAACCCCCAACCAATGTAAAAAAGAAGTAAGATTTGGCCTTTGGACAAATGGGAAACTGGCACAATCCGGCACCAAAAAAAAAAAAACTAATTGAATTAAAGATTATCACACGCCTTCAGAGACAGTAAAAATTGAAAATTGAAAATAACAAATCAAAAACCTTTGTGTACGAGGAAAAAGAAACATTGAGATTTCGGGGGAATGAATTGAAATCAAGTCAATTTGTGGGTAAAAATGCATACCTTGAAAAATTCAAGAACAAACCCCCTCCTGCTCCTTCCCCGAAGATCCAAAACCCGATTTGATTGCACAAAATCCCAATTCGTTAGCAAGTCCGACGACGAGACTAGACCTGACCGGGAAGCCCCTTTTCTGTTTTCTTTACAAAGGGACGCGCGTTTGTCCCTGCGCGTGTGAGCTGACCTCAACTTATTTCAACCTTCATGTGCTGTAACTGCGTACCTGGCAATAGCTGCTGCTCTCATTGGCTGTGAATACGAGGCAAAAATCTTCGCTTCCACCTACCTAGGTTTTTATAACCTAATTAATTAATTTAATTTAAAATACTTTAAAAGATTAAAAATATACTCCCTCCGTCCCGATAATTGCTTCGCCGTTTTGGAGTGGACACGCAAATTAAAAAAATTGGTGAGTGAAAAAAATGTTGTAAGAACTATTAATATTAGGAAAGGAGAGAAAATGAGTGGAGGAAATAGTAAGTTTGAAAAATGTTGTGAGTGTAATAATAAAACAGGAGAGAGAATGAGTGGGTGGAATAATAAAGATTTTTTTGCCATTTTAGAAAAGATGAAACTTTAAACGGGATATCCGTTTTGGCAAAAAGTAAAATTATTAATGAGACGGAGGGAATATATATTATTTGGTAAGAAAATTTTTAATTACTTAAATTATTAAGATTGTTTTAAAAACTATTAATATTAAGTTGCAATGGGGAAGAGGGTAAGAGAAGGAAAGAAAAGGCAAAAATAAAAATTGAGTTCATATTCATTTATCAACATTTTATTTATCTATTATTATTATTATTAAAATATGTTAAATTGAATTATCGTAAATCGAGAATATTACTCTATCCGTTTCATATTAAATGTCTTTCTTTATTTCAAAATGAATAAAATTTTAAAACTTTTCTTTTACTTAATAACTTCTTAACAAACGACTTTTTTTTTCTCTCTTTACGGGAATTTTTCAAAAAACTTTCATATTTTCTCTTTGGATTTTAGCTAACAACACAATTGTTATAAGGACAAATTGCATTTTAGCTACCTGAATTTATCGAGATGTTTCAATTGGTTATCAAATTTGCATTTGTTACAAGTTGGTTATTGAATTTGTATTTTTATTTCAATCAGGTGAAATTTTGGATGAACCGTTAAAAATCTAACGAAGTTTATAACATGTGCCGCTCACGTGAGTTACTTAATGGCTATTTTGGTCTCTCTCCATTCTCTTTCTTTCTCTCTCTATCTTCTCACTCTACTTCCTCTCTCAAGAAATTTGATCAATCAAACACAGAGAAGATGATGAAAAACTACATCAAACCCACTGTGTAGCCCAACACCATTACAAACTTTCGGTCCATTTTTCGCTCGACATTTTCGCCCTCCGAAATCTATACTTGCAAGCAAATTTGTTGTTTCCATTGATAATGAAGTTTTGGTATGTAATTGTTGTAGGATTTCCGAGGGTCCATGCGCAGCGGAATAAGCAATAACTCGAAAAACCCCAAGCCCTAGAATCCGTTCTAGATGAATAATTAAGAGAGATGAAATAGAATTACCAACCTTGAATGCTTTTGCCTTTGATAAACTTGACCCAACTCCAGTTTGAATGATCTTGTTAATCCTTGATGAACGAACGGGAATCACGAACCAAAGATCTTGATGAACGAAGATCCTCTATGTTTATCCACGCGCGGAACGAACCCTAGAACTCTTCTAGGAGGATTGCTAGATCCAATTGATTGAAACACCTTTCAATCAATGAAGAACAATGGATTTGGTGGTGTTTGATTCTCAATTCTCAATTGAAATCTCCCACTCTAAGTGTTTCTCTCAAGCCAAAACGTTCTAATTACGGCTAGGGCAACCAGGGGCAACTATTTATACGTTACAAATAAAAGCCCTTTTCGAAAACCCTAAAATCAGGCCATTTACGTATCAGTCCAGGCCCGACGGGACGACTCGTCCCCCAGGGCACGAGTCGTCCCCTCTACAGCTCCCTCGATTACGGCGTCCCTGCAAGAGGCACGACTTGGATTAGCTCACGGGACGAGTCGTCCCTTTGGGCACGACTCGTGCCCCAGAGCACGAGTCGTCCCTCAGGACACTCCCACTGAACTTGGCGTCCCTTCATAAGGCACGACTTAGTTCAGTTGAGGGGACGAGTCGTCCCCTGAGCCAGAAAATCCATATTCCTCATTTTTTGACAATTCGTTCGATGCGTGTGACCCCATAGGACCATACTATGTTGGCAATGAGTCCGATCACATCGATCCTCATAAGACATGAGCGGACTCTAGCAAGCCATCATGCCTACCCAAATAGTATGATTATCAAGTTCGATTTTCCTACATAGAACATATCACAATCCCATTGTCACACGATGTTATATTGAACATGAGTCATGGTCCACGTCAACTCATATTGTTCAATGCTTTCTCGTTACCAAGTAAATTGATTAATCGAATGACATTAATCACATTAATTCATTCGGGCATGGCCATGCACTACATCAATCTTACTTACGAGTGGCCAAGCAAACATCTCTCTTTACGAGGGACAATTTCCATCTTGACTTATCATTCTTCCCAACAAGAATCATACCATGCCAATGATAGCCCTTATTGTCATTCGGTTAAAGATAACGTTAAACTATATCAAACATGATATTCATCAAGCGGAAGAAGATGATAATCTCAGGTCAAAGGATATCAATGATATGACTATATGAGATTTAATTATGACATATGACCATGACATAAATCTCATAATGGGTCAAGTCCAGTACCTTGTTCTCTAACAAGTACCCATGAATCTAATGTGCATCTCCATGCATATAATCATCATATGATTATCCATTAGACTTCATACTAGTGCTTCATAAGTACTAGGGACACGATTATTATAACTAAACATGTAAACTCATATAATAATCAAAGAAGCAATCTCATATATAAATGAACAATGACATTACATAAAGGTCTATCTCTATAGGCCTAGGGCACTAACACCTACAATTGTGTCCCTAATTAACAAAGGCTCGGGCATGTCTAAGCTGTGGAGATGCGGTAATCCCGAAATTTCAATGAAATCATTGATATCTTTAATGTTTGTGGGCAAAGTTTCATCTAGTGTGGGAAGGTAAATTAACTCAGCAAGGCTGGAAGCGCCGGAGGTCTAGAAGTAGTAGGTGGGTATGTCAAGGCTTGTGGAGACATCAAAAGCGGCGGTACAGAAGAAATCTAGGATGACGGCTTTGATCGGTGAGCTTTGAGCGATGGTTTGGAGGATGGATAGGAAATTGGGATTCTGGGTACGAGGAATTTCGAAGGGATGGTAGACATAGGCGGTGGAGGGGTTTGGAGGGAGGGGTAGGTAGGAGAGATGGTGGAAGGGTTGGCGGCGGAGATGTGGTGGCGGTGGTTGTTTTGAAGGGGGCGATTGTGATGAGGATAGTGAGGGAGAGGGATGGATGGTGGGTGAGGAGGAGCTGGCCAAATTCCACCATGGAAAGTAGAGAGAGAAAGAAAGAGAATGGAGAGAGAGAGAGAGTTGTTTTTTTTTAATTTAACCTTCCCTTTATTTTTAGAAAATATCAACTAACCCCCTGAAAATTATGGGGGTCAAATTCAATGGAAAAGACCAAAATAGCCCTTAAGTAACTCACGTGAGCGACATATGTTATGCTATTCGTTAGATTTTTAGCATTTCATCCAAAATTACACCTGATTGCAACAAAAAGACAAACTCAATAACCAACTTGTAACAAATGCAAATTCGATAACCAATTGAAACATCTCGACAAACTCAGATAACTAAAATGCAATTTGACCTTGTTACAATCTCAAACTATTTGAGATTACAAGACAATTTTGAGATTACAACAATTGTGTTTTGTTTTTTATTAGGGCAAATTGCATTTTAGTTACCTGAGTTTGTCAAGATGTTTCAATTGATTATCGAATTTGCATTTGTTACAAGTTGGTTATTGAGTTTTTCTTTTTGTT
This sequence comes from Adenophora triphylla var. japonica, assembly GCA_022495995.1. Lineage (NCBI taxonomy): Eukaryota > Viridiplantae > Streptophyta > Magnoliopsida > Asterales > Campanulaceae > Adenophora > Adenophora triphylla. Next base: position 108,640 of record JAFEMH010000741.1, read on the forward strand.
GCAATCAGGTGTAATTTTGGATGAAACGTTAAAAATTTAACGAAAAGCATAACATGTGCCGCTCACGTGAGTTACTTAGGGGAATTTTGGTCTTTTCCATCTAATTTGATCCCCATAATTTTAAGGGGGTTAGTTGATATTTTCTAAAAATGAGGGAAGGTTAGCCTCCGAATTTGACCTCTCTATATATATAATTTCGTTATTGATCATTATTCAACCCAACTCTACCATCCCCACCGGTTAACAACCACCACCATCATTCTCCCAAAATATGGCCACCACCAACACCATAATTTCTCCTCAAATCCGGCCCCCACAAACACCAAAACTATGTACGTATGCATCATGTTTGTCCAAATTAACGAAATACCCAAAATCTTAAGAAAAGGGGATGGATCTGATTTTAAAATCAGGTCCAGATCTACAATCATGAGTTCATCCTCTGTTCAAAAATATATTGCGGATTGTTGGGTAAATAAAAAGGTTAGATTGATGGTGGTATTTGAAAGGAACCCGAACGGAGGATACTCAAAGGCAGGTGGAAGGGATTGACGAAAAATGTTGTATGAAAGATTGTCGATGGACTGAGATACCGAAGACGGGGATGATGGCGGCCGGAGAATAAGTCAAAATCCCCAAAATGAGTGGAATGGGCAGTAGGGACGACGTAGAGTAGAGATAAGTTTTTTTTTTTTTCAGGAAGAGGAGAGATAGGGCAGTATACTGACGAAAGTTATGGAGAGGTTGGCCGGAAGTTATGGAGAGGTCAAATTCGAAGGTTAACCTTTTTCTTATTTTTAGAAAATGTCAACTAACCCCCTTAAAATTGTGCAGGTCAAATTTGATAGAAAAGACCGAAATACCCCTAAGTAACTCATGTGAGTGGCACATGTTGTACTTTACGTTATACTTTTAACGTTTCATCTAAAATTATACCTGATTGCAACAAAAAGACAAACTCAATAACCAACTTGTAACAAATGTAAATTCGATAACCAATTGAAACATCTTGACAACCTCAGGTAACTAAAATGCAATTTGCCCTTTTTATTATTATATTTGATTTGTTTGTTTGTTTTAATATTTGTTAGCCAAAATACGTTTATCACTACAAGGAAAACCGGAATTAGAGACGGAAAATCAGCTACAGACGGAGTCTGTAGCTAATTTGGCGACAAATTAGAGACATAACAAAAAATTAGAGACGGATTCTGATTCCGTCTCTGATTTAGAGACGGAATCAGATTCCGTCTCTGAATTAGAGACGGAATCAGAATCCGTCTCTAGTTCAGAGACGGAATCTGAATCCGTCTCTAGTTCAGAGACGGATTCTGATTTTGTCTCTAATTCAGAGACGGATTTTGATTTCGTCTCTAAATCAGAGATGGAATCTAAATTCGTCTCTAAATCAGAGACGAATCCTGATTTCGTCTCTAAACGTTGGAGACGGATGTTGAATCTGTCTCTAAATCAGAGACAGATTTTAATCCGTCTCTAAATTAGAGACAGATTAAACAGCTGTCTCTAAAAGTTTAGAGACAGATTTAGCACTCGTCTCTAAATCAGAGACAGATACATAATCCGTCTCTAATTTAGAGACAGATACATAATCCTTCTCTAATTTAGAGACAGATTCAAAATCCGTCTTTAATTTAGAGACAGATTGAACATCCGTCTCCAAAATTTAAAGACAGATTTTTGTATCCGTCTCTAATTTAGAGACAGCTTCAAAATCCGTCTCTAAATTAGAGACAGATTCAGAATCCGTCTCTAAACTTTGGAGACGGATGTTGAATCTGTCTCTAAATCAGAGACGGATTTTAATCCGTCTCTAATTTAGTGTTTAGGGTATAGGCTTTAGGGATTAGGGTTTAGGGTTTATGTTATAGGGTATATGATTTAGGGTTTAGATTATAGGGTATAATGGTCAAGGTTTAGGGTATAGGATCTAGGGCTTAAAATTTAGGGTATAATGTATATGTATATGATTTAGGGTTTAGCTAGTATATAGGGTACAAGGTATAAGGTTTAGGGTTTATGGTTTAGGGTATAAGGTATAGGGTCTAGGGCTTAGAGTTTAGGGTATAGGGTATAAGGTTTAGGGTATAGTGGTTAGAGTTTAGGACTTAGGGTTTAGAGTTCAGGGTATAAGGTATAAGGTTTAGGGTTAGGGTTGGTTTAGGGTATAAGGTATAGGGTCTAGGGCTTAGAGTTTAGGGTATAGGGTATAAGGTTTAGGGTATAGTGGTTAGAGTTTAGGGCTTAGGGTTTAGGGTTCAGGGTTCAGGGCTTAGGGTTTAGGGATTAGGGTATAGGGTATAAGGTTTAGGGTTTAGGGTATAGGGTATATGGTTTAGGGTTTAGGGTATAGGGTATAGGTTTTAGGTTTTAGGGTATAGGGTTTAGGATTTAGGGTATAGGGTTTAGGGTATAGGGTTTAGAGTATAAGGTTTAGGGTATAGTGGATAAAGTTTAGGGCTTAGGGTTTAGGGTTCAGGGCTTTATGTTTAGGGTATAGGGTATAGGGTATAAGGTTTAGGGTATAAGGTATAAGGTTTAGGGTTTATGGTTTAGGGTATAAGGTATAGGGTCTAGGGCTTAGAGTTTAGGGTATAAGGTTTAGGGTTTAGGGTATAGGGTTTATGTTTTAGGGTTTAGGGTTTAGGATATAGGGTTTAGAGTATAAGGTTTAGGGTATAGTGGATAGAGTTTAGGGCTTAGGGTTTAGGGTTCAGGGCTTTGGGTTTAGGGTGTAGGGTATAGGGTATAAGGTTTAGGGTTTAGGGTATAGGATATAGGGTATAGGGTTTATGGTTTAGGGTATAAGGTATAGGGTCTAGGGCTTAGAATTTAGTGTATAGGGTATGAGGTTTAGGGTTTAGGATATAGGGTTTAGGGTTTAGGGTTTAGGGCTTTAGGTTTAGGGTATAGGGTATAAGGTTTAGGGTTTAGGGTATAGGGTTTAGAGTATAAGGTTTAGGGTATAGTGGATAGAGTTTAGGGCTTAAGGTTTAGGGTTCAGGGCTTTGGGTTTAGGGTATATGGTATAGGGTATAAGGTATAAGGTTTAGGGTATATGGTTTAGGGTTTAGGGTTTAGGGTATAGGGTTTAGAGTATAAGGTTTAGGGTATAATGGATAGAGTTTAGGGCTTAGGGTTTAGGGTTTAGGGCTTTGGGTTTAGGGTATAAGGTATAAGGTTTAGGGTTTAGGGTATAGGGTTTAGGGTTTAAGGTATAGGGTTTAGGGTATAGGGTTTAGAGTATAAGGTTTAGGGTATAGTGGATAGAGTTTAGGGCTTAGGGTTTAGGGTTCAGGGCTTTGGGTTTAGGGTATAGGGTATAGGGTTTAGGATATAGTGGTTAGAGTTTAGGGTTTAGGGTATAGGGTATAGGGTTTAGGGTATATGATTTAGGGTATAGGGTATAGGGTATAGGGTTTAGGGTATAAGGTATAATATATAGGTATATATGATATAGGGTTTAGGGTTTAGGATACATCAGTACATCAATACAACTGAAAAGGTTGTTAACCTTTTAACAGTTTCTGTTAATTTGTATTCTGTATATTAACTTTTTTTTTCATTTTTTTTTTTGGATAAAGAAGACTATTTTAAACTTTTGTTTACTACATACATTTTTTGCAAAAAATTATATAAAAAAAGCTATGAATTTTGAAAGAAATAAAACTTAACTTTTTTAAAAGAAACGAAAGTATATAAAAGAAAAAAGGGACGATACACTTAAATTTTGTTGATTAAAATAAAATTACAAAGAGACGGACAACCAACTTTACCCTTTTAATTTTTTAACGGTTTTGGAATAAAAAAGTTATCTTTTTAACAGTTTTTTGAAAAATACATTAATTTTTAACGATTTACGATAATTTGTATACTATATATTAAATTGTTTTTCAATTATTGTGTTTGGATAAAGAAGACTATTTTAAACCTTTGTTTACTACATACATTTTTTGCAAAAAGTTATATAAAAAAAGTTATGAATTTTGAAAGAAATAAAACTTAACTTCTTTCAAAATTCATAACTTTTTTTATATAACTTTTTACAAAAAATGTATGTAGTAAACAAAGATCTAAAATAGTCTCCTTTATCCAAAAAAAAATTGAAAAAAAAAGTTAATATTCAGTATACAACTTAACAGAAACTGTTAAAAAGTTAACTGTATTTTTAAAAAATTGTTAAAAAGTTAACTATTTTATTCAAAAACTTTTTATGATATATTATTATTTATTATTATTAGATAATATTATTTTATATTTTAAATTATTTTTGATATTAATAATTACTTTTACTAATATTATTTTTATTATATACTCCCTCCGTCCCACACAAGTGTGTACCAGAATTTACCCCTTCTCTTCTCTCTCTCTCTCTCTCTTGACCACCACCCGTTTACTACCCTTCAGCAGCTGACCACGAGGCGGCCGCCGGAGAAAACAGAGGCCGGCGCCTCACCTCCAGCCGTTTGGCCCCAAAATTGCCAAATCTCATGCGGCCGCCTGGCTCAGAATGAAGCTGCCGCCTCACCACCATTACCCCGCCCCCATTTTTTTTCAATTCCCGCCCTTTCCTCTCTCAAATATTTTAACATCGCGCCCCTTCCCTTTTCCCCCTAATTACAACGCCCTTTTACCCTCTTCCTGCTATTGACTTCATTTGAGATTCTCATTTCATTTTCACCTTCCCTGAGTCCCCAACTAATTGATCGTCTTTCTCCGGCCTTAATTCGGTAAAATCTCGAATACCCAATTGCATTTTTGTACTGCGTTTCTCGGTTTCTTATTCTAATTTAATGCTGTTAATTGTTTCCTTTATTTACCGTTTGTTGGTGTAGTGTAATGGGAGTTTACGTTTGATCGTCTTTCCCCCCCAAATTAGAACGCAGAGTATAACGAATGTCCACTGTCAATATCGAACGCAGATTAGTTGGATGCTATGAGAGGGTGAGCGCTCTTGCTTTTAACTTCTAGCTGCGTGTTCACAGGTACGTGATTTCATTGTAGTTGTTCATTCTAATTTTGAAAGTTTACGTTTGGATTGTGAATGTGTACTCCAAGATTTCATACGTTTTGAAATGCTGTCTCTTTGAGGGGCGAATTGGGTTGCTCACATGGTGTTTGATAAAATGTCCCAATGGCAGTGCTATTAAGATTAGTGGTCATATTGGCGCTCAAGTTCAGGCTTGGTAACAATGTCCAAGTAGTAGGAATGATGTTCAATTTTGTGTGTATATATCTAATATTATGTTACACAATTTGTCTTTGTTCTTTAACTATTGAAGGTCTATTTTGTGCCTGTGAGATTATGAAGTTAAATGTGAAAGTAAATGCTGCCACTTCTATTCTCTTAACAATTTATTGCATATTTTTTTCTTAAATTAACTATCTTGTTGATCTTGATTTAATGACTATGGATGCTGCTCTTCCTTTGTCTGTTTACAGTGATAGTGGTAGGTCAAATGGTGGAAGTTTGTTTGTCGGTGGCTTTGTATTGGGAGGAATAGTTGTTGGCACACTTGGTTGCATATACGCATCTAAGGTATTCTTTGACTTGTTAGTCCCCTCCTCTGTTTGCATGTGATGAATCAATGCTCTATTAGGTTCCAGTTATTCTTCTTGTTACTCAATATTGTCACTGATCTTCTTAATATCGAGAGCTCTTTGTGTTTAAAAGACAGATTGCATTTAGCTTATTCCTACTGGAACCTATCATATACTCTTAATTGATTATCATGTTGTCACATCTCTTTCATCTGTGGAATAAACTAAGAGCAAAGTTAGTTCTTCATTTAAAAGAGGTATGAAATGATATGAATCAATTAGAACCTGTTTCAAGTGTTCGAAATTTCTGAACAACATTTTAAACCGCTTTTTAGCTTGTTTTTCCTGTTTCTTTCCATTTCTTCATGTGTTGCTTCTGATGAGGATGCCGTAGTAGGGGTTGGTGATGTGATGGCAAGACTTGTTCCTAATTTAAGGGTTTCTCCTAACTCAACTATACCAACTCGAGTGCTAGAGTTCGAATGTGTCTTGTTATTAAAGGAAATTAACACAATGGACGGATTGTATCAAATAATCAACTGATGTAGAAATTGGTTGAAATTTGTCTGCCAGAAGGTGACAAATTAATATGTTTTTTACTTTTAATCTTACAGTTCTAAATAAAAACAATTGTTACCAACAATTGTTTCTTACAATTCTTTTCATGTGGACATTTCGACAGTGACCTCGGGGTTTACACAAAGACAGACTCAGTACCTCACTTAACCTAGTAACAACTCGTAAAGATACTCTTAAAAGCCAATGTTATCTCCAATTACAACAAAACAGACAAGTGAGAAACGTATAATTGAAATAAAAAAGAAAATGAAAACACAAATAAAAACAGAAAAGTGAGAAATGTATAATTGAAATGTGAAACATTAGTTGAAATTACAAATAATTCCATCTTTCTGGTATCTGAAATACTATATGTTTCTGGGCATTATTAATTGGGGTGGGGGAGGTGAGAATTCAATATCTAACCTGTATAGTGATAATCGTAACAACTATTAGGTGGATGATAAGCACCTTGCTCCGCGGCGGAGTTTTGATCATTAACACCTTTGATTTTAGAAATAGTATCTCCTGGATAAGGTACGGTAGCTTTTAAGGGAATAGCATCTTTTCGAGGAACCTGAAACGTGAGATATGGGAAAAACTACATTATAAACAAACAAGGGCAACTAATTCAAGATTACCAAAGAGTACTTCAGTTGCAAAGACGATAACAATCAATGTAAAATGGCTTTGGTCTAGATGTCTTTGCCATCTCAAAATTTCTAACCAAATTATCCTATTAGTTACGCTTGTCCGAAAGACCCACTTTGACTTTGGTGGTCAACTTGATTGCACTTCGACCAAAGTGTTGTGAAGATATAAAATTCTAATATTGTAATTGATTCACCATTATTGATAACAGTTTTTAAAATTTCATTTAGATAGCAATTTTTTCAAAAGATTTTAGGTCAAAGTTCAATTATATTGACCACAAAAATCAAAGTCAACTGTCTTTCTAGGACAGAGGGAGTATTACATTTGCCACACTGGACAAAAGAATATGAGAAACATGCCTTCAACTGCATGCATCCTATCCAAGTATCCAACTAAATTGTATGCGGAAGAGAAATGGCATCATGATATTTATGTTAGCAAAAATTCACTAATCTTAAGTTGAATGAAGATGATTAATATTACAGCAAATAACCTTGTCATTCTAAATTTTCCCCGGTAATTGGCGAAATCCCTGAAAGTTACAAAAAAACTTCTAGACTCAGACTCCACAAGTAAAGGGAAATGCTTTTTATAACTAGGATCATAACACGTATATAACCCCACATTTAAAAAAATTGTTCTTATGATTGAGAAGGTGAGGTTGAATAATGAATCCACCAAGTTAAGGAAAATGAGTCTCATAAAGAAGTAAGAAGATAGCTATTCTACTGAATGAAAACGGCTACTACAAAGACTAGCTATGGCGGCTTGCTGCATTTTACGAGAGAGCGAATCTAGAAAACCTTGGAAGAATGGGGATATTAGTAAGGAAATGGAACAAAAGTATCATCAAGGTGCATGAAAGAATAACATAAAAAAGCAATATAAAAAGGCCAACTTAACAAGTAAATCATTATTAATCAAGAAATCTGCATACCCCTTCAAGTTCAGCCAATTTCGCATTAGACTTCAATCCAGCAGCAACTGGCTCTGCTGGATAACAAGGCAGACAAATAGTATCCACTTCAGTCACATATAGAAGTTAACATTTGATCTGGTATTCTCATTTTGTGCGCACTAGTCTTCTCAGTGACGTGCTTGTTTGTTTGGGCAAACAAAGTACCTATTAAACACTATGGTTTCCTCATGCCATCAATACTATGATAAAATTTTCTCTTCAATGTGCTTGTATATCTGAAGTGTGCAATTTAGAGATACCTTCTAGACTGATGTTTCTTTCTAGGGAATCATAGGGTGGGGAAAAAGACAAGCATGTAACCGAGTATCGACCAAAAGAAAGTAAGTTTAATGGGGGCTGACAGACAAACCAATCAAATGCATTACATGTCAGCTGAGATATCTTTACACTTCATTGCATTATTCATAAAGAGTTTTATGGATTGATGCTATTAGGTGCTCCATGAGTTTTTCGTTTAACTTATATAAAGAATGTCTACAGAATTATAATCTCATCTTAATTTTTTTTTATCTATTGCTCATTGATAATTTTCAATATTTTACACTCATTGTTGAAATCTTTCAGGCAATCACGGGTGGTTGGGGCTTATACCTCTGTATCCCTCCCTTCATAAGAAGGTAGATATACTTCACTGTCAAGTATTCAATATGGTTGCTTACATTGTGTTGTCTCTTTCTTTGGTCAGTGATGTGAGTGTATAAATACGATTTTGGGAACTGTAGAAGTGGCTCATCGTGCTACAAAAGAGGCTAATCGTGCTATAGAAGAGGCTCGTAAAGGTTATGAGGAAATGCGAGAAAGATTGAATGCAATTGTAATTGATTTAAAAATTTAGATTTAGGAAATTTTATGACTTTGAATTACATTTTAGTAGTAGTATTTTGACATTATTAATTGATGTATATGACAATTTTTTCAATATAAGGTTATTCATAAGTGTATTTTAGTAGTATTATAATTTATATATATATATATATATATATATATATATATATATATATATATATATATATATATATATATATATATAATACAAGAAAAATGTGTTTTAGAGATGGCAAATTCTGTAGCCAAAACGAAGATTCTGTCTCTAAATTGTGTTTAGGGACAGATTTGTTCCGTAGCTAATCCGTGGGTGCAGGTTGGTCGCTAAATTGGGTGTCGTTGTTTTGTAGCTAATTTAGAGACGGACATATCCGTCTCTAATTTAGAGACGGACATATCCGTCTCTATGTCCGTCTCTAATTTAGAGACGGATATGTCCGTCTCTAAATTAGTGACGGACATCTCCGTCTCTAATTTAGAGACGGGCATATCCGACTCTGATTTAGAGACGGGCGTATCCGACTCTGATTTAGAGGCGGACACGTCCGTCTCTAAATTAGAGACAGACACGTCCGTCTCTGAAGTAGCTACAAAACAGCGACACCCAATTTAGCGACAAACCTGCACCCACGGAATAGCTACGGAATAAATCCGTCTCTAAACACGATTTAGCTACAGAATCTTCATTTTAGCTACGGAATTTGCCGTAGCTAAAATCGATTTTCCTTGTAGATCCCTCCAAAATATTCAGACAATTTCACTTTGCACCCTAAATCGAATTTTGTTATAGAGTAACACTTTAATTTTCCTTTAGTCCCACTTTGACCCATGACCTTTAACGGCGTTAGAAATTTACCGAAATTTGGTCATGTCCATGTCATGTGAGGGACTTTTAAATATTTATTCTTGACTACGTAAGGGTATATATGTCAATTCATTATTGATGGTGCAATACCTTTTCCACCGGTCAACAACCCTCACCCCCACCCATTTCGTCCACTAACACCCAATTCAGGCCACCATCATCACCACCACTCAATTCTAGCCACCACCTTAACCAATCAACCATAAAAATCTCCAATAAAATAGATATCACTGTTTCTTACATATTGGATTCAAATCCCCATAAAAAATGCAGAAATTACACCCATAACTTTGAAATCCATAAAAATATAGTATTTTCTTTTTGGAGCATATAAGAATGTATATTAAGATGATGATAATAATTTGTTAGTGTAAACTGTAGATGATATCGTAAATGATTTTTCAGATTTCAGATGATATCCCAGATGATTTCATGTGCTGGAATTTACATAGTTGTACATTTCTTATTTATTAATTAATGGATTAATGTGCTAAAATAATTTGTATAGTCTATGGTGTATGTCCATATTTCAGGTTGCAATATGATCAAAGAAAGAGCTAGAAACGTGGGGAATTTGGCAGAAAAAGGTTTATGCATAAATGACATTTTATGCATAAAATCTTTACAAGAATTACTTTGGCAACAACAATGAAAAACGTGTGAAGACTTGGTCAAGGAGTTGTTGCTGATTTAATAAAGAGTACATGGCTGATAAAGCTTGGGAGTACAAGGCGTTGAAGCTTGGACTTGGTGATCAATCAACACGGTTGCTATTTTGAAGGAAAGTGGGTGCTTGAATTGAGGAATACTTCAACCACTTCCCCACTCTCCCTCAACGACCAAGGCAGCCCTAAGGCTGTTTATTGGAGTAGCCTTCAAGTAAATTGAAGACTATAAATTTGCTTGGAAGGTTTCATTTGAAGATATACCAAGATACACCATCTCATATACACCTTCGAAGCATTATAGATAGAGTTTTTTGTTTAGTTCGTTTCATCCTTCCTCCCTTGTAATTTCGCACTTGATTACATTGGTATCAAGTTGTGTGAAGGCTAGGATAGGATTTCGTTCTTTATCTCTTGTTCCATAGAGCTCATATTGTTATAGCCATAGGAAACATTTTGGCTTTGTAAATTCATTGTTTATAGTGATTATAAAGTCTTGCCTAAGAGGCATCCTCAAGTTATATTTATATAACTTGAGAAAAACTATTTTGGTGTTATTATTCCGCTGCAATCTCTTTTACAAAATTATTTTATTTTTGAAGTGTGTGTGTGCTATCCCAAGTGCTATCGTTGGTGCTGTTATCACCTTGGATATCACTTGTGATTCTGGCCGTGACAATTTCATAATTATAATAATAATAATAATAATAATAATTTGTTAATTTATTGTTATAATAATAAATAGATTACTTAATCTTTAATTAATTATTGTGGCACATGGGGTTTTTAATTACTTTTTATTTAATCACAAAGTAAATTCTTTATTATAGATAATAATAACTATTTTATTTTTCATATAATAATACTTTTATATTTATATAAATGAGATTAAAGAGAATATAATGCATGGATCTGAAGGGAATAATAAAAAATGGAGTATCCTCTTTAAGCATTGAAAATATCCGAGGGGCGTTAAAAGGATATACTCCCTCCGTCCCACTATACTTGACACTTTTTTCCATTTTGGGTCGTCCCACTATACTTGACACCTTCCAAAAATAACCAAGTTTTTATATTTTTATATTCATTCTACCCCACCACTCATTCTCTCTCTTCATTTTCAACCACACATTTATTCAACCAACACTACTATTTACCCCACTCATTCTCTCTCTTCATTTTCCACCACACATTTTTTTTATTTTATTCTTTTTCCTTGGTTTTTGAACCCACCCCTTGGGTGTCTAGTATAGTGGGACGGAGGGAGTACACAGACTAAAACGGGGTGAAGCAAACGGTGGCGGACGGAGGAGACAGTTAGGTTATCTGAGCTGAGAGAGATGGCGGACGATGGTTCTCCTCCTCCTCCTATTCGATTGATGAACTTTATTTCCGAAAACCAGGTACTCCACTACTATTGATTTTGACTAACTGATTGATTAACTTATTGTTTGAATTGAATTGAATTGAATCGTTACATTACAGTTAGATGAAGCAAAGAGAAATCGCGGTGTAAGAGTTGAAGATGGTACTGCACAGCGAGATAGGCCCCTCTTCGAGGTTACTCCCCTTCCCTTCCTTTCATCTTTTTCTTTGGAATCCATTAATCTTTAAACCCTGCTAGCTATACAAATTCTACCTTCTTTCAAGCCCTATTTCTTACTTCATCATTCTGTTTTCATTTAATGCTTCCCCAAACCATTTTTGTTTCAGATTTTGAAGGAAAATAAGGACAAGAAAGATGCTGAATTTAGTGAGCGCTTCAAGCATAGTGAGTCTCCCCATCTGTTAATTAGTCAGTGCAATGCCTACATATAATTGCATTTATGTGGTCAATTTCTAACATATAGTCATATGGATGACTAGCTTGTTTTTTTCCTCACCATGAAACCTAAATTGCGTTTCTTCTTTCTGTTTGCTAAATTTCATATGAAAAAATATACCATTACTCTTGTTGCAGGGCCACCAAAAGCTTTGGATGAAGATGAAACTGAGTTTCTTGATAGACTGGAAATGGTGAGACTCTCTTTTTGCCTATTCTTCAGGAGGGTACATCTATGGACAAAACTCGACTAAACAATTTCCAATGTTTCACCTTTACCAAACTCTATAAGATTTTTTTTTTGTTTCCCACGTTGGCTTATATCTTCATGCAAATATTATTTCTCATGTGGGTTTATGTCATCTAGTCATAACCAAACCCATGCTTTAGCATATCGATGATTTTAAGCTTGATATACGTTGTTGGGGGGGGGGTCCCTATCCAACAACTTAAGCTATTAATGAGTTGGTAACTTAACATGTTATGAGAGCTCAGGTGTGGCAAGCTCTAGTCACCTAGCTTGCATTGTTGCTACCCTGTTTGGATGTGATGCCGTGGTTAGGCATGTTTGTTTAACTTTCCACATGTAGATGAGTTGCAGCCTTGCAGGTGAGGGCCTGAGGGGAATGTTAAGCTTGATAAACATTGTCTAACGGCCTAAGCTTTTAGAAAGCTGGTAAACTAACAATTGACTTCATAGTTTCTAATGATAGCAGATTCTATGCAATGTGCACAAATTTCTATGCTCTAATATTCACTCAAATGTCAACTCCACCTCTGTACGCTCCACGAATCTCTCTTACCACCATTCATTTTTTTCTGAAGAAAGAACTTATTTTAAAAAAACCTGCGCAATCGACCATACACTTCTTACTTATTGCTGTCCAAACTTCACGGTAGTTGTGGTCTTCCTACTTCTCTCATTGCCCATGATGCTAAATATCATTGGCCTTTATTGTTTGTATCTTATCCATTTTGAGCAATTATCTCTTTATTTATTCGCTTCTGGACAACTTTCACTGTCCAATTATCAAGATTGTGGGTCTAGGTGTGTGCGATTTTTTCTTTTTCGACTATTATCACCGTACCACACTAATATTCTCATCTCCTTAGTCTCTTTTTTTTTATCCTTTATGTGGCTTTTATCTGATTAGCTTTGCATACTGTAAATAGGTCTGTAATTCACGTTAGTTGGGTTGGGTTGGGTTAAAGCAGGTCAAGGCTGGTGATGTGTCAATACCAATTAAAACCCATTTAGTTATCGAGTTAAATGTGTTGCGTTGCGGGTTTGACATTTTTTGAAAGACTCATTATTATTCATAAAACTATTGCATGGCCTAATTATTCTCCTAATGTTTTGTGAACTCTATCAATACCCCCTATAATAGAATGAGCAATTCCAAACCAACAGAGAGCATTCCTTCCTTCTTTAACAGAAAATAGGCATCCTTATTGTTGCTGCTTTCATCAGCACAGTCTATAGATTTAAGTTCCACATTGATTCTCTTTGTGATGCCCATAAAATAAAAGGAAAAAGAAAAAAGGGTGTCTAAGAAGGATATCTGGTGAGGTTAGCTTCAATAACTCAGGCAAAGCTTCAACCACGGTAGAAGGCAGATGGTGGTAGTGAAGAGAGGAAAGTGAGAGAGGAGATCGAGGGAGTGGGGATGATGGTAAGGAGGAGAGTGAGAGAGATGGAAATCCGTCTGAAGGTCGAGGGCCACAACGAGAGTACTTCTGGTATCTTATTGCTTGCCGGACTTCTGATATCTTATTTCTTACGCAGGAATTCATTCCTCCATTCTGAAAAGTGATGAAGTTATGGTGTGGGTTTAACGTAATGGAAATAAATTGACATTTCTCTAGGATTTTTGGTGCCTTCTCATTATTTTCCAATCCATTCATTTTTGAAATGTTCCTTTTTTTTGTCCAGTCAAGGAGAGAATATGAACAACAAGTGGCAGATGATGAAGCCCAACAGCTGCGAAGTTTCCAGGTTAGACCTCGATACTTTGAATTATACGTTGCTATTAATTTGACAGATAACAGTTTGTTGATGCATGTTCCTGGATTTTAGTACTTCTTCTCATGTTCATCCATCTCCAACCTTTGGATAAAGTAATAATCACAATTTTGTTCAGAGCGTTTTATAAAGTAACCGACCAGTTGACAGAGTAATGAGTGCAGGTTTCTATACGATTGTCTATGATACATTTTTAACTCATTGGACTGGGTAGATGTGAAATTTGCGCTCCTTATTGGAACACAGATAGTGGTTGGACAAACATGCAAAAAATGAAAAGGTGAAGGTAGGAATCTTTTGGTGGCCAGCGTGACGCTAAAGCATTATAGAGCGTAGATTGAATGATATGTGATGTGCATTTTTGGTTTAGATACATTTTTGTTATGATAGTCAGCAAGTGTTGTGATGTAATCACTGGGCGAATAGTTCATATAGTGTATTATTTGGAAGGGATATTAGGTCTAGCAGGACATGGCAGAAATTTGGTCTGCCGGGTCGTATCAGTGGGAGTGAACGTGTGATAGAAAGTGAGGATCTGTCTTGATCTCTAGGGTTCCTGATAATGAGTAAGAATTAGTTTTTTTTTTTTTAAATGATTCACGAATTGCTACGTGGCTGAAATATTTCTCTTGACAATATTTCCTTGGAATGAGTGCTTTATGCAGGATCGCTGAAGAGGTTGATCTATAACGGGCCTACGCTTCTAGCAAAGGCTCTTAATGAGGGGTTGATGATTTTATGATGGGTAGAATTTGGAGGCAATTGCCGAATCGTCCCTCATCCTAACAAAAACGACCACCAGGTCCTCTCTTTATAAATGGACACGCGTGTCATTAATGGACCAACTGTCACACTCTCTCTCCTCTCTCTTCCCTCATTTTTCTTTTTTTTTTTCCCCTCAACTTTAAAATGAAATATCTTAAAATTCAAAAGTAAAAAAAAATTATCCGAGAGCACCGTTGTGTTCGTATCGTCAAGACGAATCAAACGAATAACATCAACATATAATCTTAATCAAATTTGAGAAGTTCACAATCGTTCCAAGTTCACAGTTGTTTTTTAGAAGTTCACAGTTGTTCAAAGAACAACTAAGAGAAGTTCACAGTTGATTTAGTTAAGTTCATAATTTTTGCTTGAAAATGTCTTCTATTTTACTTAATTTACAGTTGTTTTAGCTAAGTTCACAGTTGTTTTAGTCTTTTATGGCCTATATTTTTGTTTTTTATGAGATTATTTGACATGTTTGTTAAGTTCACAGTTGTTTTAGTTAAGTTCACATTTGTTTTTAGTTAAGTTTTTAGTTGTTTTTTTGTCTTTATGACCTCTATTTTTGCAATTCTATGAAATTATTTGACATATTTGTTAAGTTCAAAGTTGTTTTAGTCTTTTATTTCCTCTATTTTTGCAATTTTATAAGATTATTTGACATATTTGTTAAGTTCACAGTTGTTATTAGTTGAGTTCACGATTGTTTTTGTTAAGTTAACAGTTAGGCTAAAACTCACAAACCAAGAAATGGGTTAATGGCTGTTTAGTTTTTCATACCCTCCAGCCATTTACGCACTCCCAAAACATAAGCTTCCTCTTCCCCAACTTCAAAACACACCTTCACACACACACACTTTTACTGCACACACAATCACTCACAAAACGTACGGTCACCTTCGAACATAAGTAATAAACTCTTTCAATCTTCTAAAAAAATAAGGTTTGATTCTCAATTTTCCTCACTTTTTTGAACAATTTATTTTTTAAACAATTCATTATTTTTGACGTTTGCAATTAAATTTTATCTCCTAAAAAATTGGTGTGGTTTCTGATGGAGTTTACTGTAATTTGGCCGGGGAATCCATTGTTGTAATTGGTAGTTCTGCCGCAATATTGAATTGATTAGATCTGAGTGCGTTCGTCGAGGGCAGAGATGAGGCGGAGGAGGACGACATTGTTGGCGGCGATGTTGGAAAAGACGGGAAAACAGAGTACGAGAAAGCTGAAGAAGAGTGCTTTGAAGAGAGAGAGAAAGAGGTGGGAGAGAAAGAGGTGAAGCAGTTGACTATGTCAAATAATCGTGAGGTCAGGGGTCGCCGGAGGTTAGGGGAGGGGAAGGGTGGCCGAAGATGGGGGAGGGGTGGTCGGAGATGGTGAGAAACGGGAGGGGAGACGGGAAAGAGACGTGTGTTTGTGTGAGGGTAGGGGTGTCTTTAAACTAGCGAGGGACTAGGTGGAATTTTGATTCTGTTGCCGGACTAGGTGGTTACATTCCAAAATCCTTGTATTAATTTAATTGGTTTTTTGACTTGGGGTGAAGGACCTAGCGGTAATTTCCCCTAGAATTTGGCGGATTGATGTAATTTCATTCATCCTTTAAACAACCCCTCGCAAGGAATTCTAGAGTAGGACCCCATAGAGACAGGTTTAGTGGAGGTGGAACTGTGAAGCACCTCTAAAAATTACTTTTGCGTATGCATGTGCTTTTAGGTTGCAGCTTGGAAGCCATGGTTATGAAGTAAAATTATTGTGAAATCTTGCGATTATCTTTGCCATATTACAGAGAGCTGGTACTAGTGTAGTATGATTGTTTTGATCATTTGAAATTCAAGCAACATCCCATATCAGCTTGGCCTTTTGTACAAGAAAAGATAATCGCAAGAGGCGTCTAACCGTGGTATTTCTTATGTGATAAACGTTTTGAGATATACTAGCAGAAAATCTTGAGAATGCTGATCTCAGTTTTCTTAGTTTTAGATTTGCGAAGTTTCTTGATTTGATCCACAATCTTGTAAATAATGGAGGATATTTGCTGGGACATTGGACCTCTAACTTTGGAACAGAGTATGTTCTTTATTTAACGACGGTTTAGGCCCTTTCTTTGTGATTGTGCAGTTGTAGTGTAAATCAGTTGCATTCTCCCGGTGGGATGCATAATATGGAAGGAATTTGTTTCCAAATAATTAGAAATATACCGAACCCGACCTCAGATACGTACCCGGACCCAATGCTTTTGGTGGAGTCCATGTAACATAGGCTAAAAGTATAATTATTTCTCACGTAAGTGACATAACAGTGTAACTTGCACTTAGAGATCCTTGTTTTGTACTTCATCCGTAAATAAAACAACAACAACAACATTACTCTTGTGCCACAAATGCTCACACCTACGGTGGGATAAGGGGGGGGGGTCGGATGTACACAACCTTGCCCCTGTATTAAAGCATAGAGTGGTTGTTTCCGGATGACCCACGAATAAATTTCATTGCTTGGAATCGAACCCATGACCTCTTACCTTTATTTGTTGCTCTCTACCACTATGCCAAACTACTTTAATACTTCGTTCCTAAATGAATGTTCAAAATTTGAAAATATTTATCCCAAAATGAATGCCCAAATTTTGAGGAAGCTACTAAATCCACCATCATCGTACAACAAGTTCTAGTTCACACTCAGACTCATGGTGCAATATGGTGAGGTCATTAAGGATTTTTATATACTTATGCTACTAGAAATGCATAAGTTTAACCTTTTAGCACATGCCCCTCAAAGTAAAATTTTGTATTTCATTTAGGGATAGAGGGAGTATATTTTAGGATGGAGTTTTACTTTTTTTTTTTTTTTTTTTGGTTAGGGTGGAGTTTTCCAAAGCTATGGGGATGGATGATCATATGTAACCTTGTAGTTCCAAGGATGATTATCCCCTCTGCCTTCATAATCAGAATGTCCATTTGCTCTCAAATTTCATAAATAGTTTTATGTATCCATTAGGAAGCTCGGAATGAGATAGTTGATCACAATGAAGCGTACAAACTTCATCTTAAGAAGAATGTTAGTATCTTAGAGCTTCTGGGCTGCTCCTCTCACCCCAGGATCCAAGATTTTTGGCTTCAACCTGCATACTGTGATGTCCTGCACTTTCACATGAAATGTTGATGCATTTGTAATGAACTTTGTATTACTTATAAAACATAGGCGACATGGCAATGAAACAAAAAGTTAAGCTGGTGGAATGCCTATGCGCAGTCTTGCTGTCCAGAATGTCTGATTCATGTTCCGATCCGAACTTTGTGTTAGTTTCACGTTACTGCTGCAATCCATGATATATAAATTCCCCCCACAGCACAAAATTTCATCTTGCCAATATAACTGTTTGCCCCACTGAACTTCACTATGTTGTCATATAAAAACCTTTGATCTTTGGGTTAGAAATGCTCCAGTTTCATGTTTGTGGATGTTGTTAGATACTCGTGTTGAACTTGTGTGATTTTTTATTTATATTTAATGAAAACCTCTGATCTCATTTATGCTGTTTTTATTTTTTATTTAATATTTGTAGGCTGCCGTGGCGGCACAATCTGCCATTATACATGAAGTTAAGGAAACATCTGCGGTTCATATACCACAGGTTGGTATTCATTCAGTTTTGCTTCTGTAACTGCATTTGGTTTGTTAGCATCTGCTATTTCAACTAATAGTTGAGGTGTTAAGAGTGGGCTAAATGAGCCTATGTTACCTGGTCCATTTTCCTGGCGCCAAAGTAACTGATTAAAAAAATAGAATATTTGGTTCCTTGTTTCTCCCACAAAGCTGTATCTTATTCAATGTTATGATGTTGGGATGGTTATTGTTATGAGTGTGATAGCTACTACCTGGTGTCTTGTTGGAGGTCAGGAGTGTACATTTGGTCTTGTAACTTGTTGAGGTTTAATATGTTGAGATCATTTAAATAAGTATTAATTAGAGGAGGGAGAGAAGAAGATTGTGTAGATGTGATTTGGTCACCTAAAGTTAATTTATTATGTTGTTGTATACTTACTTAATAGGAAGAAAAATTGATTGGGAAAAGGAAGAAGAAGGCAGGAGAAGGAGCATGTGGTGGAAATGGAATGATAATAAAAGTGAAGAAGAGAGAAGCAGCAAAGAAAGCAAAAATGGAGGAGGAGGAGCAGGAGGGCAGATGTGGTTTAGTAGAGGTTGGAAAAGAAGCGCATAATAGTGGTGGTGCTGTTGAAACAAAAAAGGTGGTGGTGGTGGTGGGGGGAAATGCAAGGAGTAGTGTATTAACTGGTCTTGTTTCCTACAGCGATGAAAGTGACTAATATATTATTATTATTATTATAGAGTGTAGTGTAGAGAAGTAAGTGTAGTAGTAGGGGTTGTCTTGTCTTGTCTGGAGTGGAGTAGTTGGTTTATGAAAAATAAATAGGTGATGGTTCGTTGTCACGTTTCATGCATCTATATACTCCATTATTAATTGATCATTTAAATTCATTCTGACTCAAACTCTCTGTCTCTGCCCTCCTTTTTCTTTCTTTTTCATTTTTCAAGTCAGAAACGTCATGCATGACGTCTTTCTTATGCACTTTTCTTTAATACTATAATTTAATTTAATGCTATGATATGATATGCTCTGCTGCCTCCCTTTACTTGTTCCCATGTCTTTCTTATGCACTTGAAATCAAATGTTGCACAAGTCAACACTTGTGAGTAGGATAAACCAACTCAACACAAAATCCAAAACAATCATGCCTGAATTAACAATTGCAATGATAATTCTTTTTTTTTAGCTTGCTCAGGTAGACAAGGAAAACAAATGGATGTAACTTGTGACAAAAATACTACACAGATTAGACAAGAAGAGGGAGAGAATTGAACTTTACGACAAGCCATTGTATTTAAAACTAAAACCTATCTTCTCCAAAACAATGCACTGTCATTTGCATTTCAGTATTTCACGCAACGCAATGGGCAACGTGAAAACAGATGCTACTAAACATTCTGTTGTTGGTGGTGACAACGATGTATAGATTGCTTAGATTTTACTGGGTTTGAATAATAAATTACATCTTACACTATACCACCTAATATACCACCTAACTTAGTAAAAAATTCACCTCAACAATAAATAATTTTCAACTATGTATAAATAATTCAAATCAATCACTTGGTCAGCATTTCCGTTAAATTTTGAACGAAATTGTAACGAAAGTCGAATTTGCGGGTCCGAACGTTGAGTGTAAGGGCATAATTGCCAATAAACTGGTCTAAGTGCATATTTGCAGGTAACCCCAAATTACTGGGGTACAAATCCCCATTCACCCAAAAAAAAAATTCCACTATTCACCGCAAAATTAAGAATTTTAAAAAATGAAATATTTATGTAATTTTGCCAATTTTTTTTACAAGATAAATATTTTCAAAATTTCACTTAAACACTTGTTAGATTAAACCAAATCGTTCCAAATACGAATGAATTAC
The DNA here is from genome assembly GCA_022495995.1 of Adenophora triphylla var. japonica. Classification (NCBI taxonomy): domain Eukaryota; kingdom Viridiplantae; phylum Streptophyta; class Magnoliopsida; order Asterales; family Campanulaceae; genus Adenophora; species Adenophora triphylla. The sequence goes on from JAFEMH010000741.1 coordinate 128,839, forward strand.
ACTCAAGAAGAAGATGCAGACATGTGAAGTGAGTAGAGAGAGGCATAGCAACCATCTGTAATACTTATCAGTTTTTCGTGCTTTCCTTTCTCCACAATCACTCCTCCTTTGACCACCGCTATTACGTCCGCTCCCTTTATGGTGGACAACCGGTGAGCCACCACCACCGTTGTTCTGTTCCTCATCACCCTCTCCAGTGCCTCTTGTACCACCCTTTCCGACTCTGCATCCAGTGCACTAGTTGCCTCATCCAGCAGCAACATCTTTGGACTCTTCACTATCGCCCTTGCTATGGCCACTCTCTGTTTCTGACCGCCTGATAGTTGAACTCCTCTCTCTCCCACCACTGTATCATACCCCTGCATGAAATATATAAGTAGAAGAAATGATCATTAAATAATGCATGCAACTGTTGAATGCATGAAACAACTCTGACGGACCTGTTGCAGGCCACTAATAAACTGGTGGGCATTTGCCATCTCTGCCGCAGCTAATATCTCTGCCTCTGTTGCATCCCCATCCTTTCCATATGCTATGTTGGCCCTGATGGTGTCATTAAACAAGGTTGGTTCTTGGCTCACTAGTCCCATCTGCAGTCTCAGCCATTTTAGTTGAAACTTCTGAATCTCTATTCCATCCAACGTAATGCGCCCAGAATCTGGCTTGTAAAATCTCTGCAATAGTGAGATGACAGTCGATTTTCCACACCCACTTTCTCCAACCAGTGCTACAGTCTGAAACATATATAATACAAGTCGTCAGAGCTACATGATACCTTTTATTACTTACTTAAGGGAATATCTACATCTGTATATAAAGTTTAAGCAAGTACCTTGGCACTATGGATAGTCAAAGTAAGATCACGGAAAATATGAACATCAGGCCTAGTAGGGTACTTAAAGCTTATATGATGAAGTTCAATCTCCCCCTTGACACTGTCTAATGTCATCCCAGACTCATCACTGGGGTCTATCTCAGATTTCCTGTCAAGTATAGAAAATACAGAAACTGCAGCATCCTTGGCTTTGCTAGTATCAGGGCTAAAGGAGCTTGATTGAGAGATTGCTATAGCTGCCATACTCAGAGCAAAGAATACCTGACCATTCAGTTCACGACCACAATACATCAGAATTTAGAAAAGCTGCATCTACTCCATGGTAATAATCTGTATCTTAAGGGGAATTGAATGAATCACTTACAAGGAAAACATTTTTGAATGTTGTTTTGCCACTCTCAACGAGGCGGGCTCCAGCATAAAAACTGAGGGCATAGACTAGAAAAAGCAATGAAAACGCTAACCCAAAACCAACACCGCTGACCAGGCCTTGCCTTATCCCCGTCTTAATGGGATCCTCACACTTTTTTCTGTACAGTTCCATCACTTTCTCTTCTGCACAGAAAGAAGCAACTGTTCTTATACTCCCCACTGCATCTGTTGCTACTTGGCTTGCCTCCTCATACTTCATCTGCAACCATATACATATATATATATATGCGTATATATGAAATTAAATCGATGAATTTCCTTTATTAATTTGAGAGAACTCGATAAAACCAGCATGAGAATTTTACGATTAATGTCCAAAACACATTAAGTGATTAATCTATTGTTGCTTTGATAAACCCTGAAAACTTGTTTATTGTCCTCTTTTTAATCAGAAATCAGAGTTAGCATAAACATAAATAAGAGAGATTGTAGAAACCATGAGATAATTAAGACACAAACCTTTGCATCCGCACTGAAACCCTGCAAAAATTTAATCTGAACATATCCATTGGCACCTATGAGAGGAAGCAAGGCAAGGACAATAAGAGCCAGTTGCCAACATGCTGAAAAAGCAATGGCCAAACCAGCAGCAGCTGAGGCTGAATCCTGAACAAGCTGAGCAAGTGCGTCTCCAACCAACCCACGCAAGCTGGCTGCATCAGCAGAGAGTCTCGCACCAATTGCTCCACTAGAGTGCTCGGCCTCATCAAACCAACCAACCTCCATATGAATTACCTTCTCAAAGCACATTGATCGAATCCGTCTTATTAACTTAGATCCAGCCACAGCAAAAAAATATGACCGTGCAGGATAAGCTAAAAGTGCAACCACTCCAAGCCCTATAAACATTAGTGCCCAAAATCTAGAATCCCGCCTTAGTTCATGTGGTGGCTCGTAAAATGTTTTGATCATGCTAGAAAGCAGTAAACCGAAAACAGGAAGTACTGTACCATTTATTATAGCAGCTATAGCTCCGAGTATTAGCACTGCTATTTCTGGCTTGTTTAGAGCGACCAGGCGCCTTAGTGGAACTCTTTCAGACCTTTCTGAAGTTTTCTTGGCTGAGGCTTCAGGTTCTGTTGATTCAGTTGTTGGGGCACTGAGACCTGTGGGCAAACCAAATGAGACGGAGAACGAGTGGCGGCTACTATTTCCTACTCCAGATGATCCCCGGCTTATAGAACGCTGGTATGACTGCCTTTGGATTTCAACAGAACCTTCTGATTTTCCTTGGTCATCTGCACCCGGTCCTCTCGAATCATTATTCATTTCTTGCAGTCGTATAAGTTGAGCGTATGCTCCTTCCTGATCCTTGAGTAGTTCCACATGTGACCCTGAGGTGATTGAAAAACATGTAATATTGACACTTCTAGATGTATGAATGAACACCAGATACAGCACCATGAGATGACAATATTTATGGTAAATGTCACAAAACATTCACGAAAACCTATTCAAGTATATTCAATGTTCCTAAAGGAAGCATTACAGATTGCATGCAGGAAATTATCATAGATAATTCTGCCATAATTAAGAAACATACCTTTCTCAACCATCTTTCCGCAATGAATCACAGCGATCATATCAGCATTCCGTACTGTGCTCAAACGATGTGCAACAATGACAGTTGTACGGTTGCCCATAATCCTGTCAAGTGCCTCCTGTACAACTCTTTCAGATTCTGCATCAAGTGCACTGGTTGCTTCATCCAGGAGAAGAATCCGTGGATCCTTTAGAATTGCCCTGGCTATGGCGATTCTTTGCTTCTGACCACCAGAAAGTTGAGTGCCATGCTCACCAACCATGGTATCTAGTCCCTGTTTCCATAGAAAACTAAGTCAGAATTTGCATGTTCATGATAAATCACAACTGCAACAAAGTATGAGTAAAGCCATATTGACAGTGCTCTGGAACCTGGGGTAGTTTATCGATAAACTTAGCTGCATTCGCTAGCTCAGTTGCTGCTCTGATTTCCTCAACAGTTGCACCATCTTTCCCGTATCCAATATTTTCCTTAATGCTGGATGCAAACAGTACTGGTTCTTGGCTGACAAGACCTATCTTCTTCCTAATCCAATTAAGCTGGAATTCTTTGAGATTAATTCCATCAATAAGAACTTCTCCAGCTTGAGGATCGTAAAATCTCTCAATGAGACTGATTACTGTTGATTTTCCACTTCCGCTTTGCCCAACCAAAGCGGCGGTGGTGCCACTAGAAATTAACAGAGAGAATCCATTAAATATTTGCTCTTCTGGCCTGGCTGGATAGCTGAAATAGACATCCTTTAGCTCTATATCTCCACGAATGTCGACCATTACTTTTCCTGTGGTGTCGCATGAATCTATGTCCGGCTTCCTGTTTATAGTCTCAAACATCTTGAACGCTGCAGTTCGACCTGCAGCAAATGCAGACAGACAAGGAGATGCCTGCCCCAGAGACCTGCAAAGAGATAAAGATTGACTATCAGGGCTCTCTCTAAAGTTGAAAGAAACCAGTGAAAGCAAGCGAATCAAAGAAGAACTCACATGGAACCAGTTAAGACGGCAACAATAATGGTGAGCACATCACCCCCATTATAACCCTTTTCAAGTATCATTTTTCCACCAAACCAGACAGCCAAACCATAACTGCAGAATATTATAAAAAAGACGGTTCCAAGACCAATGCCAGCAGCCAAGCCTTCGTTAACACTAGACCTGTAAGCTTGAACAAGGGACTTGTTGTAGTTTGCAACAGCTTTTTTCTCCCCGGTAAATGATGCAACCTAAAAAGGGGAATGATATGCCAAAGTTGATGGACAGGTGATCTTAAAATAAAAAGGTTATTTAGTAAGAATATGAGATATTACCGTCCTGATTGAGCCAATTGTCTGTTCAACGACATTTGCTGCTTTGGCATAAGCACTCTGGCCTTGGGATGCCATTCTGGTTATGAAAATTGAAATGACTCCACCAGATAACACCAGAAGAGGGATCACAGATAACATGACAAGTGTAAGGAGCCACCCTTTAATGAAGGCTACTACAAAGCCTCCCAAAAATGTTACCACTAGTTGTATAAATTTCCCAACCTACAGCAAGACAAGTGCTTTTAAAACCTTAAATTCAATGGTAAAAAAAGGTACTGATACTAGGAACATAGGTACCTTCTCGCCCATGGCCTCTTGTATGAGAACGGTATCACCAGACATCCTGCCAACAACTTCTCCAGTATTGGTTTCTTTATCAAAGAAAGACACGTCTTGTCTCAAGATTGTTTTCAGGTATAGATTTCTTATGCGTGCAGCCTGCCTTTCCCCCGTGATCATCCAACAAGATACCTCTAAATAACATAAAAGCATAAGAGAGAAAATAGAATTTATTAGCTAGTTTTCTGTATGTATAAACAGAGAAATCATGTTAGTTCACAAATGAAGGTGTTATATGTAAATGTACTCACGGAAGAATGCTGCGACACCAGTCCCAATAGCCAAGTAAACAAATTTGAGTGCGACCTAGACACGGAGCAAGCAAAGCAATGAATATATGAATGAGGCATAAATTTCTTTGGGTCAAAGATACGGTACAAGGCTTTACCTTGGAAACCTGACGGACAACATCACTATTGTTCTGGCTCTGTCCAAAAGCATTAATCAATTGGCCGAATAAAACAGTCATGATGGGCATTGACGTGCCATTGGCAAAGGCACCAATGGTACCGGCAATCATGAGCAAGTAATCAGTAGAATCGGCAAAGGTGAAAAGTTTGCGAAATGGGATGGAGTGGGTGATGGGGGAATCCTCTTTCAGCTTTGGCTTCTCCTCTGCATCTGTTGTTGAAGCAGAGGCCATTGGATTGCTGATATCAAATTAAGACAGAGTAGTAATGAGATAATGAACCAAGTAAAAGTAGTAGTTTGTGTATTGGCATATTAAGAAAGGTTATTAGAAAGATTGGGGGTTGACCATGACCATGGGTGGACTGGGGGATGTTAAAAATTACTACCTCCATCCCAAAAATAATGCAACTTATAAGTGCATATATAAATAACAAGTGTGGATAATTTTGAGATGGGGAGTTACATATTAAAGCAGGCAAGTGAAAATGCAGCACACACACTGGAAAAGAAGATGAAAGAGTTTCTGGAAAACAGATTAAATTAGAATAAAAAGAAAATATTTAGTCCAATAAGGGAAAAAAAGAAGAAGGGAAGAGGTTCTTACAAGAGATAGGTATGGAGATAGTGATCCCTGAGGGAGCTGCCTGCTCTCTTTGCAGAGAGAGAGAGAGAGAGAGAGAGAGAGAGAGAGAGAGAGAGAGAGAGAGAGAGAGAGAGAGAGAGAGAGAGAGAGAGAGAGTTAAATGGAAGAGGAAGAAGAAGAAGAAGAAGAAGAAGAAGAAGAAGAAGTAGTAGTAGAGCAGAATAAAAGGGTATGGCCACTTGTGTATTTATTAACTTAAGCTAACTATTTTTATAATATTATTATACAGGATCATGAAAGTAGTACTCCAACCCGTAGTTACTTGCTGGCTAGGATATAAATTAATAATAATAATAATAATAAAAAAAGATTTTTTTCCTTTTATCTCCTTCATATTCACCTTCAAGGAAATTCCATATTTCAAATGCTTACTTCATGGTCATAATCCTAATAAATATATCTTGTGAGACAGCAGAAAACAATGTAGCTCTCGCTTTCGACTTCCTTCCTTTCTTTTCCTTGTAAATCTTAATTTGTGCCATTGTTGGATTAGCGTGTTGAGTCTCCGTACCCGAATTGGCGAACCACAAGTAATAATAATAATACACTATTATTATTACTAAGCAAACTTACACAAGAACAAGGTACAAGTGTTTAATGCACACACTAATATAAGACCACCATACTAGATAATAGCCCACAAGGAAAAGGCTTCAATTTACCCACACGGCTGGACTCACTCTAAGGTTACACACATTTGACTAAGGTTACACACATTTGGGGAAAACCAATCTCCTATTTATACTTTGTCTAAGTCGGTTTGTAAATTACCAACATCCTCCCGATCTTTCTACCAAGGCGGCGTCGACTCTTCAAGTCTGGAAGCTTCCCCGTTCTTCTTTAATGGCGGTGGCCATGGAGCCTTCAATAGAGTTCTTGAAATGTCCAGATTCTTCCATGATATAGTACATGGGTGGGATTAATGGAGAAGTCTCCGAAAAATTCCCGACCGGTGAGTCGGTGTTGATTTCAACATAGCGGGCATTGGAGGAACTTCATAGTCCTCCTCAACAGCCTCCCAAAGATCATTCGCCTCTAGATACGCCTCCATTCTCGCGGCCCAAACATGATAATTTTCACCATTGAACACAGCCGGTGCTAAATCTGTGAAAGGGGTTTCTGAAGCCATAGAAAAGAAAGGCTAAGAAAGATTTATGGTTTTTTTTTTAAAGACAGGTCCCTCAAAGAAAAAAGCGCTGATACCAATTTGTTGGAACTTTAGTGATAATTTAAAGAACAAAAGAAGAATTAACAGAGTACAGAAAATTGAGAGAGGAAGATAAATATTTCATTAACTAATGCAGTGCTTAAATACACTACTTTGTAACTGAAAAAGAGAGATAATAGCAACAAACTATGCTAAACCTCAGCAACAACTAGTAAATAACAAACTCCTAAAGACTTGGTCTAAAAAGAAAATAAATTGAACTAGAAATTATTTGTAAAATCTAAAAGATAACAGCAACTAATCAAGGTAAATCAACTGCTGATGCACACTTTCAACATAAACTCTTGATTAATCACCAGAAAAACCTGGTGAGCTTTGATCCTAGGAATAGGAGTAAATATTCAAGCCTAAGAGGAGGCGGCGGTCATGTGAAGTGCGACCAAAGAGGCATAAGAACCATCAGTGATATTCATAAGTGCATCGTGCTTTCCTTTCTCCACAATCACTCCTCCTTTCACCACCGCTATCACGTCCGCCCCCTTTATGGTGGACAGGCGGTGAGCCACCACCACTGTCGTTCTCTCCACCATCACCCTGTCCAACGCGTCTTGAACCACCCTCTCTGACTCTGCATCCAGTGCACTTGTGGCCTCATCTAGTAGTAATATCTTTGGACTCTTCACTATGGCCCTTGCTATTGCCACTCTCTGCTTTTGTCCCCCTGACAACTGAACTCCTCTCTCTCCCACCACCGTATCATACCCCTGTTGTAAACTGCTAATGAACTTGTGGGCATTTGCCAATTCTGAAGCTGCTATTATCTCTGCCTCAGTTGCATCCCCATCCTTTCCATAGGCTATGTTTGCTCTGATGGTGTCATTAAACAAGACTGGTTCTTGGCTCACTAGTCCCATCTGCTGCCTTAGCCACTTGAGTTGAAACTTCTGAATCTCAACTCCATCCACTGTAATATGCCCTGAATCTGGGTTGTAAAATCTCTGCAATAATGAGATCACCGTTGACTTTCCACTTCCACTTTCTCCAACCAGTGCCACCGTCTGAAATATGGTACTTATAAATTCAATATAAACCATCATATATAGTATAAAGAAGATTACAAATGCTAAAAGAAAAAGGGATTTCACTTGCCTTTCCACTATGAATGGTCAAGGTAAGATCTCTGAAGATTTGAATATCAGGCCTGGTAGGATACTTGAAGCTTATATGTCGAAGTTCTATTTCCCCCTTGACGTTATCTAACGTCATTCCAGACTCATCACTGGGGTCTATTTCGGACTTGCGGTCTAGAATAGCAAACACAGAAGTAGCAGCATCCTTGGCTTTGCTGGAATCTGGGGCAAAGGAGCTTGATTGAGAGACTGCTATAGCTGCCATGGTCAGAGCAAAGAAAACCTGCCAAGGTAGATTCAGAATCAGCGAACCAAGTTGTTTGTGAGTGCTTGAATATCAGATTAGTAAATTACTTACCCTGAAAACATCCTCAAACGTTATTTTGCCAGCCTCAACAAGCCGGGCTCCTGCATAAAAGACGGTTGCATACACCAAAAACAGCAACGCAAAGGATACACCAAAACCAATTCCACTAACGAGGCCTTGCCGTATCCCAGTCTTCATGGGACCCTCACACTTCTTTCTATACAGTTCCATCACTTTCTCTTCTGCACAGAAGGAAGAGACAGTTCTTATACTTCCCACTGCATCGTTTGCAACTTGGCTTGCTTCCTCGTACATCATCTGCAACCGATCAGATAATTATAAAATACTATGCAAGAAAATATTTAGGAAGAATTCGTTGATGGAACGAACTTGATGTCTTATACAAAATGCCTACATAAAGCTCACGATATAAGATACGAACCTTTGCGTCTGCACTGAACCCTTTGAGAAACTTCATCTGAACAAATCCATTGGCAGCTACAAGAGGAAGCAATGCAAGGACTATAAGAGCCAATTGCCAACTTGCTGCAAAAGCAATGCCCAAACCAGCAGCAGCGGAGGCAGAATCCTGAACAAGCTGAGCAAGGGCATCTCCAACCAAACCGCGCACACTAGCAGCATCTGCAGAGAGCCTTGCACCAATTGCCCCACTCGAATGCTCAGGCTCATCAAACCAACTGACCTCCATGCGAATAACCTTCTCAAAGCACATTTTTCGAATTCGTCCAGTTAACTTGCATCCAGCAACAGCAAAAAAGTATGACCGTGCTGGAAGAGCTAAAAGTGACACCACTCCAAGCACTATAAACATTAGCGCCCAAAATCTCGCATCCTGCCTTAACTCACGTGGGGGCTCGTAAAAAGTTCTGATCATACTAGAAATCAGTATTCCAAAAACCGGCAGTACTGCACCGTTAATAATAGCAGCTATAGCCCCGACTATCAGCACCGGCACCTCCGGTTTGTTTAGATAGGCAAGGCGACGGAGTGGGACTTTATTAACTGATGCTTTCTTATGTGGGGTTTCAGGTACTGTTAACTCATTCGTAGGAGCATTGAGTCCTGTAGGCATACCAAATGACGCAGAGAAGGAGTGTTGACTACTATTTCCCACTCCAGATGACCCTCGACTTAGAGAACGCTGATTCAATGTTCTCTGACTTGACAGTCTTCGGAATTCACCAGCAACTTCTGATTTATCTTGGTCATCGCCACCTTGCTGGTCTGAACCATTTTTCATATTTTGCAGTCTTATAAGTTGAGAGTATGCTCCTTCAGGATCCTCGAGCAGTTCCTCATGTGACCCTGATAATTGAAAAGAACATGTAGTATTGCTTAATACAGTTGTAAGAAAAGCAGATACATTTCCCGTGAATTTGTAGTTTGCAACTGCACAAGAAAAGTGGCATTGAAGAAAACGCGTGTGATGATGACTGAAGTTGTACCTTTCTCGACCATCTTTCCCCGATGAATGACAGCAATCATATCAGCATTTCTCACTGTGCTTAGACGATGCGCAACAATAACAGTTGTTCGGTTTCCCATAATCCTGTCGAGTGCCTCCTGTACAACTCTCTCAGATTCTGCATCAAGCGCACTTGTTGCTTCATCCAAAAGAAGAATCCGGGGATCTTTTAGAATTGCCCTGGCTATAGCAACTCTTTGCTTCTGACCACCAGAAAGCTGCGTACCATGTTCTCCAACCATGGTGTCTATTCCCTGAAATGCCAAATCGTTTGAAAGTTCAAATTAGGCAGCATAATAACTTAAAAGTTCACAAGAGTTGGAACAATTTTGTACAGGAAAAATGATTCAAACAGGGTTCTGGAACCTGAGGTAGTTTATCAATAAATTTAGCTGCATTTGCCAGCTCAGCTGCTGCGCGGATCTCTTCTATGGTTGCACCGTCTTTCCCGTATGCGATATTATCCTTAATGCTGGAGGCAAATAGCACCGGTTCTTGGCTGACAAGACCGATCTTCTCCCTAATCCATTTCAGCTGCAATTCTTTCAGATTAATTCCATCGATAAGAACCTCGCCGGCTTGAGGATCATAAAATCTCTCAATAAGGCTGATTACAGTTGATTTCCCACTTCCGCTTTGCCCAACCAAGGCTGCAGTGGTGCCACCGGGGATGACAAGAGAAAATCCATTGAATATTTGCTCATCCGGTCTGGCCGGGTAACTAAAATGGACATCCTTTAATTCTATATCACCGCGAATATCGCCCAATACTTTTCCCCTGGTGTCGTAGGCATCTATGTCTGGCTTCCTCTCAATTGTCTCGAACATCTTGAATGCTGCAGCTTGACCTGCAGAGAAGGCACTCAGGCATGGAGATGCCTGCCCCAGAGACCTGAAATGTGCACAAAACGTTGTTAAATCCAACTATGTGGTACCCCAGAGCTGAACATAAAAAAGGAACCCCCTCCCCACGAAAACTCACATTGAACCAGTCAGGACAGCAAAAATTACGGTGAGCACCTGACCCCCAGAGTAACCTCTTTCCAGTATCATTTTTGAACCAAACCAGATTGCCAAAGCATAACTGCAAAATATGATAAAAAAGAGCGATCCAAAACCCAATCCAGTAGCCAATCCTTCGTTGACACCTGACTTGTAAGCTTGAACGAGGGACTTGTTGTATTTTGCAACAGCTTTTTTCTCACCCGTAAACGATGCAACCTAAGTGCATACCAAATTTCAGTGTTGAGGTAGAAAGAACGCTACTTGGGTGGATAGGAATAAATAAATTACCGTTCTGATTGAACCAATTGTTTGTTCGACGACATTTGCTGCTTTTGCATAAGCATTTTGTCCTTGGGACGCCATCCGTGATATAATAATGGACATGATTGCACCGGATATCACCATTGGAGGAATAGAGGATAACATGACGAGGGTAAGAAGCCAACCTTCAGTGAATGCTATAACAAAGCCTCCCAAAAATGTGGACAAGAGCTGGGTGAATTTCCCTACCTGCAGTGCAGTGCAGCCATCAGTGTGTGTAGAGTAAATACAATATATATAGGGTACCGTAGCTTAGGGATATGAGGTACTAATGCATACCTTTTCGCCCATGGCATCTTGTATGAAAACGGTATCACCAGACATCCTGCCAACAACTTCTCCAGTATTGGTTTCCTTGTCGAAGAAAGCCACATCTTGTCTCAAGATTGTTTTTAGGTATAGGTTTCTTATGCGAGCAGCCTGCCTTTCTCCCGTCACCATCCAACAGGCCACCTCTGCCACAGAGTTTCAATATTGGAAATTAATTATATTTGCTGGAAAGAGCTAAATAATCAAATAAGAAAGTATATTATCAAGTGTTTAATACTTACGAAAGAATGCTGCAATGCCGGTCCCAATAGACAAGTAAACGAAATTCAGGGCCACCTAAATTAGGATGAACAAAAGGCCTTGAGTCATGATATAAGTAAGTGAATATTAAGTTAGAACAAGTGTACATGTGCGTGTAGATAGATAGAGATCGATACCTTGGAGACTTGGCGAACAACATCGTTGTTATTCTGGTTCTCACCGAAAGAATCAATGAGTTGGCCGAACAAGATGGTCATTAAAGGCATGGAGAGGCCATTGCCAATGGCACCAATTGTACCAACAGTCATCAACAAGTAATCAGTGGAATCAGCAAAAGTGAAAAGCTTGTAAAAGGGAACGACGCCATGAGAATTAGTATCAGGATTGGGATTGGGATTGGGATTGGGTTTGGGTTGTTGATCTTGAGCTGTGGAGGTAGAAGAAGCAGAGACCTCCTCCATATTTACTGAAACAAAATTAGGTAAAGAGGCCCAAGTGTGAGAATACAGATAATAAACTATATTGAAAGTTTCACTTTAATAATTTGATGAATCTATAGATGCAAAAAGCAATTTTGATTAGCACAGTCGCAGTTAAGATGATGATGATGAAGAATTAAAATTGAATTGGGGAGATCATATATACATATATCATGTATAGAGGTAGGAGAAATAAAAACTTACTAGAATTGGAGCAAGCACTGCCTACCTCTTATGGGTATAATAGGGGTGTGTGTGTGTGTGAGAGAGAGAGAGAGAGATGGGAAAGAGAGAGAAAAAGTGGCTAGGTGAGTGTATGTTATAGCTGACTGCTCTCCCTCAAGAATGGAAATGGAAATGAAGGAGTAGGAGGGTTCCAGGCTGTATACATATACAATGGCCAAGGTGATGGGCCCCACTTTACTTTACTTTTCTTTGCTTTACATTTGTTTCTTTATTTCTTGATGATCAAGCATATATTCAAAGGAAGAGGAAATTGTGACGGATGTTTTGTGATGAGTATCCTGCAAGGAAATGGTTGTGCTGTGGGGTGGGGTGGGGTGGGGGATGGTCCACATTATTAGGCGGAGGAGGAGGAGTTGAATATCGAATTAAATAAAGGAAGAAGAAGAAGAAGAAAAGTAGCCAAATTGACCGGTAAACAAACGTGGGTGCTAAGAAAAGAAAACTAATAACAAAACTACCATCTTAACCCAACTAATTAACCTCATGTGGATTGAAACCTAATGCAACTTACTTACATAATTTAGTAGTAGGTAAATAAGGCTTTCAATGACTCCAAATCCGATAAAGACAATTATTGTGCATCATTAAATACTTTAAACCATGAAAATCTAATATCAAATAAAAACAAGTTTCAATATAATTATATGATAAATTACCACTTTTGAAAACTCAATGTCGTACAAGAATTCTAAGAACAATTGATGATTCTCGAAGAATTGTGTATAAATATATTGCTAGAATATTTTGCTATGAATTCTAAGTATATTCTGATCCTTCCTGATGTTTTCTGATCCGTTTCTGGATGTCTAAAAACTGAATAAAAGGGGTCTTTATATAGGCATTTTAGGCTAGGGGTCGGATCTCTTAAAGACACCCTTTAGGCTGATAAGCAGGTGCTCGGCCGAGCAAGGCCTTCCAGCAAAAATCTTCATCCCCTTTGCTCGACCGAGGCATATGAGGTACTCGACCGAGTATCAGCTATCTTGGACTGATTTTTGCAATTTTCAATTTTGACCCCTCTATTTTCATAGGCTTTTCTTTAAGCCCCTTATACTTCAAAATATGTACCTAAACCCTGTAAAAATCATAAAAATACCAACCAAGCGTAAAATACGAAATATAAAATAAAAGATGCTAAAATTAGATTAAATGATACTAAAATCTAAGTAAATGATACAATTATAACGCTATAAATGCCTATAAAATAGCCATTTATCAATGATAAATTACAAGTCTTGAAAACTCAAAGCCAAAGAAAATACCCATTGTCCATGTACAGTAAATATCAACATTGGCTCTTGCTCTCTACTTGTTAACAACCTACTAGTTTTAAATACATTGTTTGTTTGAGTTAGCATCAATAGTAAAATCATTCCGTTCCGTCCCAAAATAAATGTTACTTTTATTTTTATACCTGACATAATTATTAACTAACTAGAATTCGATGAAGATGTTTGATGAAGTGCAATTAAAGATGCATATACACCATTTTTGATATTCATCAGTGCCTTGTGCTTTCCTTTCTCAACTATGTGTCCATTCTTTACCACCGCTATTACATCCGCTCCCTTTATCGTCGACAGCCTATGAGCCACCACAAGTGTGGTCTTGTTCACCATCACACCTTCCAATGCATCTTGCACCATTCTTTCCGACTCTGCATCCAATGCACTCGTTGCCTCATCTAGCAGCATTATCTTTGGGCATTTCACTATTGCACGTGCAATCGCCACCCTCTGCTTCTGTCCTCCTGACAATTGTACTCCTCTCTCCCCTACTACTGTATCATATCCCTACATTTACCATCTTATATCATAAACAAACTGCTTAATCATTCAGACATTGTTAATTGCTAGTATATGCACATGCAGTTCTAACCTGTTGCAAACTACTGATAAACTTGTGAGCATTTGCACTTTCTGCTGCTGCCATCACTTCCATCTCACTTGCATTCCCTTCCTTTCCATAAGCTATATTGGCCCTGATTGTGTCATTGAACAAAACCGCTTCTTGGCTCACAACACCCATCTGCTGTCTCAGCCACTTGAGTTGCAGTTTCCCAATCTCAATTCCGTCAACCAATATAACACCAGAATCTGGATTGTAGAATCTTTGCAAAAGCGATATGACTGTTGATTTCCCGCTTCCACTTTCCCCAACCAGAGCTACTGCCTGATACAGTACATGTTAATAATCCACATTTCAAACACACCAAACTGATGCAATATTCTGTCACAAAAAAACAAAAATAAATAAATACAACTCCAAGACCTTACCGTGCCACTATGAATGGTCAAGCTAAGGCCACGTAAGATCCGAACTTGAGGTCTAGTTGGATAAGTAAAGCTTATACGACGTAGCTCAATTTCTCCTTTCACATTCTCCAATTTCATCCCTGACTCGTCACTTGGATCTATCTCTGATTTTCTGTCTAGAAGGGCGAATATAGATGCAGTAGCAGTTTTGGCTTTGGTAGAATCTGAGGCCAATGAGCTTGATTGTGAAATTGCTACAGCTGTCATGGTAAGAGCAAAGAACACCTGCAAGTGTTGACAACCTTTCAGAATTGTTCAAAGAGAGCTGTTTGTTCATAGGAATTTGACCTCACACCTAAACTGTCTTAAGCATGTGGATAGTTTAAGAAGGTTGACATTTTTACTCGCACGCTCGTATATGTACTATGCTCCTTTGCAAAATGTATTTGGTAATTCTGTGGCAAAAAAGTGAAACGTTATACTCACACGGAAAACAGATGAAAATGTTGTTTTGCCATCCTCAACAAGTCGAGCACCTGCATAAAAGCTGGTTGCGTGGACGCAGAATAGCAAGCCAAAAGCGAGTCCCAAACCTACCCCACTTGTCACCCCTTGCCTTATCCCCGTCTTCATCGGGCCTTCACATTTCTTATTGTAAAGCTCCATTATTTTTTCCTCTGCGCAAAAAGATGCAATCGTTCGTATGCTCCCAACTGCATCACAAGCCACTTCACTGGCTTCCTCGTACATCTTCTGCAAACATTTTTAACTTGTGAGAAATGACACAACAGTTGGACTTTACGCACCATGATCATGTGTTTGGAAACATACCTTTGCATCTGCACCAAACCCCTTCATAAACCTCATCTGAACATATCCATTAACTCCTACCAGAGGTATCAGAGCAAGAACAATAAGTGCCAACTGCCAGCAAGCTGCAAATGCTATGACTAAGGCAGCAACAGCCGATGAAACATCTTGAACAAGCTGACCAAGTGCATCTCCAACTAAAGCACGCACCATAGTTGCATCTGCTGAGAGTCTTGCGCCGATTGCTCCACTTGAATGCTGAGGCCTATCGAACCAACCAACCTCCATGTGAACTACCTTCTCAAAGCACATTGATCTAATCCGTCTTATCAACTTTCCCCCGGCAACAGCAAAAAAATATGATCGGGCTGGGTATGCCGAAAGTGAAGCGAGCCCTAGGACTACATACATGAGAGACCAAAATCTCGAGTCCTTCTTTAGTTCATTTGGTGGCTCATAAAATAATTTGAGCATACTTGAAATGAGTATGCCAAAAATCGGAAAAATAGTACCATTGATGATAGCAGCTATAGCTCCCGCTATCAGCACAGGGATTTCAGGCTTGTTAAGATAGGCAAGCCGACCAAGTGGCACATTCTGGAGCTTTTCAGATGTTTGCTCTGGAGTTGTTGCAGGTATATCAAACGAGACAGAGAACGAGTGGCGACTGCTACTTCCTAGTGATGATACCCGACTGGCGGAGATTCTCTGGCTAGGACGTCTACCAAAGTCTTTTGTTTCTGATATACATTGGTCATCAGGACCTTGTTGTTCCGGTTCTTTGCTCTGTTCCTGCAGCCGTGTAAGCTGAGAGTATGCCCCTTCAAGATTCATGAGTAGATCCACATGCGAGCCTGATTAATGATGCCATAGATAAGTTCACAAATCTAATATACTTAGCTGGGGAAAACACTTTCAGAAGAAAAATCATCAACAATCTAGCAATAGAGCGATTCCAACCGGAAGTACCTTTCTCGACTATCTTTCCTCGACTAATTACTGCAATCATATGAGCATTTCTAACTGTGCTTAAACGATGAGCAACAATGATAGTTGTTCTGTTGACCATGATTCTGTCCAAAGCCTCCTGTACAACTCTCTCGGATTCTGCATCAAGTGCACTTGTTGCCTCATCCAGAAGTAAAATTCTTGGGTTTTTCAGAATTGCTCTGGCAATTGCAACTCTTTGCTTCTGTCCACCAGAAAGCTGAGTTCCATGATCACCAACCATAGTGTCTAGTCCCTAAGTGAAACTTTTATCAGTCGAAATGCAATATAACATAATGTAATTAACACTTAGAAGTGATCAAGAGACACTATGGACAGCTTGATGGGTATTAAAAAGAGTGGACACAATAAGCTGGCACCTGGGGAAGTTTATCAATGAATTTAGCAGCATTTGCTAGCTCGGCGGCTGCCCGAATCTCTTCGTCAGTTGCACAGTCCTTCCCATACGCGATATTGTCTTTGATGCTCGAAGTGAACAGCACGGGTTCCTGGCTGACAAGACCAATTTTTCCCCTGATCCACCTAAGTTGAAACTCTTTGATGTTGATTCCATCGATAAGAACTTCACCATCTAGCGGATCATAGAACCTCTCGATGAGACTTATTACTGTAGATTTCCCACTCCCACTCTCTCCAACCAAAGCAGTTGTCGTGCCATTCGGGATAGAAAGAGAGAATCCAGTAAATATTTGCTCTGCTGGCCTTGACGGATAGTTAAAATAGACATCCCTTAACTCTATATCTCCAGAAATGTCACTTAACATTTTTCCCCTTGTGTCGTATGCATCTATCTCTGGCTTCCTATTTATAGTATGGAACATCTTGAAAGCAGCAGCTTGACCTGCGGCAAATGCAGTCATGCAGGGAGAGGCCTGCCCTAAGGACCTGATACATAGAGCCACACAAACCTTTGAAGTTAGTATAACTTATAGAGGTCACACAAAAGCTAGGTGAACGGTTTAAAGTACAAACTAACTCACGTGGAACCAGTCAACAGAGCAACAATTATGTTGAGCACTTGGCCGCCAGTGTAGCCTTGTTCCAAGATCATCTTTGTGCCGAACCAAACAGCCAATGCATAAGTAAAGAACATCATAGACATGACTGCACCAAAGCCTAGTCCAGCAGCCAAGCCCTCTTGTACACTTGACTTGTAAGCATTCGTCAGAGATTTGTTGTAATTGTCTACAGCTTGTTTCTCACCGGTAAATGATGCAACCTAAGTATATACGTAAGAATAAAAAATGGCCAAGTGTAAATCAGGAGTTAATTCCATTGAATAGGAAAAGGAGAGCACTTTGCTTCCAATTACAGCATACATACTGTTCTGATGGAGCCAATCGTCTGTTCAACTATGGTAGCTGCTTTTGCATAAGCAGATTGTCCACGAGATGCCATCCTGGACACAACGAGTGACATGGTCCCACCAGCAATGACAAGGGGAGGTATAGAGCATAGCATAACCAATGCAAGAAGCCACCCCTTGACGAATGCTATTACAAAGCCTCCTAAAAATGATGACACCACCTGCAGGAATTTCCCCACCTAGAGGCACAACAGCCGTTGTTAATACATATAAAGGTGTGGTAGCGTTAGTAAAGGCAGGCATTTTGAAAATTACCTTCTCGCCCATGGCGTTTTGTATGATAAAAATGTCAGCAGACATTCTCCCAGCGACTTCACCGGAAATAGCTTCCATATCAAAGAAGGAGACATCTTGTCTCAATATAGTTTTCAAATATAGAGTCCTAATTCGAGCAGCCTGCCTCTCTGCAGTGACCATCCAGCAAGACACCTCTGACAAATAAAGAGAAGGCTAGTGAAATTGGAAAAATAGATATATGATTGAAGAAGAGGATGGACTTACGGAGGAAGGCAGCAACACCTGCTCCTATAGCCAAGTAAACGTACTTGATGGATAGCTGATCACGTAAATCAGAGGTTAGAGATTTTATACTCCTATATACTGCATAAAAAGGAAAAGGATTTTTTTTTTTTTAAAAAAAAAAAAGAGGAGAAATTAACCTTAGAAACAAGGGGAACAAGGAGGTTAGTGTTATGATGTTGGTTTTGTCCAAAAGAGTCAACGAGTTGGCCCATGAGTACGGCCATAAGAGGGAAGCATAAACCATTAGCGATGGAAGCAAAAGTGGCGAGGATCATCAAAACGATATCAGCAGAATCAGCAAAAGAGAAGAGCTTGTACAGAGGGATGGTTGGTGTGGACATTTTAGTTTTAGTAGGAGGAGGCTCTGCTATGATCTAAGCTTTTGGCAGAAGCCATTTTCATAGATTAACCTCTCCTCTAATTACATGTGTCCCAGTGGAAGATGATGGAAAGAAAGAAAGAAAGAAAGAAAGAAAGAAGAAAGGTTAAAGAAAAAGACAAAACAAAGTTCAATTAAAACGAACCCATGAGCAGATATTTGATCAAATGAGAATGCAGGCAAAAAAGAGAGGATTTTTTTTTTAATTTTTTTTTTAAATTTCAAATGGGGGAATTGAAGTAGTCAAAAAAAAAAAAAAAAAAAAAAAAAAAAGAGAGTAACGCATGGAGACAATAGCATAATAATTCAATGAAGAGGAAATATAAGAAAGGAAGATTAGGGTAGAGGAAGTAGGTAAGAAGAGATGAATAACCTGGAGAGGAGATTTGATTTGGTGCTGTATTCTTGAATTTCTCATTCTTTCAAACTTCTTCTTCTTTATTACTGCCCCATCTTAAAATAATAATAATGATAGTCTCGTTTGACTAGGGTATAATTATAAGTTTTAGAAATTTAGTAATTTTGAAGTAATGAAAATGAAACTACTTTTTTGAGATAAATGAAACTATTTTTGAGATAAAGGAAACTATGGTTTCATAATGAAGAAAAGGGAGAAAGTATTATTATTATTACAAACATTATTATAATAAAATTAATGGAGTTGACATTTTGGGGTGGGGTAGGCCAGGCAGTTTTTTTTTTTTATTAAAGAATTTATCTTGCTGGTGGCCGGTGGGTAATCAATTCAATTCAATTCAATTAATCCCACCACATGAATGCTGATGCTGATGCTGATGCGGTAGAATGAAATGAAATAGAATTGTCCACCCTTTTTCTTTCATTTTTGCCCTTGTACTTGGGGATTGAATGCAAATATGTCCATCAACTCTATTTTACGCACATATACCTATACCCTCATATTAACATTTAGTTAGGAGAAATATGACTGAAACTAACTTTTTGTCAAATATTTAACAGAATCACTGACTATGATAGTTTTATGTTAATTTCACAAATACACATCGAACAATTATATCCCAATTGGCACATTTGATGTAGACGTGGAAATATAGGAGGTAAATTTGTAAAAAGTATAGACCATAAAAACTGAAATGTTAAGTTGCACACACCCCCATCTTTTTGTTGGAAAAATAGCTGTGTTTGAAGGAAATAATGTATTATTTTCTAAATGGGTTGTTTGTTAAATGATCAAATTGATTGTTGGGTTGTGTTCTACTCCATGAGAACATTGAAATCATAACACAATTGAAAAACACACACAGATTTCCAGAATTCTCTACACTCCATTTTCGTTGCATATTGAACAACTCTTTCCGTTGGCCTCCTGCATTGCATCGTGGTGATATTGTCCAAGCATCTCACTTCAGTTCGCCGGAGGTACTATTGTGCAGCAACCATCCGGTCAATCCGTTTCATCCTGAGAGGCAACCGTCCCGTTCAATCTCAAGCACAACGTGGTGAGGGGGCGAAATTTGTCTTAAGAGTGTAATCTCACACGACTCGGACAACTTCAACAATCCATTTTCTTCTCTTTTCTTTTCTATTTCTGTTTTAATTAGTTTTCTGTAACTTCCATTGTTGATTTTGTAATAGTTATTCCAACACTTTTAAAAACATTAACCTCAATTCAAAATAAAAAAATCCCTCCTTTTTTACCCCCATCTCCGCCTCACCACCACCCTCACCCCCACACCGGCCATTATTCTCCATCTCTGCCCACCTACGTGCCAACCCCCCACTCCACCCCCTCCCTTCCAGGTCCCCCCTCCCTATATCGTTAAAACCCACACGATCCCCCAACTCTAATGGTCGTCGTCGCCGCCCGACCTCCTCTTCCATGCACCGCCATTTTTGCTTCTTATTCGTCCCCATGCATCCCACACAGCCAACTCTTTTCGAATCTTTCTCCCTCCCCAGCTGCAACTCTTCCTCTAGCCAATTCCATTTTTCAGATCTAGATCCCCCCTTCCAAGATCCAAATCTAAATCTTTTGATTAATGAGAAACAAAGTTTATTGAATATGTTTGTCCTTTAAGAAAAAGAAAATCTTTCTTTATTTACTTATTTGATAATCAGGGTTTTCTATTTCTTGTTCAATTTTCTTGATCTTTCTCTTTCTTTAATTTCGAATTTCATGATTTTTTTTAATGTGCGAGGTTTGATGAGATAAGGTTGCGAATTTGTAAATAGATTTATGGTTTTTTTCATAATGATAGTGAATTGATAATCTTTGTTTATAGTTTTAAGTGACAATTTCTTATTCTTTATGGTGGTGGCAGCACGGTGGTGGTGGTGGGTGGTTGTATAAGGTTGAAGATGAAGGGGATATTCATAGGAGGAGGGTTTAATGCATAAAATTATTATTCATATTTTAGTGGATTAAGTTTCATTTTGTACACTTTTATCCCATATATTTCTACGTCCGCATCAAGTGTGCCAACTGGGCTATAATTGTTCCACGTGTATGTGTAAAATTACCATAAAATCATCTTAGTCAGCAATTATGTTAAGTATTTAACGGAAATTTAGTTTTGGTCATATTTCCCCTAATTAAATGTTCATACGAGGACATATGTGCGTAAAATGGAGTTGAGGGGCATATCTACGTTTAATCCCTAAGTACGAGGGCAAAAATATCATATTACCCGCTACCAAAAAGTCAAATCTTTCAACACAACTCCCCCACAAATTTATATTCACCTTTGAATTTAAACTTTTTTTAATTGGATACAAGCATTTTATTAAAGAATGAGTTATACTTTCTCCGTTTATATCATAATAATATGCAGAAATATATTTTTTCGACTTTTCAAAGTAATCGGTAAAATATCAAAATAATGGAAATCTTGTATTACTCACAACAATTAGCAATATACTTTACTTTCTCTTTTTCTTTTGTACCCAACTATCTACACACGAGGAGGACGGGGGAGGGGGGTAATCAAGAATCTTACAAAATAGAAGTTTGGAATAAAAGTCAATGAAGGTATTGATTGACATAAAATAAAATAGATAGCGTGTTAATGATATATGGTTGACTAAAAGTAAAGAAAAATACAGTATATAATAGAGACAAGAGAGCAAAAGGGCTTAGATAGATTCCGGCCATTTTCGGTGGTCCTCACACTATCGTCCTGCATTTGTCCCCTTTCATAACAGTATCTGGACCAGTTGTCGTCATAATATAATATTTATATTATGATGACTATGGGCTGCTACATAACTTTGAGATTTAAATGAAGAGGTTGGGCTTTGGAGGCCCATATTATTTCATTTCATGTGCACACAAATAGCTAGGTGGAGGTGGAGGTGGAGGTGGAGCAATTCAAATTCAAAGTAGACATGTTTTTAAGAAAGGGCTGTAGATGGGCATTGTCCACACACCATGTCATCAATCGCATCCCTTTCTTTGGATACGGCAGTGACCCCACTATTGCCACCGGTATTATGCTTGACCCTTGCATCGGCACCACCTCTCTTGGTGCTCCGTACCCATAGTCCACCTCATTGAATCCAAGTTTCCCCCACTCCGATATGAACAACGTTGTGTATGCCAGAGGCGGCGCAAACGGGTCTTCATCCTCAACCCCAACAACACCTTCCCCTTGTGCCCTCCATTTCTCAAACTCTAATGGCAGTCTCAACTTGGCCTCTTGGATCATCTTAATCACATCACATATAGCTGCATTCATCACACTCTCGCTAGAAGCTGTCACGCTTACTGGGAAGAAGCAGTTGCCGTAGAACCCTTTGGGCAATGGTGGCTTCAATAGCCCACGACAATTTGCAAAGAACACAAGCTTCACTTGCCTTGCATTACTACTGCCATTCTTGAAAATCGCACGGGTGCGATGGCTCCAAAGACTTGCAGCTATAACTTCAAATGCTGAGCAATAGTTGTTATCACCACTACTCAACCGAAAGTTGTTCTTGAGCTGAGTTATGCGATCAAGAGGAATGTCTATATTAGCTTGTTCCAGCTGATAATCCAAGCTAGCAGGCATGGGAGGTAGCGGTGGTAGGTTTTGGTCATAATGTGGAAGAAAGTCTCTATGCCATACTGGTGGTATGGTAAGATGAGGTAGGCCTCTAGCAAACTCCCCAATTGCATTCAAAAACTGTGCTGCCCCCAGACCATCACACACGCTGTGGCAGAATGTCAGACCCATCACAAAACCATCTCCTTCAAATTCTGTCACCTGATGACATTAATTAAGCTAGGAAATTAAGATATTTGCAGAAGAAAAGAAAAAAAAAAAAAAAAGTTGGGATGAAAATAATGAGAACCTGCATTAGGACTAGAGGCTGAGCTAGTGAAGGGGGGTGATTAGGGAGTAGCTTATCAAAGGGGATGGATGTGACGTCTTCAAAGTAAGAAACATCTTCAAGCTTACAATTTGCAAATGCTTCCACAAACCAGACTCCTTCCCCAGTGCATTCAATCTCAAGGTGTTTGGAATCCTCCTTAAGGCGGCCTGCAAGAGGATAGTAGGGAACCAATGCCTTGGACAAGGCTTCCTTGATGACTGATTGAGCAGCTCTTCCTCCAGCAGTGCCAAAAACATGAAGTGTGCGGGCATTGCATCTCAAGACTGGCAGTCTATCTATACGAGATAGATTAAGAATTTCCAAAGGTGTTGGCTCGGATGGGGTTACAAGGCTACTAGTCGATCTGGTCACAGTGAAATCCATGATCAGAAAAAAAATATTTGATATATGCTTAATTGGTGAAGGTAGCTACATATATAGTAGTGTACAAAAGAATGGAGTACATATACAAATACGGGGAAAGGGGGTGCTTGACTTGGAAGTGTAGACTGAGTTTGGTATGGTGAGGTTTTGCTTGTCAGTGTATGATTTCAAGTACGAAGCAAGTTGTACATAAATATATATCCCAATTAAAAAGTTAGTATTAGCCAGATAATGGTTTCTTAGAGCAGTTTCTTGTTATTGATATCTACTAAAGTAAAGCATGAATGCTGACAAATTGTTTCTTTCTAGACACAGATAATGCTTTCTTTCTTCATAACTATGGTCATTCATTCCTGACCAGAGCATAGCATAGAAGGTGGATGAAATTGACATTAGTTAATGTGAATAATTAATAACAACACTAAACAGGCATATGCATGCATGCCCCTCCGCCACTAAATGAATGTCGAAACAAGTTTCAAATTTGCTTCATTTAGGGAAGAGGGAGTAGTATATTCTTGTCATTGCAACTTTATCATAGGTAATAAATTGTCCTATTAGCAGTAGTAGTGTAAAATAGAGAATGAAAAAGAGGACCGGTGGGGGCATAGAGTCAAGTGTAGTATTGTCTACTCCAAGTTAGCAAGCTGGACGGATGGACCCCACCATCTACCTAGAAAAACACCTAGTGCTTTCTTCACAACATGTACACACTAACTCTGAATTTCTTTATCTTTATCTTTTACTTTTTCCTTTTTCTCTCCTAAATTTAGGGAACTAAACACCTTTAGTCCCTATACTTTGTCTTAGTCACATAACTAGTCCCCATTCCTCAAATTTGAATATTTTTTTGATATGCACTTTATATTTTGCACTTTCTTCATCCCAACAGCCAATCCAATTTAGTTATTGGATGGAAATTTGGCATGTCTAATTCACATTTTTTTGCAAGGGCACTTTCGTCAAATAATGTAAACCATAGTTCATGGACTAAATTATGCAAAAAGAATAATACAAGTCAACAAATATGTAAAAGTAAAGTTCAGGGGTGACTAAAAAAAAATACATGAACTAGTGGTATATTTTCCCTAAATAAACAGAAGCGATAAAAAGCCGCATTTACCTTTACATCAGCTCCTGGAAAAAAAACAGAGCTTCAATTATTCTCTCTCTCTCTGTTCCCTGTTTATCTACCACTATTTTCCAAGGCACACATAGTCACACACACACACACAGTAGTAAAAGTGAAGTTGAGCTCATATCCATATAATAATAATAAGAAGAAGAATACTTACGATGAAGGCAGATTTAGATGATGTAGTTCTCATCACGCAATTAATATTAGTGATGTTCAGTAGCTTGTCAGCAGCAGAAACATCGGCAGTGGGAGACCCCGGAATGACTAAAGATGGCCTAAGGGTGGCCTTTGAAGCTTGGAACTTCTGCAATGAAGTTGGCCCCCACGAAGCCCCTTCCATGGGCAGCCCTCGTGCTGCCGATTGTTTCCATCTCCTCCACTCTACTCACCACCCTATTACTACTTCTACCTTTCCATTACACCCTCTTCCTCTACCCTTTTTGAGTAAGTCCTCCCTCTCTCTCTCACACACACACACTCACTTAACTTTAATTGATCTCTTAGTTCCAACCTGTTGATTTTGGTTTTCATTTTGATCTCTTAAAGGACAAGAAGAAGAAGAAGAAGAAAGCCATTACTCTTTGCATCACAAAGTATCTGAGTCCGACAACAAGCTTGGTGTCGGCACCCCATTCCCTGGCTTGCCTCCCACTGCCCTCAACAATACTGACCTCTATGCTGTCCACAAAGAGCATTACCTGGCCTCTTTATGCCAAGTTCCCGATACCCCTAACCCTTATCACTTCTGGATGATCATGTTGAAAAATGGCAATTACGACTCCCAATCTGGTCTCTGTCCCGAGAACGGTAAAATGTCACCGCCATTTCCGCCAGGCAGATTCCCTTGCCCTTCCAATGACTGTATGAACCAACCCCTCTTGTATCACCAACCCACCTATCTCAACACCACTAACAATATTCTCGCAGGAAGTTTCAACGGTACTTATGATTTTAATTCCAGTGGCAGCAGCAGCATTTCTTATTTTGAGGTTACTTGGGAGAAGAAAGTTGGGTCTGGGAGTTGGGTTTTTAATCATAAACTCAGAACATCAAAATTGTATCCATGGCTGATGTTGTACCTCAGAGCCGATGCAACCAAAGGTTTCTCCGGCGGCTACCATTACGACACCAGAGGAATGCTTAAAATCGTAAGTTGTTTTCTAATTCACTATAACATTTTCTTCATGAGCTAAAGCGGACGGCCTGTGCATGTAAGCTAATTTAATGTTTGCATTGCCTTATATTTTCTTAGAAAAATACCAACAGGCAGAGAGAGAGAAATTTGTGCTACTTACTCACTAATCATTTAACATCCAAAGTGAAAAAAATATACTCAATATTTATATCTAGTAATTTCTTATACTACAGCTCCCTGAGTCGCCTAGTTTCAAAGTGAGACTGAGTCTGGATGTGAAAAAAGGAGGAGGGCCAAAGAGCCAGTTCTACCTAATAGACATGGGCAGCTGCTGGAAAAACAATGGACATCCCTGCAATGGTGATGTTCAAACCGACATTACCAGATACAGTGAGATGATAATCAACCCCGACACGCCTGCTTGGTGCGCTCCTACAGCTCTTGCCAACTGCCCACCCTTCCATATTACACCCAACAACACCAAGATTTACAGGAATGACACTGCTAACTTCCCTTATGGAGCTTATCACTATTACTGTGCTCCTGGTAATGCTCAGCACTTGGAAAAGCCATACAGCACTTGTGATCCTTACAGCAATCCTCAGGCACAAGAGTTGGTTCAGCTACTGCCTCATCCAATATGGGCTGACTACGGCTACCCAACCAAACAAGGAGACGGTTGGGTTGGAGATGCAAGGACTTGGGAGCTTGATGTTGGCCCCCTTTCTAGCCGCCTTTACTTTTATCAGGTCACTCATCTACTTAACATCTCTCAAAATTTGTCTATTAGATTCTTCCCTTAGTTACCATAAAAACACTAAGAGCCTGACAAGGCTAGTTCCTCCATTGCAGGATCCCGGCACTAAACCTGCTACAAGAATATGGACCTCTCTTGATGTGGGAACCGAAATATTTGTCAGTGACAAAGATGAAGTGGCAGAATGGACCCTGAGTGACTTTGATGTCATTCTCACTTCCACAACCACATAATCAAATCCCACATTGTCATTTTTCATGCCAATTTATGCAATAATAGGCAACAGAAAGCCATGGTGCTAAGCAGGCATATAAGGCAGGGGGACCTGGTCATCCTAGTACAACACTGAGTTTCACTTTCACATCAAAATGTATTACACAAGGATTCTTATTTTACTATATATAATCAGTGAATTTCTAGTGACATATATTCTATATTCAACCGAAACAAATCTTTACAAATTACTAGCATTTCACAAGATAATGTCTTTTTTCACGCACTGGTGTATCGTACAAACCTGGCTGGGTGCAGGGGATAGACAAACATGTGGATATAATGTGCCTATTATTGACTAGCCAACAACAACAACCATTTCTATCATATCAAAGAACCTAACGCTTCACCATAGTAATTCTGTGAAAGTGTGGCAAATAAACTTTGAATTCATTGTGATTATAGGCAGAATTCATGGAAGCAGGTAAGAAAACCTACAAGAGGTGACCATTATCATCTTTTAGAGATTGATAAAGTATATTAAACAGAGGAGGGTGGTCTTGAACATTTTGCACCTTCATTAAGTTCAGTCAATAACAAAAAAAGATCACCTAGGTTCAGGCACATGTTTAGAGCGAAACGCTGACATCAACAAGTTCTGGAATTTAAAGAAACTAAGAGGTTTGATGTGCTCTCACAGTGCATAACGGATGGAAAATCCGCCGGAGGATCAGGCCCAATATTAGAGGATCACCCAAGGAGAAAAGCGTAAATAGTAACTCGAAATCTGCCACAATAGACTATGACAATAGCAGATTCAACCAGCACACATTAGAAAACAAGTTCAAAGAATCCATTATACCTTATAAATATGGAAGGTATACACTTACGCCAAAAACATAAAAATATGATTCGACATTTTGAGTAGCCAATAAGGAAAGAGTCTCAAAATTAACCTGTAGAAAAGTTATGTAAGACAAACATTAGCTTTTCTTTTACATTATTTGTTGGAAGGGCATAGTTGTGCACCGGTGAAAGACGCAATGGCATCCATTTCCTGCTGCAAAAGAAGAGCGTCAATGAAGAAGTCCAAATTCTCTCCCTCCATAACGTCGCTAATTGAATGAGAAGTGATGCCAATGCGGTGATCGGTAACTCGGCCTTGTGGGAAGTTGTAAGTACGAATACGCTCAGATCTATCCCCACTACCGATCTGTTCAAGGAGTCGATAAACATTTGATGTCGATAAGCCTAGAAAGATAGATCAATTATGATATCAAGACCTGAAATACACTTATACCTGCTCCATTCGAAGTTTTGATCGATCAGTCCGTAGCCTAGACCGTTCTATTTCATATAACCTTGCACACAACACTTTCAGCGCTTTGGCTTTATTCTAGCAAAGAAATGGTTATGTAATAAGTAGATTAGTAGGAACTGAGCTATTCTATGATACTATGCCAAGATTATTCATACAAAATTCATCATAAGTTGTCATAATTCTCAATTCACAAGATTATAACCAAGTTCTGCAGATAATTCAAAAACATGGTGAAGTGTCAGGGAGACCAAGTAAAGAGTTGTAATGGATTATTATCTTTTTACCATATGCTGTGAACGCTCATCTTGTATTGTGACTGTCAAGCCAGATGGAATATGAGTGATCCTAATAGCACTATTAGTAGTATTTGCATGCTGACCACCTGAGCCACCGGATCTGTATGCGTCAATTCTCAAGTCTTCATTCCTCAACTGGACATCTACCTGTGGAAGCATCGAATATGATCACAAGAGGGTCTATCATATATGACATGTCAGAAAATTTCAATCCAAGCAGGTCCTCACCTGGTCTGCCTGAGGGAGGATAGCAACAGACACAGCACTGGTGTGAATACGTCCCGCCTTCTCTGTTACAGGAACTCGCTGCAAACAGAACATTGCTTTTAATATCTGGACTTAGTAGTAGTCAGTCCACTATTAGAGAGAAGTAATGGACCTGCACTCTATGAACTCCACTCTCAAATTTCAGCATTCCATACACATCAGCTCCAGATATTGCGGCAGTAGCTTCCTAACATTCGGTTTTATTTGTAAGTGAACATGTTGCACAGCAAAATCCAAAACACATCCAAAATTATGAGCTTCTCCGAGCAACAAATACAGCTAGCTAAAGATGAAGTCCAAATGTCAGATTAGAAATCAAAAACCAAAAAATAGTACACCTTATATCCTTTCAAATCAGAATCTGTTATATCTACCACATCAAACTTCCATCCTTTTTTTGATGAGTATCTCTCATACCTGGTGCAGTTATACATCATTGTTAGAATTGAGATTGAAACTATTTAGTTTAATTCATACCGGGTACTACAAGGACAGATCACAATTCAGCAAGACTAACATTTTGAAGATGTCCATTGCAAACAGAGAAGCCTCCTCCCCACCAGTTCCTGATGCAAATTTTATTGGCATATTTATGCAAAGCTTATGCACGACAATAACATGATGCAGTTTATAATTACTCCCTACGTCCCATACTGATCTTCCTACTTTTTTAGTTGTTACTTTGAATGAACTTTGAGCAATAGTTATAGTTTAATTTAATTATCCTAATGAAAATTTAAAAATTGTCCTTGATTGTATTTATAATGGAGTATCAATAACAAGTTTTAGATTTTCATAAGAAGAACTAAATTAACCTAAAATTCAAGGTTCTAAAAAGCGCTAGGCGGATGCTAAGCGGCGGAGCCGGGCCTAGCGCCTAGGCGGGGACTAGTCGGGGACTAATCGGGATTAGTCGGAATTAGTCAGGACCTAGACGGGGCTTAGAACTAGGCGTTGGAGAGGGGCCTAGCGCCTAGGCGGGGCCTAGGCGCCCTTAGGCGGGGTCTTTTAGAACAGAGCTAAAATTATTGTTCAAAGTTCATTTAAACAAAAAAAAAAGGTAGGAAAATCATTTTGAGACGAAGGGAGTACAAGCCAATAGTTAAACATACTTGTATACCCAACTTCTTAAGAAAGTATTACCTGCTCTTACTTCCAAAATGCAATCTCTTTCATCAGCATCATCCTTGGGAAGTAGCGACTTCAGGAGCAGATTCTGTACATGCTTCTCGTCTTCTACTGCCCGATCTAGTTCCTCAGAAGCCATGTCCTGCATGTCTTTATCTTCTTGACATTCAGTCAGCAGAGACTTCAAGCTCTCAATCTCCTACACCCATATGTGCACACATACCCAGAGGTCAAAGAAGTGTTTTAGACAAAGTGATACATGGCAAGTAAAACTAGAAACGAGACGGTGAGTGGGTTTGATAATCTTGCAGAAGAAATAGAGGTCTAGGCATTGGAGAAAAGAAACATCTCTAAGAAAGTGTTCACATCTAGATGTCAAAACTATTATTAAACGCTCACATTTTTTAAATTAGTATTACTTACTCAGTTTCAAATTTATTGTCCGGTTTATAAATTTTTTTTCTCAAAAATTATGCCATTAGTTTTATTCCATTTTGCTAGTTTATATACATGAATACCCTAAATGTCATACTCCCTTCGTCCCAGATCAAGAGTCCTACTTTCCTTTTAGTAAGTCCCAGAGTCCTACTTTGTTTTATTCCTAAAATGGCAAATAATAAAAAGTGTTTTGGACATTTTATCCAAAAAACCATTACTAGTTTACTACTCTACTTTTTACCTACTTGAATCATCAATAGTGTTTTGGACATTTATATCCTCAACCCAATTGCCATACTCTACTCATTTCTTAGTCATTTCTTAATAAGGGTGCAAACACGTGGTAGGACTCTTGATTCGGGACGGAGGTAGTACTATAGTATTGCTACATTGCTAGAGTACATTAGAACATGGTATATCACAAAACTGAATTTAGGAACTCCATATATGAACATCAATTTGGGATAAATATTTTTGAAAAAAAGGATACTCATATTGGACAGAGGAAGCACTATAAAATTCAACCACTAAATACCAATATAGAGAATCACCTTCTGTTTGGTTCTCAACTTATTAATAAGATCCATTGAACTAGTGAGTTTCCGAAGCTCCTTATTGGCCCTTGCATACTCGGTTGGTGAGGCTTCTGGCTGACTTTAATCAATACACATACAAAGAAACAGCGGGCAAGCAATTAGAAAGAATACTCAAAAATGAAATCCAAGCTACCATGTATACTATCTGTTGAGAGCATAATATTTAGGCATGGCTTTGTTAGATGAAAGTAACTAAAAAGTGTAGCATTTTATTAGGGAGTAAAGGGGAGGTGGTATCACCTGAGCAATTAGACGCTGAAGATAAGCATTTCTGTGTTCAATAGCAGATAATCTGTGCTCCATAATCTTGATGAGCTGGGTAGATGAGTGGGGAAGAAATTCTGCAGCTATCAAAACAGAATGGATTGAATTGAATTATTGGGTAAGATGAGAAGAATAGGGAATGGATTCATACGAAAAAGGCAAAGAAATAAGAAAGGGAAATAGTCACCAGTGGAGTAATAGTTGAAAAGTCCGTGGGGATAATGGTGATGGTGTAAAGCTGACGCCATTGAAGAAGAATGAAAATCTCCTTGGCAGGGATGTCGAAGAAGACGGATGACATTTCTCCATAAACATAAACGCCCAATTCTCAAGGACATTTCTTTCTAGGGTTTTACAGTCTCTCCTGTGCCTGTGCCTGTGCCTGTGCCTCTGCCTCTGCCTCTGCCTGTGATACAAGATATAAGGATTTCATTAGACGTCGCCGTTTCGTCCTCCACTAATTATATGGTTAGTAGCTGGCTTACTTCAAAACCTTATTTTTCTGACATTTTCTAATTAATTTTTTTTAAAAAAATTATGATTATTAATTACCGTTCGGAAGTTAGTCCCTTTTCGATAATTATACACACAAACTTTCCTTGCATATATAAATTTAATTAAAGGCCAAAAAAGTTATATAGTGAATCCAATATTAAATAGCAATCCATTGAATTTGTCAATCAATGAAGTGAACTGCCCAGCCGTTTACTTAACAATTTGGTCTGGTGTCGCAGTGCATGGAATGCGTTCCACGCCACCCTCCTATCCCAACCTGGTCCTGGTGTCGCAGTGCATGGAATGTGTTCCACGCCACCCTCCTGTCCCATTGCTGGGTGAATCCACTCCCCCAAATCACTCTCCATTATCAACGTAGTCGAATAGTTACCCCATCAACTGTAACTGTGGCTCCCCCACTATCCTGCTCTTCTGAATCACCACTCCATCTATACCATGGGATTCACACTTACCATCCGCCCCGCCGTTATGTTCCGGCCTTCGCACAACTATCTCAACCCTGTGTGTTATTTGTCACTTTAATTCCTTCCGTGGTTATTTATGCATGCCTAACCAATTTTCTAGCAAAAGTCACTATGTTCCATTTTCAATGACCGTTTCTTTCTTCTTCTTCTTTTCTTTTTGAGAGCATTAAAACGTTTACATTTCAATAAAAAAAATAGTAACACAGATGTAATTACCCATACTTCCCTGCATAAAGAGAGAAGAAGATTACATTTCAGTAAACTAATGGGTATACAAAAGGTAAAGAAGAAGAAGGAGAAGGAGAAGGAGGAGCAGGAGCAAGAGCAGAAGCAGGAGAAGGAGCAGAAGCAGGAGAAGAAGCAGAAGGAGGAGAAGAAGAATAAATTTCAGAACATACTAACCCGTGACGGTGTTATAAAGTATTTTTTCCAACTTCACTCACAAAAACAAATGGCAAAAAATATTTGACAATTCAATCCCCATGATTTAATGCTATACATTTATTGGATATCATCACGGGTTACTCTATTTTCAGTGATGGGTCTCAGAAAAACAATGGTAGAGATATAATAATAAATTGAAAAAAAAAAAAAAAACCCTGAAAACCTATTCTAGTTACAATTTGGCACCACCACGGCATTCCTCTGAGGCTCTGATGATTTGTGAGTACACATTGAGCTGATAATACATACGATTCCCCTTTAATATCAAGGGAGAAAAGGATTATGAGAAGGGTGTGCCTCCTTCTGCCTTTTGTATGCCCTGATAAGAAACCCACAAAAAAAAAATGTAGCAATTTAGACAAGGCCTAACAACCATTTAGCGCAGCATACAATTGCAAAATTTACAAATAGACTACAATACTTTGGATTTGATAATGCAGCAGCATACTTTCATTTTTGTTTGAAATTAACGAAAAACATGGATGCTATTAAAAAGATAACAGAATAGTATGCTACCTTAGTCAATCCACATTCCATGCCAGCAACGGCATCCTTTTTTTTTTTTTTTGCATAATTGAAAACAAGCATGAAAGTACACTTGTTTATTAGTCAAGTTAAAAGTACGCTAGTTTATTTGTAAATGTTGGTATAGTATGCTAC
Organism: Adenophora triphylla var. japonica; assembly: GCA_022495995.1. Lineage (NCBI taxonomy): Eukaryota > Viridiplantae > Streptophyta > Magnoliopsida > Asterales > Campanulaceae > Adenophora > Adenophora triphylla. The sequence goes on from JAFEMH010000741.1 coordinate 161,711, forward strand.
CTATATGGTCGTTTTTTCCTTTAGAGAACCTAATAATTTCACACCACAGGAAAGAAATGACCTACTTTTATATTGGAATTGGCATTTACCTGGATGCAATAGATCCACCAAGGGCAACTGTTCCCAAGACTATCAAAAGGAAAGGTAATCCAACGAAAGCATGGTATTTTCTACCTCCTTGTGCCCTCGGAACTCCTGTTTTCACCACTCGTGAATAATATGTACCTACAGCAAAAATTATGTGATAAGGTGATTTGACATTTGGAAGCATAGGCGAACAATATACAATGTTCTAAGAGAAACTAGAACTCTACCTGTAGTTGAAGCTTCTTGCCGTATACCTGTCATAGTGATCCATTAAATGAGATCGTTTGGCAGCATATTTTATCCATTTTCTTAGAGTTGGAGGACACTTTGCTACGTAATAATTACACATACGGAATTGAAATTTCTATCATGGTTCGCATACTCAGACCCACAAGGTGACATCTCAATAACAGTCAATTGGACAACCAAAATGTGGCTCCATTTACCATTCATGTTCTGGGCCCTTACGTGGTCAAAGCTATGGTGGATGGAACAAATTTTATGAACAATGACAGAAATAGAATTTCTAGTTAAAGAGAAGATTGCTCATTAGCAATACAAATTTACCCTTTCTCCAACTACTCACCATCAACTATACATATCCTAAGGAGTCAAACTCCAAATATATTACATGTGACACCTGTTTTTACATGAGGCAATATGTGCATATGACAATTAAATAGACATCAATAGTGAGTGTTGAAAGCACAACCCTGCTCTTCTATGTTCTAGAAGCTTCATGATTTCCCCCAATTTTCTAGGGTTTCTTGAAAGCCATAGATTGAATATCTCACCTAGAAGTTTCTTGAAAGAACAGAGCAATGGAGATGGATATATCATGGGCACTGATTATGGAGGAATCATGTGGAGAATTCTGGACAGAAGCTTCCAGACTTCTTTCACCGACCTAGAGCAAGTATAAATAGGCGTTTGGGTTTCTTGGTTGATAGCAGCTGAGAGAGAGCAAAATAAAAAAGAAGCTAAAAAGCTAAAGTCTTCTTGAGAGAAAAAGAGTCCAGCTTTAGTCTTTGGTGGCTAGGTTCCAGTGTGGAATTCTATAGAGTGTGTGCATTAGGCACTTGTACTTTGTCATTTGTATGTTTACTTTAGTAATAATAATAGTGGATTATTATTATTACTTTTGGTTCGCCAATTCGGGTACAAAATTTCAACAAGTGGTATCAGAGCGGTACGACCCAAGACGTGGGAACCGTTGTTGAGGCGTTGTTAGGGATCGTTGCAGGTGCACAGTAGGAGACTGTGAAGCTCGTGTTGGGAGACCAGGCTTACTTGGTGACGTGCACGAAGGCAGTACCAAGTCACAATGGTAGATCCGACAAGCGCATTTGATGGAGTCAGGAGATTCAACAATGGCAATTATAAATATTGGCGAACGTGTATGCAGTCGTACTTAAAAGGACAAGAGTTATGGAATGTTGTGGGTGGTAGTGAGACCACGCCACCGGAAAAAGAGGACATTCAAGCATTCCGAAAATGGGAAGCGAAATCCGGGAAGGCTATGTACGCGCTAAAGATTAGCGTCGAGGACGAACTTTTGAAGCATGTCAAGGATGCACAAACTCCAAAAGAGATATGGGATACCTATGCGGCCTTGTTTTCAAGGACCAATGAGGCTCGTCTTAAGATGCTCGAGAATGAGCTAATGTCGACTACGCAACAAAATCTATCAGTAAGTCAATATTTTCATAAAATTAAATCATTATGTCATGAGATCTCGAAGTTAAATCTAGACTCAAAGATTAACGAGCAAAGAATGAAGAGGATAATCATCCATGGGTTGAGACCCGAGTTTAAGAGGTTAGTTACGGCAATTCATGGTTGGGCCACACAACCATCTCTTTTAGATTGGCCAGCCAAGAAACGCTAGACAAACATACATCTAGGCCTTCAACGCCAAAACCAATGGATTCCGAGGAAGCACTCTTTAGCCACCGAGGTTGCGGAAGGCAACAAGGACGTGTTGCTGCGGGATGGAAAAAGAAAGATGAGATCCAAGAGACGAGCATGAAGGTCCGAGGTACAAAGGATGCTCTCATGCGCAGGGAAAGCAAAACCGAAAAATAAAGATGATTCTCGACTTGATGAGTGGAGACGAACCAATGAATATTACAACTGCGGTTGTAAAGGGCATTTCCTATAAGATTATCCATTCAGGAAGAAGGTTATCGAAGGAAATGCAGTTACCAATAAGATCCCTATGATAGTGAAGAAGAATGGGACATGGAAGCTTCCTTCGCAGATATAAGGATTCATAAAGACGACCCAGAAGAGGAAGAATGGTTTGAGGACCACGCCTACCCAGTTGCTACCGAAGAATGTTGGATTGATGACAACGTGGAAAGCGAAGAAGAGATTGACTTTGACGAAGCTCGATGGTTTGAAGATGTAGCTGACACGGTCAACATTGGATGTAAGGACAGTTTAGACGATAACGACACTTTAAAAGCATTAACAAGCATGGTCGAATTTGGTTCGAAGGAAAAGACACTTGAACTGGCCGACTTGAATTTGGATGATCCAAAGCTCTTAAACGAAAAGAAGCCAAAGATTAAGGGGGAGCAATATCAAGAACACTCGGCACTTGAGCAAGGTATATCCACTACGTTAAAGACTTTACCTATGTCTAACATGTGCTCGTTCGAGATGCCAAGAAGCACAAATGTGAAACACGAACTTGAGGAAGAACTTTGGCTATGACAATGTGCTGACAAAGAAGTTGCTCGCTACGATGGTGTTAGTAATGACTTACAGAAAAAGTCATACCACGACACAAAAGAACAACTCGAGGTTGAAGCTCTTCAAAGAAAACCATTAGTGAAGTTCAAGAAGAGAGAGTCGGCGTTGAGGGGGAGGGTTAGAATCAACACCGACTCACCGGTCGGGAACTTTCCAGAGACTTCTCCATTGATCCCACCCACGTACTCTATCATGGAAGAATCTGGACATTTCAAGAACTCTATTGAAGGCTCCATGGCCACCGCCATTAAAGAAGAACGGGGAAGCTTCCAGACTTGAAGAGTCAACGCCGCCTTGGTAGAAAGATCGGGAAGATGTTGGTAATTTACAAACCGACTTAGACAAAGTATAAATAGGAGATGGGTTTTCCCCAAATGTGTGTAACCTGGAGTGATTTCAGCCGTGGGTAGATTGAGCACTTTTCCTTGTGGGTTATTATCTAGTGTGGTGGTCTTATATTAGTGTCTGCATTAAGCACTTGTATCTTGTCCTTGTGTAAGTTTGCTTAGTAATAATAATAGTGTATTATTATTATTACTTGTCGTTCGCCAATTCGGGTACGAAAATTCAACAGTGAGACCCACGTTTTCATTTAATTCCATAGTCAACAGGTGAGTCTGCAACCATGACTTCAAAGCTGTTGTCTAAGTTAGAATGCATATGAGCGAGAGAATTACCAGACTGCAGGCATGTATAGGCTTCTGATATCTGCATGAATGGAATGTGTCAAGAGTCGTACAAGGAAACACAAACAGGCTAATAGTTACATGAAGCATAACAAAGGATTGGAGATGCTTATTGTGACCCAGATGAGAAAGTCTACCGATCACAAACTAAGCTACCTGGAAGACCCGAATATTTATACTCCCTCCGTCCCTAAATGTTTGTCTCATTTGACTTTTTAGTTGATCTTTGACCATAAATATATGACAATTTAATTATTTTCATGAAATTCTAAAAATTCCTATTGATTCACCATTAATAATATTATCAACAACAACTTTTAAAATTTCATGAACATGATTAATCTCTCATAAATTTGTGGTCAAAGTTCAACAAAAAAGTCAAATAGGACAAACATTTAGGGACGGAGGGAGTACTTGTTAAAGGAGTTGGGTGAATTTGGCTAAACGATATATTGGGCCTACTTTAATCAAATGAACTTAGCTACATGGATGGAATGGTGTAAACATGTTGCATATTGCAAGATATGGGGTTCGTTTACTTTTCCACTATGCAGTGAAAATTGAGCAAAAAGGCATCATTTTTTCAGGCTCTGAAAGCTTACCAATTTGAAGCGACACTCGGCATGAGACTTTTCATGAGTCGGAAAACGATCAGGATGAGTTTCCCAGGCTCTCCTTTTGTAAGCTTCTTTAACCTAGCATAGCATAGCATTATTAATGAGAATTGTCAATCAAAATGGTTGATCAAAATGGTTGTTTGAAAGACGAAAACAAAGTAATAGAATACATAGTCATAGAATTCGATTGTAAAAAAAACCCTAAAAAAGAGGGAAGAACCTGAGAAGGGGTGGGGTGGGAATTAGGAAGAAAGCCAAGCAACGATCGAGCCTCCCAACCTCTCATTTCCCTCCCCCAACCAATCCACGATCGATTCCCGACTTTCTCTTCTAAATAACGGAAGCGAATCTATTACACCTTACTATCCCAATTTTTTTGTTTTTTCGTTAACATTATTATTATTAAAGTAATTTAAACAATAATTTTAGATTAATTAAACTATCCGATAAATATTTAAAACTTGTTATCAGTACATCTTTACAAATATTATTAATAACAAATTTTACCAAAATTTCACAAAAAAACGCATTTTTTTCAAACTTATAAAAAAACGTGTTTTTAGAAGACGTCGACTCTTCCCCTCGCTTGCGGCGCCCAACTTCTTTCTCCCATTCCGCCGCCCCAAGTTCTTCTTCGAATTCACTCCCAACTCTGAATTTGATTCAAGACTTTTCAATTTGAATCATTTTTGTTGATCAATTTTCAGATCTGGAGATTGAAAATTCAATTTAACTCCTCAAATCCGCCTTCTCTATATGGGGATTTAGAATTGATTTTTGAAGTTCTAATTTGAAATCATCATTCATGGATTAGAACAGGAGGGCAGTGGAATCTTACTGGATTAGTATATTCAGCATGAAAATCATTGCGTAAATTCGCAAAAAAAAAATGAGAAAGAGAGAGGGAAAAGGAACCTAAATGAGAAAGAGAGAGGGAAAAGGAACCTGCTTGAGCAAGGAGACGAAAGTAGGAATGTGGGGATTGGGTAGGTCTATACAATCCAGATTTGAAACATTTTCATCCGCAACAACAACAGCTTCTTCTTCTTCGCTCCGATTCGGCTTCCCCATTTCTCTGTTTTTTTTTTCAATTTTTAATTATTGAAGTGTGTTGTCTAAATAATTGCCAGGATTATGGTAAAATGTACCAGTGCACATCTAAAAAAGTGTCAGTTAAAAGCTCTCTTTGTCCATAAACTCAGTGCCAGTGCATGTGTAACAAAGTGCCAGTGCCAGTGTAAAAAAGTGCCAGTGTTAGTGTAATAAAGTGCCAGTGTTAGTGTATCAAAGTGCCGGTGTTAGTGTAAAACAAGTGCCAGTGTTAGTTTAACAAAGTGCCAGTGTTAGTGTAATCAAGTGTCAGTGTTAGTTTATAAACAGACATTTAATATACCTACACTGACACTTTTTTACACTGGCACTTTGTTAAACTGACACTGACACTTTTTACACTGGCACTTTGTTACACATGCACTGGCACTTTGTTTACACTGGCACTTTGTTACATATGCACTGACACTTTTTTACACTGGCACTTTGTTACACATGCACTGACACTTTGTCACAATGACATTTTGTTAAACTAGCACTGGCACAAACGGGAAAAACAAAACACGTTTTTCCTAAGTGACAGAAAAAACTAATTTTTTATAAGACCAACTCACAATTTTTAGATACTCATTCGAATAATTAAATTAACCTAATATTATTACTCAAAGTGAACGACAAAAAAAAATAGAAAGATATTATATTACATTGCAATGCTCCCCTCCTTAAATAATAAATTTATCCCTATATTTATTTACTTATTATATACTCCCTCCTTCCCGCCAATATCCGCACACTTTCCTTTTTTTGGGCGTCCCGCTAATATCCGCACACTCCCAAAAAGGAAACTTTATATTAATAAAATATTCACCATACCCCACTCATTCTCTCTCCTACATTATTTTAATACTCACAACACCATTATAATTTATTATTCCCTCCACTCATTCTCTCTCCACTCATTCTTTTACACTCACAACATTTTATTAAAATATCATATTCCTTAATTCTCGCGCAAACAGTGTTAGTGCGGAACTTAGCGGGACGGAGGGAGTATATATTTTTAGATACAATAATTTAAACTAAATTGTTGGGAATGGGGGATGAATCATCTTCCCTTTCTATGGAAAAAAAGGAGGGTATCATACTAATTATTGTTTTTGGTGCTTTTCAAAGAACGACTTTCATTTCCATTTCCATTTCCAAAATGATGAAAGATGAATAATGATAATGCATCTCTCATTAAAAAAAAAAAAAAAAAAAAAAAAAAAAAAAAAACCAAACAAACCTTGAAAATAGAAATAACAAAATTTTACCAGCCAAAACTGTTCCAGCAAGTCGCGATTTATATTCTGAAACCATCTTAGTGAAATGCTGAAGCAAAACATAAGAAGGAGAAAAAAAAAAACTGCAAGTTACATATGCAGGTTGCTGCAGAGTACATTCTTCATACCTAAATCCCATACGCTCCAGATTCCTAAAATTCAAAATCATCACTTTTACATGACATAGTTCTTCGTTCTAGTACTTGATCTGAGAAAAACTCGCCAACCTCACAAGTTTGTTGCTAGAAGAAGGCACATGATGTTGAAACATAGTTGCTAAAATTACCAGGTTCTCACCCAGAAATGAAGCATCAAAACTCATGACCATGTTTTGATGCTGCAACTTAAAAAAGAAACAGAATAAAAAAAGACAAACGAAATCTTCACCCGTTGATTCTCAACCCAAGCTTGCTAATATCTGAAAGAGACCTGCCTTCAATTAACATTCATTGCCACTCTTACCATAATCTCCTCTTACCATTACATGATCCCCAACGACCCCTTTTATGTTGAATCAAGCATCCTTTCTAGTACTTGTGTTACTTTCTGGAAGGGTTATAGTAATTGGTTGCCATCCCACGTGAGGACTTGTAATCCATCGCTTTGTAGTATTTACCATATTCAGAATCTGGAGTACTTCCCCTAATGCAAACTCTTCTAAGCACATCCTTTTTAAGACGAGAGCTGCTTCATACCTGTACACCATGTGATATGATATAACAGCCAGTTCCATACAAAAATATACAAGTTCACAAACACAAAGCAGCCAATAACTCCATAAAAAGTTTTACCTGCATTCAGAAGACATTATGGCTGAACGTCCAGCTGATGAAATTAGAAATGCTTGAATCCTGTCCCATATTGTTTTTGGATATTGATTAGGATTGCCACCAATAGGGTTGATGCACTTCCATAGTCTCTCAATCCGACCAACATACAGCTGCACTGCACCTAAATTTTGCTTCACTATCATTTGCTGCTCCACTGCATATTCCACGGCCGTCTTAACATCAATATTCCGGTGGTTTGGATGACTATAACGGATACAATCAGCTATATTTGCTTCAGTGGGCATCATTTTTTCCTGCTTGAGAGTATCTAAAGCAAGTAGGATAACCCCCATAAGTCCTTGAACATATTCAGTGGGCTGTTGGCTTCCGTGGCTTGCCCGGGTGCCACTACTAGAAACGCTCTTAGAGATGCTTGTATTAGGCTTTTGTCGACCTGCATTGGGTGATTCTGTGGTTGTTTGTTTGAATTCTTCGGCAGTACGTTGATAGAATTCTGAAGTAGTTTGTTTTAACTCAGCTCCAGTTCGTTGATGGATGATAGAAGAGCTCTGAGAGTAATTTGGGTACTGAGACATACCAAGCTTACCAATGCCAATGTCAGGCACCTTTTCGAGAGGCATAGAGGAACCTATAGGACCATTGGGTCTGGGCTGCACTGGGGGAAAATAGCTCCGAGAATTCTGTTTAAGTAAGCTATCCGGAGCAAAACCAGGTCGAGGTAAATCATAATGGTTGAGTTGATTTCCTATGACATTACTATTGCAGTTGTTTCCAGCAGGTTCAAAATTCCCAGGAAAGATATTGGGATTAGGCTTAATTGAAGATACTGCGGGCTCACTGGCACTAAAAAACTCATGGGGAGCTTTCTTAAACTCCTTTACAGGTTCACATTCTTGTTTGCGAGAATTATCAATGCCATTTCTTTCTTGAATCCTTATAGGTGTACTTGAAGCTCTTGTGATAACGGGTTGACCCGGGGGGTTTCGTACATACTTTCCTTTCTCACCAAGCTTTCCAGGACTAAAGAACTTCGGATTTCCAAGGGTTGAACTTTCAAGGTTGGACTCAGAAACTGAACCATGTAGAATATCAGGGTTGGGTATGCTGTTGTTTCTAGATAGTTGCGATTGTTCAGAGGTAGTAAGTGGGGATCCTCCAGTAACAAGTCTTGACCACTGCCATACACTCTTTGCCGCTGCAACGAGTGCAGCAGAGGCTTGAAGGGGTTGTGCTAGAAGAATATTATATCTTCGCATGCGTAATTGGTGGAGTGCATTTGAAAAATCCCTGTCACCAGAAATCAGCAAATAATTTGCCGGTGCAGGATTATCAACAGCCCAAAACAGCATATCAACTAGAATTTTTTTGTCGCTAGCATCTTTTACACCTGCTCATATAAATATATTAGTAAAAAGTATTCACATAATAGAACAACTACTCCATTACTTTAAACTTCAAAGTCAAGATTAATTCTCAGTTTTTTATTTTCACAAGGGTATATCAACTGATTGAAAATATTCCAACTGATTTACAACTCTAATTCATCATCAGTTCAAGGCAGCAAATACTGAAAGAAACTTTAGCATGAGAAAAATTCTTGGTGCATGAAGAATATAGGAAAAAGTGCACAAACAAAAAAAAATCACTTAACTATTGCAATTATGGCCACTCAGCTATCTTTTTGGTACATCGATTTTTTTGTACTACGTGTCACTTTCACTAAAGACATCCATTATTTTTAAGGATGAAATAAGGAAAAACATGGTATTTTAAATTAAAAAAATAAAGGTACAATGTGTGAAATCGTAAAGTGAAAGGTGAAGTAAAACTAATAAAAGGGTCTCTTTTTTAATTTTATACTCCCTCCGTCCAATAATAAATGTCGCATTTGACTTGATAACGTTTTTAAATAATTTTCTTTACTTGTTTGTACATATCTTGTACCATGGTAAAATTACCCTAAAACTACTTCCTTATTTAAAAATGCGGCATTTATTTTAAGACGAAGTAAAAAGGGAAGTGCGACATTATTTATGGGACGGAGGGAGTACATTTAACCCATCATAATCATGCTCCTGCTATAATATCACTTTCCTCCCTTCCCCACGGGCCCCACCCAACATTGTCTACTACCTCCTCTATCAAGCTCTGGCCCCCTTGCTCTCACTGCCGACGTTCCTCCAAATCTCCAAGGCCATGATCGGCCCTCCTTTCTGTCTCACGGTCTCACATCGAAGTCTCCCAGGATCCGACCAAGTCTCATGAACCCTAACCGACCCTCATCTCATCCGGCGTGCAACCTAAATTCAAGGTTCTCCTCCACCACTCCACTTCTAACAATGGCGAACTTGGTCCCCCTTCGTTGACTATGGTCCGACACTCTTGTTCTCCTATGTCACCGCCTTCCGACCCACTCTCTCCCTCTCGACGGCAGCGCATCGTCCTCTCTCTCTCTCTGACAACCCGCTCCAGCCAAATCTCTTGACTGCACTCATTTATTGCAGCTGAAGCACTCCAATTTCACAAGCTCCCTCTCAATTGCACCAAATTTCTACTAAAAGAACACTCCAACACAATTTTGGAGTTTGGGTTTCTAGTTCTGTCCACAATTCATTATCCAAATTCTATTACAGTCGAGCCATAACCCGGAATCAACCATCTCAAATTCAAAGTTCTTAGTTTCAACATCAAAACAGTAAGTAGAGTTGTCATTCAGTTTGTGTGTAATAGGTGTTATGAGTTTGATGTTTGAGGGGATTTCATTTGTGTTATGGAATTTGGGTTTGAAGCCACCATTGTAGCCCTCTGTCGAGCTCTATCTCTCAATTCGAGTTTGGTAGTGGAGTTTTTATGGTATCAGTTGAATTGAAAGCTTTGTATGGGCGTCGACATTTCAAGATTGGTGGTGTTATGTTCGATGGCCAGATTTATGAGAGGTGGTAGATTGTGGTGTTGGACGGGGTGGTGAGGGAAGGGATATGATGCCTGGAGAAAACAAAGTAGCAAATGGAGCATCACATAAGTGAAAGAGAGAGAGAGAGAGAGAGAGAGAGAGAGAGAGAGAGAGAACACAAGACCAGATTCATACATGGGATGAAAGATGACTGAACTCGTAACTGCGATTGAAACCACTACCTAAAAATTAAACACAAGGAAAATTCGAAATAAGACCTGTCCCTAACGGAAACTGGCAGGCTCACTAAACCCTAAACCTTAAAATCTAATGTTTACTCATATAAACAGTCACTCTTCTGAAAGTTTACCTAGCAGCCACCTAGTAGGGCAGCATCCTCGAAAAGCATGCTAGTCAAAAACCATCTCATTTTGCCTGAGGCCCGGTTGGGGGAGACGGACCATGGTAGCTATCTTATAGAGACTGAGAAATCAGACATGATGAAAGCCCCAACTCAACAAACACTATACTCCCACGTGATCATGCTACAGTGAGATGCTGGGATGCTGACAGAGTTGGTTTGCTTAGCCACAAGCATGAATAACAAAAGATCTGAAAACGTGAACCTGCCTATTGAGGCTTTTCAATTGATACAAGTTCCTGAATGTTCAGTAAATCTTTAACTCCTCATATACACGGTTCATTAGAAATTTCGTATTGTGAAGCAGATACAAGTATCAAAACAGAAGAACGGCAATGACATAACATCCTTATCACAATCATCACATGCAACTCGCTTCTAAGGAGCAATTATCAAGGAGTTCACAGTGAATGCTCCCTTGAGACACCATCAAATCCAATAGTTGTTTCTTTAAAAACGATTGAGTGATGATAAATTTAGCTTCCATCAAAATGCAATAAACTTGCAAAGACAAAGTGAAGGCACGGAGATTCAAACTAACCAGATGATAAGATATGATCTTAATCTTGCAATCCCAACATATATCATCTCAGATTGTTACTCAATAGACTCAAAACAGTATACTTATATAATACAGTTATAATCAGCTCTAGCATCCTACAGAGTTCATGTACTAACTGCTGCTAACTCTAAATCATACGGTAAATTTTATCATATGGCTTCGGTCTAGAAACCTTAATCACTACACATAGATGCATCCTTGAAGATTTGAGGAGATTAGCAGAGATTATCTAGATTTTCTCATTTGCATTTTATTGAGATTAAGATTTAATGTTTGAAATTTTTCATACTAAGCTTTACATTTGGACTTCGCTTCAATAACTTATCCTGTTTAGCATTTAGATAACAAACATATATACCTAGTGGTAAATAAAAATGATGAGCTGTAGACAAAAAAGGGATGTACTAGTTACTTTGGGGTTATGATTTCCTCAAATGATCCTTGCATTTGTTTTGATTAATATCCATTTTTGTTACTGATTCATTTTGGGACTAAGGGAGAACTTTCAAATGATGCATTACAATTTATGGCCCAATAAGCAATCACCAGATGAGAACTGTTTGGTCAATGCACAAAAACAAGGTTGATAATAACCATAAAAAATAAATGCATTTAACACCTAAAGTTACAATCAATTTGTAATGCACTTAAATATACGAATCTATATATCTTAAGAAAAAAACAGAGAACAAACAGTTGAAACAACAGATAAATTATAACCCTAATAAGTTGAAGAAGCTTGAAATGGTACAAGTAGAGAATAATGATTGGAATTGAATTGGAGATACAGAAATAATACCGGCAGGGACGTGATTAAGAGCGATGCCGGTGCTAGATAGGGCTTGTTGAACGGAAGGGGGAATGCGATTGGTGTCGCCGTAGGAGGAAATGGATACCGGGCCACAGTAATTAAGGTTAACTAGGGCAGAAGTGATGTTTTGAGCGATGGAGTGTGGATCGGAACCTTTAGGAACATGACAGTTTTCTATATCCCACCACACCGAGGTCTTGGCCGTCGAGTACTGCGGCTCTGCCATTACTAACTCCGGCGTGGCCATCGCACTCTCACTCGTTTGGTTCGATCAACAAAAGGCGCATACGGTGGAATTGGTTTTGTCAATTTTTTTCAAGTAAAATCATACTGCTCGGCGTGTCCGTACTCATACCGGTACCCGGAGGGTAGTAGCTCCTCGATTAGCCGCCTTTGCAAACTGCCGATTTTGCGTTAGAATGTGAGGGTTTTAAATAATACGGAATAAGAAATGCCCGCTCTCTTCTCTTGTACGGACACAGCTTCCATGGAGTATTTATTTTTGGGTCTGTATTTGATTATTGAGCTTTTTCGTTTAACTATTCTGATGCGATCGTATAAAATGGATTGTGCCCAAAGTATTAGGGATCGGGTCCATTAGCTCGTAATGGGCCGATCCACTATACTTGGGCCATATAAGAGGATTGTGGCAGCGTGCGACATTAATGATGAGGGAGCGACATTAACGGAGTGGGCAACGCGAACTAAAATGAGGCAAATGTAAGAAGGCGCGTGAGGGTACGGTTTTGCGAGCAATAGGGCCATGCGAGAAACATGACTGAGCCGTGGCAGACCTTATGAATGTGGGTATAAGGGGAGTATGTTTTCTGCGGAATATCTGGTTTAGGGCGACATTCAGGATGTCGCCCCCTTTTCTCGGATTGTCGCCAATCCGACATGGGTCCCTGAGCGTTACCAGGACACCATTTCGATTGTCGCCTGCATCTCTAACCCTAAAATATTGATGATGGATGATTGATATGACAAGGTGAATAGTGAAATCCCACTAACTTGAGGTTGGTTGGGGATCCTTCCTTGGATGATTGACAAGTGTCCCCCCATGTGCCTTGAGGTTGGTTGGGGATCCTTCCTTGGATGATTGACAAGTGTCCCCCCATGTGCAAGGCACATGGGGGGCTTGGGAGTATATAAAAGGTGAATAGTGTCATTTGCATGGTATGTCAATCCCTCTCTACTTTCTCTCTCTAAGTTTCCATTGATAACCTTACCACCTTGATCATCTAACCTCATTCTCACGCCGGAGGGGGTTCGCTGGAGTCACCCCCGGCTTAGTTGACGTGTGTTCTTGTGTGTAGGCGACCACTCAAAGAGGAAGCAGCCGAAGTATCCTCAACATTTCAGTTCCTGTGCAACCAAGATTTCTTATGACAGCATCAGTTGGTTCCGTTGCCGGGACCTGAAATCTTCTTCTTTGTTTGGTTGTTTAGGGTTTGTGGTTGACAGAAGATCACTGTCAGTGCTCTTGTTGCTGGGTTTGTGTTTTTAGGGTTCAGTGTTCTTGGTGTTAGTCCAGAAGTGGTTTCAGAGATGGTTGTGTTGGGTGTTCAGTTGTTGTACCTCAGTTCGTGATCGTTGATAAGCCCAGAAAGTGCCCAGAATGGGTCAAGAAAAAAATACCCAGGCGAAGGATACTCAGAATCTGGAGTTGGAGACCCCTAATCGCAAGGATACCCGCAAGGAAAGATCAGGAACTGTGCGGGAAGGTGAGGTTCATACGACTGAGACGGATTCGGCGGTTAGGAGCGCAAGGAGGCGAGAAGATAGAGAGCGAGAAAAGAGGAGCAGGGAAAAGCTGGAGAGCAAGATCCCGTTCCATAAAAAACCGATAGTGCCAGGGCCGAGGCTGAACAGCTAAGGAAGGAGAATGAATATATGATGAAGGTTCTCGCGAACAATGAGAGATTGAAAAAGATGGGTCAGGCACCCACTGTGATCCCGCCAGAGTTGTCAGTTGAAGTTGATGGGCAGGATAGGGGAAGGCGAAATGCCAGTCGGAGTGCGTCCAGGAGGGATGGTGGGCGAGCGAGGGACATGCCGCCGCCCGAAAGTGCGGAAAGAGATCATAGACGGCGAGATGGGGAAAGAGCGAGATCCGAGGGCGCTGGGTTTAAGAGGAGGCGCATAGATCCAGATGAGGAAAGGAGGATTTACCACAAATCGGGGAACTCGCGTGAAGACTCGTATTATTTTGGATATGAAAGTGAAGAGGGGTCAACCGCAGACAGGGATTATGTGCCAAGCCGCTCAAGGTATTCGGATGTTGAGGTTTATGAAGAAAGGTCCCAGAGGTCAAGGCGTTCTGATAGAGCTCGGCGGGATGAGCTGTCATCGCGCGATAGAGATCGCAGACGACGTCAAAGGGAGGATAGAGATAAGGAAAAAGAAAGGGCTAAAGTCGCAGAAGCTGAGAAGTTGGCAGAAGCAATTAAGGTTGCCGAAGCTCTGAAAGCCGCAGAGGCAGCTAAAATCACCGAGCAGGAGAATGCTAAGAAAAATGAAGATGAAAAATGGAAACAAGAATTGGCAGAAATGGCAAAACTAGTGAAAGAGTTAGAGGCGGGAACCAAGCCCCCAGAAGGGAAAGGTTCCTATTTAGCCCCATTTGCGAAAAACATTCAGATTGCCGCCCCTGACCCTGCTTTCCGCATGCCAAATTTGCCAAGTTATTCTGGGGTTTCAAGGGCGAACACTCACATTGGAGGATTTGAGGTAACTTTGTCTCTGTTGACTAAAAATGAAGCAGTAATCTGCAAGGCGTTCGCAAGCACTCAGGCCGATCATGCTTTAGAGTGGTTTTTGGCCCAGCCGGCGGAGTCAGTGCTTGGGTATCAAGATCTTAAGAATAAGTTTCTGGCGAGATTCAGTGGGTCAGAGCCCACTCGCTAAAAACCGAGTCAGGCAAAATGAAAATGTAATGAAGGGGAGAGCATTTTGACTTTCACTGATAGGTTTATGGGAGTTGTAAATCGGATTGCCTATGTCAGTCAAAGCGAGATCATTATGCTATTTAATTCAGGATTGTTGCTTGGGCACTTGAAAGCGGAATTTTGTATGCGATTGCCTAAGACTACTGGCGAGTTGTATGAAAGGGTTAGAGCATATTGCAGTGGTAGTAAGGAGGAAGTAGTAAAGGTCGCCCCGCCGGCAACAGGTTCTGGTAAGAAGAGTGCTAAAGAAAGAATAGAGGTTGTGAAAGAGGAAACCAAAGGCGAGAAAGGAGGTCGCAGCGGGAATCGCACTGGTGGGGGCAGGAGTGGCCGTAGACGAGGCCAGGATCAGGGAAGGATGATTAAGTTTAGTAGGCTGAATACTACTTTGGGCGAGATCTTGAGAAAAGAGGAATTCCCAGAGCCGTATCCCATCAGAGAAGGTTCTTATGCGGCCCGTGATCCAAACAAGTATTGCGACTTTCATAAGGATAAGGGGCATAGTACGGACGATTGCTACAATTTGAGAAGGCTAGTGCAGGGAAAAATTGATGCTGGCGAGTTCAAACAATACCTGGAAGGGAGTAAAGCGCGAGATGAATGAGTGCGACAAGAGAGAGCATTGGATCGAAATGTTGTTGATGTGATTCAGGATCCGTTGCCCAGTGTCGCTCAGTTGGATAATCAAATCATGATGTTGTCGCACAGCTTCGACATCCCTCCGTTTGTCGCTAGCGAGGACAGGGTGATTAGTTTTTCGAGAAGTGAGCTGGCTGCTACAAAGGGCCATGGAAACCAACCAGTGATCATCACCATCTGTTCGGGAAACAATGTAGTGCATCGCGTGATGGTGGATTCAGGAGCGAGCAGGAATGTTTTGTATTATGAGGCTTTCAAAAGGATGAATTATACTGATGCGAACTTGGTGCCCTACAAGGGATATCTAGAGGGATTTACAAATCATTCAGTCAAGGTTAAGGGGACGATTATGTTGGAGGTAGAGATCGGCGAAGGTGAGCAGGCGAGAAGTGAGCAAGTGGAGTTTATGGTGATTGATCTGGTTTCCGCATACAATGCTATAGTTGGAATTCCTTTTCTGTTAAGTTTTGAGATGGTTCTTTCTATCCCACATCAGAGAGTGAAATATCCGACTCCTGGGGGCGTGGGTTGTCTGAAGAGTGAAGCAATTACAGTGGCGAGAAAGAAGAAAGAAATGATCAAGGCCAAGGGGGCTTCCACTAGTTCGATGACGACAAAGTCTGATTCTCGCCAGCTGAGGATTAACATGATTGAATTTGTGGAGACTGAGGATGACTGGGTAGTAACTGAAAGTATGAAGAATGGCACGGCTTTGGTTGTCGCAGGGGTGAATGATGAGGCAAAGCGAGATGAGATGATAGTTATACGACAACCTAATTGTGTAAACGCTGAACAGAATGTCGCAAGAGAGTTGGATCTCGGTATGGAAGTCGTGAATGCGAGGCCAAGCCTGAGTTACGTTGGGGCTGTTCAGTTTATTCAGATGAAAGAGCCCAGAATTGAGGAAATAATGGTAGAAGACATTGTCGCTGAGTCTGATGAGGATTGTGAAACCGTGGAGGTTGAGGATAAAAATGGGCGGCCTACAGGCAACACGTTCAATAAGAGAATAAGGGCAGAGAGAAAGCGGAGAGGCAAGTTGGGCCTAGTCTGATGGTAGAAAGGATAAGGCCGCCTGATTGTTGGCTTTTGTATGTTGATGGCTCGTCATCGAAAGAAAGGGGCGGGGCGGGAATCACCCTTACCTCGCCTGACGAAGAGGTCAAGTATGAAAAAGCATTGAGGTTTAACTTTAATGTTTCAAATAATCAAGCTGAGTACGAGGCATTGATTGCCGGGGTGGAGTTGGCTCGAGATATGGGGTTGACCAAGATAGCGATTCATTCAGACTCCCAGTTGATTGTTAATCAAGTGAAGGGCGATTATGGAGTTTTGAGTGCTGTCTTGGTGAAATATTGCAATTTGGCGAGAAACCTGTTGAGAGGGTTCGAATTTTGGGAGTTGGTTCAGATTGACAGGGCTGATAACTCGCGTGCGGATGAGTTGAGTAGGTCGGCGGGATCTGAGGTGCAAGGTTCAGCTAGCGAGCCACTATTAGAATATGTAGATGTACCGGTAATCAACAGGCCGCTTGTTTCAGAGATTGGCGATGCCGAGAAGGATTGGGTCGTAGAGATGAAGGAATTCTTACTTACAGGAGAGTTGCCGCCTGATGAGGAGAAGGCGAAATTGATTAAGGCGACATCACCAAGGTTTACAGTTCAGGACGGAGTTGTGTATAGGAGATCTTTCTCGAGGCCGTTAATGAGGTGTGTTGAGCCGAATATGGTACAGAAAGTATTGTTTGAAATTCATGAGGGCATATGTGGAGGCCACCCTGGAGCGAGAACGCTAGCTGATAAGATATTATTTCATGGATACTATTGGCCAAGTTTGAGGAGAGATGCCGAGGCATATGTGAAAAAGTGTGAGAAATGTCAGAGATTTGGCAACATTCCTAGGCAACCCGCCACGGAGCAAACTCCTATAGTGCCGACTTGGCCATTCGACATGTGGGGAATCGACTTGATAGGACCTTTTCCAAAGGCCAAAGGTGGTTGTCAACATGTGGTTGTCGCAGTGGATTACTTTACTAAATGGACAGAGGCAAAGGCGTTAGCGACAATCAGTGAGGATCAAGTTATCAAGTTCGTACAAGAGAATATTTGGTGTAGATATGGGGTCCCCAGAGCAATCATCTCGGATCATGGTACTCAGTTTGGGAAGAAGTTTTCGGCAGAATGTGCAAGGGTTAATGTTAAGCATTGGATGTCGGCAGTGTATAGGCCACAGTGCAACGGCCAGGCAGAAGCGGCAAACAAGCAAATCATTGTCGCCTTACGCAAAAACCTTGAAGGAATAGGAGGAGCATGGCTCGAGGAATTGCCTATTGCTTTGTGGTATGTGCGAACTACCGTCAAAGGATCAACAGGGGAAACCGCTTTTGCCCTTACGTATGGATCAGAGGCTATGGCGCCTGCCGAGATGGCATTGCTGACGTATAGGGTTGCTTACTATGATGAGGCGAGAAACGGGCAAAGGCGGTGCAATGATCTAGATTTGATTGATGAAAAGAGAATGTACGCGAGAATGAAGATGATCAACTACAAGCAAAGGATGAAAGCCCAGCATGATAAGCGAGTTAATAAAAGATCTTTTAATGTCGGAGATTGGGTCTTGAGGAGTGCGGAGGTGACTGGAGCCAAGCCAGGATTCACCAAGCTGAGCGAGAAGTGGGAAGGCCCATTCCAAATATCGAGTGTCGTGCGGGAAGGGACGTATAAGTTACGAAAACAGGATGGTGAGGAGCTGAAAAATGCTTGGAGCGTTGATCATCTCAAGCGATTCTATCAATGAAGCCGCAGCGACCTTATTTTGTTCCCTTTTGATTGTTTGCCATAGATCACAAAAGTTGTATAACTTTTTCTTATTGTTATTTTGATTGTCGCTAAGGAGGGGAAGTTATGTAAAATTTGTTGATCTGATGGCATGTAAATTTGTATATATTATGAAAGTAATGGCGGGAGGTACATTCAACGCGATTGTCGCGAAGTTAGTTACTTGTAAAATGCTGATGACTTTCCTCTTTGTTGATGATTGCATGAACCGGTGCGGGAAGAAAAAGAGGTTGCCGCTAAAGCTGGGAGGTTGCGGCCAAGAGGTTGCCGCTAAAGTTTGAAGGTTGCGGCCAAGAGGTTGCCGCTAAAGCTGGGAGGTTGCGGCCAAGAGGTTGCCGCTAAAGTTTGAAGGTTGCGGCCAAGAGATCTCCGTTAAAGCTTGAAGATGGATGGCTAAAGCTTGAAGATGGATTGCGAAAGCTTGGAGAAAGGGGCGGTGCCTTGGAGATAGTGGTTCCTTGGCACCAAACCTTGCGACCTGGAAGAGTGAAATGCCAGGCGCGGCGACCTAGAAGAGCGAAATGCTAGGCGCCTAGAAAAGTCCCAGCTTTTTTATGGGCGAGAAAGGGGCGGTGCCTTGGAGATAGTGGTTCCTTGGCACCAAACCTTGCGACCTGAAAGAGTGAAATGCCAGGCGCGGCGACCTAGAAAAGCGAAATGCTAGGCGCCTAGAAAAGTCCCAGCTTTTTTATGGGCGAGAAAGGGGCGGTGCCTTGGAGATAGTGGTTCCTTGGCACGAAACCTTGTGACCTGGAAGAGTGATATGCCAGGCGCGGCGACCTAGAAGAGCAAAATGCTAGGCGCCTAGAAAAGTCCCAGCTTTTTTATGGGCGAGAAAGGGGCGGTGCCTTGGAGATAGTGGTTCCTTAGCACCAAACCTTGCGACCTGGAAGAGTGAAATGCCAGGCGCGGCGACCTAGAAGAGCGAAATGCTAGGCGCCTAGAAAAGTCCCAGCTTTTTATGGGCGAGAAAGGGGCGGTGCCTTGGAGATAGTGGTTCCTTGGCACCAAACCTTGTGACCTGGAAGAGTGAAATGCCAGGCGCGGCGACCTAGAAGAGCGAAATGCTAGGCGCCTAGAAAAGTTCCAGCTTTTTATGGGCGAGAAAGGGGCGGTGCCTTGGAGATAGTGGTTCCTTGGCACCAAACCTTGCGACCTGGAAGAGTGAAATGCCAGGCGCGGCGACCTAGAAGAGCGAAATTCTAGACGCCTAGAAAAATAATATGCATATAGACAACGACTTCAAGTCGCCTCGTGGAGGAACCCGAAAAAGAAAGGCGATTGTCGCCAAATAAAAAGTTATTCACAATGTATGTCGCCTGTGATTCTAGCAATGGAGTAAGGCTGCCTAAAGACAAGCCTCACTCTTTTGGAGGGAGTAGTATGTATATAGATAAGAGAAAGGGAAGAGAGTCTTCGATGAACTATCGAAGCAAAATTGGCGACATTTCAAAGGTAAATTTAGAGCAAGTAACAATAAACAGAGCAATGGCAACAAAGATATGGAGTCGAAGTCGCACCGCGACATTCAAATAGTCAAAATAGGCATCAAGGAGCACTCATGACAATCAAAGTCAAAGCAAGTCGCTAATAGCAACATCTAAATTATTAGAAAGCAAAATGTTAAAAGAACCAGACATAGAGGCAGAAGATAAAGGAAAGTGCATGCCGCAAACCGCGACATCACGATAAAGTATTGATTCGCAAACCGCGATCCCAAAAGCAATTCAAAATATTCAAGTCACAAACCGTGACAACATACCAAAAAACAAATTTCAAGTGTTTAAGTCGCAAACCGCGACATCCCCAAAAAACGAGAATACTAATGTTTAAGAAAGCTGAAAAGTAAATTGTTCGATGCAAGCCAAAATAAATTGTTTTAAAGAAGCCACAGTTATCAAGGAGCAGATGGTTGGGTCTCGCTGGTGGTGGTCCTGGCGGCACGAAGAGCTGCACGGGCGGCATCCTTGGCGTTCTTGAGGGCTTTGCCTTTCTCGCCAATCAAGTCCACCCACATCGACAAGGCATCGTCATCAATCAGAGCAGGAGGGTTCCAGACCGGCTTACCTAGGAGCTTGTCTTCTGCAGCCAAGGCGTTAAGCTCGCCATCCTCATAAGGAACTATGGAATGGTCGCGGCGGCAAAAGTCACTATAGATCTGCTCTGATCCCCACTTGGCGATAAGCTCAGGAGTAATGGCTAGGATTTCCTCAGAGCTAGCCGCTGCTGCCCGCATGACATGGAGTAAGGCCTTGTCGTACATGTCCATGGCGTCACTCTCCGCCTTCTCATTGTTGGCGGCAATCTCTTGGATTAAGTCAGCATTGGTTGTCGCCTGGGCTAGATTATCCGCCTCTAGGGCTTGAACCTTCTCTTCCAGCGCAAGTTTTTCTGAGGAAATCTCTTTGGCTTTGTCTTCGGCTTCCAAGGCTTTGTCCTCACTAGCCTTAAGTATCGCAGCCGCCTTCAACTTTTCGCCCTGGAGTTTCGCCAGCTCTCTTTCCATCTCCCCACACCTATTCTTGTATTTTTCCTTATCAGCCAAAGCTCGCTTGCGAGCTTTATCCATCTTCTCAGACTCACGAGCCGCAATCTTGCACTTGTCTCTAAACCCGCGCAGAGTACTCGCTATTGTGAATGTGTGCCCCAAATTTTGTGTATTGGAAATTCACGCGAGTTTGAAGACATCCGGTTTAATTTGAAAAACGGAGTCGCCACGCCATTTTGATTACCTCAAAACTTTGAAAAAAAGGTTTTATGGGTTCGGAGGTTAAGTTACCCCTTGGGAAGAACGGATCGTCGTTCACCCAAGGTGCCTTGCCGGAGCAAGTCTCCCAAGATTTCATTAATCGTGCTTGCTTGCGTGCTTTCTTGTGTGCATGTGTTTGAAAATAGGGGGAGGGAATGTCCCAAGTTGTCTTTCGGACGTACAAACCATTTATTGGTTGTCGCTCGGGATTCCTTGGATTTTTATGTATTCGGGATTATGATCCCGTCCTCATCTTGGACTTGTGATCATTGCATTTTAACCTCGAAACTTTGCATGATCGAGAGAATGACTCCCTTTATAGTCAAATATGAGGTTCTTTAGAAAGGAATGTCCTTAGCCCATCAATCCTACGCTTTAAGACGGTCGAGCTCATATAGATGCTTCATACTCGTCTTAAGCGATAATTGGAGATATAGGGTTCAAGGTTGTCCCTTTCTAAAGAGATTATGAAACCTTTTATGGAAGAAACGATATAAAGATAAGATCTTTTACACCGGTCCGTTCCAAGGTTGCTAATGGGGATATGGGGGAATGCATGTAAAAAATGACATTTTTAGTGAAAAGATGACATTTTTGGGTTGCAAAGGATGCATTTGATTTAAAGAAATGATCTTTATTTGCAAAGGATGCAATAAGACATGATTTTTATGCAAAGGATGCATTTTTATAAAGAAATTGGGATTCAAATATGCAAGTGATGCATAAAGATTACATTTTGAAAAGCATAGGATGCTAATTTAGGATAAAGATATGATCTTTAATGCAAAGGATTCATGAAAAAGGATTTTATGTGCAAAGGATGCATTTTTATGATAAAGACTTGATCTTTATATGCAAATGATGCATAAAGATGATATTTTTATGTAAAAATAGGGTTTTTAGGTGCAAAGGATGCATGAAGGTGGCATTTTTATGTAAAAATAGGGTTTTTAGGTGCAAAGGATGCACCTTTGATCCAAAAGATTACATCTTTAATGGCAAGGGATGCCTAATGCATGCAAAAGGGGGAAATGGGGTATAAAGATATGATCTTTAACTATGAATGCCAAGTCCCAAGCAAAGATAATAACAAGATATGAAATGCAATGAGCAATTAAAGCAATTAGGATGCAAGTTTAGGGAGTGAGAGGTTACCAATGGTGGCCTTTTCTTCTTTGGGTGGAGCTAGGTGGAAGGACCAACTTCTAGATCTTCAAGGAGGAGGGAGGAGGCTTCTTGGCACTCTTTTGGCTTCCTAACTTCGCAGCATTTGCTTGAGTGTAGTGTATTGTGTAGTGGTTGGTGATATTGTGTATGTTGTTGTTGTTGAAATGGGTAGAGGAGGGCTCTATTTATAGGCAGTCTGAAAATAGCTAATGAAGCTGTGCGGCCAGAGACCCTTGGCTAATGCAGCCGTGCGGCATTATCCCTTGTGACTCAGCATGTTTCTAGAATCATGCAAGGTGGCAAATTCTAGAACATTTCCTAATTAAGAAAAACGTGTTTCTTAATTAGGAAGCTTCCCCTTCAGCCCTTAATTGTTTTGGAACAGTTCCGGAATATTTCCGGAACACTAGGAAGGTCCGGAGAATTATCGGGAAACTTACCGAAATTGTCGGGAAATTTAACCGGAAGGCATGAGCCAGATTTGGGTACTTACAGAAGCCCCTCGGCAACGTCACTTGCAGGGCGAGTAGGGTTGTCGATAGAAAAGGATCCGATATGGCGAATGCCGAGACGGATTGAGAGACCGAGGTGGTCGAGTGGCTGAACCTCTAGGAGGCTACCTACGTATCCCGAGTGGGAATCAAGCCAGGCCGTAGTTCTGAAAAGATCCGTTGAGGAATAGAGAAGAGAAAACTGGTCTCTTGTTGGGGAAATAGCAGAGAAAATGACCTAGGAGGTCAAGCAATTGATCCTACTGGGGATATGCTAGAAGTGACCGATGTGGTCGGATGTAAAGACCTTTATGAGGGGCTACTTCATCACTGAGGAGTGACGAAGGAATAGGATGATCAAAGTGGTCGGATGGCTGGACCTTTTATAAAAGGCTACCTACGTATCCCGGAGGAATCAATCCTTGATCGTAGTTCAAGCATCACTAGATAGGTTAGGAACGATGTCTAGGATCCTTGAGGTTTTGACAATTAATGGAGGTTGTCACCTGATTGACAATTAATGGAGGTTGTCACCTGATTGACAATTAATGGAGGTTGTCACCTGATTAAACTAGAGCTTACGTCACTATCTAGGAGATAGAGGTAGCTAAAGTTTGGAAGAACTTGAGCATACTTTACTATTCGTGATAGAGGTAGCTTAAGTTTAGAAGAACTTGAGCGTACGTCACTATCTGTGATAGAGGTAGCTGAAGTTTAGAAGAACTTGAGCATACTTCACTATTCGTGATAGAGGTAGCTGAAGTTTGGAAAACTTAGCATACTTCACTATTCGTGATAGAGGTAGCTTAAGTTAGAAGAACTTTGAGCATACTTCACTATTCATGATAGAGGTAGCTAAAGTTTAGAAGAACTTGAGCATACTTCACTATTCGTGATAGAGGTAGCTAAAGTTTGGATAACTTGAGCATACTTCACTATTCGTGATAGAGGTAGCTTAAGTTTAGAGTTTTGACAATTCGAAGGTTGTCACCTAGCGTTATCCCGTTATAACGGAATTAACGGAGGCGACTGGGAAGAAAGCTTAATTGCTTAGGAGATAAGGGATATCTTCTAAAAAGGGCGTTATCTAAGTTAAAGGATAATGGGAATTATAGGCCCAAGTGGAAAGTCCAGTGGCAAAATTGTAATTTCTGCTCAGAGCGAATGAGGCCGCCCGGCATGAGAGGGAGGAAAAAGAAGCCGTACGACTATAAGATTGATTTTTCCAGATTATTTAAAATCTGATTTGAACGGGTATTTGGCATTACTGCCGCCCAAGAACACGCCGAGGAAGAGAGAGAGAGGAGAGAAAATTCGCAATTCTTTCAATCCCCTTGCTTCCTTTGATCAAGAATGGATCCGGAGGGTAATCCTATGCCTAGACAAGCTAGAAGAAACATCTCCGTGGCTGCTCAAAGGAGGAGGAAGGAACTCGTTCGAACGAAGAGGAAGTACGACTTTCTTACGCCTCCATCGGAGCTCTATCCGGGGAGAAGGGAGCACAAATCGACGAACCCGCGATCGATTGGGGTAAGCATTCTTATTTAGCTCAATTCCGTCGATTTTGATTGAATTTTGATTGATTTAGGGCTTGACCCGAATTTTAAGAATTTTCTAGGATTTTCCTAGGATTTTTGAATGATTTTGAGACATTGATGATTAACCTATGAGGCTAAGAGCATGCATGTGCAATTTATTTGACAAAAATAATGAGAATGACCCACTTTTTTCTCGATAATAAAGTAAGCATGATAATTGTCTAAAGTGAGACGAAGCCCTTGCATGTGCTAGAACTAGGTCAAAATTTTGATTATCAATGAGAAAACAGGATTTTGGAAGATGAAAGGAATTCATGCATGCCACTTTTTGAAAGAATAATGCTTATGTGCAAAGAATTTTGAAAATTGTGATTTTGTGCTTTAGGAAAGCAATGGAACTTGACATGACGTGTTTCAAGTGATGAAAAACGTTTTTTTTATGCAAAGGATGCTAGAAAAACTTTATGAATGCTTTTCTTTTGAAAACATGTGCACTTTTTTGAATGCATGCTTTTGAAAATGATGAAGGACTGACGCATTTCTTTGTTGTGCTTGTCTACAGGAGAACAAATCCAGGGGACCTTCTGAGATCGCAGTCAGGCTATGGCAGAGGATGCCAGATTTCGAGAAGAATGGGGCGAACCCCAAGCAGCTGGTGCGAGCTACCGGCCTAGATTCATTCATTGAGGCTATCGGCAGGGGGATTCATATCACTTCTAAGAGCAAGGGCTTGGTCCAGGCCCTATCTGAGTTTTGGTGGGACACTACCCACAGCTTCCATCTGAGCTGGGGAGAGTTGACGGTGACTCCCGCTGATTTCACAGCTATCACTATCCTACAGTTCACTGGGAGGCCCGTGACTTGGAGGGACCACATCACAGCGGAGGAGTTCCGAGCTTTGGTCGGGTTTGAGTTGATTCCCAAGGGGCTATGGATGGAGACGCGGAACGTCGAGGTGGCAGCCCAGAACTGCATACGGGACTTTGCCGTTAGTGAGGTGACTGCCCACCAGCTTGCTAGAGCTTTTGTGTGGTTGATGTTGTCGGTCACCATCTTCGCAAATTCTGGGACTCTGGCCATGACTTGCCTCCTTGACTCTTTGGAGGATGTTGATGGGATAGGGACGGTCTCTTGGGGAGAGGCCGGATTGGCGGAGCTCTACTTCTCTCTGGACATGCACATCAGGAACAAGGCTGCCTCCATGGACTGCTTTTCATTTGCCCTTGAGGTAGTCCCTCTTTCTTTTCTCTTTCTTTTCTTGTCTTGAAACTTTTATGAGAGAGAAATGACCTTTTTGATGTTTTGAACATGCAGGTCTGGTTCTGTGAGGTGATTGGGTTCTTTCCGTGGAACCAACAGAGCGATATCACCATCTTCCCTGCTATGGTTCGCTGGAGGGGAGATGCGAGGGATAAGTTCACGGGGAAGACCCGGATCACCTTTGATTACAAGATGGTGAGGCCGGTCATCAACAGGGATGGACATGATGGGGTGGACTTCTACCCGTGGGGCAGGTATCCGGAGATTTTGCTAGGAGAGGCCATTGAGGTGACGAGGCAGAGGAGATGGCTGACTGGGCTGACATGTGATGTCATCTATTTGGGGGACCGATTTTCTAGGCAGCATGGCCATGTCCCTCCATTGGATGCCATTACTCCCCATGATCCTCCAGCACGGATGCTACAGCCCAGGGATTGGCAGGCGGATGAGATTGCTAGGTACCAGGGAGGTATAGCGGCTGAGGAGTACTTTGACATGGATACCCCCTACGTTGCGTTTGTGGAGCAGCGCCGAGGACGCCACGTAAGGCGATGAAGCCGCGGTCACTCGGGGATATGGGGAGGACGAGCCTTCCGACCCGCCGATCCCTCCCGCGCACATTTCGTACGTGGTCCACTTGAGTTCCGAGGAGGATGAGGATTCCCTGTCCCCGACACTAGGAGCCCCAGATACCCCCGCCGCCCGACAAAGACTGTAAGTATACTTTTAGGGTCTTTCCCTTTTTCAGCTTTCTTTGCTTTTTGCAATTCTGAGATTTTTCTGAGATTTTTCTCCTCTTTTTCTCAGGTTCCAGCTCGCACTTACGACAGGTTGGTCAGGCAGAATAGGGGCTGGAAGGACATGTGTCGGTCCCTTCTGAGGAAGCTGGCCTGCGCTTCAAAGGCGGCAGCGGACGTGCAGGAGCCCGGGCGCAAGAGAAGGCATGTCGGGTGCACAGCGTCTACCTCATCGGCCTCGGAGTACTCTTCCAAAGGCCATGCCTCGGGGACGGGGACCC
This sequence comes from Adenophora triphylla var. japonica, assembly GCA_022495995.1. Lineage (NCBI taxonomy): Eukaryota > Viridiplantae > Streptophyta > Magnoliopsida > Asterales > Campanulaceae > Adenophora > Adenophora triphylla. The sequence continues at coordinate 188,355 of JAFEMH010000741.1, forward strand.
AATGCTGACATTCTGGAGCAGCTGGCTGAGTACGGGCACGATAATGTCCATCTGTCTGATGTGAGCGACTAGGAGGACTTGATGAGGGAGGCTAGCGTCTACGAGCTGAGCAGCGATGAAGAAGAAGAAGAATCGGAGGCCTAGGAGGCCTCTAGAGTGGATTAGGAACAAAAACAAACAATGAACAAATTTGATGCACATTTTGTTTATTTTTTGCTTTATTTGGGCGTCGATGGGGCGAAGACATTGTATTACTATTTTATTTGCTTTTCTATTTATGCTTTTATTAATTTTCATATTACTTGAGCCTCGGGGCAGTTTTTTTTGCTTGGAATTGGGGCTGAAACGGGGCCAAAATGATTTATAATGATATATAAATGCTTGGGTGACCTTTGAACATGTTTTTGTACAGGTCTTGGTTGAGAAAGTGGGGTGAAAACTCTCTTGGGCAGCAACTTTGGTTGCTGCAGATTTTTTTCTGCAGATGGAGAATGTAGTCGTGCGGCATGGACCTGAGGGCAAATGAGGCCGTGCGGCTCACAGTTCTGTCTGAACTGGTTATTTTCTGAATAAAAGCAAGGCTTGGCCATTTCATTTCATTTTCACTCTAGACTTGTCCCAATTGTTCCCAGAGCACATATTGGACTTAAAGACACCATCTTTGGTCATTTTGCAATGGAGAATCCCGTCAGATTGCAAAGGGGAAAGCGAGACCGTTTTTTGTCCGATCTTCAATCTTGGGTGAAGCACAACTTCCAATTTCACAAGGGGCTGCTTGATTCTTCTTTCAAGATCAAGTCTTTATGGCATTTGAGGGATCTCCCGCCCGATTGGGACCTTTTGAGAGCAGCAGCAAGGTTTTGGGACGTCCGGAGACACGTTTACTGCTTTTCTTACAACGAGATTGTCCCAACGCATGAAGACTTCCGAGCCTTGATTGGGGGTCCCGAAATCGAGGCTATATCTATTCCGCTGATCGAAGACGTGCCGGTGGCAGCAAAGCTTGCATCTTTTCCTCGCGCATTTCTTCGGAAGAGGCCGAGGGGATGATGATAGCCCTGCATGTGATTGACCTTTCGATATCCGGGCAGTTTGGGTCTCCGGCTATGGCTGCGACCGCGGTAGCTATGGATGCCTTTATCCTTTGCATATTTTACGTCTGCTTCCACCGCCGAGTCCGTGGGATCTGTCATGGTGGTCTCTTGGATACGGTCGAGAGGCGTAGAGCCGGGAAGGACATTGTCCCACCGGTTTTGGGAGAGACATTGCATGGTATTGACAAGATGGCTAGGGGAGACCATTTCATGAGGTCCGGGAGTCCACTCGTGGCCGACTTTATGGCAAAGAAGAGAGGCTCGGGGCTTTGCCAGGGGCTCTGCCGACTCAGTGCCCTTGGGTGATTTCTCGGAGAGGTGCACCAAGGCAACAGGACCAGGGTAGCTGGGAGCTGACGATGGCTAGGTTATCCACTTCGGACATCCGCTGGTGGGTGCCTCATTGGAGATTGCAGACCAGGAGGACATTTCAGGAGTCCTATATAGTGAGGGTTCCAGGGTTTTGCTGGTCATCCTTTTACATACCCTGCTTGGTATCCAGGCAGTTTAGGGCTTTACAAGAGCCGTTGAGCGATTGGGAGGACATTCGGACCATGGAGGTAATGCCATTGGATATGAGGGATCCAGCCAGCTTCTCATTCTTCTCGAGGGCTTGGACATACACTACTTTCCCACCCAGGGCTATCTTCAGGAGCGGGAAGAGCACCATTTTGACCACTGTCTACTTGGATTGGTACGAGAGGGAAATGGGAGCGACTCAGGTCATTCTGGGGGAGAGACGTCAGGCTTTATTGGGGCGATCGCGACTCGAGTAGGACTCGAGGAGAGGCGAGGCTAAGGCGAGTCGCCATAACCAGTCGGGTGACCTGATCAGAGATATGGAGGCTCGATACAAGAGATTGTCCGAGGTCGCTCCTTTGACTGAGGCTCAGAGGGAGGAAGTGCGGACTCGTGCTCGTGTAGAAAGGACACTTATTGATACGGGTTTGGTAGAGGCTCCAGTGAGGATACCGGAGATCGGAATGAGGGATACCGACATTATGGAGAAGAAGAGAAAGAAAACTCGACGGGGTCGAGGTAAAGGGAAGAAGACCAAAGAAGACTCAGCGAATGACGGCGACGCATCTTTCTTAGGATTCCCTTATTGCCATTTTGCAAACACATTAGTTTATTTAGGTATTTTATTGTATTTTAGATCTTTGTAGCAGGTTAGCAGAGTCAAGAGTAGACCGTGCTTGAACTCATCAAGAAGTTTTTAACTTGTAATGAACAAGAAATATTATCTTAGAAATTAATCAAGACACATTTCATGGAAATTCAAATGTCTTATTGCTTGGGACCCGTTTTATGAAAACTGAAATGTCCTTTATTTTTATTTATTGTTTAGGACGCACTTCATGGAAGCTTGATTGCCCTTTTTTATTGTTTAGACCGAACCATATATGGCTGCCTACGTTCCCCTTTTACAAGAAAGACTAAGGGGCTCAGGTATTCGTAGTTCATTCCGTGAACTATTTTTTATGTGCGACCACTGTTTTTGCCTAGACCGCCCTTTTTAGGGTTTTCGGCCTAGCTGGACATTACTCTTTTTGCACTAAGATTTTTTTTTTCTTTTATTTTCTTTTTTTTTTGTGCAACCCTGTCTTTTGCTCTATACCGCCCTTTGGGTTTTCACCTGGGTATTACTCTTTTTGCACTGAGATTTTTTTTATTTTTTTTCTTCTTTTTTTTTTATGTGCAACCCTGTCTTTTGCCTAGACCGCCCTTTTTGGGTTTTCAGCCTAGCTGGGCATTACTCTTTTTGCACTAAGATTTTTTTTATTTTTTTTTTCTTTTAGACATAGTATCTTCTGAGCTTATCACCGTTGACTGGGTGGACAAAGGGATTGCCGTCCAGTCGCAAACTTCATGGCTCCTCCCGATAGTATCTTCGCACCACATAAGGGCCGATCCAAACGGGTTTCCATTTTCCCGGGGTTGTCTACGGTAGGGGCTTCACTTTCAACACTAAGTCACCCTCTTTGATGTCTCGGCCTCGACCTTTGTCAAATGCTCTGGCCATTCGCCTCTGATAGGCTCGGGTGTGCTCCATGGCTTTTAGCCTTCTCTCATCAAGCAGGGACAACTCATCATGCCGGCTACGCAACCATTCTACTTCATTGACACTGTTTTCCAGGAGGACCCTTAATGACGGGATTTCCAACTCCACTGGTAACACTGCTTCCATCCCGTAGGTTAGGGCAAAAGGAGTTTCTCCCGTAGCCGCTCGACAGACGTTCTGTAGCCTCAGAGTGCCAAGTGCAGCTTTTCGGGCCAATCACGACCACGGGTGGCCATTTTTCGGATGATCCGTTCGAGCGTCTTATTAGCAGCTTCCACGGCTCCATTAGTCTGAGGTCTGTACGGAGACGACTTATGGCGAGTGATTCTGAATTCTGACAGCAACCTATTGCAGTCCCCTTCAAAGTGCAACCCATTATCAGAAATGATCTAATGGCATCACTGTATAGCAGTAAGTTCCCCACGGTGTGGTGAAGGCTGTCTTTTCTTGGTCTTCTTCGGCCATCTTGATCTGGTTGTAGCCTGCAAAGCCATCAACGAAGGATTTGACTTCGTAGTTGGCAGTGGAGTCCACCAGGATGTCTATGTTTGGCAAAGGGTAATCGTCCTTGGGGCTGGCCTTGTTCAGATCTCGGAAATCCACACAGCAGCGCACCTTCCCATTGGCTTTGGTGACGGTCACAATATTAGACAACCATGTCGGATATTCGATGATTCTGATGAATCCTACCTGCAGTAGCTTCTCAATTTCTTCTTTGACCTGTAGAGACCATTCTGGCTTGATCTTCCTCGCCTTCGCTTACCGGCTTAGCATCCGGTGCTAGAGGGATTCTCGTGCTCCACTATTGAACCTGTCTAGCCCCGGCATATCCCCGTATGACCATGCAAACACGTCGACGTATTCTCCGAGCAGATCGATCACCGTCCCGCTCAACCCCGGGAAGAAATTTCCAATCTGTGTTTCTTTAGGTTCCTCGACAAGCATCCAAGTTCACACTTGTCAAAACCTCCTCGGCACTGGGCCCGGTTTTCCTCTTTTTCTGTAACCTGCTTAAAGATTTCTTTAATGTATTGTTCATTTAGTGTGTTTGCATCTTGTTCAAATGATTCATTATTAACTGTTGTTAAGTTTTGAGTTAATTTATCATTTGCTAAGTTGGCAATAAGAGGATACTCAGAAAGATCTGTCATTTCATTCAAAATAAGGGGAAAGATGAAATCGATTACATTTTGATAGTCCTCAGGCGTGAGGCCTTCGGATGACTCAGAGGACTGGAATTCAAAGATTCCTGACTCGACTGACTCTGGACCCTACACTACTTATTGACTCGAGGGTATTTGACAAGGGTTGGATCGCGATCTCACTCCTTCTTGCTGTTGCCCTGGGGAGTAGCAGTCTTGTCAGCATTCTTCAGAAAGTTGGAGACTTCAAATTGATCAAAAACTTGCCGGAAATCATTGACATGTGCCGGCACTGTGGAAAGATGGTGAGGGAGCTAGAGTAGCTTGATGCAATCTCTCGGCGAGCTCGTCCGTGACAACCGGGCTCATTGATCAAGAGTCTCGGCTCATCTTATCAATGCACCGCCGATAACTCATTTTCTCTTTACCGATCTTGGACACCACGACCTTGTCGAGATAGCCGGCAAGGGGAGGGTTGGCACGGATAATGCTGATGAAGTCTTCTTCAGAAGGGATCTTAATTCTTCCTTGACTGGCTACGTATTCAATAGGCTTTCTGTATTCTGCTTCTAGATCTGCTAGCTTCTCATTGAACTTTATGATGGCAACGAATTCGGAATTCTCTGCTTCAAGAGGGTCACTGATCACAGGGATGTCAGGTTGGACTGTGCTTTGAATAATGGGTTCCTTGGCGGGCTCTTTGGCATAACTGACGTAGTAATCGAACTTGCCGGAAGGCTCCCCTAGAGTTCCGACGCTCTTGTCTTCGGCTTCATACCTTTCTTTTAAATTCTGCTGCGTAGACTTCCTCTTCTTCTTCTTTCTTGAAGGAGCGTCCTCATTAATCCATTCTTGATACTCGTATTCCAGACAATCCTCACAGTTGCATACATCATACCATATATGGGGCTTGGGTTGAACTGGGATGGCCTCTCCGACTACTTGGTCATTACCATTGTTGACTACCACGTTGGCCATTTTGACACTGGAAAGCTGACAAAACTGAGGATTCTGGCTAATTGTCTGAGAATTCTGCGCTAACAAGTCGCTGACCCGGTGTTCTCACCCACTTCTTTCTCGCTGCGGGAAAGGGATAGGAAAGGTTTAGACTCGGGGTAGGTGTTTAGGCTGAAGGCTCAAGCAATATGCAAATTAGAATCTTCCAGTTTACTTAAAACAGTGTCTTTTATTATTATCTATTTGGTTGGAAAAGGGGATTTTCCCTTCTTTTTCGCAACTACTCTAGATCCTGGATCAGTGGGTTCCATCACTACGTCTATAAGCCCCTCGTATTCCACCTGTATTTCGACCTCCCTGTGGTGGATGCCCGGACGAGGGTCCTATAGGGCACGCGGATCCCACCGACCGAGAGTAAAGAACGCTCCTAACGGGTCTAGCGGGTCATGGGACCTTTCAACGCACGAGCGATGCGAATTATGGTCAAGGCAATACCGGGAAAGTCTCGTCTTTCTGCCTTAACGAAATTTTGGCAGAGTTTCGCTTGAGCGAATGACGTTTTGACTTTCGGTAATGTCCGAGAAGATAATAGGCATGGGTCGGGCGGCAAAAGCCGGATGACACAGTGTCACATTGAACTTCGTTGCATACGCCGGGCGTGAGTCAGAATCGAAGTCAATGCCGGGTCAAGATCTTGCCAATTTTTCCTTGTCGGAATTTTGACAGAGCTTCGCTTGAGCGAAAGATCTTTTGATTTGTTGGCAAAGAATCGGTCTCGACTCTTACGCATTCCGTGCGGGTCAAGGTCAAAGTCAATGTCGGAGTCAAGATCCTACCAATTTTTCCTTGTCGGAATTTTGGCAGAGTTCCGCTTGAGCGAAAATCTTGGCTTCCGTTATGAACTAAGGCTTTGACCTTTACGAGGGTATGCAACTGGGCTATATGACACGGACTGTGACGACCCCAACCCTAGGCACTCATTTTAAATATTAAATTATATACTTTTAATATTTATGTTATCTTTATGTGTTCAATTATGTCTTTAAATTCTTAAATTAAGATAAATTGGGTGAAAAGTAAATTTAGGATCTTATAAGAATTTATTAGACATTAAATAAAGAAACTTGGAGAAATAATAAAAATGGGAATATGCTAAATAGTGTAGGGAGGTTAAATGAGTAGGATGAATTAATGAGATAAGGATTTATTTTATTTTTAAGTTAAATTGAAAGCCTTGGTTTTCTTAGAATTGTAGGAGGGGCCATAAAAGGTCTTGCTTTCTCCCTAGGTGACAAGTGTCCACCCCTTTTACCTCCTTACTCTTACCCCCCTCTCCCTCCATCATTCATACTTCTTCCTTCCTAGAGAAAGCCTTAGAGAAATTTCCATGGAAGCTCTCACCTCATCTCCTTGAAGCCCAAGCAAATTCTTCACCAAATCCAAGTCTAAGAGCACCATTGAAGTTGGATCACCTAGAGGAATTCATCAAGTTAAAAAGATCAATCTTTCCTTATAAAATCCAAAGGTGAGTTGTTATGATTCCCTTCTTCTATGTGTTCATGAGTTCTTTGATTATTGTTCTTGGCTTGATGATGTTGATTTCTTGCTTGGAAACCTAAATGGGAGTTGAATGATTAGAAAATGACATTGTTGAAGTTAGGGTTCAAGGAAGATCATTAAAAGGGTTTGAAATGGGTGGAATGGGTAGAGATAAATGATCTAGGATTACTTGGTTGTGAGTTTACATGTTTTGAATGGGACTTGGTAAGATGAAGGTATCCTTTGGTGTTCTTGATTTAGCAATGGTAGAAGGAAAGAAGAACTAGGGTTAAAAAGGGGTTAAAAATCTGGAAAATGGGCTGGAGGAGGCTTGGGCGGTCGCCCATGGGGGCTTGGGCGGCCGCCCATCATGGCAGGAAGTCTCAATTGCTTTGAAGTCCACTTGGGCGGTCGCCCAAGTGATGAGGGCGGTCGCCCATACTGGCAGAAACAACAATTTCCCTTGAAGTCCACTTGGGCGGTCGCCCAAGACCCTGAACCAGTTTTTCTTAATTTAAACTAGGATCGTTTAGCAAGTTGTTTGGCCACTTAAAAATGGTGACTCCCACTTAGTAATTGAACTTGAACCTTCATTAAGGCCTTGTATCCTTGTATATGGAAATTGTAGGGTAGGTTAATGATCCCTCATTTCCTTACTTGATGTTATATATATTGTTGTTGATATTGTTTAGTGTATTCATAATTGTTGCACTTTGATATTGTTGGGGCATGAGTATATATTACCATGTGGCTATTGTTTATCCCTTTTTGTGGAGTTTATTTCAAGTAACTACTATGTGCTTGATAATTTGTTAATCAGCTGATATTGGGGGTATAACGTAATACGATCAATTATGGAAGTGTGACCTAATGTGATCGGATTATGTTATACCTGTGACCGTCCCCTCCCGTGGCCGCGAGGTTGGGGTTATAGCATCTGTATTGAGCCAAAAGCCTTACAGAGTTGCTACTATCTTATTTGGTTCCCTGAAAAATGGGTCTTATAAGATGTGAGTATTGCTTAAGCAGCTCACTTAAGATTGGAGTATTATTATACCCAATGTTGTACGACTATTGTTCAGACGGGAAAAAGGTAAACCAAAGGTAATGTAAGGTGTTTACAGTTTTTCCAACGTGTTATGTGTTGCATCTATTTGGCATATTGTTGCATCCATAATAGCTTGCTGAGATTTATTCTCACCCCTCTCCCTTTACTGTTTTAGATCCCGAGACAGGCGGACCGGCCAAGTAAGGACGGAGAGGAGTTTGGAGTAATCTTTTGGGTATTGTCGGGGTATGTATAGGGTGACGTATAAAATTGTATTTTGGTAATTCCTTTCTTGGAGCTTGTAATTATAAACTTTAAACTCTACGTCATAACCTTAATCTTTTGTAACTAAACCGTTGACCGTTTTCAAAGTTAGTTATCTCCTCCTCCGATGTGGAGTTGAGTGGAGTTCTTTTGAAATGTTATGTTATTAATGTTTATGTTTGGAAGTCAAAGCAAAGTTTTAAAAGTTTTTGTGTATTTGGGTTAGTTTGAGGACACTCCAACTCGGGACACGTGTAGGTTCCGAGTCGGGGTCCTCACAGTTGGTATCAGAGCTCGGTTAGAATTCTCGGGTAGAGTCTAGCTGAGTGAGAGTGTGTGATAACTGACGTCGAGTGTTTAATGCAGGAGTTTGTACTAATGGCGGGTAATGATGGTGATCAGAATCTGGGTTTGGGTGGTGTTGGTAATCCGAATGCCGAGATGATGGATATGTTCCGAGGGTTTCTTCAGCATATGGCAACTCAGAATCGTAACCGAATCGAATCAAGGTGCAAGGGCAACATGGTTTGGAGAAGTTCGTGAAGATGTCTCCTCCTAGCTTCAACGGAGATCCGGATCCGGTGAAGGCTGAGAGGTGGCTTGAGGCTATGAATAAGATTTTCGCAGCTATGGAGAGTTCGGATGCGGAGAAGGTGAGATGTGCCGTTTTCAAGTTGGAAGGACCCGGCGAGCACCGGTGGCGAGTAGTGAAGGATGGTTGGGACCGAGATTTGACACCACGTACTTTGGGGAGAACTTCACACGCAAGTTCCGGGATCACTTCGTGCCTATGGTTACTAGAGACAAGAAGGAAGGCGAGTTTCGAAACCTGGAGCAAGGACCATGACGATAGCGCAAGATTCGGCAAAGTTCACGAAATTGGCCCGATATTGTCCTCATTTGGTGCCGGATGAGGAGAGGCGAGTCTACCGGTTTGTGAAGGGTTTAAGGGTTGAGTTCCGAAAGCGGTTATTGACGCATAACTTCGCCAACTTCCAAGCGGCGGTGAATATGGCGTATCGGATTGAGAATGACATAGAGGAGCATCGTGGTAAGAATGAAGGCGGAAACGAGAAATAGATTCCAAGGTCAAGGTTCGGGACGGAATAGGGTGCAGCCGAGGACATTTACTCCGGAGCAAATCGAGGAGGAAATGTGGCGACTCCGGCAAATCGTGCGACTCAGTCGGTTGGGACGGTGTGGTTATTGCAAGAAGCTAGGGCATTCGGAGGACAAGTGTTGGAGCAAGCAAGGAAAATGTTTAGAGTGTGGGGCGACAGGCCATTTCGGAAGAATTGTCCTAGGTGGCGTAATAAGCAAGCGACGGAGTACCGGATTTGGGGGACAAGGTAGTGGTGTGAAGAGAGGTGTAGATGGGAAACCCAAAGATAGGGTGCAAGGTCGAGTGTTTGCCTTGGGTCAAGGAGAGGTCGATCCCAATGCTGTCATTAGAGGTATAGTTCCTGTCTCAGGAGTTAAGGCCTGCATTCTTATAGATCCCGGGTCTTCCCATTCATTTGTGGCATCGTATTTTGCATTCTCATTGCATACTTTGCCTGAATCTATGCCTTATGTGTTGGAGGTTTCTACTCCTATGGGAGAGTGCCTCACATCTTCTTTGATATATCCTGGTTGTGATGTGACTATATGTGGGCATGTATTGCCGGTGGATTTGGTCGAGTTACCAATCCGTGATTTTGATGTGATCCTTGGGATGGATTGGTTGAGTCAGTGTCATGCTATGGTAGACTGTCGTAGAAAGCGAGTCTCATTTGCTATGCCTGATATGCCTACTTTTATATTTGATGCGGATAGATCTATGTTCGGTTTACATGTTATTTCCGCTTTAAAGGCTAGGAAGATGCTATCTAAAGGGTATGCGGGTTACTTGGCTTATGTGGTAGATTCCAATAAGAAGTCTCCCGAGTTAGCTCATGTTCCGATTGTCAATGAATTTAGTGATGTGTTTTCTAGTGAGTACTCTATGCCTCCGGATCGTGAGATAGAGTTTTGTATTGACTTAGTGCCCGTGACCGCCCCTATCTCTAAAGCACCCTATAGAATGGCTCCGGCCGAGTTAAAAGAGTTGAAGGTCCAATTGCAAGAATTGTTAGACCGAGGTTTTATTCGTCCTAGTGTGTCTCCGTGGGGAGCACCGGTCTTGTTTGTTAGGAAGAAGGATGGTACCTTACGATTGTGTATTGACTATCGTTTGTTGAACCAAGCCACCATTAAGAATAAATATCCCCTTCCGCATATAGATGATTTGTTTGACCAACTCCAAGGTTCCGTTATCTACTCAAAGCTTGATTTGAGAAGCGGATACCATCAGTTGAAGATTAGACCGGATGATATTGCTAAGACAGCTTTCCGGACTAGATATGGTCATTATGAGTTTGTTGTGATGCCTTTCGGGTTGACTAATGCTCCAGCCGTTTTTATGGATATGATGAACCGTGTCTTCAAGCCTTATCTTGATAGCTTTGTGGTGGTATTCATAGACGATATTCTTGTTTACTCTAAGTCCCGGGAAGAGCACGAGAATCATTTGAGGATTGTCTTGTCCATTCTTCGTGAGAAGCAGTTGTACGCTAAGTTCAGTAAGTGCGAGTTTTGGCTTGAGCAGATTTCTTTCTTGGGGCATGTTGTGTCGAGTTCGGGAATTTCCGTGGATCCTTCAAAGATTGAAGCCGTGGTTAATTGGAAGCAACCTTCGACTGTGACCGAGGTCCGTAGTTTTCTTGGTTTGGCAGGGTATTATCGGAGGTTCATTGAAGGGTTTTCTCGGATTGCGACTCCGTTGACTAGGTTGACTCGGAAAGATGTATCGTTTGTATGGGATTCCAAGTATGAAGCAAGCTTTGATGAATTGAAGAAGAGGTTGACAACGGCTCCTATTCTTACCCTTCCGGATGGTTGCGAGAATTTTGTTATTTATAGTGATGCCTCGAAGGCGGGTTTGGGATGTGTGTTGATGCAAAATGGGAAAGTGATTGCGTATGCCTCTAGGAAGTTATCACCGGCGGAACAGAATTATCCTACTCATGATATGGAGTTGGCGGCGATTGTATTTGCGTTGCATAAGTGGAAGCATTATCTTTATGGAGCGAAATTTGAGATTTTTACCGACCATAAAAGTTTGAAGTATTTGTTTACCCAAAAGGAGTTGAATAACCGGCAAAGGAGATGGTTAGAGTTTTTGAAGGATTTTGATTGTATAATTTCTTATCATCCGGGGAAGGCAAATGTTGTAGCGGATGCGATTAGCCGAAAGGCGTATGTGACAGCTTTGAGTTCTCGAGAGTTGAAGAGTGAAGTAATCGTTGCGAATGTTCGAGCCGTTCCGACTTTGTATGGAGACTTGAAGGAAGCTCAACAAGGTGATCCGGAGTTGAAGAAAATTTTAGATCAAGTGCAAGATGGAAAAGCCGGGGAATTTGCTTTGAATAGAGATGGGATTTTAACTTTCCAAGGGAGAATTTGCGTTCCTTCATCGCCGGAAATCAAGAAGCGTGTTTTAGAGGATGGCCATAAGTCTAAGTTTGCGATTCATCCGGGGAGTACCAAAATGTATCAAGACTTGAAGCGTGGGTATTGGTGGAATGGTATGAAGAGGGAAATAGCGGATTATGTATCTAAGTGTTTGACTTGTCAACAGATTAAGGCAGAACATCAAAGACCGGCGGGACTACTTCAACCATTAGATATTCCGGAGTGGAAATGGGAAGGGATCTCGATGGATTTTGTGTCAGGTTTACCTCTCACCGCGAAGAAGATGGATGCTATTTGGGTTATTGTGGATCGGTTGACGAAGTCGGCTCATTTTCTTCCGGTATCAACCAAGTTTTCATTGGAGAAGTTAGCTCAGTTATATATGAAAGAGATCGTTCGACTTCATGGGGTTCCGGTTAGTATTGTTTCCGACAGAGATCCGAGGTTTACTTCTAGATTTTGGAGAGCATTGCATGAAGCCTTGGGTTCTAAGTTGTGTTTTAGTACGGCGTTTCATCCTCAAACCGACGGTCAGTCCGAGAGAACTATTCAGATACTTGAGGATATGTTACGGGCTTGTGTGATGGATTTCCAATTATCTTGGGAGGATCATCTACCGTTAGTTGAGTTTGCTTACAACAACAGTTATCAGTCTAGTATTGAGATGGCTCCGTATGAAGCGTTATATGGTAGGAAGTGCCGATCTCCGATGTGTTGGGACGAGGTTGGTGAAGCGAGACTTTGGGGCCCAGATTTGGTTCGTGATTCTACGGAGAAGATTAAGGTGATTCGGGATAGATTGAAGACGGCTCAGAGTAGACAGAAAAGCTACGCCGACAATAGACGACGGGATTTATCTTTTCAGGTGGGTGACTTTGTGTTCTTGAAGGTTTCTCCGAGGACGGGAATTAAAAGGTTTGGTAATAAGGGTAAGTTGGCTCCGAGGTTTGTAGGACCGTTTGAGATTCTAGAGAAGATAGGGGAATTGGCTTACCGGTTGGCGTTGCCTCCGTCTTTCTCTTTGCTTCATGATGTGTTTCACGTTTCTATGTTAAGGAAGTATTGTCATGACCCCTCCCATGTTTTGAGCTCTCCTCCCGATGATGTCCAAGCGGACATGTCTTATGTTGAAGAGCCATTAAGAGTCTTAGAATTCCAAGTTAAGGAGTTGAGAACTAAGAGTATCCCGATAGTAAAAGTCCTTTGGAAGAATCATACCGTCGAGGAAGCAACGTGGGAGCTAGAGTCGGAGATGAGGGAGAAATACCCTTGGTTGTTTGAGAATTCAAGTAAGTCTTCTAAAATTCGGGTCGAATTTTCTTTAAGGGGGAGTGAGTGTGACGACCCCAACCCTAGGCACTCATTTTAAATATTAAATTATATGCTTTTAATATTTATGTTATCTTTATGTGTTCAATTATGTCTTTAAATTCTTAAATTAAGATAAATTGGGTGAAAAGTAAATTTAGGATCTTATAAGAATTTATTAGACATTAAATAAAGAAACTTGGAGAAATAATAAAAATGGGAATATGCTAAATAGTGTAGGGAGGTTAAATGAGTAGGATGAATTAATGAGATAAGGATTTATTTTATTTTTAAGTTAAATTGAAAGCCTTGGTTTTCTTAGAATTGTAGGAGGGGCCATAAAGGTCTTGCTTTCTCCCTAGGTGACAAGTGTCCACCCCTTTTACCTCCTTACTCTTACCCCCTCTCCTCCATCATTCATACTTCTTCCTTCCTAGAGAAAGCCTTAGAGAAATTTCCATGGAAGCTCTCACCTCATCTCCTTGAAGCCCAAGCAAATTCTTCACCAAATTCAAGTCTAAGAGCACCATTGAAGTTGGATCACCTAGAGGAATTCATCAAGTTAAAAAGATCAATCTTTCCTTATAAAATCCAAAGGTGAGTTGTTATGATTCCCTTCTTCTATGTGTTCATGAGTTCTTTGATTATTGTTCTTGGCTTGATGATGTTGATTTCTTGCTTGGAAACCTAAATGGGAGTTGAATGATTAGAAAATGACATTGTTGAAGTTAGGGTTCAAGGAAGATCATTAAAAGGGTTTGAAATGGGTGGAATGGGTAGAGATAAATGATCTAGGATTACTTGGTTGTGAGTTTACATGTTTTGAATGGGACTTGGTAAGATGAAGGTATCCTTTGGTGTTCTTGATTTAGCAATGGTAGAAGGAAAGAAGAACTAGGGTTAAAAGGGGGTTAAAAATCTGGAAAATGGGCCGGAGGAGGCTTGGGCGGTCGCCCACGGGGCTTGGGCGGCCGCCCATCATGGCGAAGTCTCAATTGCTTTGAAGTCCACTTGGGCGGTCGCCCAGTGATGAGGGCGGTCGCCCATACCGGCGAAACAACAATTTCCCTTGAAGTCCACTTGGGCGGTCGCCCAGTGGTAAGCTGGTCGCCCAAGACCCTGAACCAGTTTTTCTTAATTTAAACTAGGATCGTTTAGCAAGTTGTTTGGCCACTTAAAAATGGTGACTCCCACTTAGTAATTGAACTTGAACCTTCATTAAGGCCTTGTATCCTTGTATATGGAAATTGTAGGGTAGGTTAATGATCCCTCATTTCCTTACTTGATGTTATATATATTGTTGTTGATATTGTTTAGTGTATTCATAATTGTTGCACTTTGATATTGTTGGGGCATGAGTATATATTACCATGTGGCTATTGTTTATCCCTTTTTGTGGAGTTTATTTCAAGTAACTACTATGTGCTTGATAATTTGTTAATCAGCTGATATTGGGGGTATAACGTAATACGATCAATTATGGAAGTGTGACCTAATGTGATCGGATTATGTTATACCTGTGACCGTCCCCTCCTGTGGCCACAGGTTGGGGTTATAGCATCTGTATTGAGCCAAAAGCCTTACAGAGTTGCTACTATCTTATTTGGTTCCCTGAAAAATGGGTCTTATAAGATGTGAGTATTGCTTAAGCGGCTTCGCTTAAGATTGGAGTATTATTATACCCAATGTTGTACGACTATTGTTCGACGGGAAAAAGGTAAACCAAAGGTAATGTAAGGTGTTTACAGTTTTTCCAACGTGTTATGTGTTGCATCTATTTGGCATATTGTTGCATCCATAATAGCTTGCTGAGATTTATTCTCACCCCTCTCCCTTTACTGTTTTAGATCCCGAGACAGGCGGACCGGCCAAGTAAGGACGGAGAGGAGTTTGGAGTAATCTTTTGGGTATTGTCGGGGTATGTATAGGGTGACGTATAAAATTGTATTTTGGTAATTCCTTTCTTGGAGTTTGTAATTATAAACTTTAAACTCTACGTCATAACCTTAATCTTTTGTAACTAAACCGTTGACCGTTTTCAAAGTTAGTTATCTCCTCCTCCGATGTGGAGTTGAGTGGAGTTCTTTTGAAATGTTATGTTATTAATGTTTATGTTTGGAAGTCAAAGCAAAGTTTTAAAAGTTTTTGTGTATTTGGGTTAGTTTGAGGACACTCCAACTCGGGACACGTGTAGGTTCCGAGTCGGGGTCCTCACACGGACTAGACCAAAAACCAACCAAAAGTCACGGTTTTTTGAAACGTGTGACACGGACTGTGCATTGGTCGACACTGGCTGCCATGGGGAGGTTGGAATGATTCCGTGCGCGCCCGGGAGCATCGTAAGGCTGTCCGTGACTGCAGCTGGAACCACTCCGGGTTTGAAGGACGTGCGTGCAAAGTGTACAGGATATATCAGGTGCGCGTAGTGTGCGGTCTCCTAAAAATGTTCCTTTTTGAGTTAAAACAGAGATTTTCATAAATGTGTTTTAAAGGAATGATTTTCGGGACGGGGAAAATGCAGCACGTAAGCACGTAAATTTTCTGGGAGCCCCAGTCAGTCATGGAGCTGAGTAGCCCCAAGCTGCTAGGACTGCCAGATTAACCATGATTTTTCCTGGTGGAATTGCCACTGAGGCCGTCCGGTCAGAATCCAAGGAGGATTGAGCCGTACGACTGCATGGATCAATTTTCCAGGTTCCACTCCTTTGCTATTTTTCGGGTTGTTTCCCGTTCAAAGTATGCACAGATTCCAAGATGCAAATGATGCAATGCAAGGTAAAGAAAGCAAGCAAGATTAATGAAATCAGCGACGGGAGTCTAACCCGCTCAAAGGGAAAAGCTTTCTTTTATTTTTTCAAAAAATTTTTTTTTTTCGAAAAGGGATACTGGTACGTGGGATTGTTAAACCACCGTTTATCCCAAGCCCCGGGTTAGGGAGCGATACAGGAAGGTTAAGTGGTTTCCACCTATATACCAAGTATCGTTTATTTTGAAAATGAAAGCTTTTCTCCTTTGGGATATCCCCAGCGGAGTCGCCAAACTGTGAATGTGTGCCCCAAATTTTGTGTATTGGAAATTCACGCGAGTTTGAAGACATCCGGTTTAATTTGAAAAACGGAGTCGCCACGCCATTTTGATTACCTCAAAACTTTGAAAAAAAGGTTTTATGGGTTCGGAGGTTAAGTTACCCCTTGGGAAGAACGGATCGTCGTTCACCCAAGGTGCCTTGCCGGAGCAAGTCTCCCAAGATTTCATTAATCGTGCTTGCTTGCGTGCTTTCTTGTGTGCAGGTGTTTGAAAATAGGGGGAGGGAATGTCCCAAGTTGTCTTTCGGACGTACAAACCATTTATTGGTTGTCGCTCAGGATTCCTTGGATTTTTATGTATTCGGGATTATGATCCCGTCCTCATCTTGGACTTGTGATCATTGCATTTTAACCTCGGGACTTTGCATGATCGAGAGAATGACTCCCTTTATAGTCAAAGATGAGGTTCTTTAGAAAGGAATGCCCTTAGCCCATCAATCCTACGCTTTAAGACGGTCGAGCTCATATAGATGCTTCATACTCGTCTTAAGCGATAATTGGAGATATAGGGTTCAAGGTTGTTCCTTTCTAAAGAGATTATGAAACCTTTTATGGAAGAAACGATGTAAAGATAGGATCTTTTACACCGGTCCGTTCCAAGGTTGCTAATGGGGATATGGGGGAATGCATGTAAAAAATGACATTTTTAGTGAAAAGATGACATTTTTGGGTTGCAAAGGATGCATTTGATTTAAAGAAATGATCTTTATTTGCAAAGGATGCAATAAGACATGATTTTTATGCAAAGGATGCATTTTTATGAAGAAATTGAGATTCAAATATGCAAGGGATGCATAAAGATTACATTTTGAAAAGCATAGGATGCTAATTTAGGATAAAGATATGATCTTTAATGCAAAGGATTCATGAAAAAGGATTTTATGTGCAAAGGATGCATTTTTATGATAAAGACTTGATCTTTATATGCAAATGATGTATAAAGATGATATTTTTATGTAAAAATAGGGTTTTTAGGTGCAAAGGATGCATGAAGGTGGCATTTTTATGTAAAAATAGGGTTTTTAGGTGCAAAGGATGCACCTTTGATCCAAAAGATTACATCTTTAATGGCAAGGGATGCCTAATGCATGCAAAAGGGGGAAATGGGGTATAAAGATATGATCTTTAACTATGAATGCCAAGTCCCAAGCAAAGATAATAACAAGATATGAAATGCAATGAGCAATTAAAGCAATTAGGATGCAAGTTTAGGGAGTGAGAGGTTACCAATGGTGGCCTCTTCTTCTTTGGGTGGAGCTAGGTGGAAGGACCAACTTCTAGATCTTCAAGGAGGAGGGAGGAGGCTTCTTGGCATCCTTTTGGCTTCCTAACTTCGCAGCATTTGCTTGAGTGTAGTGTATTGTGTAGTGGTTGGTGATATTGTGTATGTTGTTGTTGTTGAAATGGGTAGAGGAGGGCTCTATTTATAGGCAGTCTGAAAATAGCTAATGAAGCCGTGCGGCCAGAGACCCTTGGCTAATGCAGTCGTGCGGCATTATCCCTTGTGACTCAGCATGTTTCTAGAATCATGCAAGGTGGCAAATTCTAGAACATTTCCTAATTAAGAAAAATGTGTTTCTTAATTAGGAAGCTTCCCCTTCAGCCCTTAATTGTTTTGGAACAGTTCCGGAATATTTCCGGAACACTAGGAAGGTCCGGGGAATTACCGGGAAACTTACCGAAATTGTCGGGAAATTTAACCGGAAGGCATGAGCCAGATTTGGGTACTTACAGCTATCTGTAAAGAATTTGAGAAAAAGGTTTAATACCTTGATGAAGATGGTAAAGTAAAAGTAAAGAATAAGGCGGCAACACTCACCCCACAGATCTGAAGGCCAGCGAAGTTCAGAGAGAGATCAGTGTCTTGTCAACCACTTCCTTTATCGCAGCCTTGTCGCCTATCCGCTCAAGCATGCCGGCACCAATAAGACTGTTGTGAGGATCACAGGAATGAATGTCAAAGCCTTCCAATGGGGGAACTGAGGCGATCTCCACGACTAGATCATAAAAATCGTCCCTGTCAGTGGGCATCTCAAACCCCTCTCTTAGCCAGCTCACGAGCTCCACCTCAGCCTCAGTCGATTCTTCTACGGCCTACGGCTCCTCCTCAGTGCGCCCCCTTTTGTGGGGGCGGGAACCAGCAGGTCGGGGGGAATCGGCCGGCGGGACGAACTCTTCCACAGCAACCTCAGTCTCCTTTTCTTCAGTTTCAACCTCCATCTCTTCATCTCGCTATGACATGGTGGATGATCGCAATGGAGTCTTGGCTCTGCTAGATTTTCGCGTCTGACCAGTTGCTTTTTCGGCGGTAATCGCAGCTTTCTCGCGAGCTATTACCTCCGAGTCATCCCCCTGATGAGAGATGGGGAGGTCTATCTCGGCAGCTTTGGACAAATCGGTTTGGCGAGCGTTGGTAAGCCGCCTTCGGCGACTATCAGACTTGGCAGCAGCAGCAGCACGTCTATCAGAAATGTCCATGAGGCGAAATCCTGAGTTGCAAAGAAACATTTAGTAAATAGAGAGAGAAGAAACGAAGTAAAAAGTAAAAGGCGAGATACATACTCAGAACTTCGTACATGGTCTTGCAACAACGACCTTTCAGTTGGCAAGGTCCACATTCGGCGGCGAAGCAATTTTCAGAATGAAGGTCTCAACCAGGGTAGGGATCAAGTGGCTCAATGACTAGGCGAGATTCATCGTCGGGGTAACGATAATCAGGAAGACCAACTTTCCTAAGCAATGAAGGGCGAGCTAAAAATATCCCTCCACGAGAATAAGGCCAATCCCGTGCCTGGAGGCGTCAGCTAAAACCTTAAAAAAAATTGTTTGCAACCTAGTATCACCGGCGACTAAGGCATTACGGGTTTCAATTTTGGGATTGATGTCGCCAAGATCACAAGGATGAGTCCAACCAATTCGCGAGGTGATGAAAAGAGGATTTGACTGCCAATTATGGACTTTCCTAGGCAATGGGGTCAAAAGTCTAGGTTTCTTGTATTTGATAGAGAGGCGATTTTCAACAACACCTCCCCTCTGAGAAACGGCGGTATAACCATAAAAAAGATTGACAAGCAAGGGGACAGAAGGTTCATGTTTCAGGGCTCGGCAGATCACTAAGTAGCTAGTGAGGACCCTAATAGCGTTCGGGTGGAGTTCAACTATGGCGGCATTATCTTTAAATAGAACAACAACAATGAAAGGATCAATGGGAATCCTTAAGCCGACATCTAATTGGGAAGGATAAACTATGATGTCGTCGTCCCTATTGCGCATAGAGGATAGAGACAAGTCTCCTACATAGGGCTCTACACGGTATATATCGGGGTTAATTCCATACTTAACATAATAATGGGTTTGTAAATCTGCGTAAGAAGAACTGCTGGATCCGACGACCTCAGGGTTAGAAGAACCCTGCGAGATGGGTGGTCGCTCTGAGGTCTCGGCCGCCAAGGTATCCGAGACATCATGGTTGGAGGTGGAGTTTGAAGAAGACATGACCTGTGGATAGAAGGGAGGACCAAGTAAATTGGGGGCTATGATAGTGCCAGAAAACTCAGTTTAAGAGAAGAAAGATGTCGCAGACATGAGTGGGGTGTAAAGTTGTGTAGAAAGTGTGCATGGGGTTAAAGTCGTGTAGGGAAAGGGGGGACCCTTATCTTCTAAGGCCTTCAGTAGGGCGACATACGATCCATGTCGCCTAAGACATGAAACGAAGACTCGCAAGCGAGATTCGGGCCCGGGCCCTTATCTCTTTCCTCTAAATACCCCCCCATTTATTGCGCTTTAACCAAGCTTGACAGGTTTTAGAAAATAATTTCGTATTGTCCGAGGAACGGGACAGTAAAATCGAGAATTCAAGCGAGAATTCAAGCGACAATGCAAGCGGGAATTTAAAGTTACGAAATGATTACCTGGAAATTTGCAGACAGGAAGGAGGGCTTGAAGAAGTAGTTGGAAAGGGAGCTTAAAAGCTCTGTGCGCCACCTGCTCTCCTTGCGAACGCCCTGAAACACCCCGGAATATGCAGAGAGATCGGAAAGAAGGTCACCGGAAACTGGAATACCCCTGGCCTCTGAAAATTGGAGGATTAAGTGAAAATGGATAAGGGGAGTAGAGTTGGACGAGGGTTTTTAAGCTCCGAAAGTCAAGGAGTGGAAGAGTTTGGGGGAATTTCCAAGAGTTATGATTTTTGAAATTCCCCCCATTATTGTGAACATTAATAGAAAAGGACGGATCGACTCCCGAGGAAGGTGTACGGCTGCCAAACCGTTCGACTCGACCCCAAGATGACACGTGTCACATAGGTGACGGTTCGATCCTGCATCTCGCCAAATCGGGCAAGGATTCGCGAGAATCACCTGACGTCAAGGAATGTTCTCGCCTGGACCATTTAATGTTCTCGCCTGGACCATAAATGGTCCAGGCTTGAACTTGGGGGCTTCTGATGCGATCGTATAAAATGGATTGGGCCCAAAGTACTAGGGATCGGGCCCATTAGCTCGTAATGGGCCGATCCACTATACTTGGGCCATATAAGAGGATTGTGGCAGCGTGCGACATTAATGATGAGGGAGCGAAATTAACGGAGTGGGCAATGCGAACTAAAATGAGGCAAATGTAAGAAGGCGCGTGAGGGTACGGTTTTGCGAGCAATAGGGCCATGCGAGAAACATGACTGAGCCGTGGCAGACCTTATGAATGTGGGTATAAGGGGAGTATGTTTTCTGCGGAATATCTGGTTTAGGGCGACATTCAGGATGTCGCCCCCTTTTCTCGGATTGTCGCCAATCCGACATGGGTCCCTGAGCGTTACCAGGACACCATTTCGATTGTCGCCTGCATCTCTAACCCTAAAATATTGATGATGGATGATTGATGTGACAAGGTGAATAGTGAAATCCCACTAACTTGAGGTTGGTTGGGGATCCTTCCTTGGATGATTGACAAGTGTCCCCCCATGTGCAAGGCACATGGGGGGCTTGGGAGTATATAAAAGGTGAATAGTGTCATTTGCATGGTATGTCTATCCCTCTCTACTTTCTCTCTCTAAGTTTCCATTGATAACCTTACCACCTTGATCATCTAACCTCATTCTCACGCCGGAGGGGGTTCGCCGGAGTCACCCCCGGCCTAGTTGACGTGTGTTCTTGTGTGTAGGCGACCACTCAAAGAGGAAGCAGCCGAAGTATCCTCAACATTTCAGTTCCTGTGCAACCAAGATTTCTTATGGCAGCATCATATTCAAAAATCAAATAATTTTACGTTTGTCTCAAGCCAAAATCTTAAAAAAAAAACGCATTTTTTCTTAAGCTTAGAAAAAACGTGTTTTGTTTCTCCCGCTAGTGTCAGTGTAACAAAATGCCGGTGCATGTGTAACAAATATACACTTTTGTGTTATTTTATAAAATGTCAAATGTTTCTATCAACTTTTGTTTTTGGTCATGAACAATCAAGTTTTCAGATAAGTAGGCTACTTAACACATGAAAATATAAAATGTTTATTTCTCTTTTTAAGAAGGATTGAGTTAGATAATAGATAATCATTATAAGGTTTACTTTCAAATAGACCTATAAGTTTGGACTGGACTGGACTCCTTAAAAAATAGCACTTCATTTTTCATCAGAAAATTGCCTGTAACCAAAAGAGTAAATCAAAGCAGTGTTCTTCCAGCCATTAAAGCTTCTCTGCAACCAATGACTGACTAAAAGAATAACAACCTTTCACCCAACGACAGACCGATACGAAAAACATAGCACAAGTTACAAAAAAAAAGTGTACACTAGTACTGGCTGTTCTATATCATCATATGTTTCTTTCTCTGCCAAGGAGTTAGTTAAACCTGAAACTAAACTAACACCCTTTACGATGGGTGATTGCTAAGTTGGCTTCGCCCAAGATGTGAGATCCTCGAGGAAGCCATTAAAGGTGCTTCTTCATCAAAATTGGAATCAGCAACTGAACTATTCCTTCCGCTCTTTCCTCCACTC
The DNA here is from genome assembly GCA_022495995.1 of Adenophora triphylla var. japonica. Lineage (NCBI taxonomy): Eukaryota > Viridiplantae > Streptophyta > Magnoliopsida > Asterales > Campanulaceae > Adenophora > Adenophora triphylla. Next base: position 210,335 of record JAFEMH010000741.1, read on the forward strand.
CCATAATCCACATCATCAGGTACGTATAGATCAGATGATTTCTTTTCCATCCCCAGCTCCTGCTTCAAACAAATCAGAGCCTTCCTTGTTAGATACAACCCAAATCCATACTAAACCAGCAAAAAACAACTGGCTAAGCTTTACATTGACAACCACCAAATAAAATATCATTCTTTTTCCAACAATAAGCAAACATGAGCACCTGATATATCATCTATGTATCAATGTACAGCTTTCAAGACAGATAACTTAATGTGCTAAGCACATGAGGGCCCATGCATTGACTAAAACTAAAAATTGAAATTATGCCACACAGTACTATATTTCTGATGGCTCTTATTGATGTTGTTAAGAATAAGAGGTATTCCCCCTGTCCCTAAATGAATGTCGAATTTCTTTTCAAATTTGCTCTTGATGCACAGCAAATTTGAAACTTTTTTCGACATTCATTTAGGAACGGAGGGAGTACTATTCATTGTCCACTGTCATTCCTAGAGATAACCCTCTATAAGCTCCAGAAGACGAAGAGGTTAATTATAGAAGTGCATTTTTCCCATGCTGCTCAAGAGCAACTCTTTTTCCCTCCCTCCCTTAATGGGTTAATGATTCACCTTCGCTCTTACCCTCTATTGGTTGCTTTTGGCAGTTAACACATCCCCTCACCCTACTAGAACATAGCTCAAACATCTAAGTAAAGATAAACAGGAAAAGGCAATGGCTCGCTGCAAATTTATAAAGTAAGGATCAAGAGTTGGAAAAAAAGGGTTTATAGTGAATATTGACCTTCGTTGCTCTTTCTGCAATAACATCTATAGGAAGTTGGGTTGCACGGACATCCTTGACCTTCAAATAATTGTACATGACAACGCCACATAGAGCTGCGGAAACAGAATAAATATCAAATGATGCCAAGTCATTTATAAGCTTCCACACTGAAAATGGATAATGCATACCTATTGCGTAGCCAATGATATTAAGCTTGGTAATTGCCGATTCCGGGAATATGACTGTTGAAAGGGCAATGAGTATCCAATCTTTTAAAACACCAGCAACTCTCATTGTCACAGCGCCAGTTCTCCCAATTACTAAGAAAATTGAAAAATTTAACGCTAGCGCACATAGTGCATTTGAAAAAAAGATCCAAAAATTAAACTGGATCTGTGAAACTTCCATCTCAGGCTTCTCCAGAAGATACCAGGGAACAAACAGAAACACAAAACTGCACATAAGAAGAAGAAAAATGTTGTATACACATCTCTTTTAAGAATAGTATCATTATAGCCTAGTTATATAAGTGATCGCTGAATGAATGGAGAAAGGCGTATAGTGACAGGAAGAGAAAATATATGGTTATGACAACTGAAGACAGCAGAAAGACTATTGCAAAAAACAGAACAGGACCTCCACTCTTTCCGAATGCTATTATTGGCATATGTTGAGAGTAGTTCCTTTACAGTGCGCATAACAAATAAATCTTCAAAGAATATATCGGAGTACCTGCATGGAGCTATGTAATATAGGCTGGTGATAGGATTAAGTGTCAAACCCTTCTTTTGGAGAAGAACCTGAGTTAAGACTAGCCTAAGAGCTTCAGCAAATATTCCTGTGACCTGATAAAATGTACCCACTACATTGAAGTGAATCTCTCCATATGAGGATACAACCACCCCAACACTGACCAAGACCATGTTCAAAAGCACATCATATCGTAATATGTCAGTGCCACAAACAACCGCCATGAGAAACGTTGCCACTGGCACTGCAAATCAAGCATGGAGTAGAATATAGCCTCTTAGAACAGTTCCAGACTATAACAAATTTTGAAGGAAGAAATAAAGTGAGATATATGCATAAGAACATACTTAGGGCTTTGAGCATCTGTATGAAAGCCACAGAGATAAACAGGTACGCTGTGTTGCCAAACCTGTATGAACCCGAAGGATACTGGTATTAACACAAAGGTATAATCCGCATGATCAAACACAAGGAAAGTCAAGTAAACAAAACCACGTCAATGGAATCTGAAATTCTACAATGTGAAGCATTTCTATTGAAATAGATAACTAACCCAGATCACAAATAAGAGTCCACTATTCCTTTTCGGGTCAATCACAAATAAGTATCCACTTTCCTATTTTGGAATGCTAGAATCACTTGTGTCCCCAAGTTTTCGGGGACCCATATCTAGAGCATTTGTGTCAACTAACTTCTTTTAAAGGGGTTCAAATGGGATTTGTTAATCTGTTTCCAAAAAAGTGGACACTTATTTGTGGTTCGAGGAAGTGAAGACCGTTTTGAATGAAGGGGAGGGGGGGAGTGAATCGTCTATCAAATTATTGGAAACTTTCTTTTTTCTTCCTCCATATTTTGCAGCGGATATCACAAAAACTTTAGTTTTTTTATAATCAGAACGCTTCCATAAAACACTCTCCACCTAAATGAAGATAAATGATTTATGGAAACCCAAGATTTTGCTCACTAATAAGAAGACACCAGCAAGATTAACTTGAAAAAACAAAAAAAAAAACTGGTAATGAAACAGTTGATAAGGGTAAAATACTTCAAAAAGAACTGGGGAATCTTCATGCCAAGAGACCATCTTTTCTTATAAGTTCTCATCATTATTTAAATATGCTTTTGAAGATATTTCCTCCACTCTAACCCTTCTTTACAGTAAGAAGGTAAAAAATCTTTGTGACAAGCGATATTGTTTCATCTATTCTTCTTTATTTTCCTTCTCTGATAAGGTTTAAGCACTTGACTTTACCCCTTTATGGACATGCCTTGTTAGCAGTTGAACCATCAGGGCACTAAGACTCGCAACTGTGTGGAGTCTCCATCAATCAAGAGATATATTGTGAGGCATAGACCGCATAACTTTACAAGCTTGAATACTTGTAAAGGAAGTGAAACTGTAGTTTGGAAATGAACCAAATAATATCAAGTGGGATATAAGAAGTTCAGGTATCAATAGTAGACCAGGTACTTACCACAAGCTTGAAGCAAAGAATGCACTAATAGGTATAACACACGTTGTATATCTGTAATCCAGGAGAAACCATGGGGTAAAAAGTTAAAACAAAAGAGGGGAATGCATGCAGAAATTGGGACAAAATGAAAAAGCCACGTGCTTGGAACAGTCTTACATTGAAAATGTCATTTTAACCGGTGCCACAACCTACATAAAGAAAAGGCAGAATTAAAGTACATCAGCTTCTTGCAGAAGGTAAAAAGGCATACATCAGAAGAGATACGTCCCTGAATACAACACAATGGGAACCAACTTCTCCTTTTCAATTTTAGAGGGTTGGTTGAGGATGGGGTTAGACGTAACTAAGGAAATAGGTAGTTGCAAAACAATTGAAATGGCAAAAAGCACATGCTGAGGTATAAATTGAAGTTGCTATCTCCAAGTGTAAAGATCGACCATTTGTGTTCAACAGAAGAATGCAAAATTTAATTGCACCATATTGAAGAAAAAGTGGATTGAGAAATGAAATATGTAAGATATCAATAATTCAACACCTTGTGATTAATTTACAAGGACACCTTCAGTATGGCAACAATGATTATTTTTTTCCAAGATAAGATTACTCTTCCATCCCAGATTACATGCCATCAACATTTTGGGGTGTCCACAAATGTGTACAACTCTTGTCAAGTAAGTATATGGACAATCTTTAAAAACCCGCTCGTCTGGAATTCTGAAAAGTTGTAATCCAACGATATTGACACAGATCTAAAATGCAATAATAAATAACTAAATGGATTTAAAACTCTTGTTAACCTCATTCCGATGGAAGTGGCTTATAATCTTACACGCATGTAGAAATAGACAAGACCAATGGTTAAGAAGTTCATTCAAAGAATCAAGTGATACAGTACAACTGTAACATTCATGTCATTTTGAATAATATGCATCCCGAAGTTATGAATCTATTAAGATATCAAGGACCTATGCAGTATAATTGACTGTAACAGAAAAGCGAATACATGCATGCATTCTTTTCTTGTCAAACAATTTCTGATGTAACAATAACACAATCAAAGATATCCAAGGTCAATCACTTAAGACGTAGTGTAAGCGGTTTGAGCAGGGTATTTGACAACCACGACCAAATTTATAACAGCTCAAGAACCTACTACTTGTAACCAGTAAATAAATAAAACAAAATTAAATTCTGGCCCACAATGATTTACACTTGAAACATGGGGAAAATGATTCTTCAGGATTTACAGGTTTCAATCACGCTTAGGAAATACAGGATTTACCAGAATTCAAACTCCCGTGATATCCTTAAACCAACCAGGGGAAAGTAGGGCATAAGCAGTAAATCTGGCAAGCTGAATATTAAAAGTCCAACATTACCATACCTTCAAAACACGGATAAGAAAGAATGCCACGGCACCAGAAAATCCCATATGGATCATAGTAAGTGTAATAGGGAATGGGAAATTGAAGTATTTGTGAGAAAGCACCCACTGCAATTAGCCAGAAACTTAACAATGTCAATATTTCGATAAAGGAGCCACACAACACATAAATAATGGTAATAGTAAGAAATGTTCATGTTAAAGAGGTTCAACATAATTATACAATTAGTAAGGGAAAATCCTTCAAAAACAAGTTGACGGGGGAATCATTTTACACGTGAAAAAATATATTTTGGTTCAATGATACAATCTAACAATAAAAATTTGGAAACAACTGATTGAAGTATCACTTCTGATTCACTTTGTGATTCACTTCTGAGTAGAAGCAAAACTGAATATTTGGAGTGTAAGTTTAGTAGAGTTGGAAGCAGGGAGGCAAGGGTGATCACATTCGATGGAAAGATTGTCCAAGCTTCTGAGTTTTTTCGCTATCTTGGATCTATTATCCAAAAGGATGGAGAATTAGATGGAGATGTGACTCACAGGATTAAAGCAGGTTGGTTGAAGTGCAAGAGTGCCACAGGGTTTCTATGCGATCCCGGCATGCCCCATAGATTAAAGGGAAAATTCTACCGCACGACAATTAGGTCGGCAATGCTTTATGACATTGAATGTTGGGCCGTGAAACAGTGTCAAGTTCAAAAGATGAATGCAGTGTTGATGCGTATACTACGATGGATGTGTGGGCATACAAGGAATGAGGTGATCAGGGGTAAAGTAAGAGTTGCGCTTATTGAGGACAAAATGAGGGAGAATCGTTTAAGGTGGTTTGGTTATTTGAGACGGAGACCAAGTGATGCACCGGTTAGGAGGCCTGAAGAGTGGAGAAGTGATAAAATGGCGAGGGGTAGGGGAAGACCCAATCAAACTTGAATTAGGGTGATTGGAAACGATATGAGTTTACTTGGATTTGATGAAAATATGGAGTTGAAGAGGCCGGAGTGGAGGGCAAAAATTCATGTGGGTAAAGGGCATAGTTATTAAAGGCCCAAGGCGTACCAAGGCGCAAAAGGTGTGCCCGGAGCCTAGGCGCAAGGCGGGCGCGCGCCCGAGTGACGACGCAAAAATGCCTTAAAACACTAAAAATATAGTATACATACAACATCAAGATCAGATGAGCAATAAATCAAATGCAAGTAGTAAATCAAACATACGTTATAAGTCATAAAAGAAACAAGCACAAACATACGTTATATGTCATAAATGTATGTATACTATACTAAAAATATAGTATACATACAACATCAAGTGATCAGGGAGATTGCCGGAGTTCTTCCCAGGTCGCCGGAGGTCGTCGCTGTTAGTTTGAAGGAGTTCCTAGTGATTGCTACTCTTATACAGAGTTATGACACGTGTACATGAGAGAGTCGTGGCATGAGAGAGTCGTGGCAGAGAAGAGTAATAGTCGCGTATTAGGTTTAATTACGATTTAATTATTGGTCAATTATTGTGCCCGGAGCCTAGGCGCATACCATCAAGGCTCGCGCTTCAGCCTTAGGCGCGCCTAATCCCTCGCCTATGAAACAGAGCCTCGCCTAGCACAATCCAGGCTCCAAAGCTGAGTCTCTCTGCGCCCGAAGCCTAGGCGCGAGCCTAGGCGCGCTTTTGATAACTATGGTGAAGGGGGTTGTTGTTTTTTTTTCTATTATATATTTACTCTTTTATTATCACTATTTTTATTTATTTATTTATTCTTTTTTCCCACCTATTTCTTCTTTTAACCTTTTTTTTTATTTCTTTCACGATGACATGTGAGGATTAATGTTAGCCGACCCCGAATTATTTTGGGTCTAAGGCTTTGTTGTTGTTGTTGTTGATGACTTCAATCAATGGTGCAATCCAGCCTTTGGTCAAGCTCTGTCTATCACTCCAGTATTTCACTTCCCTCCGAGATCAAAATCATGATAACCATATTTAATCCTATTTCACAGAAAATATTTTGTCTTCTTTAATCCAAAAAGTTTGCCCCATTGCTTACACTTAAAAGCTTTATGATATTAAATTTGTAGAACTGAGACTCATCAAAATCCTCCAATAAGAAAATGTAATAAATGTATGTCTGTATATAACATGACCAAAGAACAGGGAAAGAATAAAGAGGTCTAAAATGCACAAGACAAATGGAGCCAACTAAAGCTTTACGGCTTGCTTTGGCTTACTTATTCCCTTATTTAAGTCAAAGTATTAAGGAAACGACAAATCCACTAATCACATGAGTAAACATACATCAAATAATCAAGCAGAACATGCATTTGATACAACTTCGTTTGAAAGGGCAATAATTTTGAAAAAGTAATATTAGCCTAGTTGTTAACATGTTGAAAAGAGATAAACAATGAAAAACATGTAAAACATACCTTGTTATACAATATAACTCCGGATGAAAGCATTACATAAACCAGAAGATAGAAATAGGTTAAGAGAAGTTGTTTATTGATCATCATGTACTTGTGATTGACTTGGCCCCCTTCTACTGGCTGTTTCAAGCTCTTCAGTTTTGCAACTTCTAAAAGATGGGCTTCTCAAATAGAAAGTGAGAGATTTCAAGAATTCCTGCTGAATACACAAAGGGCAATCTAATGTCTCAGTAGTAGGTATCCGTCCCCTTAACCAGTTATCAGCATGTGCCGGTTCGATGATCGTGCAGTTTTGACTACGTTAAATGGCACCAACATAGCTACGTCCTGAAAAAAAAAATATAAATAAACAATTGTATTAATAACAGCACGAATGCAAAATCCAAAGTTCTGGCTAAAAACATTAACATGCATGTATATGCAATCTAAAGAGAATGCACTAATTTGAGGCAAGCCATATGCGGAGAGATGCTGCAAAAAACAAGGAGCGTAACAGGAGCTCGAACACTTACGCATTCACCAATCAATTTGCAGGAAAGCTAAATTGTAGAAATATATACTCAAATTATGATGTATTGTGCGTTGGGTTGCTTCCATTGGAAGCTAATAATTCCTGGATGAAGTGTAAGGATACTTGACATAAAATAGTCAAGACTTGAGAGATATAGAAAGTTGGGATAAATGACATTTAGCAGTTCAAACTAACGGCAGCAACAATATAGGAAGTACTTCAAGAAGCTGGAAGATGCAGCGCATGACTGGGAGAATATTATACTTAATTTGGTATACAATTAATCAACTGAATTAGATAGGATTCTAAAAGAAATTGAGGGAAGAAATGTGTTGTGGGATTGCTGATTTCAAGCCCTCTTCACTAGGAAGTGCATGATCATCTTCTAATATCACTTATAGCACATATATGTGCTTCAAGAAATGAATATGGAATGAGTTAGACATTGCAGTTTTGTGGTCCCTCTGGTCCATTTCTCGCCTTTTACTTTTAGTAACTGTGTATGTAACAATGAAATTCATGATTTCGCATGCAGTCTTGATTCAGGTGGAATACATAAATAGTACTCTCCGGTCCCCAGATGATTGTCCTCCATTTTTCAAACAGTTAGTTCTAAATGGATATCTATTTTCTGTTGAGGTTACTAAAGTCACATTATAAACTATTACTCCATCCAACCCAGAAAGATAGATCCATTTTGATTTCTATGGTCAGCTCAACTGAACTTTGACCATAATTTTATGAAAAATCTAATTATCCATATGCAGTTCTAAAAATTGTTGTTGATTTACCAGTAAAAAAACTATCACTAGTAATTTTCAAATTACATAAGGCTTATTGGATTTTCATAAAATTATGGTCAAAGATTAATTGAGTTGACCATTAAACTTAAAGTGGGACTATCTTTCTGAGACAGAGGGACTATGTTCTAATTCACACTTGTGCTCATTAGGGGTACTTAAGTATATAGTACACTGCTAAAAGTGCTTAAAACTCAACGTCCTTACACTCATTTATGGAATGAGAGAGCATGAAAGAAGGAGAAAGTCTTTGAAGGATTTTAACAAATTATGCCAACAAGTATATTTCAAGGAGCAAGAAGGAAGCTTTACACAAGTAAATACTCCTTAAGTCCTAGGAAAAGAGTGCATTTTCAAGATTGAAGCTTCAAGTTTTTCCTTCCATGTAGGAATCCAACAACATGATGATTGGGGGCAAGGGAAATAAAACTGACCTTAATTAATAGAATGGTAATGCGCTGAATCTGAGCTAGTAACCGGCAATGAGAGAAACTGAATCGTAGATGAAGATCTGAAGGCTGAAAGTGAATCAATGGCAGATCGAGGCAGTTGGAGATGCTGATGAGGTGTTGCCTTAATATGTAAGCATTCATTCATACAGAAATCAACATAATATGAAGGTGGGTGGAGTGGAGGAAAAGAGGGATTTGGGGATGGCGTCCGAGAGAGCAGGAGAAACCTAGATTCGGAGATGGATGGAGTGACAAGTAAAGATTATATTTTTCCAACCAACCAACCAAGAAAAATCCGTGCCTTGTAATTATTATTTGGCTCCTTCAGCTTCAATTCAATACCAAATTACAAAATAAAATAGTAAGAAATAAAATTAATAAAATCATCAGTCGCAATCAATCAATCAATAGGTACATAACCTATAACCAAACAACAATTATGGGCAAATTATAGGGATTTTTTTCTTTTTAAAATAATTCATTTTTTTTCCAACAACTTTTTTACATGATGATATATGAGGATTCATATTAGCCGATCCTAAATTATTTTGGGACTAAGACTTTGTTGTTGTTATTGTTGTTGCTGCTTCGTATAGCGATTTAAAAAAAAATCGCTTCAACTCGCTATTTCGTGTATCGAATTCAATAATTCTTTTCTTTTACGTAAACAATTTCGAGAATTTTATGGGAATTTTATTAAAATATAAATTCGCTACCGTGAATATCGAGTTTGATAGGAATAAATGATTAGTTAATTAAGGTTGTAATTAGTTTAAATAGAGAGGTAAACTCGATACTTGTACTAGCGAGTTAACTTAAAGACTCGCTAATGACAATAGCGAATTTAGAGAATCCTTTTTCGTATAACACACACAATTCATACAACACATCCAAACAAACGACACAAAGAGAGGGAGAAACTGGGAACGACGAAAAACAGATAGAGCATAACTCGTTATTTGCAATAACGACTTCAAATTTGCCAGTGTAAGTGCTTGATTTCATACTCCCTCCTATAGTTCGAATCAATTTAGCATTATTTCAACCTAGGGTTTTCGAAATTGATTAATTTGGAGGTTTTTGAAATGAATTCAACCTATGGCTTTCGAATTGATTGATTTATGAGTTATTCTTTTTACTTAATTAAATATTCTTGATTTATAAGGTATTGTTTATTAAAATAGTATTTTTGTTAGTATAGTTAGGTTTTTCGTTAGTTAAGTTAGGTTTTTCGTTAGTTCAATTATGTTTTTTGTTAGTTCAGTTAGCATTTTTGTTTAATTGAGTCTTAAATTTGATCAATTTTGTCTATTGTGTTACTGTGTTACAGATGAATGTAGAAATATGCTTCATAATAGTTGTATTTCTTCTTTTTAGACCTGATGGTTGTCTCTTGACTTTCTACTGATATCTCTATGTTTTAAATTTGATCAATTTTGTGTTTTGTGCTACAGATGAATGTAGAACATCAACATGGAGAGCTTCTTGAGCCGTTTGTCGATCCGGGTCCTTTGCAACGAGATGTTTTGAGATTACAAGATAAGCATCGAACTTAATACATCTGAGCCGGAAGACATGTTGAGAAGTTATCTCTGCCAAAAGTGTTGGACGTGAGAATCCAGGATAGACTAGTAGTAGCAGGATTTTACGGGGTTACAAGTTAGAGAAAATCACATATGATTGGGGTTTTCTTACAGCGTTGGTTGAGCGATGGCGTCAGTAAACCCACAGTTTTCACTTTCCTATTGATGAGATGATCGTTAGTTTAGAGGATATGGGTATATTGTCAGGGTTACCTATTGATGAACTTCCTGTTACTGGTTCTGACACCACGAGGTTGCTTCAGAGTTGGTGCGACTTATGTGAGGAGTTATTAGGTGTTATACCACCGGAGTATGAGATATAAGCAGGGTTGTTGAAGCTTAAGTGGCTTCTAAGTCAGTTTCCCCATTCGGGTCAGCTTCCAGAAAATGCGACACAAGATTTGGTCATTAGTTATACACGTGCGTACATATTGGCAGCCCTCGGGTCGATTATGATGCCTGATCGCACTAGTAATAAGGTAAAGTTAATGTATCTCCCACTGCTTAGAGATTCGAGATGATACATGATTATAGTTGGGGTAGTGCTGCTTTGGCCTTTCTCTATCGAGAAATGTGTACTGCGACTTTGCCCGGCACCAGTAACTGTAGTGGATTTTTCTCTATTGTGCAGGTATGATAATTATATTTTTCGATATATGTTTGGTTTTATGTACGTTTTTAAATTATATTTTATTTATGTGATTTGTTTATAATACAAACAGTTTTAGGCATGAGAGAGGTTGTTACCCACACAACCAATAGTGGTTAGGGGAGATTAGGATGTGCAACCGAACTTACCCGACAATCCATTGGGGTGTAGGTAAACTACAACCACTCTGATTTGTGTAAATTCTATTGTATTTATCTGATTTGTTTAAATTATACTATATATATCTAGGTTTGTTTAAATGTATATTTTTAATCTTTTCAGGTGTATTGGGTCCCTATCGTATTTGCATGTTAACGCACATAACTTACGTGCCTATCGGTATCAACTAGCGTCTCTCACTGAGGATCAGATTATTTGGCAGCCATATATATATCGAGTTGTTCCAGATTATTGCAGACAGGGACAGACCGTATGGAGGACGGGGGCGCCTCTTATCTGCTTTGAGAGGGCAGAATCATCTACCTGATCGAGTTATGAGGCAGTTTGGCATGCTACAGTCGGTCCCCGATCCATGTGACACACGGGAAGATTTGCATATTAATCGCCGAGGTAGAGGACATATGGCTTGGGATTCAAAACATAGTGAGTACATATCATTATGGAATGCACGAGCTCAGAGTATGGTGAATGGTGTGTTGGTTAGACGTGTCCAAAATCTAACCGGAACCGGCTAACCGGCGGTTTTTTACCGGTCAACTAACCGGTCAAACCCGTTAACCGGTTTAACCGTAACCGGATTAACCGAAATCGACAGTTAACCGGTTCGGTTAAGGTTACAGATTTTTCAAACCGGCTAACCGTCGATTATTTAACCGGTTATAACCGTTTAAATAACCGGCGATTATAACCGGATTAACCGGCCGAATTCAAATTTAATACTCCCCAGGCCCCAACGGTCACCAAGGCAGCAACAGTCACCAGGGCCCAACGGCCCAACCCCAACGGCTACTCCCTCCTATCGGCTACTTCCAGACCAGGACCATCGGGTTAACCCCATTCAAACTAGTCATTAGTTTTTTAACCAGATTTGGATTTAGTTAAAAAAATTTCTTTTTCTTGAAAAAATTCAACCCTATAAATATCACCTCCCTCCCACCATTTCATTTTCACCTTACTTCTCTACTCTCTCTCTCTCTACTCTCAAATATCCTAAGCCTCTCTCATACTCTCATATTCGATTTTCAGTTAGTTTCCTTACAATTTCCAGTTGTTTTTTAACGAAATTAATATTTTTGTTCTATTTCGAGAATTCCAGTCAGTATTATTTATTCAAAAAAAATGGGCACATAGAGTATACAAGTTAACAGAAACTGTTAAAAAGTTGACTGTTTTTTCAAAATCTGTTAAAAAGTTAACTGTTTTCTTTAAAAAAAATGTTAAAAACTGTTTTTAAAAGAACTATTATACTAACCACAATCTCAAATAGCTTTGCTTAACCAACAAAAAAATAAAATAAAATAAAAACTGTTAAAAAATCTGTTAAACACACTTTCAGTTAAAATTTCATTTCTTTAAAAATTCTTAACTTTTTTTATATAACTTTTTCCAAAAAAATTCACTAATAACTAACATCTCAAATAGTATTCTTTATTCGAAAAAAAAAGGGCATATAGAGTACAAAAGTTAACAAAAACTATTAAAAATTCCGTTAAAAGGACTAATCTGAAAAAAAAAGTGCTTCAGTTAACCGTTTTAACCGGATAAATCGTGTGAACTGGTTATAACCGTTAACCGGATAACCGTAACCGTTAGTACACGGTTAACGGTTAGGTTACGATAAGTTTTAACGGGTTTTTTTAACCGGCGGTTATAACCGTTTGGACACGTCTAGTGTTGGGTGAAAAGATGATGGATTACGCCCATCCATACATGATTTGGTTCAAAAAGATCACGCATTCATTAATTGTGAACCCGATCCATGTAGAGGATATAGGGTACATATCACATGTCATCGAGGGTTTGGTAAGTGAATATAGTTTTAAAAACTTTTTATTATTAGGGTTTATTGATTGTAACAATAAGTTAGTATCATTCTTGCCCTGTTGATGTTAACAGGTGCAAAACTTACAACCCATGCATGGAATTAACGGGGAAGCATCACCCATGAGTTGGAGGTGGATAACTCTAGGCTTCAAACGAGGCATCTCATTATATCTTCTCTTACGCATATACGACAGCAACATCGACTTGATGCTCGAGCACCCCCGACACCAATTGATCGCGTTCAAACTGTTCCACACAGACAACCACGGCCTCAACGTCGTTGCGTGCAGAGAGTGCCACATATGCAACATGGTCAACATTTAGTGGATGAACAAGAGGAGGACCAAGAGCGACAGCCGAAGCAGGACCATGAAGCACCTCCCAAGACTCCATTACAGACAGATGTACCTCCCGAGACTCCATTACAGACAGATGCACCTCCCGAGACTCAGACAACGATGGAGGTACAAGGTGAGTCACCTCATAGCACACGAGCCCACGATACACATGGTGAGTGTGTTACGCAAGTTGAGGGGATATATTTAATTTCTATAGCACATTTACAAACAACTAATCATATAAAGTCAGTAAACAAACAGAAGAACAAATTGGCAAAGATATTACAAATCTGAAAATCCATAGTATATGCTATGCGCACCATAGGCTTAGAGCCCTCTTCTCAGCCTCTCCTGAAGCTCGAACCGAGCACCATTCCGATTCTCGATTATCTCTTGTCACTTGGCGCAATGAACTCAACTAATTGCATCCCTCGTCCACCTACTGCAATCTGATAATGATTCCTAAATAATATACAAAAACACCGTTTCAAAGAAAGAACAATTAAATTAAATTAAATGTAACAAAGCAAAGGAATAGCACACTAACCTAGCAAGGATTCTAGCATCCAATGCTTCTGGCTCTGGCACACTAACTGTCAAGTGCCCATGTTCCGTTAGTTTACCATTGGCTGAAAGATGCCAACACCGGACACGCTGATCGAGACCAGTAGAGAAAACCCACCTCCCGTCTGTCCAAACACCTAAACAAAAAAATAACCAACATCATTTTTTACATCTAATTATTATTCCCTCCAATGTCTTGGAATTTCTGTCAGTGAAAACAAAATAAATTGAGCAACTTCTGGTACTTGCGCAAGGCTTACTATTACACAGCAAAGCAAATGGAGAGGAAAGAAAAAGTTGCTGAGAAGCATAGGAGATAGACTGTGTGTTCTCTAGAGTCTAGAGAGAATAAATGCAGTCTAGGTTTGTGGTTCGTTTTGTAGTTTCTAATGATAGAAACAAAAAGCAAGAAAAATAAAGAGAGAAAATAGTAGAACCGAGTGAGAAACTGGCGGAAAAAGAATAAGGAGCACAAAACCAACCGTTTATGCAAAGACAGCCTAAATGTGATACATTGAGAACAAAGAATCTTCCCAATTAGAAGAATGGAGAATGAACATGCAGTTTTAAAGACGAGGAGGAAGAAAAGAAAGAAAAGAATTCTGTAATCACCTTTAATTGCAGAGCTATGAGCAGAGGCAATTTTGTCTGCACGACAAAATCCCATTTGGTAGATCAGTTTTCCACAATAATGGACATAATTTTTAACACTTCCAGAATTTCCACTGCCATGCATTTCCAAGTTCACGCTTTCAGTGTACTTGCTTAATGGTACCAGTGTCATACAAAATTCAAGACAGTGAAGTGCTTGATCATCACCACCGCTAACAACATAGTACAGAAACCCCGATTCTGAACCTTTATCCTTCTTTGCATCTGAAACATGGAGACAGTTAACCCCAGATTGATGAACCTTGCTCACAACATGCAAGGGCCATATTTTAGATATTTCCAGTGAGGATTCATCAGTACTCATTGCAGTCTCAGGATAGTTTACTTTTTCTGAGCTTCCATCTTCTCCATTGGACTGGGTTTCCTCTACCGTTTTTGCTGAGACTGAACTTTCACCTGGTTTATTTTTTGAAACCTTAGTGGCTAAGGATCGCCACCATCGACCACCTTGGCTTCCTCTTCCAGAGCGTGGCCTTTTTTGAGAATCAGCGTAGTCTTCCTCTCTGAGAGCTGATACTCGACGCATGAAAGTTTCGACAGATTCCGTTAGATCCCACAAGGCAATACTTCCGTCTGTAGACCCACTAATTACAATATACAGGCTTCCCATCTGAATGTTATCTGAAAAAAAAAAAAGTTCCAGAGTATGAATAAAAGTAAAATGCAAGGAGGCACGAAGAATATGAATTGGAAAGAAACCAAGATTCCAACAAAAAGAATGCTGCAAAAAAATGGGTATTCTTTCATGTATACATTTCTCTGCATTACAGTACTATATGGAAAACAGATAAGTTCCAGTGAAAGTCATCCTCCTTAGATGACTCGAACTCAAGGCCTATAAATTTAAAATATGAGAAAATAGAAAATCTAGAAACAGAGTTGCGGAGAGTTTGATTCCAAAAGAAGTAAGCTGCGACGAAAGTACCCCTTGAGGAATACTTACTGATGGACGGAAAGTATCACATACATCAAGCAAAACATTGCTTTTCTTTCTTCGACAGGATGCAGAAGTGCAAGGGAGTTGTAACATACAACTATTTGTTTTGACAAGAATATACAATGATACCATTACATGTCTACAACGCAAGGAGATTGGCTTGGGGTTCTACCTTCAGCATAATAATGGAGACTTTCTGGATTAACTTGTTTGAAAAATCTCTCTTTGTAAGCAGGACAAAGAGATGAACAATATTACGAGTTTCTAAATGGAAATGTACAAAAGCACAAGTTTCTATGCAGTATAGACGAGGAATGCTTTAATCTATTTATTTCAGTATAACAGTAATTAACAATTTCCTGAAACTCCTCTCCTTGATAAGTCCCAAGTAGTAAACCTCTCATCCTCATTGGAAATGGCTGAAAAGCCATTGCTTGTCAGAACTCAATCACTGACAACATCCATTTGAATCTCAAAGATAACTCCTAGATCAACCACTGCTTAAACGTTAAAATTGAATGGTTCAAACACAAGGTCATTGATAGATTTAATAGCACTGATAGAAAACTAACCCTCAGAATCCAGACACTCCGGGATGATGACATGTTGCAGTGACAGAACTGGCGATGACGAGGGAACCAATAAAGCTATATCAAACCTGCAATAAGCTTTATTATCAAATCAATAAAAGGAGAACTCAATTACAAAATAAAGTTTAGGAGAAAAAAATTACTCCCTCCGTACCAAAATGAATCACATTTGCTCTTAATCAATTGTAAATCCCAACATTTTTTGGACATTCATTTTGCGACAGAGGGAGTCCTATTTTTTTTCCTTCAAAAACTGAAATGTTAACAAGTGTAACGGGCATACTTGTTAAGCACCTACTACATACATACATTGTTGTGGGAACACTCCCCACTGCATAGAAAGGCACTACGGGTGTAAAAGCTTTTCAAAAGAAGACTCTTAACAAGTGCCCCATGCACAATCATTAGCATGAAACTTTTAGAAAATAGGAATGGGTGCCTTGACACATACCAAAGCCGATAGGGTAAAATCAGAGCTCGTAATGAAACTGAGGCATCTGAACAAGAAACAACAATGAAACAGATGGAGACCCTGAAATCAATCAAAATACACAACTATGTCAGCATGGTTGTTAAT
Organism: Adenophora triphylla var. japonica; assembly: GCA_022495995.1. NCBI lineage: Eukaryota > Viridiplantae > Streptophyta > Magnoliopsida > Asterales > Campanulaceae > Adenophora > Adenophora triphylla. The sequence goes on from JAFEMH010000741.1 coordinate 226,803, forward strand.
GTACCAGTCAAGCAAGAATTATATAAGATGGAGCTGTTGGCATCTTAGGGTACCTGGAATCAGCAAGTTTCACATGAAAAGCAGTAACAGCTAGGTAGCGCCAGTCATTTTCAGAATCATCATCAAGGGAACCATTAGGCTTTGTCATCCTTATTTCTGGAGGAAAAGAATCTGATTCTACTTTAGGATCTGCATTCCAACCATCCTTAACTGTTTCAACTGGTTTTTCTTTGTATACTCCTTTTGCATGAGTGCTACAATTTTTGGCTGGCATATGACTGGAAAGCCACTGAAATGACATTGATGAGAACACTTGTGATGAGGCATGAAGGTCATTTCCATATCCATTGGAAGGCTCATAAGCCAAGGCTTTTTTCTTCTCCCTAATTTTTCGTTTCCAAACAGTAAGAACCCTTTTAGCCCCAACTGAAACAAGTAAGAAAGGATTTTCTTGCTCCTCCAATGTTATTATTTGACGATACATTCCACATGAGTTGGACGAATCTGCAACAAATATATGAAGCTTCTTCAAAGAGCATATTGATTTCACTGCTGATCCTCCAACATGCTCCCCGAGCAGTTTTGAGTTGGACCAATTGTCGAGACCTGGAGAATACCTGATCAAGCGATCACAACATAAGAACAATGTAAAGTTCCTATTTCATAATACTATGATTATACCTTAAAGCAGTCATTGAGGAGCATGCAGCATGTAATAAGGTTCAATACCCAACTTTGACTTTAACCATCATACTTATGTTTTGCACAAAAACCATTGTACTTTGGAAAACCTCTCATCCTGACCCTAAAATCACGAATTAGGACACGACTTAAGCACGGATTTGGCACCGACTAGACAAGAATTTGGGGTCAGGATGAGAGGTTTACCGAAAGTATTGTTGTTTTTTGTGGAAAAAAAAGAAAGTGTAATGTTAAAGCGAAAGTCGGGTTTAAGTACAATTGTTGAAAATGAAATTAAACCAAACAATTATATGACTATCAGGGCCGAGGAATAATTTAGAAGAAGTAACATTCTAAAATTAAAAAACATTTGATTCTACCTCGTCAATCTGACAGTTCCATCTTCACAACCTGTTGCTATGCAACTATATTGAGAAACAAGATCTCGTTTTTCATTTGAACTGAACCATGTCTCATCAAGGACAAAACACAAGGAATGCATCTCTCGGCCATGAAATTGCAGATGCAGGTTTTGGGGATATATTTTCGTTTCACTGTCTGCTACCCAGCATTTGTGGATGTAAATAATTTCATCCTGAGAGAATAAAAACAACACTGAAACATACGACGAAACATGTCCCAATACGCTATAGAATCAAGGAGAATATAAAAAAAAATGAAGAGAGGCGGGGAATAATAAAAGTAAGAACTACAGCAGAAAGTTACAAGGTAAACTCTATAATATGCTTAATATACCCAACATGTTAATACCTATCTTGACAGACACGTCTATCATGCATTCTGCTGGAATCGGGCATCAAAACAATCACAACGTTGTAGCTCTTTGTCGTTATATTGTAATCCTCAAGTCCCAAGAGAAGACTTATGTCTTCTTATTTGTCCAAAAGACAAGCTATACTTCCTTTTTAGGAAAGTATTTTTTTGGCATAATGAATTCAGTGTCCTATTAGTTTCTGGATGAGATTTACCAAGTCAAATCAACTAAAGTATAAGCCGTGCCAAAACAATCTACGGTTAACAGACACGTCTATCATGCATTCTGCTGGAATCGGGCATCAAAACAATCACAACGCTGCAGCTCATTGTCGTTATATTGTAATCCTCAAGTCCCAAGAGAAGATTTATGTTTTCTTATTTGTCCAAAAGACAAGCTATACTTCCTTTTTAGGAAAGTATTTTTTTTTTTGGCATAATGAATTCAGTGTCCTATTAGTTTCTGGATGAGATTTACCAAGTCAAATCAACTAAAGTAAGTATAAGCCGTGGTAATACAATCTACGGTTAATTCCAGCACGACAATTGTCAACCATTGTATCATTGTATCAATTAGATATATAAGTCAACTTATCCCACTTGTTTTGGACAGAAGTAGTAGTTTCTAAGGAATAAATGTTTAATAATGTTAAACTGCAATAAAACAACAGCCAATAAGTCCCCTTAACAAAGTTTTTTGCAAGTATACCTATCTAAACACAGCACTTAGCCATTAAGGAAAACTGACCAAATTGACCAGCACAGCTTCTCAGTTGACGCCAATTGGCTGGCATACTTAGTTTTAAAATTTCCCCTCAACCCTAAAGCAGTCTATATTCACAAATACAAATGCTGACATGACATTGGCAGTACCTAACTTTGATCCAGTATGATATGAATATGAACTTGGGTGTGATCAGATGACAATTAAATCACAGGTATTGGAAACTTTCAACAACAAAAAATTGCCACATTATCATTCTCTGTTAGTGAGATGATAGCTTTAGACATGTGGTCTATAACAAAGTCAAAAAATTAAATTGTAAAAACCGCAAAGGTACAGCTAGTTATTTTGGTCAGTTCCCCTTTTTCTCACAGTTGCACTATACTTGAGCTTTCTAAGTATCCTCTTGCACTTTCATCTTCGGAACCAAAATTCCTTTATATTAGAGACATTTAAATTGTTAAGGGATAGCGCTTATCAGGCTAAATTACCACCCCCATTCTATCATCCACTGGGTCTTCCCCCTTTTATTTTCTCAGGTTAAGTCATCTTTTCTCTCTCTCCTCTCTTTTTCTTTCTTATGTAGTATGTATTATTTCTCCTAAATCCCCACATCTAGGGTGATTTAGGGAAGTGTTTGAACTTGGTCAAGAACTTATATCGATCAACCATATGAAAGAGAATACTGGATTTATGCAATAAATACAAGCTTCCTGATCTTTTTTTTCTTATCTGAACCTCAAGTTTCTAGATTTCAAATCACCCATCACATCATTGTAAGAAAATACGAAGTTTTAAGTCTGGGTTATCCCCACTCGCGCATGTATTTCAAGGAAACCAAAGATAATATAATTTGAAACAATATTATTAACTATTTATATTCAAACAGGTTTCACTTGGGTAACAGCATCTGCTGGATACCAAATGACTAGTGACAGTACAAACGACTCAATGATGCCAGCAAATGTTTTGGCGTTCTGCATGATTACGAGTAGTCAAACATATAGAAGAATGAAAGGTAGAAAAAAAAATGAATGGATACACAGAAAACCTTGACAAATGCAAAGCAATTCCTCATCTCTGGTATATCACCAAGGTGATATGCATGAGGACGCCGCCATCCCCCACATGGAATTTGAGCAACCTGTGTCACTATTACAGGATCAGGCATGTATATGACGTATACACACATATACATATGTTCGTCTGCGTGTCTATATTAACTGAAAGGGGAAAAGAGAAGATTACCTTTGTCTCGGTAGATAAATTCCAAATGATAAAATCTGTAGATGCAAAACCTATTGCGTGGTTCCCAGTTGCCAAACCATTATCTGGACTGGCTGAAGGGAACAGACATTGAATCAAACTTACTTCTTTCACTTGTTTCATACCTCTAAATTCCAACTTTTGTTTGCAACTTTCATATTCCAAATAACATATGCAACCATCTCCTCCTGTCTGGGGAGGGAAACGAAATGAACAAGAGGGAAAAGAATAAGAACCAAACTAGAGAAATGGATGCACATATGCTTCCATCACTATACAACAGATCACTTTCAATGATTTACCATCCTTGATTAATCCTATAAAAAGGAAGTGGGGCATGGAAAGCAAACTGAACAGCACACAAGATTATGATTATGAAGACATACAGAGTGTATTTCGACTTCACTTGAATCAGAACTAGCTATGGAGACACTGCACACACTTGATATCCCATGAGCTCCTTTAAAGTAATTTATTGGGAGAATTTTCGCTGGTGAGCCATCAGATGTACCCAGCAATAGGCTCCTTGACAAAGGAAATATCACGAGATTACCACGCAGATCACCACATACTAGCACCTGATATATTTTACAATAAGCCATCAGCAAAAGGTTCCTTACTTCACTTAAAATCCATCACATATTGCAATTCTATTGAATTGACAGTTTTGTTTTCCCCTTTAGCTTATGGCATGATAACAAGTAGCTTCAAGTGCATTTCAGAATATGTGATCACTAAATATCCAACCTCTTAAAATAGACCATGTTTATGGGAATCTTGAATATTCATGCATGACTACAATTTCAGTTAAAAGGGTATAAGAATTTAGGAGGAAATGGCTTAGGCGATGGAAAATAGCAGAAGCACCCTTGAAGCTGGGCTCGGACAGGTAAATGAATATTTATTTCTGCCGTGATCGCATATATTCTAACAAGAACAAACATTAACAATATATACACACATGCACACATAAATGTGTATGAATTTTATAGTTACTAGATTCCTGGTACACACGCACACATATATGTGTACTATAATATTCGAGTAATTTCGATTATGCTACCGATGATGATGTCCTTCTGTTCAAAGAAACACAAATACATAACTGCTTACTTTACTTTTACAATGCATTTCAGCTTCTTAACAAGGGAAGACAAGAGACAGGCTGATCCGGTGATTTCAATATAGATCATATATAGGATAATCAAGAGAATCTCAATATATATATAATTTGTGACAAAGTGCATTAGCCCTTAGGTATAGAAACCTGGATATCCCAGGCCCAGGAAGAAAGTCATATCTTGCAAGCAGAAACGCAACCTTGAGAAGGCACTCCAGCCTCAGATGAAAGCAGAAGAAATAAAGAACAAGAATACATACCTCTTTCTGAAGTGATGCATCCAAACAGAGTATCCTTATAGGAAAGCATGATTTGTATTCTGCCACTAAAGCTACATGGGAACTTAACATGGAGTCTGGGGAAACAGATTGTAAGGGATCAGGTAATCTCCATAGCTTCAAACCTCCTTTTGGATCAACGGTGAATATAAACCTACAGGACAGCAACATAATGATGCAGTTAGAAGAAGTCCAAGCAACACTGATGTATTTTTTTTGTCCATATGCATGGTACATGCTTCTAGTCTAAGTGATAAGGGCCTATAAATCCATGTACTAAATCATTTCAAGTCTGTAAGAAAATGAAGATTAATAAAAACCAGCAGGTTATTCAGATGTGTGAGGCATCATCTTAGGTGTGAGTCCTAGGATTTCTATCCAACTCCTGTTCCTGTTATAACTAGTTATCGTTATGTTTTCTTCTCAATATTGTGTTCCCAGACTTCTTACCTTTGAACTACTTTTAAGTTATTCAATTATGGTGAACTGTATAACAATTCTGAATCTAAAGACTTCTGAGCTTTTACTATTTGGCTCACAAAAACATACACAATTAAAAGTTTGTGCACCATATCATTAGTCTTCTAGGATCTCCTGCTAATTCACTTTCATGTACATATCAGGGACCAAATGCAAGTAGAAATCCCAATGGGGGTGTGCTTGTTTAGTTGTTTCTTACCTCTAAAAATGATTTCTTTTGCCGATTAAACAAGAAGTCATAAGCATCGCAAATACTCCCTCTTTCCCACCCGAAAAGGCACAAAATGGGCCTTGCACGGGAATTAAGAAGAGTGTATAGTGGAATAAGTGTTGTGAGTATGAAAAGTGAGGTAGGAGAGAGAAAGTGGGGTAGGAAATAGTAAGTAGATAATTATTGTGAGTATGACAAGTGGGTCCCATGAATAAAGAAGTATTAAAAACTTTCCATTTTGGAATTGTGCCTTTTCAAATGGGACACCCAAAATGAAATGTTGTGCCTTTTCGGGTGGGACGGAGGGAGCATGTGTTATGATCATCTTTTAGATTAGACATTAACTTTTATACTTATATTGAGTGTCAACCCTAAATGGGGGTGCATCCTATGAACTGAATGTGAACCTAGAGTACAGGAATTCATAGATCCACTACTAAATCAAATATCATTATTAGACATAAACCTTGTCTACCTATGTCCCAAAGACTTGCACCAAAATGTTCCTAAGAGCTGTCTCTCTGCTTCTGCAGACCAACTGAAACTGAGTTCAACTTTAGGCATCCAGACATCACCAGCCACTCTAATAACAGTCAATCTTCCTTTACCATCTCCAACAGCAATCCAGTCCTCGATACAAATAGAAGGGTCAGAAAATCTTTCTGGTAACAAGTTCATACAAACTATGGGCACCTTCTCAGCGACAGAAATAAGTTCAGTCCACTGTACATCACCGGCATCTGATATTTTAGCTTGGTAAAGATAACCATTGTTTGTGGCAACATAAAGGGTATCTTCACGAGTGAAATGCATACAACGGACATATTCACTTTTGCTGCACATACAACAGAAAAAAAGCCAAGAGAGGTAAGAAAGTCTTTCTATCATCATAGATTAAGAGATTTTGAAGAATAAAAAGCAAGTAAATGGAAAGGTAATTCTACGGAAGTTTTGGGTATGAAACCAGGCCATTTGGAATCTAGAATAGTCAACCGACAACAAAAACTTCATTATTGGACAATCCCATAGCTGATGATGTGGGGTCAGATATGAAATTTGAATATCCTACTTTAACCGTCCATAATGCTTCACAGAAAAGTGGCATATAAGCCTTTTCCGTATCAATGAAAATAACTAACTAGTTCTTCAGACTTGATATCTTCGTATTTACTAAGAGTTCTGATTTTCTTTATGGTATGTTTGCTAGAAGAAGTGTCTTTCCCTCAAGTTGTTTGGTAGAAGGGGTGGAGAAGTAGGAGGGTTGCATATTCACTTGTTTGGTATAAAAATATGGGAGGGGGAGAGTAGATTTTTGATCAAATTTTTTTCACTCTTACTCCAGTTTAACCCCCTGTTTTTTATGTTTTTATTTTTTGTGGGGGTAAATTCTGGAGGGTTTTCATTTACCTTTGCTTTTGCTTTCTACTGTAGTCAAGCCCTTGAACTTCTACTCCATTTTCCACCCCCCCCCACACACACACAACAACAACAACAACAACAACATTACCCCAGTGCCGTAAAGGCTCCCACCTACGTGGGGTAAGGGGGGTCGGGTGTACGCAGCCTTGCCCCTGTATTAAAGCACAGAGAGGCTGTTTTCGGATGATCCATGATTAAAATTGCGTCGAAAATTACGGATTGACTGCTGCTTCATAACAAAGATGCCAACAGGCTACAATTTATGCCAAAAGTATCCTCAAGTGAAAGCTAGGCATCAAATACCTAAGTGGTGTCACCCTTTCACATAGTTAATCTTTTTGTTATTCTTGAAAGAAGACTTAAAATATATATGCTGTGTTTCTTTCCTTATGTATCATGAGTTTGATGGTAACAATCAACTTAAAAAGGTTTCTCTTTAGATTATAAAGTTTTACTAAACATCATTGTTTTGCATCACTCGTGCTTAGAGTTGTACCTTTGCACATTGGTCCCAAGCCCAAATAAAGGAGGATTACATCAGGTAGACTGACAGCCAACATAATTTAATTAGATCCTCAGAAACATGAACCTAGGGCAAGCAATGCTAGACGTGGGGGAAGACCAAATTAACATAGACAACAAAATCAAAAAGAATATGAGCAAGTTTGGTTTCAAAAAAAAATATTTGATTTATTTCTAATTGTGCTCTGAAGTACTTGAGAGAATCTAGGGTGAAAACGAAAAGAAAAACAGATACTCCATTAAATATATTGTTTTCAAACATTCCTTGATTAAAGCTACAACAGAAAAAGTGAGGTAATTATGTGAATAGTCTTATCATCCAGTTTCTCAATCCTTTCGAAGACTCATCATTTGGACCATCCAAAAGAATGTGAACCAGATATTGTAGCAAAGACTCATCATGTTTCTTATGCCCTTCTACAGAAAAATAAGAAAGAATCACTCTAGCATCAACACATACACATACCTATCCATGAGCCCAACATGATCAGTCGAATTTGGAAGACGCAGAGTAAACAGGTTGTTTCTGTCAATGAACTCTTCTAGCACCTTCTTGTGCCTTGTCAATTCCTTGGATATAGAAGAATGCAGCTGATGCACTTTTATTGCAGAATCAAACCCAGCAGTAACAAGAAGAGAAGAATTTGGGTCATACAAGCACCGCCATACTCCTCTACCTCTGTACAATAGAGATGTAGTATTAAACGAAGTATCAAAGCGGATATTTTTCTCTCCTTATACCCCTATATTCTAACAGCTGAAAATGTGAAAGACAGTCGATAAAGAAATGCAGTTCAGGTATTGTAGATGTCCAGAAGCTACTTGCCTAAAACGACATTTCTTTCTACAAATACTGTCAAATTGACAAATAAGTTAGAAGTAACTAAAATCACACCAATAATCTACTTCCATATGAACACTAAAATATATAATTTCAAATTTTTAACTTACATGTGCTCCTTGATCACCTTAAGCTGGGCCCCATCCAGTCCCCATACACGACAAGTGCAATCCTCACCAGCAGTGATGATTAACTGACAGAATACCATTGACAACAAAATTAAATCCGAAACTTAAGAGAGTAATCTACAACAGCTACATTAATTTTTAGAAAAGCCAAGTACTACAGAGGTCAAGAGGACAACACGGAAACTCCTCGTGGTTTGTCCAATGCTATTATATCATCAATCCAGATAAAAAAAAGAAAACGAAAGAAACAAAACTTGTGCAAAATTAAGCCAAATCAATTCTGGCAGCTATCAGAGGAACCAACATAAATCTTGGACTGCCCAAGAATGACAATTCAACATCTAACTAAAATATGGCCACATGAAACTGAACTACATTCTGTCTATTAATAGCTGATAATATGACATTCCAGCGATAAAGGAAATTTTTCATTGCATGTGGAAACTGAATAGAGGACAATCATTACGAACTCAAATTGAATATAAAACCAGGTGTACACATGATACTAACCTGGAAAGAAGGACACAGAGAACTTGAAATAGCAACAATTATAGTACCAAAAGAACCAATACTGCTGCTATAATTTTCATTTGAGGGAAGAAAGGCCAAGGAAAAAGGAATTTCTATATTTGCCATCTGGACTATTTGCTTCTTAGTAAAGTTTCTGTGCTAAATATTGCTTTATAGTCTAACATTTTTTCTTTCAAAATATGGAAGAATCAACTGCATCTTATTATGGAGCTTACCGAGTCACATATACAACAATCCCAAACCCTGGCAGTGTGACCGAATAGCACAGGCTCAACTAAGTGAGAAACAACAACTTTAGCAGTAATGTTCAACCCTTTTGTTTCTGAATACACGTTCCAGATACGAGCACTGCATGAAAAAACAAAAAAAAAAAAGAATATCACATTAGAATCCATTTTCCAAATATAAAATAATCCACAAGATAAGTAAGTAGGTTGGTATTAATGAGAAAGTGAGTGACCTGCGATCATCAGAGACTGAGACCAATTTGGATCCGTTTGAAGACCATGCAATGCTAAAAATAGAACCTTCATGTCCGGTCAGTCTACATACAGACACAGCTTTATACTGCAGGATATGAAGCTTGCTTTCCAAGCCAAAATTACTGGTCTCCCTTTGGCTGTCTTCTAGATCACCTTCTAAACTTGGAGAAGTATCCACAGAAACAACTTTCCAAACTATAATCTGCCAAAGGCCAATTTAACCCAAAACATAATAATAATTTGTTCAAACAAAAACAATTACTACTCCCTCCCTCCCACCTAAAGCTTCAAAAAATGCAGTGGGTTCAAGAATTAAGGAAAAGGTGAAAAAGGTGATGTGGTGTGAGTGTAGATAGTTGGGTAGAGAATAGTTAGTGGATAATTGTTGTGAGTAAGACATGTGGGGTAAACAAATAAAAAAGTAATAAAAACTTTCCATTTTGGGATTTTGAAGCTTTAGGTGGGACAACATTTTGGAAATTTTTTGAAGCTTTAGTTGGGATAGAGGGAGTATTTCAGTACAAAGCCTAGGAGTGACTTTCATAACACTGGTAATGAGGCACTGGCAATGCAGGTGCGTATTAAGTACAACAACAACAAAGTCTTAGTCCCAAAATAATTTGGTGCGTATTAAGTACATAAATATTAATCATTATTTTTAAAATATATTTTTGTGAAAATAAATTTGTTTCCTGATTTAAAATTTTAGAATATATATTGCAGTGTAGAAAAAGTGAGTGGTGACTTAATATAAATAATGGGAAAAGTAGGTGGTTAGTGAATACTTTTGAAAGGTTGTGTTTATAATCTAGGAAGAGGTAAACTGACAAATAAAAGAATGAGACAGGAGCCCTCCCACTTTATACTAGTAGATTTATAAAACCAAACATACACAAGTACACGGTAGAGATGAGAATTCTATAGAATCGGTTTATTAAATGATTGAGTAAATAGAGAAACGTCAATTAGTTTCGTGTTGAGATCCAAAACTAAAGCAGCTTAAACATTCTGGGCAGTCAGGGGAGCATGTATGAGGCTAATGATATATGAAGCTGAACACGTAACTGTGCAACTTAGTACATCATACAGTCAACAATATTTATTATTAGAATCTAAAGATCAACGGTACAATGCGATTTCTCTATAAGAATCATCATTCTGCCGGCTAATCTAAATTCTCATACAATTTACAAGTAGACACACATGTTGAAGAGCATCAACGTCAAACTTCTACTCATGGAGGAGACGAAGTAATAGCTCAGTTAATATGCAAGAGTGGGCATTCCATTCCATGCCATTTTAAAGCAAAGTTCATTTCCATCATTCTTTAAAATTATAAGAATCACTCCACCATATTTCGAATGGCATACAATGGTAATGATACAGATTCAGTAGATTGAGACTCAGATTCCAAGTGTAGCAGATAGAGAGATCACGATCAAAATGTGACCCTCCACAGTTTAAACTCCTGACACAATGTTGCTTCACGGCATACTCGACTAGGTTGAAGAGGAAAGAGCAAGTTGTAACTTCTGTTAACCCTCCCCTACCTTTCCTTTTGAAATTGTGTGGGATAATTTTCTGGTTGTCCAATGTTTTTTATCTATCTATAGTTAATGGCCATTATCCATGCTTTTAGAACTACTCTCCGTCCCGTTTGAAATTACACACTTTGGGGTGGGCATGGGAATTAAGGAAAATTGTTAATGGAGTAGTTGTTGTGAGTATAAAAAGTGAGGTAGGAGAGAGAAAGTGGGGGTAGGGAACAGTAAGTAGAAAGTTGTTGTGAGTGTGAAAGTGGGCCCCATTGATTAAAGAAGTAGTATAAATGGAAAGTGTAGTTTCAAATGGGACAACCTTTTGGGTAAAAAATGTAATTTCAAACGAGACGGAGGGAGTATATGCTAATGTTGTGATATCCAAGAAACATAGCTACAAAAGAGGGAGGGAAAAGAGTGGAATATTATACTCCCTCCGTTCCGGAATAAATGTCATAGTTGACAAGTCAAAACATTTTTATGTTTTTTCTTAGGTTGCCTAAACAGCCCCATTCTTTTCAGCTTGTTTTAAGAAAGGGCATAACATTTAAGAAAGGCCAATTTAGGAAGATGACCAAACTTTTGCGACATTTATTTTGGGATGTACAAAAATGGAAAGCGCGACACTTATTCCGGGACGGAGGGAGTACAATATTACCTATCATGAACAGAAGTTCAAGATAGTGGGATAATGTTTAATAACAAAATAATACACTTATCATGTAGCTAAATATATGCAAATGATAATTTAGAGAGAATAACATTCTGGGTGGAAATGAGTTACCTCGTTATAAATGGTACCAGATGCTATATGGAGAGCTTCAACTCTGTTTCCCCACATTCGCATGGAATATAAAAGAGACCTGTCTATGAACGAAAAGGCAATCTATGAAAAGAAGAAACTACATAGAAATCCCATTCAAATGAATTGTATGTTATCCAATGCCACGATTTAAGGGCTACTATATTGATAGTACTATATTTGTCGCTAAATAAGTGCCACTTTCGGTAAAGGCCGTGAATTTAAGAAAATTTACTATTTTAGCCTAGCAAAACAAGCTGAGAGTAATATATTTTGAGTAGAAATGAATAATATAAGGATAAATAGAAACCCAAAAGTGCACGATTAGGGGGAGGGAAGAAAATGGAACTTATAACGGATAGAGGTGTTCCCATGCATGAAGAAAGCATAAAAATTGCTGGTTCTTGTAAAAAATCAAGAGCAATTCCAATTTTTTGTCTGCAATATCCATTAGATACTGAAAAGATAAGCATATAGGAAACCAACCTGGAGACTTGACCTCAAAATGGACATTAGGCCCCACTGTATCCCAAAAGTGCAGTGAGTTATCGCTGCACCCGATGGCAATACAGTCGCTCCCCTCAATCGAAGTAAGTACACAATCCTATTAGAAATGTACATAACAAAAAAAATCAAGTAAGCACTAAAGGGCATCTAATTTCCCAGACAATAACAAAACACAAAATGGGGAAAATAAAAGAGCACAAGTTGAAAACATTACCTTCAAGAAGCAAGCATCCAAAATCCAATGACTGAATCTAGGCAATGAGTTGAAAAGGGTTAAATCAACAAGAACTTGCCGGTGATGTTGCGAAATAATGGGAGATTGAATGTGTAAGATAAAAACTTTCACTCTCCTTTCTCCAAAGACGGCAACTTTGAAGGCTAGTTTAGAAGAAGACGATTCGTTTTCCGAACTGATATAAGTAGAACAAATTCCATGCACCCGAATGCCATCAAATACTTGAAATGATTTTATCAAGCTTCCAGTAACTAAATCATAGAAAAGGACTTGTGAACCCGTTCCTGTTGGGGAAAGATTGCTATATTAAGAGCTTCATATGGTCGAACATTGCCTCAACAAAAGTGAGGCTATTATAATAACCGTCCTTAAAGTGAATTGAGATAAATTTTGAGCTAAGAACCCAAATTGACTAGTATATGTCTGCAATTGTGTTGGGTAGTGTCCTCCAAATTAAGTAGATTGGTTACTTCATTTTTTTCAATTTTTTTTAGCATATGCACAATCGTATGAGATGCTAAAGGTGGTAAATTTAAACTTAACTAGAAAAAAAAAAAAAAAAACTAACCGGCGAGGAGATGAGGAAGAGATGTTGTGTGCGGGGGAGGAAGATGGACGAAACAGAGGGCAGAGATTTCACCCAGATACTGTCCGCTCTCCACTCTACACTCGCTCATGGCTGCGGCGGCGCTTTTGTTGTGTGTTTTCGCTACAACGGTCATAGGCTCCTTTCGCTTGCCGGAGACAATGCGGCTGACTTCGGACTTTATTCGGGAAATTATAAAAACATGTCCCTTTCCACCTGCACTAAAGCCCCTCCTGCTATGGGCGTTCACGGTCGAGATTAGTTCGATTTTTGTCAAAATTTTAAAAAATCAGGATTGGATCAAGTATTTCGATTTTGTAAAAATTTAAGATCAGAATCAGACCATTACATTATAGGATCGGTTCCATCAGTCCAGTTCTAATGGTCCGATTCCGGTTTCGGTCCGATTCCACCGATTTTACAAATTACAATATTATATAATCATATATAATATATAAACCAAAACTATTTAGAGGCTCCAGAAAAGGCCACGTCAGCAATTCAATTTTCAACTCATAATTATTTCATTAAAAGATAAGATAATGTAGAGGATATTTGTTATAATTTTTGATAAAAACAAAATTAACAAACTTATTTTGCAACCCTATTGAGATAAATATTGAGATAAATACAGTTCTTCAAATTTTTTGAGATAAACACTGAATACAAAATCATATCCGCAATTACTGACTTTTCAATTAGCTCAAAAATTCCACAATGAATTCTTATCAGTTGACAAACCCTAACCAAGCCAATCGACGGTTTTGACAAATTTTAACTTCGACTAACCAAAAATAACCATGGATTTCTCGTCGGCAGCAGCGAAATCCCTCTTATTGGAGGATTTCGGCCAGAAGATGGATCTAACGCGGCGAATTAGAGAGGTGTTGGTGAATTATCCGGAAGGGACGACGGTGCTGAAAGAACTGATACAGAACGCAGATGACGCCGGAGCCACCAAGGTACGCCTGTGCTGGACCACATGTCACATGGCACTACCTCTTTATTGTCGGAGAAACTGGACCAGTGGCAAGGACCTGCTTTGTTAGCCAAAATTAATTTTGAGCTTGGATCATTGCCTGATGCAGAAATTTGTCTAAACAAAGCCAAATCAAAGGAGTTTTAAGATCAGAATCAGACCATTACATTATAGGACCGGTCCCATCAGTCCAGTTCTAATGGTCCGATTCCGGTTTCGGTCCGATTCCACCGATTTTACAAATTACAATATTATATAATCATATATAATATATAAACCAAAACTATTTAGAGGCTCCAGAAAAGGCCACGTCAGCAATTCAATTTTCAACTCATAATTATTTCATTAAAAGATAAGATAATGTAGAGGATATTTGTTATAATTTTTGATAAAAACAAAATTAACAAATTTATTTTGCAACCCTATTGAGATAAATATTGAGATAAATACAGTTCTTCAAATTTTTTGAGATAAACACTGAATACAAAATCATATCCGCAATTACTGACTTTTCAATTAGCTCAAAAATTCCACAATGAATTCTTATCAGTTGACAAACCCTAACCAAGCCAATCGACGGATTTGACAAATTTTAACTTCGACTAACCAAAAATAATCATGGATTTCGTCGCGGCGGAATCCCTCTTATTGGAGGATTTCGGCCAGAAGATGGATCTAACGCGGCGAATTAGAGAGGTGTTGGTGAATTATCCTAAGGGACGACGGTCTTGAAAGAACTGATACGAACGCAGATGACGCCGGAGCCACCAAGGTATGCTGTGCTTGGACCGCATGTCACAGTGCGCCATTTTGCCTCTTTATTGTCGGAGAAACTGGACCAGTGGCAAGGACACTGCTTTGTTAGCCAAAATTAATTTTGAGCTTGGATCATTACTGATGCGTAAATTTGTCTAAACAAAGCCAAATCAAAGGAGTTTCACTTCCCTCAAGGGTGGCATTCAACAGGTTCGACCACTGTTTTACAAATTATACTACCTCCGCCCCATAGATATAGCCAAATATTTTTTGAGATTCGCTGCCCTCCACATGTTTCTTATGTTCTGATGTGAGATTGATGCTACCATGTGCTTTTTGAAGCTGCCAGTTTCACCTTGTATTACATGTAAAACCCATTACCAGATTGTATTCTAGCTCACTTTTTATCCAGTATTCCCAGGAGAAATTGGGTCATGCACTTGCACTTGGAATGTTCAATGCTTATGTACAGCTTTCTTTTGTTATTTACCTCCGCCATTATCAGCTGATTGCATACGACTCAATATTTTTAAGGATTGTGTTTTACTTGTCTGTACATAGTTGCACCAAGATTGTTTCCTTATTTAGAAACTCGACATTTATTTTGGGACTTATCGAAAGGGAAAGTGCGACGTTTATTATAGGACGGAGGGAGTATTACTTTTATTATTTATGACCCCCTTCGCCTTAAGAAAAGTCCCTCTATTTTACATTTTGTTATTTGAACATTTCTGGCTTTGCCACTGAGCATGGGTAGGTTGAGGGTTTTGTTGTGAAAACACCTTTCCCTGAACATGGACTTGATTGGTGCATCTTCTCTTTGGTCTAGAGGTGAAGGCTCTGTTTCTTGAAGCATTCTCATGTTTTTGTATGATGAATGCATTATTGAGTAAATTTGTAATTGTGTTCTTATCTGCATCTTGGGCGTTTCTGTTTGTTACTTATGATGGGTTACATTGTTGGCATGGGAGATAACACCTGCTGTAGTTGTGTCCTAGGTTGAGCTGTCAATATATATTGGAAGTTTATTACTCTGTCATTCATGAGTTGCCAATGTCGTATGCTTGGTTTACTTCCACATGTGTGCGTATGACCTATGTTTGAGATGCTACAGGCGCTATATTTGCAGTTTGCGGGGATTACCAGATTGGTTGGCTCCTGCTTCCATTGTCCCAGTTTTATGTTCCACTCACTGACTTTCATGATCGGAAAACTTGCTTGGCATGTGAAGTATAGATGTGCTTCAATGTTTATCATTTTTATCGTTGTCCTTTTCAAGGTTTGGCTGATCACGGCGTAGGGTTTCATGGGAAATAGTGTAAAGAGTTATCTGACCGGTCGTTGTGTTCTTTCAATGTAAATGATTATGATTCAGGTTGTATCTGCAGATATCTTCTCAATTGAAATCCCTGGGATTCTGTGCAGAGTCCATCATCTAATTGTTTCTGATAGGGTGTAGATGCTTCATTGTGTAAAGCTTGTGGCCAAGTGGCATCTTCAGTAACACTTATCTAATTGTGAACACCTGTACGCAGAAAGTTACTTTTTCTGTACTAACCCTAGAACCATGGGAAGCTTTGGGAAAGTGGTTTAGGTCAGTGGGTGCTATCTCTCCGGTGATTGCAAAGTGGGTCACTTTGTCTTTTGGGGTGTAGTCTGAATGCTGGATTCGATAGTTGTCATATGTACCATCACCTAATAGCACATTAATAGGGGGTTACTAATCCTTTGTGGAATTCATCCCTGCCTTTCAGCGGGTTCTCTGTGGATGTGTGGATTCTCTTTCATGTTCATTATGTTTTCATGAATTTTAAGAGTACCTTATAAACTTCAATGGAGGATTACATTTATGTTTTCCATGATGTTGTGGATTCAGGATGACAGATCCAGTAGATGAGATTCTAAACGGACTGCATTGTTACTTTGATAAAGCACTACCAGTCATTCTTTTATACAAAAAGGAGCGCCAACAGTATCTTGAAGCTGTAACAGATAACATATCCCCATCTTGCATATATGGGGCCGAGCATCTGTTACGCCTCTTTGGTACGCTTATATGAATGATTTTGTTTGTACTGTGCTCTTTATCATCTTTGTGATCTCATTAAGATCTATCTTATTTAACCACAAAGTTGCAGATCTTTGTAGTGGGGATGATATTTAACACCCCCCCACCACCCCACCCATCTATGAAAACTTATGTTCTACTGCAATAGGAAATTGTAAATTTCCTGTTATTACATTCATTTGTCTCAAATGCAACTTGACCGATAGTCCTCGATGAGTCAAATGCACTCTGTGAAGAGAAAACTAGAAGGAGTTATTTTAGGATTTAAACAAGGGCGAATATACATAGGTGAACAGTATTAACTCCTTCCCCAACCCCACCCACCAAGTGTGGATTTTTTAAAAAAACTTCAGTTTTACATTTTCGTTTTAGGAAAAGATATTTATGTTTGATCACCTTAGAATATATATAAATCACAGATGACGCCGGAGCCACCAAGGTACGCCTGTGCTTGGACCGCATGTCACATGGCACTGCCTCTTTATTGTCGGAGAAACTGGACCAGTGGCAAGGACCTGCTTTGTTAGCCAAAATTAATTCTGAGCTTGGATCATTGCCTGATGCAGAAATTTGTCTAAACAAAGCCAAATCAAAGGAGTTTCACTTCCCTCAAGGGTGGCATTCAACAGGTTCGACCACTGTTTTACAAATTATACTACCTTCGTCCCATAGATATAGCCAAATATTTTTTGAGATTCGCTGCCCTCCACATGTTTCTTATGTTCTGATGTGAGATTGATGCTACCATGTGCTTTTTGAAGCTGCCAGTTTCACCTTGTATTACATGTAAAACCCATTACCAGATTGTATTCTAGCTCACTTTTTATCCAGTATTCCCAGGAGAAATTGGGTCATGCATAGAGCCGTCAAGTTGGGACGGTCCCGTCGGGACGTCCCGTCCCGCAATTGATTTGGGACGGGATGGGACGGAGTATTTTAGTCCCGTCCCGTTTTGGTCCCGTCCCGTATCGTCCCGTTCCCATCGTGGGACAACATAATTTCGTCCTGTCCCGTCCCGTATTCCCAAATTGACAGCTCTATCCATTGATGAGTAAAGTTTACTTCGTATGTTTCGGACCTATACCCTCAGTTATAGTTCAATGATATTTTGAAAGCAGATTTCTCTAATTGAAAATATCTAATAAAAATGCTGGATACTAATTTGAAAGTCTTTTTTAATGTGTCTAATGAAGAATAGCATGTTCATAGTTGTCCGGTGACTTTGTTCCCTCGACCTTGAATTATACTCCCTCTGTCCCAAATTAAACGTCCTCATTTCGTTTTTGGGATGTCATAAAATAAATGTCAAACTTTATATATTTACCAGTCCTTTTATCATACCTCAATTATACCCTTGGCTTTTCATCTTCCTTCAGCTCAAACACTTTGTAACTCTTTATGGATATTGATTTTGGCGCCTAGTCAACGTTATCCTTCCTAGTCAACGGGTCCCGCATGGGTCCCGCGGGATCCCGCGTCCCGCAAATGGGACGGGATGGGACGGAGTATTTTAGTCCCGTCCCGTTTTTGTCCCATCCCGTTTTGTCCCGTTCCCGTCGTGGGACAACATAATTTCGTCCCGTCCCGTATTCCCGTATTGACGGCTCTAGTCATGCACCTGCACTTGGACTGTTCAATGCTTATGTACAGCTTTCTTTTGTTATTTACCTCCGCCATTATCAGCTGATGGCATTCTTCTGATAATCTTTTACAGGCTGTACCGGAGATTGTTGCTAAAATCACACATGATAAGCTGAAGACAAATGAAACTCAATCGGCAAAGGTTACCTTATGTCCAGTCTTGCCGATTGAGTTTCACTAAGACCAATTCCCTAATATTTGCTCAGCAGACTTATGCTTTGACAACAGAGGATTTAGTTTTGAGTATTGTCTCTTTTAGTCTTCAACACACAATATATGTGTGGTGGTGTTAAATTGAGTTACTTCAAAGTTAAAAACCAAACTAATATGAGTATTTTTTTTTTATTTGCTTACAGGATGCACTAATTGCATTGGTGCCAAGAGTAGTTGATCTTGTGGGTGGTAGAGATATACCTGTTATTGCTGCCGGAGGAATTGTGGACGAGCGTGGTTATGTTAATGCGTTGGCCTTAGGAGCTAAAGGTATCTGCCTCGGTACAAGGTATTAACCATTGACATGGATAATTGTTGGCATTTTATCATTCAATATATTCGTTCCTCTTAAGTTGATTTAGGGATTAGTATCATAATTATGGTAACCAAATTTAGCATAAAACAGGGTCACAATATTTGTATAGTACAAACTTTACCCAAAGTCAAGTGTTTTTTTAGTAGTAAAAAGTATGTTTCTTAACATTTGAAGGTGCTAAATCAAACAAAAAAACAACTGACACTGATTAACTTATTTTGTTATCGTGATGATACAAGTGTTTATTTGAACTTTAACTGAGTTGTTTTATGTCAAGTTTGGGACAAGAGAGAAGTATCATATTGGTGTATTTTGCTACTACTATTTTTAAGCATGATCCTGGAGGACAATATTGTGCCGGTCTAAGGTTAGGGGCAGATCTATTAAGGCACGAGTGGGGGCCACGGCCCCCACTGGATTTCATACAATATAAAAAATGATTGAAAAACATTTTATGATTATAGAGGGGTTGCTAGAGTTCCAAGTAATTGTTACATTAATAATGTCTAAATTTACACTATTCATTCCAAAATGAATGATCAAAAAATATCCAAATTTACTATGGATCAATAGCAAATTTGAAAAGATTTTGTACATTCATTTTCGGTCGCCGGAGGAAGTACTATAAAAAAAATAGAGGTCATTGATTTGGATAATGTCTATGGGATTTTTTTTTGCCCCCACTAATTATAATTCCTGGATTCGCCACTGTCTAAGGTCCTTACTGTTGCATTGCCATGTAGGTTTCTTGCAACTTAGGAAAGCTATGCCCATCCAATATACAAGAGAAAGCTGGTTGAAATGGATAAAACAGTATATACAGATGTATTTGGTCATTCGAGGTGGCCTGGGGCACCACATCGGGTCCTTCAAACACCCTTTTTTAAGGATTGGAAAAATCTACCAAGCAATGAAAGTGAGGCTAATCAACCCATTATTGGCCGCTCAACTGTACACGGCGTGGTAAGATCTCCTTTCCTCGTGCCTAATGATCTCATACATTCTTCGTTTTCAAAAGTATTTTTGTTTGGACCATTCCAAACGGAGTCTTTGCTTTGTTAACTTTCCTTCTTTCGGCTATCATTGTTACCAATTACCATTTTATCCTTAATTGAGTTCTCCTTTGATTGACAAGTTCCATTAAAACGTAGACATCATTGGGAAACTCATAAAATACTGATATATATGTTAGGGTCAATTCACCTCTATAATCTAACTCCAGATCACTTAACTTAGAAAGGAGACTATCTTTTTGGGACAAACAAAAAGCGTAAATTGGAGTATCATTTTGGGACGGAGGGAGTATTACACTACGATATCTGAGTAAAAATTGTCGTGTTATGATACTAATGGTTTCCTTTTGGGTTTCATGGTTAACAGAGGCTGCCAAGGAGTGTAAATTGATTTTGGATATAGTCGAGTCAGCATTACCAAATGGAACGATTGAGGACATTTTTTGAAGATGGCAAGTTACAGGAAATGTTGCACAAAGCACTGGAATTGCTACCTAAGCTGTGGATTCAGAATCTCTTTGTTAGATTCAGAAATAGTACTTTTCCATACAGGAAATGCTACCTAAGCTGTGAATACTGGAAAGAGTACTTTTCCATTAACAGTTTGTATTCTAGCTCACTTTTTATCCAGTATTCCCAGGTGACATGCACCTACACTTGGACTGTTCAATGCTTATGTACAACTTTCTTTTGTTATTTACCTCCGCCATTATCAGCTGATGGCATTCTTCTAATAATCTTTAACAGGCTGTACTGGGGACTGTTGCTAAAATCACACATGATAAGCTGAAGACAGATGAAACTCAGTCAGCAAAGTAAGAAAATATGTTTTTTTTTGCAAGCAAATGGTTATCTGTAGACTATCAAATAGCACAGCAGCATCATGGATGGTACTATTTTTCTGTTTCCTGTAACGAACCATAGTAAGTGTAAGCATCTATCACAGGAACATGAAAAATTGGCACCACTATCCTCTATTGGCTGATTCACATCTGTCCCAATCGATCAATAAGGAGTGAGCAATGCATCACCAGTGCAACATGTATACTCAGATCGATACTGGGAAAATCTGCATTTTGCCCAAGCCATAAACTTTAATCCGATCAAATGTATGCAAGTATCTTTTACTGGAGCCAATGTATCTTTCAAACAAGCAATAATGTTGCTGGAGTACCTCATAATAGTATTACAGAGGATTGCATAAGCATATGACAGTTTAGAAGCGTCAACAATGGCTGCTTAAGCTTGCATTTCTATTTATTTACGAAGACCAATGTCGTTTATAAAGAAGTTTTTCACGAGTTATGAGGTAAATCAAAATCTATATTGTGATTGTAGATAACTTTCAATATTATTTTATTAGTGTTATGTTTAATATTGATTTAATTTACAATAATAATTCATAATATGAGGATATTAATTCAGGAAAGCATACCAGTTGAGGAAGTGTTCGAGAATCTGAGATGTAGCAAAGATTGTCTTACCAGTGAGGTTGCCGAAGAAAGATTAGCCATTTTTTGTCACAACAAGCTTGGGGAGAAAAGGGTGATGAGTTTTATCCCTTTTTGCCCACTTTTCTTCTTGAATTTTTGATCATTTTTTAGGTCTTTAGGAGTTGTTTATTATGTTATCGTGTATGCGTTTCCACTACCTTCCTCAGTTATTAGCATCTTTGTCTATTCAATTTCATCTTTAATCATTGCACATTGTTATGTTGTTGAGAGTGTGGAAAGTACTCTCTCTCTCTCTTTCTTATTTTTTATGCTTTATTATTATTTTAGTTATCGTGCACAACTCCGTTAGTCTGCAATTTATGGGCCAGAGATCACAATTTTTTCCTTTCATTTCTTTTACTTGGTAAATTCTTACTGTTCTATCTTTAGGGGGTTCTGAAGCAACAATTTAGTTGGCTCTTTCTCACTTGATATGTATCAGTTTTGGGATTGTCAAATGCAATAACATATCTAGCAAGTATAATATTTTTTAAACATGGCTAATAACATATTTTGAATTTTGGTGCTCCGTGTTTATATATAATATATTAATATGTTCTTGAAATTGAGGAAATAAATTGATTGGCTATTATGTTACGGATCACACTGTTGAATTCGTTCTTTCCAAACAAAAGAAAGACGACATATATATGGAGGTAAGCATTTCAATCTCTTCTCTCCCTTTTCCCTTTTCCCTTTCCTCATTTCTTGATTTTTAGAGGGTTTTATAAAGTTGACCTTTTGGAACAGATCATGGTAATGAGGCAGTAGGCATACCTTTATATGAACATCCCCTCCCTTCATAAGCTTGATGCTATATGCTTATTGTAAGAACAAATTTCTCATTCTTTTGATATTTTAGTCTAAACATTAGCATGTTCTTTCAATCTCTTCTCTTCTCACCCTTTAGATTATCTTCATTTCTTGATTTTTAGAGTGTTTTATTAAGTTGATTATTTGGAACAAATCATGATTATTACTTAGAGGTGGAGTCCTGCAGTTAGAGTCACTAAGACTCTGATGCGGTGACTGAGAAGAGCTTCTGGGATCATTTGTTGGAGGCGGTGTCTTGCAGTTTGAGTAGCTAAGAGATCGTCTGGGTTGACTGACTGGGTTGAGAATGATCACTACTTGGAGGTCGTTTGAGTCACTTAGACTCTGTTGAGAAGAGATCCTGGGATGAGCATGATCAGTAGTTGGAGGTGGAATCCAATTTGAGTTGCTAAAACTCTATCTCGGGTGACAGATCGATCTCGAGCATGATCATTAACCGGAGGTGGAGTCATGCGATTCTTGCTCACTAAGATCAAGTCACTTATGTTTCATTTTTTATCACAAACCAAATTAGGTTTTCATTAGGTACCTATAATTGTTCATCCAGTCACATAATAGCTAATTTTGTTTTTGCATGAATTTCAAAACTGATTGCTCTTTGTCATATCTACTCCAGCATTGGGAGCATAGAAACATCCTCAGATACACTTCTTTTTATGATTTGATGACACAATAGTTATGCAATTCACACGCTTGTGGGAAATATGATGAAGTTCATTTCTGTTTACCGTATTTATGTGTTGTATAACTTGACTTCTATGAAATTAAAAGTAAAATATATGCGCTGAACACATTTCGCCTATTAACTGGTCTGTTTGCCCTTTTTACTACTTTAAGCAATCAACAGTTTTTTTCAATGTAACTGAAGGTATCCAAGTCTGTCAGAAGAAGCGATAGCAGAGGCTTGCCCATACTGTCGCGGAAACTGCAACTGTAAGGGCTGTTTAAGTTGAAAAGATTTATGCAAGGTTGGTGTTGAAGGAACTTATAATCTGATGCTTTTTTATGACGTGGTGCAAGGTGGTTATTCAGGGTGTCCTGAAGGAGAAGACCAACAAGTGCTGCATCTTGAGTATCTGATTCTGTAACTCCAACCATTGTCCTTGCAGAGTTCCTTCTCTTCAGAAAAACCATTTCTCTACACAAGGTGGGTATCAACTTTCAATTATATATATATCGAATTGCCAAAGCATATATACGATTGTGTATTCTGAAGTTGTACATGTATGTCCAGGTTCTTGCACTATGTATTCATTCTGCAAAATAAGGATATCGAAGGATTCTTCCAGACTAGAGTTGTGCTTGCTCCAACAAATGAGATTGTCGATAACATAAATGATTATGTCATGTCACTCTTTTCGGGAGACGAAGTTGAATATATGAGTTCTGATGCCATTTGTAAGGATGAGGATGATGAAAATGGTGTTGAAGATATATTCTCACCTGAATTTCTAAACACTATCAAGTGTTCTGGATTGGCAAATCACATTATTAAAAATTTGAAGGTTGGGTGCATAGTAATGCTTTTTGAGAAATCTTGATCAAGGCTAACTTGAATCGTGTAACGGCACCAGAATGATTGACACTCAATTAGGTAAA
The DNA here is from genome assembly GCA_022495995.1 of Adenophora triphylla var. japonica. NCBI lineage: Eukaryota > Viridiplantae > Streptophyta > Magnoliopsida > Asterales > Campanulaceae > Adenophora > Adenophora triphylla. The sequence continues at coordinate 250,840 of JAFEMH010000741.1, forward strand.
TACAGTAATTTTTTATTTTTTATATACATATAATTTAATACTTAATTTCGTTACATATATGTAGGTAAGCACGTAGTCGAAGCCAAGATCCTTTCGGGAAAGAATGTTGGCATGAAGATCCTTATTCCTAGAATGATAATGTCTCCGTCAGATGTGACAAAATTTCCGGTAAGATTCCAAAGAAGGCAATTTCCACTTGCCGTTCTTTTGCTATGACAATCAACAAGAGTCAGGGACAATCTCTTTCCCACGTATGACTATATCTTTCACAACCTCACGGACAACTTTATGTAGCATTTTCCAGAGTAACCAGCAAGAGAGGACTTAAAGTTATTATTTGTGATTCAGATGCTCAAACATATGACAAGACGCTGAATGTAGTCTACAAGGAAGTTTTCGACAGACTCTGAGAATTTATGTCGCACAATTTGTGGTTAAACAAAAGTATTGCAATTTCTTATTATTTTCTTTGTTTTTATTTTGTTTTTCTTTAAATATATAGGAGATGGAAGAGATTATGTTGACACTTAGGCACACACTATTAAAATCACGCTATTGTAACCATATCTCTTCATCTTCCAAAGTTGTAACACTAAAATCTTAATAATGTTTTTTGGTTAGGCAGGGACCTAACCTCCCGTGGTTTTGTGCCGGCGAGATAGTTGTCTCAAGGGCTTTCCACCTTACATCATGTGTCAACATCTTTTTTCTGTATTAAATATACTCCTAATATCCGCTACATTGATTATCAATTTTGATTTATATTGTTACTTAAAAATCAATTAAAACACATAAATAATTATTTACTTAATCAAAAAAAATTATTCACCGTCGGGTACTGACGGGTTACTGACTAGTTTTTTACAATAACAAAATCTACAAGGAAGCATATTTAATAATCAAATTGTTGAACAATATTTCGGGACGGAGGGAGTATATGGCTATCTATAAGCAAGCATATTAAAAAACCAAATTACAATAACAAAATCAACAGTTAGAAAAGAAGAGTTACATGTTCAACCACTTGAGCCCAACAAAAAAACTTAACTGGCTAAAAGAAACACAAGGGCTATTTTTTTTCGAGCACAAGTTAGCAAACCTATTGGTAAATGAAAAACGTTTATATATATATATATATATATATATATATATATATATATATATATACTCCCTCCGTCCCGCTAGTAACCGCACTGTTACTGTTTGCGCGGGAATTAAGGAAAAAAATAATGATATAAATGTTGTGAGTGTAAAAGTAAAATAGGAGAGAGAATGAGTGGAGGAAATAGTAAATTATAATGGTGTTGTGAGTATTAAAATAATGTAGGAGAGAGAATGAGTGGAGGGAATAGTAAAAATTCTTTGCCATTTTAGGAAGTGTGCGGTTTGTAATGGGACACCTGAAATTACCCGGGATCCGAGCTCCCGCGCATTTCGCATTCGCGCGTCGCTGTTTCGGGGAATGTTCGCCCGGATCCGAGAGGCAGCGCGTTCGCGCCCCGGCATCTGGCTTTATTTCCGCTTTGCAGCGTTTTCGGTTGGAGGTGTCTCGCCGTGTTTTGCTTTGTATAGTCGCCACGCCGTTTTTATTATTAAGCCCAAAACATTGAAAAAGGGCATCAGTTTAAAAATAATAATAAACTGTTTTTGTGTGATGAGATTTTGAGTTCGGAGGTCAGATGACTCCTCGGGAAGAGAATATTAGAATCTTAGAGCTCACCCGAGTCGCCTCGTAAAAACGAGTCTTTCGGATACCCCTAATATTCTTTAAATGTTGTGTGTGTGTGTGTGTGCTTTTAAAAATGCATGATGTGTCGGATGTCTACATTGTACACTGCGTATTGAAATGTATTGAAATAGTGTAGGAAGGAAGCCTTACCAATGTTGGTTCGTGTCTGTCTTCCGCTGGGGAATAGTGTTTGAGGATGGAATGATGTTCCGGCACGGACCGGGATTGCTTCGGGAGGGGCCGGTTGTCTGCGGACGTAGTTTCGGCGTGCGTTGGGATCGCGCGTTCGGGCGTAGTTTCGGCGTGCGTTGGGATCGCAGGCTGCGTTCGAGCAGTCGGCGTGCGTTGGGATCGCAGGATCACTCTGCAGAGGTTCGGCGTGCGTTGGGGTGGCGTGAGTCACTCGGGCAGAGTTTCGGCGTGGTTTGGGGTCGCCGGTTTGACTCGGAAAGAGCGGGACGCCTTGGGAAAGACCCGTGCAAGGCCTCTGAGTACCACGAGGGGCCTCGCAGTACCTCGAGAGTGCCTCTGGCAGCGCGCGAGCGTCGCGGAGCGCTGGGAGGCTTCGGAGCACCACAAGGGGGCTCGGAAGGCCTCGAAAGGATCCGAAAGGGGCCGAGATTGCCCCGAAGGGTCTTAGAGGGGAGCCTGAAGGCTAAGGGAGGAAGAGAGAAGAGGGAGGTGTGAAAAATGAGGGAGGGGGAGCCCTTTATTTATAGTAGGAAAAATTTGCAAAGAGGTCCGTACGGACCTCCCAGTTATCCGTAATTTTGGTTTTCCTCGATTTGAGGGAATATGTGATGATAGTGAATATTCGGAATTATGATGTCCCCTATGCAAAGAGGTCTCGTACGGACCAACCATGCATGAGGGTAATCATTTTCTCCTGGATTTGAGGGAATATTGTGGACTTTAAGAGGATTCGCAATTATTAAAGCAAAGAGGTCCGTACGACTACTTATGCTTTTCCAATTTCCCGAAAATTCCCAAAAGGTCCTTTTGTCCCTTTTTATCCTGCAAAGGCCCCTCCCTTGGTTTGGTTGAGGGTTTTGAGAGGGTTTTGAGTGCCATAGGTCTTCGAGACCGTGTTTGTGAGTCCGCGGTGTTTCTGTGTGTTCGGCAGAGGGTGATCTAGATTGGGGTACTTACAGAAGCCCTCAACGACGTCACTTTCTGAGGAAGTGGGGTCGTTGATAAGATAAGGGTCTTAATCTGGATCGCGTGCCGGGAGAGGAAGTGACCGTGGAGGTCGCGGGAGGACGTGGCGGTGTCCCGTCAGTGTGACCGTTTAGGTCAATTGGCCGGACCCCGTGATAGAATTCCTACGTATCCCTCGGTGCAGAATCAAGCCCGGCCGTAGTTCGTGTGTGGGCGAGTGTTGTAGTGCAAGAGGACGGGAGATGTCCTCCGACTAAGACTCTATGGGCGGACGTGGTGGTGTCCCGCGACCGTATAGGTCGAATGGCCGGACCCCGCGATAGGATTCCTACGTATCCCCGCGGGAATCAAGCCTGGTCGTAGTTCGAGGTCGTGAAATTGTGAGCGTATGCGGGCGTGATGGTGCCCCGAAGTATCGTGTGACCGCCGAGGTCGCGGTGGTAAGGACAGGTGGTGTCCTAAGATGTGGTGACCGCCGAGGTCAATTGTGAGGACGTGGTGGTGTCCTGGGGTGGAAATTTTACGATTTTCCTAATCGGGTGGTTTAAGGCCTTCCGGCCTGAGATAGTGATTTGGGAGGTTTATACGGTCTTCCTGACCGAGTGGTTTAAAGCCTTCCGGCTGGAGATAGTGATAGGGAGGTTTATACGGTCTTCCTGGACCGAGTGGTTTAAAGCCTTCCGGCCGGGAGATAGTGATAGGGGAGGTTTATACGGTCTTCCGGACCGAGTGGTTTAAAGCCTTCCGGGCAGGAGATAGTGATAGGGGAGGTTTATACGGTCTTCCGGACCGAGTGGTTTAAAGCCTTCAGGGCTGGAGATAGTATGAAGACTTGAGTCATCTTCGGTTGCGGGACTTTGAAGCCATGCGTGAGGACTTTGAATCGTCTTCGCGTGGCTCGTCGCGCTTGCCATGCGAGGACTTTGAATCGTCTTCCTCGGCTGCGGTTTGCCATGCGTGAGGACTTTGAATCGTCTTCGTCGCGGTTTGCCATGCGTGAGGACTTTGAATCGTCTTCTCGGCTGCGTTTGCCATGCGTGAGACTTTGAATCGTCTTCATTGCGGTTTGCCATGCGTGAGGACTTTGAATCGTCTTCTCGTCGTGGTTTGCCATGCGTGAGGACTTTGAATCGTCTTCTGCCTGCGGCTGCGTTTGCCATGCGTGAGGACTTTCAATCGTCTTCGGCCGTAGTTTGCCATGCGTGAGGACTTTGAATCGTCTTCGGCTGGGCTTGCCATGCGTGAGGACTTTGAGTCGTCTTCCGATCCGGGGGTGTGAGGCATGGCCGCCTTGAGCTTTGATTGCGAGAGGTGCTAGATGCCTCGCGCTGTCTGGGAGAAAGGTCGGGACTTACGATGACTGCCGATGTCCGTTGGGATCATCGTGGCCCCGTAGGGCCTTCATGCCGAGACTTCAACTTTGACGGCCTGCTTGAGTTGCCGCTGGAGCGGGCAAGGATGATGGCCGGTGATTGCTTCACCATTCGCATTGGAGGCGTTTCGTGCCTCGGGATTTGTACTCGGACGGGCTCCTTCGCGCTTGTTTTGCCGCTGAGCGGGCGAAGGCTTACGATCGGCCGGCTGGGATATGTAGTCTTGTACGACTTCCTTGACGGGCGAAGCTGGCTTACAAGCACTGGCGGCCGGCTTACGTTGTCGATGTGAGCGCTTGAGGCGCTGTGCCTCGAGATTCAGGCCGGGAGGTTGACTTCTCGCGCTTTGTTTTGCCACAAGCGGGCGAGGTCTGCCACTTTGACGGCCGCGGTTGCTCAACCGCCGCTGGAGGCGTGCCGTTGAGGCTCACACTGACGGCCACTTGCGCTTGTTTTGCCGCTGAGCGGGCGAAGTCCGGGCTTACATCACGGTGGTTGAACCGCCGCTGGAGCGGGCGAGGTCCGGCCACGATTGACGGTTGTTGAATTGCCGTTGAGCGGGCGAAGTCCTGGCTTACATCGACGGCCGGCGGTTGAATTGCCGCTGAGCGGGCGAGGTCCGGCCATATCGACGGCCGCTGTTGAATTGCCGCTGAGTAGTCGAGGTCCGGGCTTACATTGACGTCTGATGGTTGAATTGCCGTTGAGTGGGCGAGGTCCGGGCTTACATTGACGACCGGTTGTTGAATAGATGGGTTAAGGACCATACTGCACTGAATTTGCTGAAATAGGCCTTAGGATGCCAGTGGGCAAAGATTATAAGGGCGTGAAAGTAATTTGGCCCTCCCTTGCAAGAAGGTCCGTACTGACCAACCTGGGATGCAAAGAGGTCCGTACGGACCAAGTTGGTTTTTTACAGTTCCCAGGTTTTGACTGGGATTAAATGCCGAGCCTTTCCCCATTCCTTCTTCTTCAGCGCGTGAACCCGAGAGAGAGAGAGGGAGAGAAAACCTCCATTGTTAACCAAAATCCTCCATTTTTTGCTTGAATTGCTTGCCATGGCGGAAGGATCTCGAAGGAATCGTCGACAACGCAGTCAAGAAGTGATCGAGCAACGGATGGAGCTCCAAAGAAATTGGATCTCCTTTGTTCCATCTTCGAAGAACCCGGATGTATTGTATCCGAATCCGGAGGTGCACAATCGTCGCTCTAGGAACGTCGGGGAGGTAAGAAATCCTGTCCGTTTCGATTCCTCGTCGAATTTTTTTTTTGAATGCTAGAACTAGGTTTTAGTTTTTCGCATTTTGGGGTTTTTGTTATTTGCCATGCCTTTTGTGAAATTCTTGACGAATTGTTGAAAATTAGCATGTAAATATTGTGAATATGTGCATTTTGTGCAGAAATGTGTAGATTAGCTTTTATTTGTGAAAATAAAGTGCCTCTCTATGAAAATGCATGTTTTGGTGTTTTGTACCTTATGCTATTTATGTATGTACAATGTGGGAAAAATTGTCATGTAGGGACAAATTTTGTAGAAAAAATGTGACAGGTGCCGTGTTTCGTGACGGGTTTTGTCTGAAAGTATGTGCCGTGTAGGGACGGACTTTTCTTTTGAAAATGTGTTATGCCGTGTGTTCCGTGTTTTTGGTGACGGACTTTGTGGGGAAAATATGTGCAATATGTGCCGTGTTTTGTGACGGTTATTTTGAAAATGTGTCGTGTAGTGCTTGATCCCTCTGTTGAGAAAATTTGTACAGTGTGTGCCGTGTTTTGTGACGGACTGTATGGAAAAATTATGTATAATGCATGTCATGTTTTGAGTTGCATGTAAAAATTATGTGCAATATGTGCCGTGTTTCGTGACGGGATATATGTTCTTTGCCGTGTTGGGACGGTCTTTTGTGCTTTTGATTTTCTTTTGCATTAAGTACTGTGAATGACGTACCTTTTCTGTGTTTACCTGCAGGATGAGGGGCTTTTGGCTGGGAAGACCAAGAAGATGAAGACTCGGGGATCGCCGAGGCCGCTTGTTGAGTTGTGGCAATGATGCCCGATATTTCGTGGATGGTAGGCCGAGTCCCAGGAGGCCGGTCTACGCTTCGGCCCGGGCGTGTTCGTAGAGAACTTGGCCGGGTTTCGACACGAGGAAGAACAAGAGCGTCTTCCTCGCCTTTCGAGTATTGCGGGATACCACCCACACCTTCCATCCGAGCCGGGAGAGGCGACATGACGCCCACAGACTTTGCCGCTATCACCGGCTTTCCTTCAAAGGAGGGCCAGCGGTGGCGAGATATGATTGCCGAGGATGTGGCCGACGGAGCCGCCGGGCTTTGCGCCCGTTCCTCGCAGGGTCTCTGCATGTCAGTATAGTGATGTTGAGATGAGGATCACGCCGCATTGGGGCCTATGTCCGGGTACCGGCCAGTGACGGCGGAGCAGCTCGGCGCGCTCCTTCCCGTGGTTTGCGCTTTCCGAGACTTTGTTCTCGAACCACTCGACTACGGCTCCTTTTGCTCGCTGGAGAGCTTGATTGATTCGGGAGAGAGTTTGTGATATCGCTGGGGCGAGGCGGGCTCGGCCGAGCTCTACTTCTCCTTGGACCGGTTTAGCGGGGCGCGCGCTCTTTGGCTTGTTTTGACTTTGCTTTGGAGGTATGAGTTCATTGTCGTTTTTGATTTAGCAACTTGTCGCTTTCTCCATTTTCTTTGCACCGAGCCTTTTCTCGTTTTTGTCACAGTGTGGTTCTATGAGATTTTCCAAAGGCTTCCCGTGGGATAGAGATCCTGGGCCGTAGCAGCCAGATCCCGCTATGTTAGCCGGGCCCGCCCTGGCGAGGAGGAGGAGGACCAACAGGGGGAAGCTCACCATCGCCTACGGGGATGTGCAGGAGCATTTGGAGAGAAATAGCTCGGAGAGGTTTGTTCTGTATCCTTGGGTTCAATATGAGGGCGATGATTTTGAGGGGGCTCCCCTGGTGACGGTGCAGCGAAAGATGCTGCGGGGCCTGACTTGCGACGTCATGTATTTGGGGGAGCGGGTCTTCTCGGCAAAGATGGCCCGGTATGCTTCCCTTGGCTCCGAGGACCCTCCTTTGGGATGTTTGATTCCCGTGATATGGATGTGTTAGATTTTGAGAGGTATCTGGGCGGCGTGAGTGCCGATGAGTTTGTGTTGTATAGAGAGGAGTATGGAGCCTTTGTGAGGAGGAAGCCGAGGACGCCACAGTGTGTCGGGCGAGGGAGAGGGAGGCCGGTCCGCAGTGGTCCCCTGCAGGTTCCGTGCCCGGGCCGGACTTTACGTATGTTCGTGGGGATTCCTCGAGGAGGAGGGTGTCTCGTACCTGTCCCCGAGCAGCTCCCCGCCGCCACCGCGTGGATCCCGATAGACCGGTGAGTGTGCTTACTCTTTTCCATCTTGGCATCTTTTCGTATTTTTCTCTTTTTGTTGTCGAGTATGACCGTATTGCCGAGCGTTTCTTTGGCCGCTTGCTTGTGCGCAGTCCCGGGAGGGCTTTTGACATGCCGACCCGCCGCTACGTGGCGATGCGGTCTTTCGCGAAGAAGATGGCGTCGAAGCCGTCTTGCCGGTCCTCGCGGCGTGTGCCGGCGCACGAGCCGATGCCTTCGAGGCATTCTCGTAGATGTTCCTCCACCGAGAGCCGAGCCTGAGCCACAGCAGGAGGGACCTTCGAGGGGGCGGCATAGCATGGATGCCGGACGTCTTCTGAGCTCCGAGGCCGCAGACCCTTTACTCGCTCTTTCCTCGCCAGATGCACAGGCGAGGGATCGTCGTAGCCTTCTTTCTTCGATCCTTTCGCCGGATTTGATCCTTCGAGTACTTTGAGTACCAACCTCCGAGGGGGCTCTGCACTCGATGACGAGGATATGACGGGCGAGTTCACCGGATGCCCGACTTCTCTCTTCGATGATCTTGGCGAGGATGATGATGCCGAGGATTCTGACTAGGGTTCATTTGCTTTCCCTCTTTCCATATCTTCTTTTTTTCTTTTTGCAACAGACATTAGATGTACCTGTAATAAAACACTCGAATTTGCATGGCAAACGCATTTTATTTTAAGATGTAATGTCATTTTTGTGATTCCCTGAATTGTCCTAGAAATTGTTGCTATTATTTTTTTTATTTTGTGCATGCCACGTGAGCCGAGAGTGCGTTTGTGGGTAGTGTATGTTTGCCGGAAATGGCTTTGGCCGTTGTTTGGGCGCTTTGGAGCAAGGTCCCGCCTGAGAACAAATGGTTGTTGTACCGTTTGGCCGGGGAAATGGGTCATGGTTACAAGGAGGTCCGTACGGACATACTTAGCATGCAAAGAGGTCCGTACGGACCAACCTTGCTTTGGGAAGGAAATAAATGCTTTCCAAAGGTCCGGTCCTTCCCCATTTCCCCATTTGCACCATTTTCGAGCTTTCTTCCCCATTTTCTCTAGGAACCTCCATTTTTGCCATGGATTCTTCGTACGTCCCTAGAATTTTGCCGAGGCTTTCGCAGAGAGGCAAGCACACTTCCTCGAGCAACGAAAATGTGGATGCGGCGCCGTATGAGGCATCGTAGACGGGTTTTCGAGGTAAGGTTTCGTCTTTGCTCGATTTGGTCTTTTAAGGAGTTGGTTCCCGATTGGGATTTGTTGCGGGCTGCCGCGAAGTTCGGGATGTTAGGAGGCATGTGTATTGTTTCTCCTACAATGAAATGGTGCCCACTTTTGAGGATTTTCGGGCTTTGATTGGAGGACCTGAGGTGGAGGCCATCTCGCTTCCTTTGATTGGTGGTGTGCGAGCGTGAAGCTTGCAGTGCTTTCTTCGTACTTCGTTGGAAGAAGTGCAGTGGCATGATCCTTGATTCGGGTCATATTGACATTTCCGAGCCGCCGAGCTGGTTCATGGCCGATGATGAGAGTGATGTCTCTTGGGACGCATTTGCCTTGCGCGTGACGGCGACGCTTTTCCCGGTCGCCTCCTCGCATTTGCGATGGTGCTTGCTAGATGTGGTCGGGCACCGCAGAGCCGGAGAGGATATTGTCCCGTTGGTGCCGGGGGAGACTCTTCATGGTATCGACCGTCCGGCGACCGGGGATCGTTTCATGAGAGGGGGAAGCCCCGCTTGCTCACCTTGTGGCCGCGAGAGAGACTTCAGCCATGCCCGAGGCTCCGACGTCGTTTAGCCCGTGGTCATTTGCTCGCCGACCTCTTGTGTCGGATATGGATCACCCGCCCGGGAGAGATGGATGGCACACTTGGTACGCATCGATCCGCTGCGGGTTCCCCACCGGAGGATCGAGACTAGGAGGGTCTTTCAGAAGGGTCCTATGTTGTTCGAGTTCCGTGTTTGTCTTGGTCCTCCTTCTATATTCCGTCGCTTGTTTCCCGGCAGCTTGGGATGAAGCAGAGCCTTTGTTGGCCGGGATGACCTTGCTACTACAGAGATAGCTCCTCTTCGTATGGCAGCTCCAGGTGCTTTCTTGTATTTTCTCGAGGGTATGGAAGTATTCCGCTTTCCCTCCCGCGGTGCTCCTTAGACGTCTGGGAGAGTGTCGTATTGACGACTCGCACTGGCCCGGTATGAGCAAAGCCGTGTCGGGCAGTCCCAAGTGGCTTTGGGAGAGCGTGCGTGTAGCGATTCTGGGACCCGCTGCCGTAGTAGCTATTGCCTTAGAGTGCCGAAGCCCGGTCTCGACCCTCGTGATGTGACGGGAGACACTTTGTTTGACTACGAGACTAGAGTTGACCGACCGACGGAGAGGTCCTCTTTGGCTGCACTCGCAGGGAGGAGATCCGAGCCGAAGCACGGCGAATGAAGCCCCGAGAGCCGCGGATTGTTTGACTCTACTGGGAGGACCCCGATCTCTGACCGAGAGACGCAGAGTTGGTTCAAGGCTGAGCGAAAGAAGACTCGCCTGGGACGAGGGAAGAAAGGGAAGAATGGCGAGGGACAAGCGCAGATGGCGCGGAATGACCTCCTAGGTATCCATTCATTGCATTGTAAACACATTATTTGTTAAATGTATTAAGTCAGTCTTTTAGCATGTTGTGAACTCGAGAGTAGACCGTGCTTGAACTCATCAAGAAATGTTGTAACCGTTAGTGATTTGTGATTTACTTTTAAAGCTTTGTCGAGACGCAAGATCTCTTGTTTGCCTTTGTTTCTTTTGTGCACCTTGTCTGGCGTCCATCTTTGAACTTTTCGTTGCATTTGCGGACCGAAGGCCTGGGCCATGACGGCAATCCCCTTTGCTTAGGCTTTCAGGCTTGGCCGAGAGGTTGAATGATCCCCGACAAGTCGTTTTGACGGTCATTTTCGTAGCTTCCTTGCCTCTTGTCAGCGCTGCCTCGACCTCTTTTTGTAGCTTCGCTGAGCTTCTTTTATTTTTGTTTTTTTTGTGAGCCTTGCTCGAGCTCTCTTTTTTATTTTTTTTGTGAGCCCTTGCTCGAGCTCTCTTTTTTTTTTTTTTTTTTTTTTTTTTGAAGCGCGTGAAGGCAAAGACAAGCCCCGGCTCAAAGCGTACATGAGTCGCCGTTTGATGCCGAGCGACCCTGATGTCCTTTGATGTTGCCGCCGTCGTTTGACTTGGTCAAGGTAACGTTGGGGCGTGTTCTTGAAAAGTGCGTAGCTTGATGGAGGTCTTGTTTGACATTCAAACTTTTGACTTTTTTGTGTATTTTTAGACCGGACCAATTAAGGTTGCCTACGTTCCCTGACTAGAGGGCTCAGTGTCCGCGTAGTTCGACACTACATGGAGTGCCAAGAGATGCACAGCTTGTTCTTCTTCAGCGAAGTATCTCGCGAAGTTTGCTTCCGTTGACCGGATTCATGAAGGGATTGCCGTCTAGGTCCTGCTGCCTTCATGGCACCTCCGAGAAGATCTTTTGAACCACGAAAGGGCCGATCCATGTGGGTTCCCATTTTCCCAAAGGGGTTGGTTCGAGCGGGAGGCTTTTCTTTGAGTACAAGGTCGCCTTCCCCGATGTCTCTGACTTGACTTTCTTGTCGAAAGCTCTAGCCATCCCGCTGATAGGCTCTGACGTGTTCCATGGCCTTTAGTCGTCGCTCGTCTAGCGTGAGCCAATTCGTCATGTCGGCCGAGCCATTCAACTTCGTTGATGTCATTTTCCAAAGAAGACTGGAGTGAGGGAATTTCCAGCTCAACGGGAAGGACCGCTTCCATCCCGTATGTCGTGGCGAATGGGGTTTCTCCCGTGGTCGTTCGACCGATGTGCGGTAGCCCCAAAGTGCAAGGTGCAGCCTTCTGCCAATCTCGTCCTGGTGGTCATTTTTCTGATGATCCGTTCGAGGGTTTTGTTTGCCGCTTCCACGGCGCCGTTTGTTTGTGGCCTAGGGAGAAGATTTGTGGCGTGTGATCTTGAATTCGGCCAGCCAGCCCGTCGACCCTCGAAGTGTGAACCATTGTCCGATATGACCTCATTTGGGATGCCGTATCGGCGCATGATGTTTTCCTTGAGGAAATGCGCGACCTTCTTGGAGGCGAGTACCTTGTAGGACTTGGCTTCGACCCATTTGGTGAAGTAGTCGATGGCTACTAAGATGAACTCGCGACCGTTGCCGCTGGCGGAGCGATTTTCCCGATGACGTCAATTCCCCAAGTGGCAAATGGCCGTGGTGTAGTCATGCAAGAGAGATCGTGGGGAGGTAGATGATTGAGGTTGGAGAACCGTTGACACTTGTCGCAGCCTTCGGACAAAGTGGATGCAATCCGCCTCCACGGAGATCCAAGAGTAGCCCATCCCGAGAATGATTTGCATCGTGGCTCAGCGCGTTCATGCTGGGACCGCAAGCCCCATCAGGACTTCGCTCATGAACTTGTTTGCTTCTTCCCGGCCGATGCAACAGTAGGAGTGGTCCATGGTAGCGTTTCTTGTATAGCATGTCCCCGAGGATGACGAAGTGAGAGGCGAGGCGTTTTAGGGCCATGATGCTCTTGGTTTTCACCCTCCCGTGTGTGGGCCTTCCTTGTTCATGAAGGTAGTTTCCCGTTCTGAGGTATTGGAAGATCCGGTTATACCATGGCTCATTCACGGGCTTAGGTTCCGGTTCGATCTCACAACAAGAGGCGTGAATTTCCTTTCGTCCGACTTTGAAGGGTTTGATTGCTTTTCCTTCGTGGATTTCCACAAGTGAAGCCAAGGTGGCTAAGGCATCCGCAAACCTCGTTTCGGCCTCTTGGCAAGTAGTGGAAGGTGACCTCTTCGAATTGTGTGATGAGGTCCTCCATGCGGCATGGTATTTTTGCAAGCCTGGGTCTATGGTTTTCCACTTGTTGGAAACTTGGTTGATGATCGTGGCCGAGTCCCCATAAACTTCGAAGTTTCGGACATTCCTCTCGAGTGCGGCTTGTAGTCCAAAGAATAAGCAGCTTCATATTCGCGGCATTGTTGGTTACCTCGAAATTGAGCTTTATGGCGATTGGGGTATGCTCGTCCTGGGATCGACCAAGAGCATACCGATGCCGTTTCCTTTTTTGTTGGCCGCTCCATCGAAGAACAAGCTTGCCATCGATTTTCGCCTTCGATTGCAAAGATTCCCTCGTCTCGGAAATTGTGGTTCGGGGCCCCGAGCCTCGCTGGCTGGGAAATCACCCGCTTGTTCACCATTGCCCGTCCCTTGATTGACTTTTGGTTCACGTACTTGATGTCAAATTCCGCTAGGAAGAAAGACCATTTGGCGAGCCTCATCGACAGAGATGGTTTGTCGAAGAGGTATTTGACCGGGTCCATTTTTGACACCAAGTGTACCGTGTGCGACCGCATGTAGTGCCGTAATTTTCCGACAACCCATACCAGAGCCGCGCAGTTTTCTCGAGGGCCGAGTAGCCGAGTTCGCCGCCTTGAAACTTTCGACCGACGAAGTAGATGGCGTTCTCGACTCGTGACTCTTTCTTTTCTTGACAGAGCATGGCTCCAACCGCGTGCCTGGCCACGCTAGGTATAGCAACAAAGGGCTTCTCCTCGGGAGGACAGAGAATAGGAGGACTCACAAGGTATGCCTTTATTTCCTCAAAGGCATCTTGGCATTCCGAGTTCCATTCGATGTCGGCGTTCTTCTTCATCGCTTGAAGATTGGCTCGCACATACGGAGGTCAATTGGTCGACGAAGCGGCCGATATACCGCAGCGGCCCATGAAGCTTTTCACCTCGTCCGAGTTTGTGGTGGTCTCATTTCGATGATGGCCTTGATCTTTGAGGATCAACCTCGATGCCTCTCTCGGTGACCACGTATCCCAAGACCTTGCCTCGATAACCCCAAATGTGCATTCGCGTGGTTTAGCCTCACTGAGTGTTTTCTGAGGCGATCAAGAATTTTCTCAGTCTCGTGAGGTGTTGTCCATCCGATCCCTTTCGAGCGGATGATCATGTCATCGACGTACACTTCGATCTCTTTGTGGATCATATCGTGGAAGAGGGCGGTTGCCGCCCGTCGTAGGTAGCCCCGCCGTTCTTTAGTCCGAACGGCATTACCGTGTAGCAATAGGTTCCCTGTGGGGTTGTGAAGGCCGTCTTTTCTTGGTCTTCTTCGGCCATCTTGATTTGATTGTAGCCGGCAAACCCGTCCACGAAGGACTTGACTTCGAAATTGGTCAGAAGTGTCTACCAACATGTCGATGTTGGTAGCGGAAAATCGTCCTGGGACTTGCTTTGTTGAGATCTCTAAGTCCACGCAACAACGCACTTTTCCATCGGGCCTCGTGACCGTGACGATATTGGAGAGCCAGCGGGGTACTCGATCACCCCGATGAAGCCGACGCGGAGCATTTTTTCGATCTCTTCTTTGACTTGTAAAGACCATTCTCGCTTGATTCGGCGTAGCTTTTGCTTGATGGGCTTAGCCTCTGGATTCAAGGGAATCCGGTGTTCTACAATGTTAGGATCTAATCCGGCATGTCTCTAAGACCAAGCGAACACGTCCACGAATTCTTTGAGCAAAGGCACCAATGCGTCTTGCTCGTGCGCGCGAAGAAACTTCCGATTTGCGTCTCTTTTCGCTCTTCAAATAGCCTCCCAAATTCACTTTGGTTAAAACCTCCTCAGCCTTGGGCCCGGTTTTTCTCTCGTTTGACAACATGCTTAAAGATGTGCTTAATGTATTGTTCGTTTAATGTGTCTCGCTTCTTTATCAAGTGAATCGTTATTAACCTGCTTGTGTGTTAGTTAATTTATCGCTTGTTAAAGATGCAATGAGAGGATACTCTAAAGATCGAAGCATTCATTAAGAGCATACGGGAATACATTATTGGCAATGAGTTCGTAATCTTCCGGCGCGAGGCCATCGATGACTCGAGAGACTCAAATTCAAAGATAATGGACTCAGATGAGTTTTGACACTAGACTCTAGGACTCGAGGGGTCGACCAAGTTGTTCGATCATGTCCTTTTGGCCGGGCAGCTGGTCCCGAGAAGGTGGCCCAGCTTATTGAGTGGCAATGAGCTTGATAGGAGACGGGGTTGAAAGCCTTTGTGTCACCGTTCCCAATCATGGCTATCACAGAGTTATCGTAAACAAAATCGATCATCCGGCATCTCGATTTCTTCATCAAGAGCAGTGGAGCAGCCGGCTCGTTCCAAGCATCGTCTCGGAGTCTTTTGCTTTTGCCTTGGGCATTACTAGCTCGAATGCACTGTCCCGCTTGTTGAAGGCAGTGAATGTTGACAGAGAGTTTTTCGAGTTCTTCTCGCCAAAGAGGGGGTTTTCCCGAACCAAAATTCGTTGTGAATAGCGGTGGTCATGGATCCCGTAGAGGCGGTGTGTCGAGAAATGCTCTTCTGACGGATTTGGCTTCGAGGCCTCCGAATCTTGCCAGTTCTCGCCGGAGCTTGTCCATGGTTGTCTGGCCGCCTTTGTTTGGCGCCGATCAACTCGTTCCTTTCCCCGGATCTTCTTCCAAGTTGCCGGCCTTCTTTGTGAAGTACTGGGTCATGTCGAAGCCGTAAGGACGAAGATCTGAGATTGCGTGCAAGCCTCTTTTGTTATCTCGCGGAGCGTTTCCGTGCAGCTCGCTTGTCCTCCGCAATGTGTTCGGGAGTAGGAGAGTATCCCAAGCCATGGAGGGTATTCTGTTCTTTGATATGGATGATTTGTTGGGTACCCCGACGGCGTTTTCCCAAACCGAGCCCCGGATGTAGTTCATGTGCTTCATCATTTTCATCTGGGAGGGATCTTGTCCCAAATCAAAGGCGTGTCTATGTGGCATACCCGGGCCTTTGGGCTTTCGATGGTGAACCCCGTTAGCATCATGCCATCATCGTCGTGTTTGATCTCTAAGACCGGGACGCCGTTTGTGTCTGGCCCTTTCTAAGTGACTACACTATCACCGTAGATGATGGTTAGATCTGTTCCTTGGACGAACTTTACGCACCGATGGAGAGCCGATGCCACCCCATTGATCCGGTGTAGCCAAGGGCGTCCCAAAATGGCAGCTGAATGTGATCGGGATGTCGATGACTTGGAAATCCGTCTACCATTTGTTTTCCGAACCACAGTTCAAAGTGGCTATTCCCAAGACTCGGGCGGACGTCGAGTCGTATGCCTTGATTGCCCGAGCCGAGGGCTTTAGATCGCCACTTTGATCCCTAGCGCATCCATCATTTTGGATGGCAGACGTTCATGGATGATCCCCCATCTACCAAAACCCGTGGAGACGACGCCGTCCGGGGCCTGGATCAACATGTAGAGAGGCTCATTGTGGTCGCCCCAAATTTTGGAAGGTCGAGCTCGCGAAAGTGATGATATTGCCGTAATTAACGTTGCCAATCATCTCGAACCGCTTCATCAGTGTCACCGTGATGGGAACCATGGTCCGGGCCAGGCTTTCTTCCAACTTGAGCTTGTGCGGGTAAGATGAAGTGAGTAAGGACCAGAGCGAGATGTTAGCCCGAGTGCGCTTGAGCCGTGTTAAGACAGGATCTTCAAACTTTGGGTCCAAGGTTTCAGCTTTCTTGGCGTAGGGCCCCTTTTCGCCCGTGGCTCGTGCATGGCCGGCCTTTTGTCCGCCCGTGGAGGATTCACCGGGATTTGACCGAGCGTGTCGAACGTTCACTTCGGACTTATGGTTTTGCTTGTCTCTCCTATTTCTCAGAGTGGGAGGACCCCGATTGGCGTAAGGCCGATCGCACATTTCAATTCGTTCACCGTCATAGCTTTTACCGAAGCATCAATAGTGGCTTTGAGATCTTCCCAAGACAGGGTTGGATTATCTCGACCTTCGGGCCTTCGCGGGCGGTGCGGAGCTCGTCCCCACTGATCATGGAGCGTACATTGCCATGGCCTTGTGCGAGCTAGGCTTGCCGGAGTAGATGACATAGTAGTCAAACTTTCCCGAGGGTTCTCCAAGGGTTCCGACCGTGGGATCACCGGATTCATACCTCTTTTTCGCTTTTGCCGAGAAGATGGCTTCTTCTTTCTTCGAGGACGGCCCTCGTTCATTTCATCCCGGAATTCCATTTCCGTACAAGCACCGCAATCGCAGACGTCCCACCGTATGTGTTCGTTGTTCGGCGGTGGTACCGGGACCTCGTGAGACCGAATGGGCAGTGCTTTCCTGAGGGTCCCGCGGCCTTATGTCATAACCGCATGGCTCGTACGAGGGTAACAGTTGACTTCCGGGAGACAATGAGAGGCGTTAGAAACCGCAGGAGCGCCACGGCTTTGGAAGCCCTGTGTAGTTGGGTGGCTAATGTCCCGAAATGGTGCATAGCATCTTCGATCCAGCTTGTTGCTCACCTCGCGTTTCTCAATAGCCATGAGGACCTCGCCAAACTTCTTCCAATGTTGGGAAATTTCTGGGGTAAGGTCCCATTCTCATCGTTGTTATCCACCGACTTGGCCACGGGAATTAACTGACCGTCCCGGTGACAGAGCTAGGAAGGAAGTTGGACCTTCGCGGCTTTGACACGTGGAGACGGGTTCCCGGTACTCTCGATCACTGCTTGGCCGGAGGGGGTGACGGGCAAGGTTTAGACACAAGAATGGCCTCACGGATAAAAGGGGGAAAGCTCACGTGGCATGCGGTTTCCGTTTCTTTTATTTTTTTTTTTTGTTGTTTTAATTTACTTAAAACATGTTTTCTCGTAGTCCTAGGTAGGTTGGAAAAGATTGCTCTTCTTTTTCGCAACTATGCTAGATCCCGGGTCACCGGAGACCATCTCGCGCGGCTATAAGCCCCTCGTTTTGCACCCGTATTTCGACATCCCAAAGGTGTGCCCTGGCGAGGGTCCTATAGGGCAAGCGGTTTCCACCGGCCTAAAAGAAAATCGAACCTAAGGACCGAGCCTGTCATGTTCGTTTTGATGCGTTAGCCATGTGAATAGTGAACCGAGCCGGCCACCGAGTCAAGATCAGTCAAGAGTTCGGCATGACCTTCTCTTACTTGCTTGCGCAAGGGATCTCGTGACGTTAGGCGTTGGCCGGGTCATATTGTCATGGCCGACGTATCAAAGGCGTGATGACATGGTGTCATGTGAGCATGGATGTATATCCTGGACGGAACATCGTCGGGTGTAGCTTCGAAATCAAGATCAGTCAAGATTTTAGCATGACCTTTCATCGCTTTGCTTGCGCAAGGGATCTTGAGTTCCGAGCCTTGACTCGAAAAATGGCCGGCATGGTATATGTATCCAGCCGTATGACACCTGACTGGGTAAAAACCAACCGAGTCTAGACAGAGTGTGACTCAAGACTCAAACGTGCAGGGTTGACGCTTGACTAGGATGGGATGTTTGGAATGATCCCGTGCGCATCCGAGAGGACTAGGAAGACCAAACGGACTGCAACTGAGACCACTCCGGGTTAAGGGTCAGTGTGTGCAAAACAGTATCCGAGGCAGCAGGCGCGTAGCGTGCGGTGTAACCGAGGCAAAGAAGGTGAGTAGTGCGGTGTAACCGAGGCAAAGAAGTGCGCGTAGTGTGCGGTCTCTAAAATTCTTTTTCTGAGTAAAACGGAAGTTTTTTGAAGAATTTTAAATGTATGCACAGATGTATATTGATGCATTTTTTTTTTTGTATTTTTATTTTTTTAAATAAAAAAGTAAAGCACATGCACACACACACAACAATTAAAGAAAGGGGTAAAATGAAAGTTTGACCCTCATCATCGTTTTAAAAATCTTTTGTTTTGTTTAAAAAGATTTTAAAACAAAAAGTCCCCAGCGGAGTCGCCAACTGAAATTACCCGGATCCGGCCGCGCGCGGAGGCCCCGAAGCATCTCGCATTTGTCGCTGAAATGTTCGCCCGGATCCGAGAGGCAGCGCGTTCGCGCCCGATCCGGCTTTATTCCGCTTTAGCGTTAGTTGGAGGTGTCTCGCCGTGTTTTGCTTTGTAGAGTCGCCACGCCGTTTTTATTATTAAGCTCAAATCATTGAAAAAGGGCATCAGTTTAAAAATAATAATAAACTGTTTTTGTGTGATGAGATTTTGAGTTCGGAGGTCAAATGACTCCTCGGGAAGAGAATATTAGAATCTTAGAGCTCACCCGAGTCGCCTCGTAAAACGAGTCTTTCTGATACCCCTAATATTCTTTAAATGTCATGTGTGTGTGTGTGTGTGTGCTTTTAAAAATGCATGCCGTGTCGGATGTCTACATTGTACACTATGTATTGAAATGTATTGAAATAGTAATGGAAGGAAGCCTTACCAATGTTGGTTCGTGTCCGTCTTCCGCCGGGGAATAGTGTTTGAGGATGGAATAGTGTTCCGCACGGACCGGGATTGCTTCCAGGGGCCGGTTGTCCGCGGACAGAGTTTCGGCGTGAGTTGAGATTGTAGGCTGCGTTCGGGCGTAGTTTCGGCGTGCGTTGGGATCGCAGGATCACTCGGGCGAGGTTCGGCGTGCGTTGGGGTGGCAAGAGTCACTCGGGCGTAGTTTCGGCGTGGTTTGGGATCGCCGGCTTGACTCTGAAAAGAGCCGGACGCCTCGGGAAAGACCAGGCAAGGCCTCGGAGTACCACGAGGGCCTCAGAGTACCTCGAGAGTGCCTCGGGGCAGCGCGGGAGCATCGCGGGAGCGCTCGGGGAGGCTTCGGAGCACCACAAGGGGGCTCGGAAGGCCTCGGAAGGATCCGAAAGGGGCCGGGATTGCCCCAAAGGGTCTTAGAGGGGAGCCTGAAGGCTAAGGGAGGAAGAGAGAAGAGGGAGGAGTGTAAAATGAGGGAGGGGGAGCCCTCTATTTATAGTAGGAAAAATCTGCAAAGAGGTCCGTACGGACCTCCCATGTTATCCAGAATTTTGGTTTTCCTCGATTTGAGGGAATATGTGATGATGGTGAATATTCTGGAATTATGATGTCCCCTATGCAAAGAGGTCCGTACGGACCATCTTGGCATGCAAAGAGGTCCGTACGGACCAACCATGCATGAGGGTAATCATTTTCCCCGGGATTTGAGGGAATATTGTGGACTTTAAGAGGATTCAGTAATTATTAAAGCAAAGAGGTCCGTACGGACTACTTTTGCTTTTCCAATTTCCTGAAAATTCCCAAAAGGTCCTTTTATCCCTTTTTATCCCAGAAAGGCCCCTCCCTTGGTTTGGTTGAGGGTTTTGAGAGGGTTTTGAGTGTCATAGGTCTTCGAGACTGTGTTTGTGAGTCTGCGGTGTTTCCTGTGTGTTCGGCAGAGGGTGATCCAGATTGGGGTACTTACACAAATGAAGGTTGTATTCGCCGGAAGGGAAGATTAAGTCACCGGAGAAGAAGGTGAAGTCACGTGTGTTAGAGTCACATGAGGAAGAGAAAGATGGTGGGGGGGGGAGGTATTGGAGGTGGTTGGAATTGGGATGAGAAATGATAAAGTATGAGGTTTCATCTCAAAACCAACTGGCAATGAGAGGAGTAGCTCATGATCTTTATATATTAAACACAAGGCTTGTATATTCCTGATGTGGGATAAGTGCTTCAACACACCCCTCACACGTAGCCAATATTTGGTCTTATAACGTGGACTCTTTGGTCTTGAGTGACGTGGAGCTAGAACATTGTGGGTCGTTAGGCTCCCACGGGTATAGAGCTTGCTATGATACCATGAAATTCCAATTCTCGGACTCTCTCTTTGGTACAAATGGCTACGCGTGACACGTCAGCTTTCGTTAATAAAATCTAACACAATCAGTTTTTTTTTTTTACTTTGCATTATTTGAAAACTATTTTCAAAGTACGTTATATTGTACCGTCATTAGTGAATACATTTAATTATGTGAAAATGAGGTGATAGTACGTTACATATATAGAATGACAAAACTTAACTTTATTTTTCACATACAATGTGTTTATATAGTGCAATAGTTATAATGAAGGAGATCTCCTACCTAAATACAAAAGGTTAGATTTCTAAGATAAAGATAATTACAATCAAATAAAAGATATACACAATCTTCACAAGGAGTGTGATCAAGTAACTTAGTCCGGCCCTATGAGAGTCTCGAGCCGTATGGAGTCTTGAGCCGGGTGGACTCATGTCTTAATGTGAATGATGTAAACGCAGCGAAATATCAACGAAGAATTAACCAAATTAATGGAAAACTCTTAAATATGCAGAAGGAATCCTCCTTCAATCAAGCCAACAACGGTTTTCTAGGTTTTTACCCACAAGAATGCTAAGCAATTCTAAAATTCAATAAATCAAAAAACTATGTTTTCCAAAACCCTACCAAAGTATTCATACTCGTAACTCCAAATAAATAAAGGAAAAGAAAATAATAAAACCCTAATAAATAAGGAAAAGAAATAACGATAATAAAAATACGAGACGAGTCCTAATTAAATAAAACAACTTAAATCTTCCTGCGCTTCACGAGTCTGTCACGCTCGGTCGTGGCCTTGATCATGCTCGGCCGTGCTAGCATGTTTGTTGATGTGAAGTTTCTATAATACCTCGCTCGGCTGCGTCTTTTCCCTGCTCGGCCGTGCCAGCCTTCTTGCTCGGCCGTGCTCGCTTCACTACTCGGCCGTGCCTCACTGGTTGCTGGATTGAAGCTTCTGTAAAGCCACACTCGGTCAGAAAATCGACCTCTTCCTTAACTCGTGCTGCATCATTCACTCCCACTTGAAAATGAATCATCCCCGAATCATGAACCAAATAAGAACAACGTCTTGTGGCAGGAATTGGCATGGACTTGGCCTTTGAAACCTTCTTCTTTGGCCTTCTTGTAGCTTGTATCGGAGCCTTCTTTTTGACAGATGGTTTTGCCCGAGTTGTATTGCTTTTCATAGCCCCTCGTACAATAGTAACTATATCCACAGCTTTATTGGTACCTGAAATACAAAATTTGGGAACACACAAGGAAATAATTCCCTTCCCACTTCCTTTGCTAGCATATACCCCTTTTGCTCGCAATGGGCAAAGATTAAACTTGATGTCATTCTTCATAAAACTGATCACATTAGTCCGCCCATTATGGTAGAATCAACATCATAATGCCAAGGCCTCCCGAGCAACAATTGGCAAGCACTCATGTCAACAACATCACAAAGAACTTCATCCTTAAATCTACCAATAGAGAAAGGAACTAAACATTGTTTAGTGACCTTGAGTTTACCTGTTGCATTAATCCACCCCACATGATATGGATTTGGATGCTTCCTGACTTCCAATTTCAGCTTATATACCGTCCCCCTAGCAATCAAATTATCACAACTCCCACTATCCACAATTATGTTCAAATTTTCATCAGTCACTAACCCAATAGTACGAAAAATTCCATGTCTATTAGGAGCTACATTCGAGGGAGCTGTCAAAGTTAACTTCTCAAACACAAAAGTCCCATGTTTATCCCCCTCATTATCAGTGTTTGGATCCTCCCAATACTCTTTAACCTCTTCATCCCCATCCTTATCAGCCATATGAACTTGCCCTCGAGTAGGACAATTATTAGAAATATGCCCAGGCAAATTACAACGATAACATTTATTTCCATAAGTCTTAGCATAAGGATTAGGATTGGTAGTATTTTTCCCTACCTGCTTAGCTACTACTGGTTCCTACTTATCATCTCCACCTTTGGCAACAGTAACTTTTTCTTTTTCAACAACTATAGGTGATTTAAACCCCAAATATTGTCCCTTATTACCCATATTAAATGAAGAAACAAAAGGAGATACAATTTCAGTTTCTTGACCCTCCGCAGTTTTGGCATGAGAAATTGCCCCATCAAGTGTATGCACAGGATATAATTTAACCATACTTTTAATGCTAGGACGAAGACCAAAAACATACCTAGCTGTTTGTTGTCTTTTCGATTCACCCAAATCAGTACGCGCAGACAGTGTATGAAAATTGTGCGTGTATTGATCAACTGTCCGATTATTTTGCTTGCAGTCAAGATATTTCTGATAGATCAACTACTCATAATCCGCGGGTAAAAATCATTGTTTTAAGGCTGTCTTCATCCTTTTCCATGTGCGAATTGGTAGCCTACCATTCCTTCGACGATGATTATTCAACTGTTCCCACCAAGCCGAAGCACCACCACAAAGTTTGTAGGCCACATATGGCACCTTCCTCTCTTCCGGAATATTCATCAAGGCAAAATATTTTTCTACCTCAGAAAGCCAATCTGTAAATTCTTCTATGTCTAACTCCTCTGTGAAAAAGGGTAGATCAGCTTTGGTTTTAGGAGCCTGATCCGCAGGTGCTGCGATAAAATTATCTTCACCCTTTGAATCTGAATCCTCCCCTCCGGCAGGACGAAAACGATTGTTCCCTTCGTTTCCTGCAGGTGCTCGAACCCCTGCCTGTTACCTTCGGCGATCACCAACCCGCAAACCCTCCAAAAGCCTAACCATATCAGCGTGACGAGCTGCAGCCTGTTCATCGCGAATCACAACCTGATGGTCTCGTTCCTATGCTTCTTGGTTCATACGTTCAAGGAATGCAAGAAGAGCGTCGTTGTTGTTTCCGCTTTCGCCTGCCATCTTCCTGGATCGAGCCTTAACCTGATACCAACTGATGTAAACGCAGCGAAATATCAACGAAGAATTAACCAAATTAATGGAAAACTCTTAAATCTGCAGAAGGAATCCTCCTTCAATCAAGCCAACAATGGCTTTCTAGGTTTTCACCGACAAGAATGCTAAGCAATTCTAAAATTCAATAAATCAAAAAAATGTGTTTTCCAAAACCCTACCAAAGTATTTATACTCGTAACTCCAAATAAATAAAGTAAAAGAAAATAATAAAACCCTGATAAATAAGGAAAAAAAATAACGAAAATAAAAATACGAGATGAGTCCTAATTAAATAAAACAACATAAATCTTCCTGCGCTTCACGAGTCTGTCACGCTCGGCCGTGGCCTTGATCATGCACGACCGTGCTAGCCTGTTTGCTGATGCGAAGTTTCTGTAATACCTCGCTCGGCTACGTCTTTTTGCTGCTCGGCCGTGCCACCCTACTTGCTCGGCCGTGCTCCCTTCACTACTCGGCCGTGCCTCACTGGTTACTGGATTGAAGCTTCTGTAAGGCCACGCTCGGTTAGAAAATCGACGTCTTTCTTAACTCGTGCTGCATCAGTGAACCAAATGTAGTCGCTCATGTTTTCACATTTGTAGCTACATCTTCAATAGGCCCCCTCAAGATGGATGATCACGAAGAACTCGAAGAAGCCCATAATGTACTATTCCCCAAACAAAGTGAAAGGAAAGGGCAAGGTGTTTTATGCGGGAATGGAAAACAGGGTTAGCCAAGTAGCTCGTAGCACCAAGGTTATCACAATATACGAATGGAGCATGAGGGAGTGTGATTCTTAGCTCAAAGAATGCAATGTCAAACCGAGTTATATAAAGGAGTGTAGAGAATGAGAATTGTCTTTGAAAAGTTGGTGTAAGTGCCCCAATCTAAGTCATTAATGTTCTGTCAGCCCAAATTAATGATTTATGATCATTTAAAGACCTGGGTGTAGTGATAAGTATGCAAAGGTTGCTAGGTCGTCGCCCGGAAGCGACGCGCCATCTCTTCGCCTGGGGGTGGTGTCAAATATGCAAGGGTGCGCTACACTTCAAAGACCTGGGTGTAGTGATAAGTATGCAAAGGTTGCTAGGTCGTCGTCCGAAAGCGACGCGCCATCTCTTCGCACGGGGGTGGTGTCAAATATGCAAGGGTTCCCGCATTGCGGACGAGTGCGGGTAAAGAAGCTAGTCCATGGTAGGTGTAAGGGTAGTGGGATGCGCTTTGGAACTTGGAACATTGGATCATTGACAGGGAGATCAGCAGAGGTGATGGAAGTTATGAGGAGGAGGAAGATTCACATAATGTGTCTACAGGAAACTAAGTGGGTTGGAGAGAAAGCAAAAGAAATATCGCCTTGGGGTTTTAAGCTTTGGTACTCAGGAAATGATAAGGGTAGAAATGGAGTGGGTATCATTATTGATAAGGAGTATAGTAATGATGTGGTGGAAGTGTACAAGAAGAGTGATCGAATTATGGGCATTAAACTGGTGATACGTGATGAGATTATAACTATTATTTCCGCCTATGCACCACAAGTAGGGTTGGATGCATCTATTAAACAAGTGTTCTGGGAAGATTTGGAGGAGGTAGTGCAATGAGTACCTAGTGGTGAGAAATTAGTGAGGTGGTGATCTGAACGGACATGTGGGGTCTAGTCGACATGGCTTTGAGAGCATACATGGAGGTTTTGGTTTTGGAGAGAGGAATGAAGCAGGAAATAGTATCATGGACTTTGCGTTGGCATATGACTTCAGTATAATGAACACTTGGTTCAAGAAGAGAGAATCTCACTTGGTGTCCTATAGGAGTGGAGGTAATGCGAGTCAGATTGACTTCTTCTTAGTAAGAAATACTTGTAGAAAGAGTTATACAGATTGCAAGGTTGTTCCAGGTGAGAGCACAGCAACTCAACATAGACTGGTGGTACTTGATTTTCGAAGTAAGAGAATTTCGAGGAAGAGAAAATCACAGGTAGACCCTAGAATCATGTGGTGGAGACTTCAAGGGGAAATTCAACCGAAATTTGTAGCTAAGATGGTCGATACCGGTATTTGGGCGGATAATATGGAGGATATGGATATAGATTCGACTTGGACTAAGATGGTACATACCATAAAGGAGGTGGCGAAAGAAGTCCTTGGAGAATCTAGAGGAAATGGGCCACCAAGTAAGGACACATCATGGTGGAACGAGGAAGTAAAACAAGCAATAAAGGGCAAGCGAGAATGCTACAAATTATTGGGGAAATGTAGGAGCGACGAGAACTATGAGAAGTATAAGGAAGCTAGAAGAGATGCTAAGAAAGCAATAAGAGACGCAAGAGCAAAGGTGAATCAGAAACTTTATGATAAGTTGGATACAAAAGAAGGGGAAAAGGACATCTACAGACTCGCTCGTATGAGGGATAAGAGGACACGAGATATTGGGACGGTTAAATGTGTGAAGGATGTAGACCAAAGAGTTTTAGTCGGGGATAAAGAGATAAAAGATAGATGGAGTTCGTACTTTGATAACTTGTTCAATGGCGATCAAGAGCAGGATGTTGGAGATTTAAATATCTCTTCGAGTATGGTTAATCGAGATTTTATGCGGAGAATTCGAAAGAGTGAAGTGGAAATGGCAATGAAAAAAATGAGATTGAAGAAAGCCGTTGGACCGGATGGTATACCAATTGAGGTTTGGAGATGTTTCGGGGAGAGGGGAGTAGATTGGTTAACAACGCTATTTAACAAGATATGGAGAGTTAACACAATGCCATTGGAGTGGCGGAAGAGTACTCGATCCCTTTGTATAAGAATAAAGGTGATGTCCAAGATTGTGCCAACTATCGGGGATCAAACTAATGAGCCATACTATGAAACTTTGGGAAAGAGTAATTGCACAAAGGCCGAGAAAAATTGTGGATATTTCGGATAACCAAGTTGGGTTTATGCCAGGAAGATCGACTATGGAGGCAATATATCTTATGAGACAAACCATGGAGAAATATCGGGATCAAAAGAAAGATTTGCATATGGTTTTCATTGATTTGGAGAAGGCGTATGATAAAGTGCCAAGAGAGGTACTTTGGTGGGCATTAGCAAAGATGGGTGTTTCAAAGAAATATATTGATATTATCAAGGACATGTATAATGGAGTTAGTACTTGTGTACAAACTAGTGTTGGGAAGACTGAAGAGTTCCCTATAAAGATTGGAGTGCATCAAGGTTCCGCACTTAGCCCCTTTCTTTGCTTTGATAATGGACGAATTGACGAGGTCACCCAAGATGATATACCAAAGTGTATGCTGTTCGCAGATGATATTGTGCCGATTGGATGAGACAAGAGAGGGTGTTGAAAGTAAATTGGAGTTGTGGAGACACACTTTGGAATCTCGAGGTTTTCGATTAGCGAAGCAAGACTGAATATTTGGAGTGTAAGTTTAGCAGAGTTGGAAGTAGGGAGGCAGGGGCGGTCACATTTGATGGAAATATTATCCAAGCTTCTGAGTTTTTTCGCTATCTTGGATCCATTATCCAAAAGGATGGAGAATTAGATAGAGATGTGGCTCATAGGATTAAAGCAGGTTGGTTGAAGTGGAAGAGTGCTACAGGGTTTCTATGTGATCGCGGCATGCCCAATAGATTAAAGGGAAAATTCTACCGCATGGCAATTAGGCCGGCATTGCTTTACGGCACCGAATGTTGGGCCGTGAAATAGTGTCACGT
Organism: Adenophora triphylla var. japonica; assembly: GCA_022495995.1. NCBI lineage: Eukaryota > Viridiplantae > Streptophyta > Magnoliopsida > Asterales > Campanulaceae > Adenophora > Adenophora triphylla. The sequence continues at coordinate 277,760 of JAFEMH010000741.1, forward strand.
GCATAAGATGAATGTGGCGGAGATGCGTATGCTTCGATGGATGTGCGGTCATACAAGAAAGGATCGATTGGGGAATGAGGTGATCAGAGGTAAAGTAGGAGTTGCGCCCATTGAGGATAAAATGAGGAAAAATCGTCTACGGTGGTTTGGACATGTGAGAAGGAGACCGAGTGATGCACCGGTTAGGAGGCCGGAACAGTGGAGAAATGATAAAATGGCGAGGGGTAGGGGAAGACCCAAACAAACTTGGATTAGAGTAATTGAAAATGATATGAATTTACTTGGAGTGGATGAAAGTATGGTGTTGAAGAGGCCGGAGTGGAGGGCAAAAATCCAAGTGGGGGGTTGATTTTTTATTTTTTATTTTTTATTTTTTACTTTTTATTTTTATTTTTTTATTTTTTTTATTTTTTTATTTTTTATTTTATTTTTTATTTTATTTTATTTTATTTTTGTTGGGCCCTACATTTTCGACCAACATGTTTACAACTTACACTTAACAACTTGGTACTAACAACTTGAGTTATTCCATTTACAACTTGGCTTTCGCAGGTTGGGACGCGAACGTTCTTCCTATTTTATAGGGCACGTATCAAAGGAAGCAATGACTAAGTCAAAAACGCTTTCTTCAAAGAACAAATCTTATCTTCTCCCTCAAACAAGAAATGGCGGAAATATCTCTATTGGATCAACCTCTTTCCCGAGTTTATAGGCTCATGATTCTCTTTGTAGTTAGCCGTTGTGGAGAGGTATAAAAGAGACATACCACTGTATTTTGCACACACATGATTCACTAGCTTAAGGTCTCTTTCAATACGCTCATAGTACTGTAATCCTCAAGAACATTTAGTAAACTTTCGGTCAAGGTAGGAGCCAGATCCTCCCGGGGTTTTATGCCTGCGAACAAGTTGTTCAAGGGCTTTCCCTAGTCAACAAACATCTTGTGTCCATTTCTATTCAACTTGATAGTCATTGTACCTAGATTCATATCACTTTAGTCACTTTTCCCATCATAAAAATATAATTGTTGAAATTTGACCAAAACAATTTGGCGCCGTCTGTGGGAAACTTTGATTATTCAAGTAGAAATGGTTAATCCATCTTCCAGCAGTCAGAGTCGGCCGCCATCGTTTCCAATGCCCAAGGCAACCTTCCTCCAAGTGCAGAAGCTGTCAATTTGGAGATAATGTCCAACATGGCGGACATGATGAAGAAAATAGGCGATCGGTTGGATGCTCAAGAGCATACGAATACCATGATATTCAATGCCATTGATAGTCTGCGTAAAGGGAAGCAAGCGGGGACTCAAGTATCCACTCCGTTTTCACCTTTACTTCCTAGATCTTTGTTTGGTGCAGGTACAGGACCGAGCCATGTTGGAGATATCCCGATGTCCAACACCTTGCCGGCGGAAAGCACAATTGTGACATCCATTCCAATCGAGCAACCAAGATTCGGCCTACCAGCTAGCCAACCTGCGCTATCATCTTGCTACACTTATGCTACACCCTCAGTGGGGCAAACGGGAAGTTTCTTTAATGCTTTCGATACTTTCGCACCTCAAGTTAATAATGCTCCTCTTTTCGCAGAGAACCAACTTGTTAAGGAAATGCAAACCATTAAGGAGTTGCTCCGAAGCGTGCCTGGAGTCAACTTGCCGTATCACCAAGTCTCTCCAACTTGCTAAAATGAGTCTCGTTTTGTGCCAGCAATAGCCAGTGTGGAGATCCCGAAGAAATTCTCAGTCCCTCATATGAAGAAGTATGATGGGAGTACCGATCCAGCAGAGCACGTGTTGCTGTATCAGGAATCAATGGATATCATAAGTAGACATGGGCATCCGGTTCCCGGTTCCGGTTCCGGTTCCGAACCGCCGGTTCCGGTTCCGGGGTAGGGAGGAACCGGGACGGAACCGCCTAAATCCGGTTCCCGGTTCCGGTTCCTTGATGCCGGTTCCGGTTCCGGTTCCACGGTTTCCCGGTTCCTTTTTTGGCCTTTTTTTTTTTTTTTTCTTTTTTGAAAACTGTCCAAGTGGGCGACCGCCCATGAGAGGTGGGCGACCGCCCATATCCAAATTCAAGCAATGTTTAACTCTCTGCACACATGGGCGACCGCCCAATAGAGAGGTGGGCGACCGCCCATATCCAAATTCAAGCAATGTTTAACTCTCTGCACACATGGGCGACCGCCCAATAGAGATGTGGGCGACCGCCCATGCCAAATTCCAGCAACCCCAAAGTTTGGTCAGTGCACTTTGGTCACTTCCTTTTCCTTTTCTTCTCTTTTAAGCCATCAAAACTGTTAAGATTCTAACAAATTTGGATGAAGATGAATAATAAACAAATTATTTTAACATATTTTATAAAAGAAAAAGGGACGGTACCCTTAAATTTTATTAATAATTGTTAAAATGTTACAATGAGGGGGACAACCAACCTTGCCCTTTTATAAGTAAGGGAGGACATAAGGAGCCTTAACCTCGTTCTTAGTATTTTACAATATTTATCTAAATTATAACAATCTAATCTAAACAAAAAAAACCTAATATATAAAATAAAACAAAGCAACAAATTAAATTATACAAATTAAACTATATAAATTACATCAACTTACATTTGGGCCATTGGGATTGTGTCATTGTTCTCGTCACTTCCCGATGTTGAATCAAAGAAATCTTCATCGGATGAGGAAAACTTTGGCTCTTGATCTCTTTTTCTCCGCTTTGACCCAATCATTCAACAAATTTTGATTTTCTAAATTTTCAACGGCTTAAATTTGCACGTTGCGGATCCGCAATATTTCCACCAATGCTAAAAGCGTGCTCAACCGAAACCGTTGATGCGGGAGAAGCAAATATTTCTCTTGCTATCCTAGAAACAATAGGATAAGAACTCGCCCTCTTGGCCCACCAATGTAAAATGCAAAATTCAACCTCATCATCATATTCAAATTCCGTGTTCAAATATTTTTCAAATTCCGCATTAGAACCGCTTCCTCTAGAGCGCTTTCTATTTCCATAAAAAGAAGTCAAAAAAGAGTTGTCCGTTTCGCTAGTTTGACGAGGAGGAGCCTCACTTGTACTAGCACCACCATAAATTGAGTTGTACTCTTTAAAAACATTTAAAAATTCATTTTTCGCATCGGACAATATTTGATCAATATTTGGAAAACGGGGATCATTTGCATCAAACAAATTTTGATAGTAATATGTAAGAAGTTGTTCCAAACCATCCATTCTAACCCTTGGATCTAAAATTTTTGCAATTAAAAAAATACTTGGAATTGTCTCAAAATATTTCAACCATTTTTCCTTCATGCTAACAATGGCTGGACCAATTATGGGATCATCTTTAAATTCACAAAATGTACCCGAAATAATAGTACTATGATCAACAACTAAGTTAGAAGTAGGATAATACGTACCGGATAACATGACAGTGGCATCCTTGAAATTTTTCAACAATTTGATCATGCTTCCACAAGCATTCCATTGATGAGGAAATAGGGGGTATTTGTAACCAACGGAAGACAAAAACAAGCAAATTTGTTCCTTATAAAGAAAAGAATCCGCTAAAAGTTTATAGGTAGAATTCCACCTAGTTGTAACATCCATTGAAAATTTTTTGGGACGGATATCATTTGCCTTGCAATAGTCTCTCCATTTTCTTTGATTGGAACTTTTTCTCATAATAAACTGTATACCTCGTTTAATAGGAATAATTGAATCTTGTAAAGCATATAGACCATCTTGCACACATAAATTTAAAATATGACAAAAACATCTAATATGAAAAAAATTTTCCACCTAATACCGGTTTACAAATACCAATTAGTTCCGGTAAACTTGCAGTATTAGAGCTAGCATTATCAAAAGACATTGAAAAAATTTTAGTAACTAAATTATATTCTTGTAAAATACTTTGTAGTTTAAGTGCAATATTGTGTGCGGTATGCTCATCATCAAAATCTCTATATGCAATCAATCTCTTTTGAATGGTCCAAGAATTGTCGATCCAATGACAAGTTACTCCCATATAAAAATGTTCACAACGGTTATCACTCCATATATCCGAACAAATAGAAACTTGTTGAGATAAATTAGCAAATGTTTGTATTAAACCATATTTATATTCCCCGACTATTTTTGCAATATCACGTGTGAGAGTTCTACGTGGTATTCTTTTTGCAGCGGGGTTAAGAGAGAGTTTAGCAAAATCTTCATAGAATTCATCATCGGCAAAACTAAAGGAAAGACATTTAACACAAACAAATTTTGACATACCTCTTCTATGGTTTTGTTCACTATAATGAAATGTAGTGGAAGAAGAAGACGTACCTACAGCGCCCATCGAAGAAGTCGAAACTCCTTGGAGTTGTGTTTGAGTTGGATCTATGCCAAATTCGGTAGGATGATGAACTCGAACATGCTTGGTATAAGTGCCGTATCCATTGCCATCCTTCCAAGTATAAACATTTTCACAATAGTTACATATCACTTTCCAAACCTCCTCACCATGTTTGTCCACTCCGAGCTCCTTCCTAAAGTGACGAATAAAAATTGAGGACTTCGGTTCACGAATTTTAGGAGAAGGCGGTTGACCTTGTCGACCGCCTCCACGAAGACCGCGACCCCTTCCTCTTGGTGCAAGTGGTGGTAGGTTATGTGCATCACTTTCTTCGGTACTTGGAGTTCCTACATATTGTGGTTCTTGTGACATGAAAGGCGGTATTGGAAATTGTTGGTCTCCAACTTGAACCTCCTCCTCATCTTCTAAATTTTCCCATTCATTTCTCCCCGCCATTCCCCCATCATAAAAGGGAATATCATTTGGAATTGGTGGTGGTGGTGGTGGTGGTGGTAGTCGAGAAGATGAAGAAGGTTGGTTGTTTTTGCTCTTGCTACCCGTTTTTTTGTTAAGTTTCTAAGGAAAGAAGACATGATGGTGTATTGGTGATTTGGTGTGTATGATGAGTGATGAGTGATGATGACTATGAAAATGGATGAAAATATGGAAAATGAGGATGGAATTATGGATTATGGAATATGAATGTTGGTGAGTGATTTGAGGCTTTGATCTTGAGACTTGAGAGTTAAGAACTTAAGAGAGAATTAAGAGAGAGTAAAGATTAAGAGAGAGTTAAGAGAGTTTTGTGAAAATAAAATGGTGGAGGTGAATTTGTATTTATAGGTGAAAGGTAAGGATTGTTTTATTTTTTTATTTATTTTTAATTACTGAAAATTGTCTAAAAAGTCAAAAAAAACGGGCAAATTTGACTGAAAAGGTGAAAAAAAACGGGCAAATTTTTGAATTTTTTTGAATTTTCTGAAAAAACCGCCGGTTCCACGGTTCCGAACCGCCGGTTCCCCGGTTCCGGTTCCCCGGTTCCGGTTCCGGTTCCAAAACCGGCGGTTCCACGGTTTTCAAAAAGCACGAACCGAGATTGAACCGGGAACCGGCCGGTTCCGGTTCATGCCGGTTCCGGTTCTCGCCGGTTCCGGTTCTACCGGTTCCGGTTCCGGTTCGGTTCTCCGGTTCCGCCCGGTTCCGGTTCCGGTTTGCCCATGTCTAATCATAAGTATCCCTCCTATGTTTAAAGAAGCATGTTTTTGCAGGGGCTTTGGCTCAACCTTGTCAGGACCGGCCTTAAAATGGCTAACAGGGCTCCCTCTAAACTCTATTTCATCTTATGCTCAACTTGTCAATATGTTCATTAATCAGTTTTCATGCAACAGGGCATTTGACAAGTTGACTAGTGATCTTTATAGAATTGTACAACAGCCTAACAAAAATCTTAAAGAGTATTTGCACAGGTTCAACAAGGAGGCAGTGACTATACCCAACTTGGATGTGTCCACCGCTACGGAGGCATTCCGTATAGGCTTGAAGAAGAGCTCATTGTTTTACAACGAGTTGGTGATGACCCCTGCGAAACAACTTGAAGAAATCAGAACCAGGGCCTTGCCTTACATCGACCCGGAGGAAGATAGCTTGGCGATGGGGAAGTCAACCGGGAGGACTCCTACTCCTCTATTTGAGCCTTTCGACAGACGACCGGATTCCCATCACTATAAGTCCAACAGGCAAACCCCTGTTAAAACCGAACCCTCTAGAATTCATGTTGTAGATGATGATCAGAAGGTGATGATAATGATTATCCATAAATTTACGAATATTGCTTTTACGTGGACATTGCGGGAATCTTGTGCGCCATGGGAAATCTTGGAGATAAAGCAAGATGGCCCAAGAAGAATGACCGATCAACAACTTGGAAGGACAAGTCCAAGTGGTGCGCGTTTCATGAAGATTTTGGGCACACCACCGAGAACCTGTTTCGCCTTGAGGAAGGAGATTGCTCATTTATTGTCCAAGGGTCTTCTCAAGGATTTGTTGGGCAAGAAGAGGGTCGAGTGAATCCAAAGAACCCCTGATTCGGGGAGCAAGCCTAGACCCGAGAAAGTTGCACCCCCTCCAGCCACCAAGGTAGTGAATGTTATCTCAGGTGGGTCTCATATTTGCGGCACAGCTTACTCTGCCGCCAAGCGTCATGCCAAAAGCTCTAAGGAAGATCAATCAGAATTGCCTTCAAGGCGTCATGACTTCACCGATGGTCATGTTATTTCCTTTGAAGATGAAGATAAGGACAACACGTTGGACCCTCATCATGATGGTCTAGTTGTTCAGGTGCAGATTGCTAATTGTGTGGTCAAGCGGATTCTGATCGATGGTGGCAGTTCGGTCAACATCATCTTCACTCATGCTCTTGAAGATATGGGCATCCCTCTGTCCGAAGTAGTGAAGAATTCATCCGTACTGGTAGGGTTCAGTGGTGAGGTGAAGCAAACGGTCGGAGAGATCAAGTTGCCCATCTACCTGGAGGGTATGAATTCCATGGAGAGGTTTTGTGTAATTGAGTGCTCTTCCTCGTACAATGTTATATTGGGAAGGCCTTGGATCCACAACATGAAGGCCGTGCCATCGACTTACCATCAATGCGTCAAGTTTCCAACACCTTGGGGTGTTGCCAAGTTGAAGGGAAACCAGCAAGTCTCTAAGGAATGTTACAAGATCAACATGAAAGCAAGCTCGACCCCTCGGCAAGCATAGCAATTAAAGAAAAAGGCCCGGGACATTCTTGAAGCGGTGGAGCACGATACAAAAAGCGTTCCTGTTGATGCATCAAATCCTGAGGCCCAAGAGCAAGTTGGGATAGACCTACCGTCCGAAATCGAAGAGGAGTTGATCGAGTTCTGAAAAGCCGAAATGCTTTGTTTCGCTTGGAAACATGAAGACATGACGAGGGGATAAGCAAGGATATTATTACTCACAAGTTGAACATCGATCCGACCATCCGTCCCGTCCGTCAAAAGAAGGAAGTTTGCCCGGGAGCGGAACCGGATCATAAAGGACGAAGTTGAGAGGCTTCGAAATCCAAGATGATCGAGAGAAGTTCGGTACTCCAAGGTGGTTGGCTAATGTTGTAGTGGTGGAGAAGAAGAATGGCAAGTGGCGAGTATGCGTGGACTTCACCGACTTGAACAAGGCCTGTCCGAAGGATCCATTCCCTCTCCCTCATATTGATTCTCTAGTTGATGAGACAGCTGGCCACGACATCTTGACATTCATGGATGCGTCTTCCGGGTATCAACAAATTCAAATGGAGCCTTCAGACCAAGAAGATACAGCATTCATGACTCCAGAAGGTATATATTGTTATATTTCTATGCCCTTTGGTCTTAAAAATGCAGGGGCAACCTATCAAAGTTTAGTAAACAAAATGTTCAAAGACCAACTTGGCAAGACGATGGAGGTCTACATAGACGATATGGTGGTAAAATCCAAGCACATTGAGGATCATGTGGAGCACCTTGCTGAGGCATTCAACATCTTGAAAGCCTTCAACATGAAGCTCAATCCGGCGAAGTGCAACTTCGGTGTTAGAGCGAGTAAATTCTTGGGATATATGGTGACCAAGAGGGGAATCGAAGCAAGTCCCGAACAAATTAAAGCCATTCTCAACTTGGAATCCCCTAAGAACATCAAGGACGTACAAAGGTTAACAGGTAGAGTAGCAGCTTTGAATAGATTTATATCCAAATCATCTGATAAGTGCAGGTTATTCTACGAAGTATTAAGAAAAAACAAACTTTTTCAATGGACTGAACAACATGAGGCAGCCTTCAAACAACTTAAAGAATACTTGATGACGTCACCCCTACTCGCCAAACCCGAACATGGTGAGCATCTTTATTTATATTTAGTCAGATACGAAAATGCCGTTAGTGCGGTATTGGTGAAGGAAACCCAAGGTGAGCAACATCCCGTTTACTATGTAAGTAAGTCTTTATTAGATGCTTTGAAACAAGGTACTCTCATCTTGAAAAATTAATATTAGCCTTAACTACCGCTCGCTACCAAATTACGTCATTATTTTGAAACACATTCCATAACTCGTTAGAACTAATTATCCTATGAGAAATGTGTTGAGAACCCCGCAGTTGTCGGGCGGAGTTGGCCAAGTGGTCGGTCAAGTTGAGCACGTATGACATTTCATACGAGCCGAGAACGACCATCAAATCGCAGCCCTAGCCAATTTCGTAGCCGACTTCAGTCCAAGTTTGCGGCTGAGGTAGAACTGGAAGTGCAACAACTTGAAGGTAAAACTATTCCTCGATTTTGGACATTGTTTACAGATGGAGCTTCAAATTCCAAAGGGATTGGCTTGGGAATAGTCCTAAAATCCCCTCAAGGTGATATCATACCTCAAGCTGTATCTTGTGAATTCAGTGCAACAAATAATGAAGCTGAGTATGAAGCCCTAATCATGGGTTTAACTACAGCTTTGAATCTGAATATTACGCATTTAAATGTATTTGTTGACTCTCAATTGCTAGCTAACCACTTTAATGGCAGTTATATGGCGAAACATTCCAAGATGACTCTGTACCTCCAACATGTTAAGGCTTTAGCTTCGAAATTTCTATCATTCTCTTTGGAACAGGTCCCTCGAGAAGAGAACGCAGAAGCAGACGCCTTGGCTAACTTGGGTTCAACTTGCAAATCAATGTTGCATTCTAGTATACCAATTATTTATGTTAAGTACCCGTGATAGACCAAGTTGAGGAAATCCAAGTGGTTACGCCACCTACTAGGGCACCAGGTGTTGAACCTTCTTGGACCCAACCTGTAATTGAATTTCTTCAACTTGGAACTATTCCACCTGATGTTAAGAATGTTAGATCTTTTAAGATTCGTACTTCGACCTTCGTTTTGATAGATAATGTGCTGTTTAAGAAGTCTTTTGCAGGACACTACTTGAGATGTGTCGATAATGATCAAGTTGAAGTGGTGCTTAAAGAAATCCATGAAGGAATATGTGGGAACCATTCTGGAGGAAAGGCATTAGCATCCAAGGCCCTCAAGACGGGATACTATTGGCCAACCATGCGTCGAGATGCCATGAGCTACGTACGTAAGTGTGATGCCCGCCTAAAGACACAAGAACATCTTGCATCAACTCCGCCGAGCCCCTACATCCTATAGTCTCATCTTGGCCTTTCATGCGGTGGGGCATGGATATTGTAGGCAAGTTGCCTAAAGCTCCGGAGGCAAAGTGTTCATGTTGGCTCTAACCGATTATTTCTCGAAATGGATCGAGGCGTAAGCTTATGTACAAGTAAGAGATAAAGAGGTAATTTCATTTTTAAAGAAAAATATCATTAGCAGGTTTGGTGTACCATCGGAGATTGTATGTGACAACGGGTCACAGTTCATAAGTAAGAAGACCAGGGACTTTTGTACTCGCTGGGGCATCAAGTTAGTCATGTCGACACCTGTCCACCCTCGAGCCAATGGCCAGCCGAGTCAAGCAACAAGTTGATCATCAACAACTTGAAAAAGCGTCTAGATCAAAAGAAGGGAAAGTGGGTTGAAGAATTACCACTTGTGCTTTGGGCGTATAGAACTACTTCTAAAGGAGCCACGTAGAACTCCCTATTCTTTAGTATACGGAGCCGAAGGCCGTAATTCCAGCTTGAAGCGACGATCCCTACAAAGCAAGGTATGGCTTATTAACTCAAGATGAAAATAACCTTTTGCTAACTCAAGATTTAGATACAATTGATGAGATCAGGGATTTAGCCAAGATAAGGATGGCAGCTTATCAGCAGCGAATTGCTAGGTCTTACAACAAGAATGTCAGAGTTAGAAGGTTCTAGGTTGGTGATTTAGTTTTAAGAAAAGTATTTCAAAATACAAGAGAGTTGAATGCGGTGTAAGCCGGCTCCCAAGTGGGAAGGCCCATATCTCATCGATGCCGAAGCTGGCAAAGGTGCATACTGGTTGTCAACCCCAAGTGGAGACAGAATCCCTAGAAGTTGGAACGCTATCCACTTGAAACATTATTTCATGTAAGTCTGGTTATTTATAACTAGACTCCTCAGGTACGGTTTAAATTTATGTCAAGTTCAATTACGCATTTCAATTTTTTACTCTTACTAAAACATTACTGACTTGAGCGTCGGAGGGGCGTTAGCTATGCTAACGCCCAACCCTAACATGAATTTGTTTTGCGAGGTGCAACTTGAGCAAACGGAGTAGGCTCAACATGTTGACACGCCAGTACGGCTGATACTTGTTGAGACCTAAGCTGGAACAGGACAAACATGTTGACACGCCGGTACGGCTGATACATGTTTGAGCCTGAGGAGGACAAAGGTCAAGCATGTTGACACGCCAGTACGGCTGATACATGTTTGAACCTGAAGAAGAAAATTTCAACATGTTGACACGCCAGTACGGCTGATATATGTTGGAATTCTAGCTGGAGAGGGATAGAACTTGTTGACACGCCAGGACGGCTGATACTTGTTCTATCTCTTCAAACGAATTACCTCTGATCAAAGGTACTTATGGTTAAAAGATATTCATCTTTTCTTACAAATTAAGGTTTTGACACCTTCGCCTGGGCGCACGTTTTCACAATTATTCAAGTTGTGAACTATTGGTTGTAACATTTTCATGTTACCTACGGTTTATAACATTTACATGTTATCTAAAGAACAAACAAGCGTCTCTCAGAGACATAAGATACTTTGCTAAAAAACCATTAAGTGTTTTTCAAAATATTTTTTGCAAACTAAAGGACAAGTTGGATAAGCCAACAAGTCCCTAAAAACCTAAAAAAGCTTGGAGTACTAGACCAACCTAGTACCCCCAAATAAATTGTCTCGGCTCTTATGAGCCATTACAAACTAGAAAAACCTTGTTTTTGGGGACACTCCCCCCATTTGTTGTACCAGCAGAGGTACACAAAAATTGTTTTTCATCATCCAAAAATACCCAAAAGTTTTAAAATGTTTTTCAAACTTCTTGGCCTGCTGCCGCCGGTGTTGCATTTTCCCCTTGACCATTCTGAGCTACCACTAGGGTGCTCAAGGTCCTATCAGTGTCTTCAAATAGAGCCTCCAAAGCCGCAGAATTCACCTCCTCTGCATCTACTGGCTCACCAACGAAATCTTCTAAAGCCCTTTTCTCTGCTTCCACATCCCACTCCAGAGCCATCCCGTTCTTGTATTCTTTCATAAGATCAATCCTAGCTTCAAACACCACTTTGGTGGCATTAAACGTGAAGTCTTTCTTCGCAGCTTCCAATTCCTTCTTTTCAGCTTCAAGACTTTCCTTCAACTTCTCGATCTCCTCAGCATTCTTGGTAGCTTGCTTCTTGTATTCCTCAGCATTCTTGGTAGCCTGCTTCTTGTATTCCTCAGCTTCGTAATTGTGCCTGGCTGCCTTGATTTTCACAGCATCAATCTGGTCCATGATAGGAACCATGATATCCGCGACCTAAGCAAAAGAAATGTTAGCCTTTCATCAAAAATCATGGGTAAGGTTCAAGTTTTCTCATTTTACATTGTCGACAAAACAAGCTATAGCCTCCTTTAACTTTTTTCTTGCTGTCCCCATGTCACCAATCTCATTCCCATCCGTAGCCTCGGTTTCAGATAGCTTCCTTTTCTTCACTTCTTCCTTTTTCTTGGAAGCATTCAAGTCTGAGCTAGAGGCCATGGACATTGGAGTTGGAGGTTTATTGTCCTTCTTGACAACTTTCTTTGCCTTAACAGCGGCCACCAAGTCAGCGACACTTACGTTGGATTTGGATCGTGTAGCTACAACAAAAAAACAAGGGATTGAGATAATCGTAATACTCGTGAAAAAGTACCAAGATTGTTGAGGACTTAAACCTGTAGACATCTCAGGTAGAGTTGGGGGCAGATTTTCCTCTGCTTCAACCTCTGCTTCACCTCCAACCTCCTCAATGAAAAACTCGACAGGGAATGCCTTGAAGGACCTATCGGGTATACCCAACTGAAGAAGCTGGTTTACGTTCGCTTGTGTCCCTTTTTGCTCCGGAAACAGGTCTGACAACTTAGAAACTTCTACAAAGGAAATTTTTAAGAGTTAGTTATCCTAGTATTGAGAAGCATTTCGTAAAATAAAAGAACTATTTTCACTACCTTGAAACCTCCATTTGGAAAAAACACCTTCATCTTGACCCAAGGTGTCCCTCCTTGCAAAGAAAAATTTATTTTTCCACCCTCTATCAGCAATGTCATGATTGGAAATCAGTATAGGCTCACCATTTTTGACCCTAAAACCAAACCTTCCTGGACCAAAACTCCTTAAATCCACAGTATATGCCAACTCTTCTAAACCGGCAACCAAATCAGCCCTCTCTCCTAATCTAACTAGGGTTTGCAAGTACCTCCACCCTTGAGGCATCATTTGGGCGTAGTTGAGTTTGGTAGAGGAGAAGAACTTCATAATCAAGTCGGGAAAAGGGAATCGTAAGCCTATAACAAAGGGATACTCCGGGAAGCATACCCAAGTGGGAGAATAACATTCGGAGGTCAAATCAGGGTGGGTGAAGTAGACCGTTGAATCAGGCATGGCGTGGTTCTTCCTAATAACCTCTAGGTTAGCCTTAGGCATTAGACATTTCTCATTCTCAGGTTCCTTCAATAAGTTTTGGGTTATGAAACCCTTGGGTAAACCCTCGTCACTCTCAATCGCGACTATCTTCTTCCGACCCATTTTTTCAACTTAGAACAAGAAATCAAAGATGAAATTGAAGAAGAGACAAGAAACTCACCGTAAGTAGCTACTCGATTTTTCGCCCTAACCGTCTTCCTCGGTTCTTCTCCTAGAAACCTCTGCGGAAGTAACGTTTTTGATTTGGTGAAAGGGAGAGTTGGAGAAAGAGACTACTTATTTATGAAGGTTGAAGGTGGTTGGAACTCTAAAAGCGATCAAATCTTTTTGCCTCGGGAAACTACTTAAAACCGTCCCATCGCGTCCCTTTTAAAAACCGTCATCTTTTTTCCTTATTTGGCAAACCTTTTGAATTCTTTTGTTTCTTTCTATTCTTCATTTTTAAAATTCAAAAAGTTTGGGGGCAATTGTTGGGCCCTACATTTTCAGTCAACATGTTTACAACTTACACTTAACAACTTGGTACTAACAACTTGAGTTATTCCATTTACAACTTGGCTTTATGCAGGTTGGGACGCAGTAACGTTCTTCCTATTTTATAGGGCACGTATCAAAGGAAGCAATGACTAAGTCAAAAACGTTTCTTCAGCAACAAATCTTATCTTCTCCCTCAAACAGCAAATGGCGGAAATATCTCTATTGGATCAACCTCTTTCCCGAGTTTATAGGCCCATGATTCTCTTTGTAGTTAGCCGTTGTGGAGAGGTATAAAAGAGACATACCACTGTATTTTGCACACACATGATTCACTAGCTTAAGGTCTCTTTCAATACGCTCATAGTACTGTAATCCTCAAGAACATTTAATAAACTTTCGGTCAAGGTAGGAGCCAGATCCTCCCGGGGTTTTATGCCGGCGAACAAGTTGTTCAAGGGCTTTCCCTAGTCAACAAACATCTTGTGTCCATTTCTATTCAACTTGATAGTCATTGTACCTAGATTCATATCACTTTAGTCACTTTTCCCATCATAAAAATATAATTGTTGAAATTTGACCAAAACAATTTTTATTTTATTTTGTTTTATTTTATTTTATTTTTGTATTTTATTTTTTTATTTTTTTATTTTTTTATTTTTAATTTATTTATTTTTTTTCACGATAACATATGAGGATTCATGTTAGCCGACCCCAAATTATTTTTGGACTAAGGCTTTGTTGTTGTTGTTGTTGTTGTAGGGGCATTTTGGACATTATTTTGACAATTTGAATGAGGAAGGACCTCTTAGGAATAAAAAAATAGACAAATACCTCGCTGGAAATTTGTCATTTCCCATAAAAAAGAATATTGACCATTTAACAAAATGCCAAAACTGCTTTCTGCACAGGACCAGGCACGCTGCTGATATGGTCCGCGCGGATGAGATTGTGCCTACAATCTTATCCACGCGGATAAGATCGTCATCCAGCCAACCTATAAATACAGCCCTTCTCCCTCAGTTTCAAGGGGCCAAAAAATTCGAAAACCTACGGTTATGCTGTCAAAATCCACTCCCAAACAGCCATTTTCACCTTCAAACTCAAAATCCATACCAAATCCAACCTCAAATCTACTCCAAAACTACTCCTAACCCCTTGAAACCTTCAAACCCTAAACACAAACCCAAGAAAGATTGGTAAACTCTCACTCTCTTTACTCATATCTCACTCATTTATGCACACACTTCATGTGTAAATGATGTAGTTCTACTTATTATTAGTTGTTCAACTTCCCCTTCCCCTTCCCCTCTTGTCCCTAGGATCCAAGAGGATCTCCATGGAATTCCTTTCCATGGATGATCTTCTAAAGAAATCCACATTTTCTTTACTTTCATGTCATCCCCCACTTCCCTTTTTACATTACTTGGTACTTGCTTCTTTGACCTAAAGTATGGTCATCTTGGAGTCCATCTCCATAGATGACTACTTTAAAAGGTTCATATTACTTATTTCCTTGCAAATCCCCCTCTCCATGTCTAAGATGCTCACCTTGGAACACTTTTCTTGGATGAAAATCATCTAGACTCACAAAATTGGTCACACAAGATGTATAAGATACACTTGAGTATAGGTCTCAAGGATGGTCTTCTCATGACCACCTTAGAGATCTTCCTCTAAAGTTGATACATCTTGACCTAACTTTCTTGCCAACTTACTTTTCATGTCAAAATCCCCCTTGTCCCTAGCAAATGAAGTGTTTTCAAAGTCCTAACATACCCCCGGGATGGCTTGGTTAAGTGGATTCA
The DNA here is from genome assembly GCA_022495995.1 of Adenophora triphylla var. japonica. NCBI lineage: Eukaryota > Viridiplantae > Streptophyta > Magnoliopsida > Asterales > Campanulaceae > Adenophora > Adenophora triphylla. Next base: position 293,031 of record JAFEMH010000741.1, read on the forward strand.
TCAATTATGACCACTAACCAAAGTCTAAGGAAAGAGAGGACAAAACATGGATGCCAAAAAAAAAATCCATACATTCCTTCATTTTCTGCTTTCAGTTACATTTCCAGTTAAGTCCTATAAATCCAGTTAACTTTCTGGAAATTACAGTGACTAAACTGGAAACTGTAAAAAATATTGACACTGCAGGGCTATCCGCGCGGATAAGACTGCACTACAGTCTCATCCACGCGGATGACTTTGTCCTTTGCAAACAGCTTTCCAATTTTCTGTTATTTTCAGTTTAATCACTGTTTTTCTAACTGTTTTTTCAGTTCAGTCCTTATAACTTCCGTTATTTTCAGAAAACTCCTTTTTGAGAAAGTCCTCTTTTTTTTTTTACACACACACACACACACAACAAAAGGTTTCAAGTGAGGAAGACTCGTCAAACGAGGCATTCCGGGTGAACGCCAAACGTTCTTCCCGGAGTGTAACGTGACCTCCAAACACATTTTCTCAAATTTTAGGCATTTTTCAAAGTTTTAGCCCTTAAACTCAAAACGGTGTGGTGACTCCGAAATGATTTTCGCAAAAGAAAAATCGGGTGACATCACAGTGGCGACTCAGCTGGGGACAAAAAAATTTTTTTTTTTTAAAAAAACTCATTTTTCAAACAATAAATAAAACTTGTTTTTTCAAAAAAAAAAAAAAAGCTTTTGCGTGTCAAACTTCCGTTCCAAACACTTGAAACTTTTGTTTTGTCTACGTATGTGCTTTGGGAAAGTCAATTTTTGACTGTCGGATTCATTTCCTTAACTGTTTGAAATTTATGTGTTTATGTGCTTATGTGCTCGTGCATTTATGTGTTTACATGTCTTTTAAAAAAAATGATGCTCAGTATATAGGCTGAAAACCATTAACCTTCCCGTTAAAAACGCTTCATTATCGAAGCCTGGGATAAATTATGGTTTAACAACGCCACATACTTGTTTCATTTCAATAAAAATTGTTTTCAAAAAAAAAATCTTTTTTGCATGCATCATGCTTTTAAGACACATTTGAAAATTTTTGTTTTTACTAAAAAAAAAAAAAGAATATAGACTGCTGCACACTACGCGCACGTTGACCGTACACTGCACACTACGTCCTTAACTCGGGAAATCTCAGTAGCAGCCTGGGAGGCCTTATTACGCCTCTCGATGCAAGCACGGGATGACCCAAACAACCATTGGTTTATCCTCGTGTCGACCCCGCACTTGTCCGTGACACACTCTTTGTCCGAGACTCGGTTGGTTTTTGGTCTGGTCCGTGTCAGACTGTGTCAGTGTATACCCTACGTAGGTTAAACCCTAGTCAACGTGCCAAGTCAGTATCCCCCGCGGACCTAATTCAGTCAAAGTCATGCCGGTTTCTCGCCATGAACTTTGACCAAATCTTGACTGGGGTTCGGACTTTGACTTTGACCCGTACGACTTATGCACCGGCTCCCGATATGACACCGAGTCATCAAGGATTAATGCCCAGTCCATGTTTAATTACTGCTTAACCAACGACGAGTCAAGATCCCTTGTGGACTATTATTAGTCAAGGTCATGCCAGCCTTTTGTCAGGCACCTTGACCCGTTCTTGACCCTCAACGCTGGCCTTGCCGGTAATTTACATCGAGTGCGCGTTAAGAATTCATGATCTGCCAGACCTTAGGTTCGTTTTCCTTTTCAGTCGATGGGACCCACTTGCCCTACAGAACCTCCCTTATATCTTCCTCCCGCAGCACCTCGCAAGGCTTGGGTACAGACACCGGGTCACCGTCTGGCTAGTTGGGAAGAATCAAGCACATCGTCAGCTTCACCATTCACTTCAACTCCGGTTTTCAGAATGTCTGCATCAGCCGGTAACAATGGGGACAATACCACTCCGCCTCCCGAGATCCCTCAGACAAACCAGCATTGTATTCAGTTGGTTGAACAGATGAGATTGCGACAGGAAGCTCAGATGAACAACCTTCTGGAGGCTATTAAGAGTCATGGTTTAATCTCCAGTCTCAATCCCGACGGCACTTTCACCGTGGAAGAGGAAGAGGACCCTAATCCCACTCTCGGTCACCCCGAATATGTCAGGATGCCACCACCAGCCTCCTATGTGCCTACCACAATAACCCCTGCTTCTCGGCCTACAGGTCAGCCGGCCCCCAAGTAGCAGCTCAAAAGGTCGCCGTCACAGCTTGATCTCAAGCAGTAGTCAGGGATGGGTCAATTCTGCTTTTCTCAGCAGCAGTCAAATGTCCCTCCTCAGAATGGTACCCATCAGGCAAATCCCAGTGCTTCCCGAGCTGTCCAAGTAGATATCAGCAAAGGAAATGAGACTTTACTTCCAGGAAGCTTTCGAACAATGGAGGAAGTATGGTTAGTCGTCAGGGCTCTCGAGGAACGCCAGAACGAGCAGCAGGCCTGGATCGAGGAAGCCACACGTCATTTCAGAACCTTGACAATTCCCCAGCTGACCGGAGCTCCCCTAAAGAACAAATGCGTGCCTGTTTCCCCAGTTTCTAATGTCTCTCGTTACACCTCGAGATCCAATCATTTGCTTCTAGGCAAACCCAGCAACCAGTATATCGAGGCCCCGAATTCACCACCAGCTATCGAATAAATTTGGTGGGATGTCTGCGATTGCCCCGATTGTCTCGATAGAGAGTACCAAGATGAAATCAATGAAGACTGCCCCCCCCCCCCAAAAAGGAAAACAAAGCCCTCTTCCCAGCAAAAGCTGAAGGCAAGATATGAAGCTGGTGATCCCGCAGTGGGAACCCTCGGAGAGCCATCCGGAAAATTTGATTACTATGTCATCTATTCCAGCAAATCTCCACAGTCTAGCTCAACTCAAAACCACTCCAGCGCAGCTCAGCCAAACACATTTGGTGGGATGTCTGCGATTGTCCCGACTGTCTCGAGAGGGACTATCAAGATGAGATAAACGAGGACCGTCCTACCAAGAAGAAGAAAGCTTCCTCCCAGCAAAAGTTGAAAGAAAGGTTCGAAGCTGGTGATACCAGTGTAGGGACACTTGGGGAACTATCAGAGAAATTTGACTACTATGTCCTCTACCCTAATAAACCTAAGCCACGACACAGATGACTGCACAATCTTGAGGCTCGCGGTCTAAGTACCAATGAGGAGTAGCTATGATAGGGGCTACCTATCCTTAAGTGAAAATGTTAAAATAGTCTTTTAGTCAACCTTCGTAGGCTCTAGTATTTTCCTTTCACCTAAGTCCTTCATGGGCATCTGCTATTGTAGTCCACTATGGACAGGGTAGTTAAATATCTAACTCATGTATGTGTCTTCTTTCTTTTCTCGCTAGACTCGAGACACTATTTTGTAGTTAATGAAATGGTCTTATTTCAAATGATCACTCGTATTGCTCAATGCTTGAACTACGACGACCTGAGCTCCTCACAACGAGGGGAATGTAGGCAATCAGAAATGGTCTGGTCATAAATGCATTTCAAACTAATGAAGGATCTTGGGCAGTCTTGTGATCATTTTGGATAAAACATGTTTCCAGATGTCTTGACGAGTCTTCTTTTTCTACAACATAGGGAAGGTAGAGCTAAACACTGATTTCTGGCAACAAGGGCTTCCATACACTTTTCCATGTCCATGCTCTCTCAAAAGAGCCAAGTCCCGAAATGATTTCTTTTGTGTCCTCAGCAAATGAGGCCATCTTCGAAAAGAAATGATGATACTCAGTATATAGGCTAGAAACCATTAAACTTCCTCTTAACGCCTCCTTATGGGTGCCGGGGATAAGCTATGGGGGAACAACACCATGTACTGGTCTCATTAGTCTGTAATACAAATCGGGGATATCCCTCCTCACCTTTTTTGAAAGCATGCCCTTGCAGGTATACACTTCTAAAAAATCTCTTTTGTCTTGTTGACTAATTGACTAAAGAAAATAAAGAAAATATAGAAGGATGGGTTGCCCCTTTCGCTACATGGAAATTCAATCTTCGATAAAGGTGGGCCATTCAAGGAATGACAGCGCAACCCTTGGTTCAAAAACCCGTAACTTGGGAGGCAATCTGGAAGGCTGCCCAGTCAGAAGCAAGTAATACTCAATATCCCTAAGCTCAGCCCCTCACCATTGCTAAACTTCAGGAAACTTGCAACAAAATCAGTCAGAACCAGTGGCCAGTTGCCAAGCAAGCTCCTCCGTTGACCTTGGTAGCATTGAAAGAGTCCTGTAAAGAAGTAACAGATAAGCCAGAGGGAGAAGTGATCCTGTTGACCAGATCCGGGCAGATCCATCAGGGTAATCCCAAGACAGAAAAGAAGTCAGCAGATCAAGCACCCAGGGAGAACCGTAACCCTTATACCAAGACAGCTGAAACTCCTGACCCCGAGAAAGAGGATCCTGTACTCACTCAGTTGAAACAAACTCAAGCTAACATCTCTCTGTGGTCTTTGCTCACCTCATCTTATCCCCACAACCTGAAATTGGAGGAAAGTCTGGCCCGCACACTGGTCCCTATTGATGCTACCCCTGACGATGTGGTGCAATTAATTGGGAACATCCACTACGGAAACATAGTCACCTTCACAGACATCGATCTCCCCTAGTTCGGAGCCAATTATAATGAGCCTCTCTTCATCACGGTCCAGCTAGATGAATGGTGCCTCCCTCGGGTCTTAGTTGACAATGGGTCTGGAATGAACATCCTCCCAGCAAAGATCATGAGCCTGCTCGACATCAAGCCCCTAGATCTGAAGCCTTCCTCCCTTACAGTCAAGGCCTATGACTCAACGTCTCGTACAGTACTTGGGGCTGCTACTTTGAACTTGTGGTTCGGCAAGAAGATGATACCCGTAGAATTCCAAGTCATTGATATCCCAATCACCTTTAACGCTCTTTTGGGAAGACCTTGGCTGCACCAAGTCAATGGGGTCGCTTCGAGCCTCCATCAGTGCGTGAAGTTCATTTCAGAGGGGGATCTAACAACCATTTATGGAGACCTAGTCACTTTGGAGGGCACTGACACAGGTGGAATACCTATCCTGGAAATCAAGCATGATGAAGATGGTTTCATGCTGACCGGCTTCACAGTCGAATCTCCTAAAGCTCAAGTGTGCAATGTGGATCTGACTGTCACACGAGACAAGATCCCTCCCGTCATGAGGATGATGAGAAAGATGAACTACCTGCCTGGTCTGGGTCTTGGGAAGCGCCTACAAGGGACTCACAAGGTCATTGAAGTGAAGGAACAGAAAACTCGCCATGGCCTGGGATACAAGCCAACCTCAGAAGAGATTGCAAAAGAAAAGGAAATTGCTCGAAAAAGGAGGGAAGCTGTCGCAAAAAAGGTCCCTTTCAACGGTCCTAATTCTCTTCCTTTCGGTTTTGACATGACTGACTACTTTGTAAAGGGCGCTCCACAGGTGGACAATGCCACAGTCAAAGAGCCCACTCCTATAGAGGCTGGCTGAAAATACAGGAGAACCTTGGCAAGTTCAGGGGAACCAAAGCCAACCCCATCCGAAGAATGTTTCTCGATTTACCCAAGATACCTGGGGCTACTACCACCATGAAAAGTGAGTATACTTTCAAAGGAGTGCCAGAGCTGGTAAAGCAGTTTGAGAAGCTCAATAAGGTCATCCCAACTGTCGAAGAGGCCACAAAAGCTGAGTTTGAACTGGTCACGCCAAAGGCCAGGACTCCAGAATTCTCCCTAGATGAATGGGATGGTCTCGTCATCCAGCAGATGTTTGGGGAAGAAGTGCACATTCCAGACCTGATCGACTTGGGTTCAGTGAAAGAAATGATTGCGGTAATCGAAGCGGGAGGACAGAAGCCGTTAGATCCCCGAGCCATGGTCATGCAGTCTACCATGCCCTTGAAGAATTGGGAAACTCTCTCTGGTCCGTCCGCGAGCAAAGAGGAAATGGTCACGAAGCTTGGATTGGTCCCTCGTCCCCTTGTGTCCACCTATCTCAAGTCCTCTGAGTCTCTTGTCATCGAATTCGAGTCCCTAGAGTCGTCTGATGGCCTTACGCCAGAAGACTATGAAATTGTAGCCAATGCTGTACTTCCTTTTACTCTGAATGAAATGATCGACCTTTCCGAGTATCCCCTGATCGCCACTTTAACTAATGATAAATTAACTAATAACTTAAAAACGGTTAATAATGATTCACTAGATAAAGATGCACACACACTAAACGAACAATACATTAAAGAAATCTTTAAGCAGGTTGTCAAGAAAGAGAAAAACCGAGCCCAAGCTGCCAAGGAGGTTTTGGCTTGTGTGAATCTGGGAACTGCAGAAGAGCCTAAAGAGACGCAGATTGGCAGTTTCTTCGATGGGCCCGAACAAGCAACCCTGACTGAACTACTTAAAGAATTTGTGGACGTGTTTGCATGGTCTTATAAGGATATGCCCGGCCTCGATCCCTCCATAGTGGAGCACAGGATACCATTGGACCCCAAGTCAAGCTAGTAAAGCAAAAGCTGAGAAAGATTAAGCCCGAATGGTCGTTAGAAGTAAAGAAAGAAATTGAGAAGATGCTCAAAGCGGGATTCATCCGGGTCATTGAATACCCCACCTGGCTCTCCAACATCGTAACAGTCACCAAAGCTAACGAAAAGTCCGGTGCTGCGTGGATTTCAGAGATCTCAACAAAGCCAGCCTAAAGGACGACTTCCCCCTGCCCAACATTGACATGCTGGTAGATACCACGGCTAACTACGAGGTCAAGTCTTTCGTTGACGATTTTTCCGGTTACAACCAGATCAAAATGGCCGAAGAGGACCAGGCCAAGACAGTTTTCACTACCCCCTGGGGTACATACTGCTACACAGTCATGCCTTTTGGTCTGAAGAACGCTGGGGCTACCTATCAGAGGGCCGCCACCGCCCTGTTCCACGACATGATTCATAAAGAAATCGTGATCTACGTCGATGACATGATAGTCCACTCCAAAGGATCCGATGGCCAGCACTTCATCGATTTAAGAAAATTCTTTGACCGTCTCAAAGAACATTCCATAAGGCTGAACCCAGCTAAATGCTCCTTCGGCGTCAAGCAAGGTAAAGTGCTGGGGTACATGGTAACTGAACGGGGAATTGAAGTAGACCCGCAGAAGATCAAAGCCATAGTTAAGATGAAGACGCCTCGAACACTGGCAGAGGTTAAATCTTTTATGGGAAGGCTGCAGTACATAAGCCATTTTGTGAATCAACTGACCTCCATCTGTGAGCCTATCTTTAAGCTAATAAAGAAGAGCACATCCACTGAATGGAACCCAGAATGTCAGTTTGCTTTTGAGAAGAACAAGGCATACCTTGTGAATCCTCCGATCCTTTGCCCCCCTCATCAGCAAAAGCTACTACTGCTATACATGACTGTCACAGACACAGCAATTGGGGCTATGCTGGCACAGGAGAAGAAAGACTCCAAAGTTGAAAGCGCCATCTATTTTGTGAGTAGAAAGCTACAAGGCAGCGAACTCAACTACTCAGTTTGCGAGAAAACTTGCGCAGGTCTAGTATGGGTAGCGGGAAAGTTGAAGCACTACATGTAGTCTCACTCAGTGCACTTGGTCTCGAAGCTGGATCCCATCAAGTACCTATTCGACAAGCCCTCCCTCTCCATAAGATTGGAAAAATGGTCATTCTTTCTGGTCGAGTATGATATCACTTATGTGACAAGAAAGTCCGTGAAAGGGCGGATAATGGCAGAACAACTGGCTGATTGCCCAAGTGATGAATGCCGAGGGCCTGAACCTCAATTCCCTGATGAAGTAATTTTCGCTCTAGAAGGAGAAAATCGCTGGCAACTCTTCTTTGACAGGGCAGCGAACAAATGGGGGAATGGGATAGGAATGCTCTTGGTCGACCCCACTGATGAACATACTCCCATAGCCGTAAAGCTCAACTTTGAGGTCACTAACAATGCCGCTGATTATGAAGCCTGCATAGCTGGATTGGAGGCAGCCTTAGAAAGGAAGATCAAGGAGTTGGAAGTATACGGTGACTCCGCCCTCATCATCAACCAAGTTGTGATGATGTGTGTCCGAAAATTTTCCCATTTTTTTTGTTTGAAAGAAAATCAACGAAAACGGAGTCGCCACGCCATTTTAATTTTGAGGGCCAAAACTTTGAAAAAAGCCCGAGATCAGAGATTTAGGTTCGGAGGTCATGTTACGCGTCGGGAAGGACGTTAGTGTGCACCCGACGCGCCTCGTAAAACGAGTCTTCCAAGCTGAAAATCATTTGTGTGTGTGTGTGTGTGTTTTGGCCAAAATAAGTTGAAACTCAGAAAAGTAAAAATTGGGATATCTTTTTAAGACTTTAAACTGATCCCATGATTCTTTGGAAGATTTTTGGATTGAGATTTGGTACTCAAAAGACCTTTTGAAGTTGAGAGCCATTTCTGCCAGAATGAAAAAGGCAGTGGACCTTTGATTTTGAAAGGGATTCAAGGGTCTTAAAACTTCATAATCTGGATAAACTCAGAGAATGAAAGTTGTTCTAGACACCTTATATAAAGTTTGTGCGAAGGAATTTTCCATTTTGGAGAAGATTTGATGGGTCAAACCCTTCTGGAAACCTCAGATATGAGATCTGGATTCCCAGAAGCTGATGAACTAGCCTCTGAAAGAAAATTTGAAAAGAGGATTTTTACTCACCCAAAAAATAAGGTAAAAATATTTCTGGAAAGCTCTGGATGTTGGCTACAAAAAGTATTTTGTAGTCAACACCAAATTCCAAGTTCATCTGTGTCCAAAAATTAAGACCATGGACTGAGGTCTGAGAAAATTGCTACTGGACAGCAACTTCTCAAGAAAGAAAATATGATTTTAAGGGGGGTTTTGCATCCATGCTTGTCCCCATTTCCCTAGGTTTTGGTTAGTGATCACTAGACATTTTAGTGGTGAATCAACTATACCAAACCATCCTTGGGGTACATTAGGACTAAGCATTTCATTTGCTTGGGAAGGGGAATTTTATCCTTTGAAATCAAGATTTTATGCTTGAAAATGGTTTTTTAGGGTTTTGAAAATGAGTTTTCTTTGCAAGAAAGTAAGAAAGCTTAAAAATAATGTTGATCTTTGTAGAAGATCATCCATGGAGATGGTCTTCCATGGTGATCTTCTTAGATCTAGAGCAAGAAGATGAAAGAACTACATTTTGTAGTTTGAAGATGCATGCATGGATGAGATTTAGGGTTAGGAAGAGGAGGGTTTACCAATCTTCCTTGTGTTCTTGAGTGTTTGGCTTGAGTGTATGAGTGTTTAGGGCTTTTATATGAGAGTGAGTGGATGAGTATGAGTTGGGAAAGATTGGAGAGAAAATGGTGACAATTCAAGTGAATTCTCACCGTTTTCTCTCTATATTTCGCCGAGGTTCGGTGCAAAATGTGTTCTTCCTTTTTATTTTTGTACTCGGAGGGCTCAATTTATAGCCCTCCCGAAATGCAAACTCATCCGCGCGGATGGATCCGAGCGGCGTGCACTGTTCATTAAATGCGGCTTCAGACTTTGGACAAGAAGAATATTTCTTTTCAAAATTCAAATTAACAAAGCTTTTTGTGTTTCCGGCCATTGCCATTTTTGGTTTTCTTCTTTTGTTTTGCTTTTTGAGATTCTTTTTTAAGGTTTAACCTTAAATAACAATGCCCATTTTACCCTCATTTTGTTAGAAATGTTAGGATTATTAGGAATTGTTAGAATTGTTATAACTTTCGTTAATTTTCTAACGAAAATTCTAACAAGCTCAAATTGGAGCACTTACAGTAGCCCCTCGGCGACGGCGCTTTCGAAGGAAGCGGGGTCGTCGATAAGAGTAAGGCTCCATATTTGGCAGGATGATCGAGTGATCGGGTGGGCGAACCTAGCGATAGGCTACCTACGTATCCCGAATGGGAATCAAGCCGATCGTAGTTCGGGTCTTTGACCCTGGAGATGATGGCGTTTTAGGTGCCTCGAACCTGGATGAGCGAGTTCTACGGTCGTTTCTTTGGAAAGAAACTCTGCAGGGATAAGAGATGACCATTTTCGGTCTGATGGCTATCCGCTCTGCTGGGGATAGGAATGACCATTTTCGGTCTCTGCTGGGGATGATTGCGATTTATCGCTTTCTAGTGATAGCGTCTTAGGCGCCTCGAACCTTGAAGATGGCGTTTTAGGTGCCTCGGACCTTGGAGATGGCGTTTTAGGTGCCTCGAACCTTGATGATGGCTTTTTCGGTGCCTCGGACCTTGATGATGATGGCGTTTTAGGTGCCTCGAACCTTGATGATGGCCTTTTAGGTGCCTCGGACCTTTGATGATGATGGCTTTTTAGGCGCCTCGGACCTTAATGGCCTTTCGGTGGACTTAAAATAACGCTGAAGGAGAGGGTGACCGTTTTGGTCGAGGAAATTTGGACCTAATGATAGGCTACCTACGTATCCCTAGTGGGAATCAAGCCCTTTCGTAGTTCGAGTACTACTCGAGATTCCGTTGGCTTTTGGGATTCCGATTAACTTTCTGGGGATTTCGTTAGCCTTTGCCTGGGGAAAATCAGACGTATTCGTCTGGGAAATCGGTCTTACGTTTGACTGCCGGGAAGGATTTTGATAAAGATAACGGGATTTCGTTATCTTTCTCGGGGCACTCGTCTTACGTTTGACTGCCGGGGAATATTTTGATGAAAGATACGGGATCTCGTTATCTTTCTCGAGGAGATCGGTCTTACGTTTGACTGCCGGGGAATGATTTTGATGAAATATACGGGATCCGTTATCTTTCTCGGGGAGATCGGTCTTACGTTTTACTGCCGGGGGTAATTTTGATGAAAGATACGGGATCTCGTTATCTTTCTCGGGGCACTCGGTCTTACGTTTGGCTATTGCCAGGGCAATTTTGATGAAAGATACGGGATCTCGTTATCTTTCTCGGGGCACTCGGTCTTACGCTTCACCGCTGGGGTAATTTTGATGAAAGATACGGGATCTCGTTATCTTTCTTGGGGCACTCGGTCTTACGTTTGGCTTGCTTAGGGGCAATTTTGATGAAAGATACGGGATCTCGTTATCTTTCTCGGGGCACTCGGTCTTACGTTTGGCTACGTAATTTTGATGAAAGATACGGGATCTCGTTATCTTTCTCGGGGCACTCGGTCTTACGTTTGACTAGGGGTAATTTTGATGAAAGATACGGGATCTCGTTATCTTTCTCGGGCGCTCGGTCTTACGTTTGACTACGGGGGCAATTTTGATGACAAGATACGGGATCTCGTTATCTTTCTCGAGGGCGCTTCGGTCTTACGTTTGGCTATAGGGGCAATTTTCTTGGCAAAGACTTTGGTTATCTTTGGTTAACTCTGTCAAGTTTGAATTGCAAAAGGGTAATTTTGATGAACGGGTCATTATTTTGGCACTCACGTTTGACTTAGGGGTATTAATGTAAAGTAGGGCCACGCCTTTTCTTTCTTCCCCCTTCGGTCTTACGTTTGAAAAATTACGAGAGAGAGAAAATCTGCAAATCCGCCATTGTTGTCCAAAAAAGCTTCGAAATCTTCCGATTTTCTTCGATTTTCGAGCAATGGAACACGGGGAAGGCGCTTTTCAAGGTCAAGGACGTGGCCCGGTAGCGGAAAGGCGATTGGAGCTCGTCCGAATGAGGAGGCATTACAATCTTTCGCAATCGGTTGAGGAGGAGCATTACCCCGATGCTTGGCAACATTGGTCTTCGGATCCGCATCTCCGAACGATATACTTTGAAACCCTTTGATCCCTTTGTTGATTTCTTGTTTGAAAATTTTGGGTGATTTTTGAATTTTTTTTTTTTTGAAAATTCGAATGATTGATGTTCTTGGCTTTGAATCTTGATTTTGATGCTTTGCATGTTGTAATGAGTATATGAGTAACCCAAAATGTGCATTTTGCTTGGGAAAAAGAATTGGCATTTTTGCCACATTTTTTTTTTTCAATTCGAAAATTACATGTGAAAATTCGAAGAATTGTGATTTTTTTTTTTTGAAATTGAATATTGCATGTTGATAATGATGATGATTTTTTTTTTTGAAATTGAATTTTGATATTGATGAATGATGATGCAATGCATGCATTTTGTTTGGAAAGAATGGGCATTTTGCCAATATGAGATGTATGTATGTTTAGGATTTTTTTTTTGAAAAGTGGGACGGATTTTTCCTCCCGTTGCATGTAAGATGGATGATATGCATGTATGCAAAAAATTTTTTTTTTGAGATGATGCATGTTATTTTATGAAAATGGGACGGAGTTTTTACTTCCGTAGGAATGCATCTTTTTTTTTTTGCATTGGGACTTGTTGAAAATTGTTTTCTTTCATGCGAGAAAAATGGGGCTATGCTCATTGTATCTTTGTTATCTTTGTCGAATTTTTTTTTTTTTAATGTAAATGCAAATGCAATCTTTTTGACATTTTCTCTTTTTTTTTTTTTTACAGGGCGGAAACCGTTTTGTGGACGGAGAGGCTGAACAAAATGAAGACTCGAGGATCAGCTGGAGTCTCGTGATTGACTTGTGGGACCGGCTTCCGGATGCGGGCCGAGGAGCTTTGCCGAGTCCGAGACAGATTGTTGTCGAGACGGGGCTCTGCAGGAGTTCGTCGAGTGCTTGAGGGGTGGTCAAGTTCCCTAAGAGCAAGGGCTTGATGTTTGCTCGGCGCGGCAAAGGTGGGACGCGACCCACACCTTCCACTTCTTAAGGCGAGGCTACGGTTACGCCCTCGACTATCTTTGCGATTACGGGCCTGTCCTTTAATGGGCCCGCGGCATTGAGTGGCGGGATGGCTATAGCGATGCTGATCTGCAGCTCTTAAGGATTTTCCCTATTCCCAAAGGGGATGGGGATGGAGTATGCCGTGGTCTACGGCAAGATTGTGGAGACCATTGTGAGTTATGAGGGAATTTTGGGGAGGAGAGGATAGGCGCCGATCAGTTGCTAGGGCCTTCTTGTGGTTTGCCTTCTCGAGCACGCTCTTTGGACATCTTTGAGGGACGGCGGTCTTTGCCTTCTTTGAGGTCCTTGGAGGACATGGAGACGGCGGAGATGTCTCGTGGGGAGAGGCCGAGCCGGCGAGCTTTATTTTGCTCTTGATAGGTACGGCCAGGAAGGGCTGTGAGCTCTTTGTCTTGCTTTGAGTTTGCCACTGGAGGTATAAGCTCTCTTTTTGCTTTCCTCTCTTTTTTTTGAGCACGCACTTTTCTTTTGCCTTTGGATTAATTGGATTTTTACCTTTCGCGGTATGGGCGTTGGAGTTTTTCCACGTCACGGTGTGGCGGCAATGGCGGCGGAATACGTCGGGCGTATCCGGCCATGCAGTCTTGGTCCAAGCATGCCGGGAGAAGATAAGCTCCGGGGCGTACGACTCTCGGGTACGCGGATTGCCTTCCTTTGACGGAGGCCGAGACGGATGAGGGGATGATATTCTTCCCACAGGATCAGCTTTGAGGTAGCGCAGCTGAAGGGCGCGAGATACGGGACGGTGCTGTGGAGGATTTTGAGGGTCGACTGCGATGCCTATTATCACGGGAGAGAGGGTGACGCGCCGGCATGGCGTGAACTCGCCTTTGAGGACACCGGTGGAGCCTCCCGCCGATATGATGCACTCCGAGCGATCGGTCCGTGACTGGGATGATTACCGAGCAGGCCAGCACTTCTCGGACTTCGTGGCGATTGAGCCATATGCGACATTCGTCTTGAGGAGGCTGAGGATGCCTCAGGTCTTGGATAGGGAGGGGCTTGGGATCCCGCGGTACCCTCGGACGGATTTTTCCTATATCCAGGATGGGGTCCGATTGAGGGTGCAGATCCCTCAGCCCGAGCGGCTTCCACGAGCTTTCCGGCCTCGTCCGGGTATGAAGGTATGGTTTCACCTTTTCCCCTTCTTTTCTTTCCTTTGTTTCATCATCTTTAGCATCACCTCTTTTTTGACGCTTTTGCTTTTGTGCAGTTTTCGGAGGTGGTCGTCGAGAAGCTGACGAAGCAAGTGATCGGAGCCAAGAGGTTCATCAGGAGGATGGTCGCTTGCGGGGCTCCTCAGGCTAGAGCGAGGCGACCACGGCCGGCGCCTGTCAGACGGGAGGCTTCCCCTATTCGCTCAGAGACTTCTTCAGAGACTCCTTTGTCTCCTCTCCTTGATCCCCGCGCGGTACTGCCTTCGGATCACGTCATTCTCGGGGATCCACACGGGCAGGGACACGTTTGGCAGCATGGCGGGTCGTCTTCGTACGTGCAGGAGTCCGACGCCTTCACCTTCGGGTACGATTTTTTCGCAGATCTCGGCTTGCCCTATCAGAGCGTGCCGGTTGGTCCTGACGAGCCTCTCTCTGGAGACGAGGACGATTCTGAGCCCGAGATTTTCAGGGCTCCTGAGGAGGCGGGCCCGAGTCGCAAGAGGGGCCGGGGGGAGACATCGGGCGCTGGAGACTCCGATTGATTTTTTTTTTGAGATTTGAGATTGAGATTTAGATTTGTACAGCTTATGCACATTTTTTTTTGATGTAATAATTTAGGATTTTATTTATGTTTGTTTGTTTGTTTTTTTTTTTTTATGCACACTCTATTTTTTGGAATGTAATAATTTAGGATTTTATTTTATGAATGCAATGCAATATGAATGCAGTGTTGCATGAGCCTTGGTTTTTTTTTTTTTTGCAAGGGTGTTTGGTATATGGACTGGTTTGGGGAGGTTTTTTTTGCACAGGTTTCGAGCAACCGGGACGGAATATTCCTCTTTTGGTGTAGCAGCTTGGACTGTTGCAAAGATTTTTTTTTTAGCAAACTCATCCGCGCGGATAGGACAGGAATCTGACACTGTCCTTTAATTTTGGTTCAGACCTGGTCTTGCTTTATTTCAAATTCAAATATCCTCTTCAACCTCCAGTCCAAACAGCCATTTTCGGGGAGAAAGAGAGAAAAACCATGGAAATGGCCAAAAATTCTCCAAAATTGTCCAAAGAAAGGCAAATGTTGTTCTTTGAAAAGTTCAAGGAGTGGTGTAGGGAGATCATGCATGAGAGAAGATCATTCTTTGAAGAAAGGTACAAGATACGATGCTTGTGGTCTCTCAAAGAATTGGTTCCGGATTATGACCTCTTAAGAGCTTCTTCTTCGTTTTGGGATACTAGAAGGCATGTCTTTTGCCTTTCCTTCAACGAGATTGTTCCGACTGTCGAAGAATTTCGGGCCTTACTTGGAGGTCCGGAGGTGGAAGAGATAGCGGTCCCTTTGCCCGGAGGGGCTTCTTTTGCTGACAGATTGTGCGTCCTCCTTCATCTTTCCCCGGAGGAAGCGCAAGGTATGATCCGCGGTCCCGATCATCTCGATATTTCCGGTCTTCCCGACAGATTTAGGGGCCTAGGTTTGGTGGATGATGCCTATTGGGATGCCTTTGCACTTTGTATGTTTGGCACCCTGTTCATGGTCTATTCCTTTGGGATCTGCCATCGGTCTTTGCTGGATGTTGTCGTTCACTGTCGCCTGGGCAGAGATGTCGTTCCTTTGATTCTTGGGGAGACTTTTCATGCTCTCGACAGATTAGCTACCGGACGGCGGTATATGCACGGGGGCAGCCCGTTCCTCTTGACCCTGTGGCTGATGGAGCGTTTGGGGGTTCTTCGGGAAACCTCTGATATGATCAGGCCTTGGACTTTTCACAGGAGAGGTGTCGATGTAGATTTTGATGATCAGGGCTCGTGGGCGCGTTGGATGGCGGGTCGCCGGGCTGAAGATATCAAATGGTTGGTGCCTCATTGGCGGGTGGAGACTCGCAGAGTGCTTCAGGACGGGTCCCATGTGGTTATGCTTCCGGGGCTTTCTCAGTCCAGTTTCTACATTCCGGCTCTGGTCCTTAGGCAGTTTGGCTTGGAGCAGGTTCCTTTGGAGGGCTTTGATGATGTAGCCACCAGGGTGGTGGCTCCTGTTTCCATGGATGATCCCTCGGTGTTTCCATTTCTTTCCCGAGCATGGAGGTATGATGCCTTTCCTCCTCGGGTCATTCTCAGGCGTCCGAGACCGGTGTTCCTGACCACTTGGTACCTGGATTGGTATGAGAGGCATCTGGGAGAGACTCAGGTGGCTATTTTGAGACGGCGTGAGGCCATTGTGGGTGCGGAGGACCAGACTGTTTCTGAGAGGAGGAGGGCCGAGGCGAGGGCCAACCCTCATGACAGGAGCGGAGACGCTGTGACTGATTATGAGGCTTACGTCAAGAGACAGGAGAGGAGGGCTCCTATGCTACCAGCTAGGTTACAGGAGATGAGGGATGACGCTAGGGCTACTAAGGCCCTGACAGAGGCTGGTTTGATAGACCCTGTTCCTATACCAGAGCTTGGTAGGAGGAACACTGACATTTTTCCTGTCCAGAAAAAGAAGACTCGGAGGGGGAAGAAAAAGGGAGAGGCCAGTACGAGTGGCTTGGAGTGACTCTGAGGTTTCCGAGTATCCCTTTCTTGCCATGACAGACACATTAGTTTGATTATGTATCTTAGTTTTCTTTTAGCAGGTTGCCAGTTGTAGGAATGAATCGGGCTTAGACTCATCAAAGAGCTTTTAACTTGTAATGAATATTTGAATTGCTTTAGAGTTTTTCGAGACGCTTTCATGGTCTGATCAATTGTATTGATGCCAAAGTATGGCTTTTATTTGTGCTTTAGACCGAACCGTTTCCGGCTGCCTACGTTCCCCTCATTTTGAGGAGCTCAGGTCTTCGTAGTTCAACCTGGTGAACTCTTTTTTGTTTTCTTTGTTTTTTTTTTGTGTTTTTTCTTTTTGTTTTTTTTTTTGGTGCAACCCTGTTTTTTACCTAGGCCGCCCTTTTCGGGTTTCTAACCTAGTTGGGTATTACTCTTTTAGCACTTTTCCCCTTTTTTTTTGTTTTTGCTTTTTTTTTTGTTTGGTGCAACCCTGTTTTTTTACCTAGGCCGCCCTTTTCGGGTTTCTAACCTAGTTGGGTATTACTCTTTTAGCACTCTTTTTTTTTGTTTTTCTTTTTTTTTGTTTGGTGCAACCCTGTTTTTTACCTAGGCCGCCCTTTTCGGGTTTCTAACCTAGTTGGGTATTACTCTTTTAGCACTCTTTTGTTTTTGTTTTTCTTTTTTTTTTGTTTGGTTTACGCGTAGTATCTGCGCAGCTTGTCACCATTCACTGGGTGTACAAAGGGATTCCCGTCGAGGTCTGCAAGTTGCATGGCTCCTCCGGAGAAGATCTTCTGGACGACATATGGCCCGACCCATACAGGCTCCCATTTGCCGAGGGGGTTGATACGGACTGGGGGCTTTTCTTTTAGAACGAGATCACCTTCTCGGATTTCCCGATGCTTTACTTTCTTGTCGAAGGCTCTAGCCATTCTTCCTTGGTAGGCTCGGATGTGTTCCATGGCCTTGATCGGCGTTCGTCTAGTAGGGCCAATTCATCATGGCGACTTTACGGAGCCATTCGACCTCGTTGATACGGCTTTCCGGCGGTATACGGAGCGAGGGGATTTCCGGCTCGATTGGGAGTACGGCTTCCATTCCGTATGTGAGGGCAAAAGGTGTTTCCCGGTTGCCGTTCGGCCCGATGTTACGCGCGAGTGCCAAGTGTAACTTCTCGGGCCAATCTACGCCTTGGACTGGCCATTTTCCGGATGATATTTTCCCGAGTCTTGTTTCTTTGCTTCGGCAGCTCCGTTGGTTTGGGGCTGTAGGGAGATGACTTGTGACGGGTTATTCGGAATTCCGCGACAATTTTCACATTCCCCTTCGAAGTGGGATCCATTATACGAGATGATTTCGGGTGGCAACCCGTATACGCACATGATGTTTTCTTTGATGAAGAGGGCAACTTTCTTTGAATTGAGGATTTTGTAGGACTTTGCTTCAACCCATTTGGTGAAATAATCCACGGCTACCGGGGACGAACTTCGTGGCCGTTCTTGCTGATGGTGTGATTTTGCCTATGACATCAATTCCCCAAGTGACGAAAGGCCAAGGGTTGTCATGCGGTATAACTCGTGAGGAGGCAAGTGATTAAGATTTGAGTATCGGCGACATTTGTCGCTGACTTTTGACAAAGCTGGATGCGATCGGTTTCCATGGAGATCCAAAAGTACCCCATTCTCGGTATGATTTGCATCGAGCTCGAGCATTCATGTGAGGGCCGCAGTACCACCATGTATTTCTTTCATGAGTTCGGTAGCCTCTTGTTTGCCGATACATCGCGGGAGGGGGCCTTGATAACGCTTCTTGTATAGCATATTTCCCGAAAGAACATAATGGGAGGCGAGCCGCTTCGGGTGAGAGACTTTTTGCTTTGATTCCTTCTTTATATTCCCCGTCTTCATTTTGAAAGAGGCCTCGCCATCCTTAGTCTTGGTAAATGCGAGTGTACCGGGGATCATTGATCGGTTCGGCTTCCGCTTCAATTTCGAAGCAATAGGCGGGGTTTTCTCTTCTCCCGACTACGAATGGTTTAACGAGACTTTCCTTCGGGTATTTCGACAAGAGAGGCTAGTGTAGCGAGGCATCTGCGAACTGTTTCGGTCTCTTGGCGAGTAATGAAAGGCGATTTCTTTGAATTGAGCCACTAGTTCTTCCATGTAAGCATGATACTTACGCAAACCCGGATCCACGGTCTTCCATTTGTTAGAGACACGATTGATGATGAGAGCGAAGTCACCATACACCTCTAATTCCTTGATATTTCTTTCAAGGCGGCTTCCAACCCGGCTATGCAAGCTTCATATTCGCGGCGTTGTTGGTGACTTCGAAGTTCGGCCTTGCTTGCTATGGGGGTGTGTTCGTCGGTAGGATCGACCCGAGAAGCATTCCTATCCCGTTCCCCTTTTGTTTGACGCTCCGTCGAAGAAGAGTTGCCGGTGATTTTCTCCTTCTAGAGCGAAGATTCCATCATCGGGAAATTGAGGTTCGGAGTCCTCGGGACTCATCACTTGGGAAATCGGCCGGATGTTACGCCATTATGCGTCCTTTTACGGATTTCCTTGAAACATAAGTGATGTCATATTCGGCCAAAAAGAACGACCATTTTGCCAATCTCATGGAGATGGAAGGCTTGTCGAACGAGATATTTGATGGGGTCTATCCTTGAAACAAGATGTATCGGGTGAGGCGCATGTAGTGTTTCAACTTTCCCACTACCCGGACCAAACTGCGCAAGTCTTCTGCATGCGAGTAATTGAGTTCGCTTCCTTGGAGCTTTACGCTTCTGAAATAGATGGCGTTTTTCGACTTTGGAATCTTTCTTCTCTTGAGCTAGCATAGCCCCAATTGTTGTATCCGTGACAGGTTAGATATAGCAAGAGTGGCTTTTGCCGATGTGGTGGGCGAGAGAATCGGAGGATTCACAAGGTATGCCTTAATCTGTTCAAAGGCAAGGCGACATTACAGGGTCCATTACGTGTAGGCATTCTTCTTCATCAACTTGAAGATCGGCTCGCGAGATCGAGGTCGGTGATTCTGAGCGGCTTATGTATTGCGATCTTCCCATGAAGGATTTCACTTACGTCGGTGTCGGGGTGGCTTCATTTCAACTATCGCCTTGATTTTACGGGGATCTACTTCGATTCCCCGTTCTGTCACCATATATCCTAGCACCTTACCTCGTCTTACACCGAAGGTGCACTTGGCTGAGATTCGGTCTCATCTTTGTGGTCTCGGAGGCGGCCGAAGAATTTTCTCAAATCAACAAAGTGCGGCCATCGATCCTCTGGAATGTATTATCATGTCGTCCACATAGACCTCAATTTCTTTGTGGATCATGTCATGGAGCAGTTTGTAGCTGCCCTTTGGTACGTAGCCCCGGCATTCTTTAGTCCGAATGGCATGGCCGTGTAGCATTAGGTGCCCGAGGGGTTGTGAAGGCTCTTTTGGCTTGATCTTCTTACGCCATTTTGATTTGGTTGTAGTGGCAAAACCGTCGACGAAGGATTTGACTTCATGGTTGGCCGTGGAATCTACCAAAATGTCGATGTTTGGCGAGGAAATCGTCTTTTGGGTAGCTTTGTTCGAGTCTCTGAAGTCTACGCGGCATCGGATTTTCCGTTGGCCTTGGTCACCGTCGCTATGTTGGACTGACCATGTTGGGTATTCAATGACCACTGATGAAACACATACTGAGCATCTTTTCTATTTCCTCTTTCACTTGTAAGGACCATTCGGGCTTAATTCTTCTTAGCTTACGCTTTGCGGCTTGACTTAAGGTCGAGCGGTATTCGGTGCTCAACTATGGAAGGATCGAGGCTGGCATATCTTTATAGGACCATGCGAACACATCCACGAATTCTTTTAGCGGCTCGATTAGGGCGTCCCTTTCGGTCCCTTGAAGAAACTACCAATCTGCGTCTCTTTAGGCTCTTCCGCGGTTCCCGAGATTCACACTTGTCAAAATCTCTTCGGCGGCTTGGGCTCGATTTTCCTCTTCCAGGACAACTTTGCTTAAAGATTTCTTTGATATATTGTTCATTTAATGTGTACGCCTCTTCATCTAGTGAATCGTTATTAAGCTGTTTTAGATTATTAGTTAATTCATCATTAGTTAAAGTGGCAATTAAGGGATACTCGAAAGGTTCGTCATTTCATTGAGAATAAGAGGAATACGACGTGGCTACAATTTCGTGGTCTTCGGGCGTGAGGCCATCGGACGACTCGAGAGACTCGAACTCAACAATGAGAGACTCGGAGGACTTTACAAAGGTTGACACGAAAGGACGGGGGACCAATCCAAGCTTGGTGATCATTTCCTCTTTGGTCGCGGACGGGCACGAGAGAGTTTCCCAATTCTTTAGCGGCATTCTTTGTCGGTGGCTTCGTGACTCGGGAAAGGCATGGTCTCTGTGCTCCCTCTTGATCGGTGCTATCATCTCTTTGTACGAACCGAGAATCAATTGTGTTTGGCGTCGAAAGGCGAGCATGTGGATGTAGGGATCTTCCTCAATCACAGGGATTTCCGTTTCGTCACAATCGACCGCTCAATCCGGATGTAAGGACGCATTGCGTCTCGGTGGTGCTAGAAAAATCTCATGTCCCATACTCGAGCGGAAAGGCTCGGCGGGTAGTTCGGCAAGGAGGACGTCCCACACGACGTTCATAGATTCGGCCGAGTACGTCGGTGTTTGCGACTTTTATCATGAAAATCTCCTCGCCGGCGAGGCCAAAGAATGGGTTTGCGAGAATGCGACAAATGCGTGATTGAGGACCGGGGACTTGTGTGCACTGTATCATGGCGGTGTTCGGCGTTTCCTTCCGATGCGCCTCCAAGTGTTGGAAATAGCAATTAAATTTGATGAATCGAACTTCTTCGGAGTACGCTCGCTTGAGTGTGTCGACATAGTTGGCATCGTTGGATTCCAAAGGATCTTTGGCGAGACTTGCCTCTTGAAGGATGTAGCCCGGTGTTTGGCCGTGGGCGTTCTTGGCTATTGTTTCGGCTTCGTTCCCTATGAGAAGCTGTCACCCCTTATGACTTCAAGGTCTCCTGCCGGTTGATGAATTTGACGCATTGGTGTAGAGTGGAGGCTATGGCTTTCATGTGATGCAACGAGGCGCCACTAGTAGGCTGTGAACTCGGAGGATATCCATTACATGGAACTTTGCGGGCACCATTTGGGTTTCGTACCGAGTTCCCGAGTCACTTTGTCCCCAGGATGGGGCGAGACGAACCGTCGTAGGCCTTGACGGTCCGGGTAGATGGGATCACGCGCCTTTCATTTATGCGGAGGGCCCTCGTCATGCTTTGAGGAAGGACGTTTACCGATGATCCATTGTCCACTAATACCCCGAGGAGTGATATGGTGTTGAGCCGAATAGTGATGTACAAAGCTTCATTGTGTTGGGAGACATCTCTTGGCAAATCTTCATCGCGAGAAGGTGATCATGCTCCCATATAGGTGAGGATCATAGATTTGGTCCTTGTCTCGGGATAGAGAGTCATTAAACACAATCGCTTCGTGCCTTTTCTTGCGAGGTAGAGTCTTTGCCGAAGCCCACAGGTTATCTTGATGCCTTTTGTGGCGGTTGCCATCTCCGGTCAACATGTTGATTGAGTGGGAGCGCCCAGGGCCCAGCGTCGGTTTTCTTCATCGGTGTATACTCGGGAGGCTGGACAAAGCGAACCTTGGGCGACCACGAGGGGTTGGACTTACGTTGCAACGGTACTACGGTATCCGAAAGTCTCAACTCTGTCGTTGGCAAGGCTTTTACGCTCTTTTACCCCTTTTTGCTTTGGGAAAGGCGGGCGGAGTAGAGTACATAATAATCAAATCCCCGAGATGGCTCCCAAGCGTTCCCAGCTGTTATCACCGGCCTCGAATCTCTCCTTCAATTTTCTTTGGGAGGAAATTTTCTTTTCTTAGGAGGACGGTCCTCGTGTATCCGATCTGATAATCCCTTTCAAGGCAATCGGGACGAGTCACAAATATCCCACCAAATGTGTTCTCGGCGGTGGCGGATTTGGGACCTCGGGTTGGCGGTCTTTGGAATGACTTTGAGTGGGCTGGTCGGGGATCTGGCTGCTTGGGCTCATGCAGTAGCGAGTGATTGGACTCCGCCGGATAATGAGAGATATTGAGGTCCCGGGGAACGGGCACATGTTTGTCCTTCGAGGTAGCCCCGGTCGGTTGGGATATTGTTAAGGTCCCGAAGTGGCGTGTGGCCTCTTCAATCCGAGCTGCTTTGTACATTGCAGCGTTCTTCCGGGGCTTTGATGGCTGACCATATTTCTTCAAGCTTGTTCCACGATTTTCATCACTCGGGCGATATTTGTGGGATCATCACTTTGAGAGGGGACAGCGACGGTATACCGAACTCTTTCGTCCACGGCTTTGTTTGGGGGCCGGTTGCCTGTAAGTCGGCGGGCGGGAGTCCCGGCGGTGGAAACATAGGAATCTTGGGGTAGCATCTTGATGTATCCGGGACTATTAAGAAGAGGAGGAGAACCCTCTTCCTTCTTTGCGGTAAAAGTGCCATCGGAATTGGGGCGATAGTCGAGCCATGACTTGCGACTACCCCCGGTAGGTCATCAATTTGAGCCTCATGTCGAAGTCTCATTTGTTCTACCAAGCTGGATCCAATGCTTGAGTGCATGCGAGGGATTTTGGAGGACGGAGCAACGTTATCCCCATCATTACCGGGCGTGCGAGACATTACGAAACCCGGAGTCGGAACAAACGGTGAAGGCGACGATGCGCTTGACTCTTCCCAGCGATCAAACGGTGACCCGGTGCCCGAAACCAAGCTTTGTGCGGAGGCTGCGGGGAAAGGACACGAAGGTTCGGATGTGCAGGAATGGAAGGAGGGTAGGTGTTTGGGCTTTAGGCTCATGCAACATGCGGTTATTTGTTCACGTTTACTTAAAACATGTTTTATTAACCTAATCGGTTGGAAAAGATTGCTCTTCTTTTCGCAAACTACTCGATTCTGGATCGGTGGGCCCGTCACTACGTCTATAAGCCCCTCGTATTCCACACGTATTTCGACCTCCCGGGGTGGACGGCCCGGGCGAGGTCCTATAGGGCAAGCGGGTCCCACCGACCGAAAGAAAAATGATCCTAAAAGTCGGCGGGTAATCGAGTCTTAACGAGCATTCGATGTAAATTACGGACAAAGGCGACGTCGAAAGTCAAGATCATGTCAGGGCTCGACGAAAAGTCGGCATGATTTGGGCGATAAGCGTCCACGATTGATCTTGACTTGTCGTCGGTTAAGCCGTAATTAGGCATGGAATAGTCATTAATCCTTGATGACTCGGTGTCAATCTTTGGGAGTCGGTGTATAATTTGTGCCGGTCGAGCCGAAGTCAAGGCGCCGGTCAATATCTTGGTCAAAGTCTGCGGCGGAAAACCGGCGGAACTTCGGCGATTAGGGACCCGAAAGATATTGAGTCGGTATGCCGATAAAGGCTTGAAAGGAAAGGTCTATACACGGACGGGGCATGACACGGACCCGGACTAAAAACCAACCGGGTCTCGGACAAAGTGTGTCACGGACAAGTGCATGGTCGACACGAGGCTCCATGGGATGTTTGGGTAGTCTGTGCTCATCCGAGAGGCGTAATAAGACCAAACGGACCGCGACAAGGATTTCCCGGGTTAAGGGCGTAGTGTGCGGTGTACGGTCACGTGCGCGTAGTGTGCAAGCGATCTATATTCTTTTACGAGTAAAATAGAGATTTTTTTTTATGTGTCTTAAAAATATGATGCATGATTTTTTTTTTTGAGAATTTTCTTTTTTTTTTTTGAAAATCCTTTTTTTTGAAATTTTTTTGAAATTTAATGAGCACATAAGCACGTAAGCACGAAAATTCCGGACAGTTAGGGACATTATTCCGACGGTCAAAATTTTGACTTTCTCCGAGGCGGCCAAAACAACATGAAAGCGTGCAAAAATCAACACACACACAAAAATGATTTTCAAAGCCGGGACGGAAGCTTGACCCTCAAAAGCTCTTTTTTTTTTTAAAACGGTGATACCGGTACGTGGGATTGTTAGACCACAATTTATCCCCGACTCGTGTTAGGAGGGCGATAACGGGAAATTTAGTGGTTTCCACCAATATACCAAATACCATTTTTTTAAAAAAGCTTAGTCCCAGTAGTCGCCCTTTGTGATGATGTGTATCCGAAAATTTTCCCATTTTTTGTTTGAAGAAAATCAACGAAAACGGAGTCGCCACGCCATTTTAATTTTGAGGGCCAAAACTTTGAAAAAAGCCCGAGATCAGAGATTTAGGTTCGGAGGTCATGTTACGCGTCGGGAAGGACGTTAGTGTGCACCCGACGCGCCTCGTAAACACGAGTCTTCCAAGCTGAAAATCATTTGTGTGTGTGTGTGTGTGTGTGTTTTGGCCAAAATAAGTTGAAACTCAGAAAAGTAAAAATTGGGATATCTTTTTAAGACTTTAAACTGATCCCATGATTTTTTGGAAGATTTTTGGATTGAGATTTGGTACTCAAAAGACCTTTTGAAGTTGAGAGCCATTTCTGCCAGAATGAAAAAGGCAGTGGACCTTTGATTTTGAAAGGGATTCAAGGGTCTTAAAACTTCATAATCTGGATAAACTCAGAGAATGAAAGTTGTTCTAGACACCTTAAATAAAGTTTGTGCGAAGGAATTTTCCATTTTGGAGAAGATTTGAGGGGTCAAAACCTTCTGGAAACCTCAGATATGAGATCTGGATTCCCAGAAGCTGATGAACTAGCCTCTGAAAGAAAATTTGAAAAGAGGAGTTTTACTCACCCAAAAAATAAGGTAAAAATATTTCTGGAAAGCTCTGGATGTTGGCTACAAAAAGTATTTTGTAGTCAACACCAAATTCAAGTTCATCTGTGTCCAAAAATTAAGACCATGGACTGAGGTCTGAGAAAATTGCTACTGGACAGCAACTTCTCAAGAAAGAAAATATGATTTTAAGGGGTTTTGCATCCATGCTTGTCCCCATTTCCCTAGGTTTTGGTTAGTGATCACTAGACATTTTAGTGGTGAATCAACTATACCAAACCATCCTTGGGAGTACATTAGGACTAAGCATTTCATTTGCTTGGGAAGGGAATTTTATCCTTTGATATCAAGATTTTATGCTTGAAAATGGTTTTTAGGGTTTTGAAAATGAGTTTTCTTTGCAAGAAAGTAAGAAAGCTTAAAAATAATGTTGATCTTTGTAGAAGATCATCCATGGAGATGGTCTTCCATGGTGATCTTCTTAGATCTAGAGCAAGAAGATGAAAGAACTACATTTTGTAGTTTGAAGATGCATGCATGGATGAGATTTAGGGTTAGGAAGAGGAGGGTTTACCAATCTTCCTTGTGTTCTTGAGTGTTTGGCTTGAGTGTATGAGTGTTTAGGGCTTTAATATGAGAGTGAGTGGATGAGTATGAGTTGGGAAAGATTGGAGAGAAAATGGTGACAATTCAAGTGAATTCTCACTGATTTCTCTCTATATTTCGCCAGAGGTTCGGTGCAAAATGTGTTCTTCCTTTTTATTTTTGTGACTGGAGGGCTCAATTTATAGCCCTCCTGAAAATGCAAACTCATCCGCGCGGATGGATCCGAGCGGCGTGCCTTTGTTCATTAAATGCGGCTTCAGCTTTGGACAAGAAGAATATTTCTTTTCAAAATTCAAATTAACAGCCAGTTTTTGTGTTTCCAGCCATTGCCATTTTTGGTTTTCTTCTTTTGTTTTGCTTTTTGAGATTCTTTTTAAGGTTTAACCTTAAATAACAATGCCCATTTTACCCTCACTTTGTTAGAAATGTTAGGATAATTAGGAATTGTTAGAAATGTTATAACTTTCGTTAATTTTCTAACGAAAATTCTAACAAGCTCAAATTGGAGCACTTACACAAGTGTCCAACAAGTGGGAAACAATTGATCCAGGCCTGCAAAAGTACCACGCCTATATGAAAGACCTCATAGCCCAGTTCAAGGAGGTCAACTTCCACTATCTGCCCAGAGACCGCAACAGGTTCGCAGATGCCCTGGCTACACTAGCCTCTCTTATTGAAATACCCAAAGGAAAATCAGTCAAACCCTTCAGGGTTGGAAGAAGAGAAAACCCAGCCTACTGTTTTGAAATCGAAACAGAGGATGAACCAGTAGTAGATGACCCGTGGTATGCTCAGATCTACCAATACTTAAAAAGCGGTGAAGCCTCCTTCAAAAATGAAGACGGGGAATACAAAGAAGGAATCAAGGCAAGAAGTATGATGGCTCTGAAACGCCTGGCTTCCCACTACGTCCTTCTGGGAGATACCCTATACAAAAAGCATTACTGAGGTCCCCTCTTACGCTGCATCAGCAAACAAAGGGTTGCTGAGCTAATTAATGAAGTACATGGTGGTACCTGTGGCCCCCACATGAATGCTCGAGCCTTAATGCAAGTTATCTTGTGAATAGGTTATTTCTGGATCTCTATGGAGACGAATTGCATTCAGTTCGTGAGAAGCTGCGACAAATGTCAACGCTATTCAAATCTCAACCATTTGCCTCCACACGACCTCTA
Organism: Adenophora triphylla var. japonica; assembly: GCA_022495995.1. Classification (NCBI taxonomy): domain Eukaryota; kingdom Viridiplantae; phylum Streptophyta; class Magnoliopsida; order Asterales; family Campanulaceae; genus Adenophora; species Adenophora triphylla. The sequence continues at coordinate 320,029 of JAFEMH010000741.1, forward strand.
TTGCATGATAACCCCTTGGCCTTTCGTCACCTGGAGAATCGACGTCATTGGCAAGGTTACACCACCAGGAAGCAACGGTCACGAGTTCGTCCTGGTAGCCATAGACTATTTCACCAAATGGGTCGAGGCCAAGTCTTACAAAGTCCTCAATTCCAAGAAGGTGGCCCTCTTTATCAAAGAAAACATCATGTGCAGATACGGGTTGCCAGCTGAAGTGATTTCTGATAATGGCTCTCATTTTGAGGGAGATGCGACAGATTATTGGCAGAGTTCAAGATAACTCGTCACAAGTCATCCCCTTATCGTTCCCAAACTAACGGCACCGTTGAAGCAGCAAATAAGACTCTAGAAAACATCATCAGGAAGATGGCTGTCCGAGGCAGAGATTGGCCAGACGAGCTCCAACTTGCCCTCTGGGGATATAGAACATCCGTCAGAACTGCCACAGGAGAAACACCCTTTGCCCTCACTTACGGAATGGAGGTCGTGCTCCCAATCGAATTGGAAATTCCCTTACTCTGTTTGCTGTTGGAAAATCAGATCAACGAAGTCGAATGGATCCAGAGTCGCCATGATGAGTTGGCCCTGCTAGATGAAAGTCGTCTAAAATCTATGGAACGGCCTACCCAGCAAGAATGGCCAGAGCTTTTGACAATAAAGTGAAATATCGGGACATCCGAGAAGGCAATCTCATGCTAAAAGAGAAGCCTCCAACCCACGCCAATTCACCTGGCAAATGGGAGCCGGTCTGGATCGGACCCTATATAGTTCAGAAGATCTTCTCTGGAGGAGCCATGCATCTTGCAGACTTAGATGGAAATCCTTTCGTGCATCCGATGAACGGAGACAAGCTCCGCAAATACTATGCCAAAGGATCGAGTCATTTCCCTGCAAAAGTGCTAAAAGAGTAATACCCAACTAGGTTGAAAACCCAAAAGGGCAGCCTAGGTAAAAAATAGGGTCACACTTCTCTCTACCTACCCCCATTCTAAAAAAAAAAAAAAAAAAGCCCAAGCAAAAGCTTCAAAAAAAAAATCCCAAGCAAAAGCTAAAAAAAAAATGCTAAAAGAGTAATACCCAACTAGGTTGGAAACCCGAAAGGACGGTCTAGGTAAAAAAAACAAGGTCGCGCTTCTCTTGTCCCTCTCTCTACCTACCCTTTCTAAAAAATAAGAGGAAAAGATCAACAAACTCATAAAGTCGAACTACGGAGACCTGAGCCCCTTAGTCCACTTGTAAAAGGGGAACGTAGGCAGCCTGAGATGGTTTGGTCTAAAACACAAATAAATGTCATATTTTGTCATCAACACAATAATCGCATCACACCTGCGTCTCGAAAAACTCTAATGCAATTCACATGTTCATTACAGTTAAAAACTTTTTGATGAGTTTAAGCCCGGTCTACTCTTAAACTCCCAGCTAAGCTAAAAGACATATAAAAATACATAACTAAAAACTAATGTGCCTGCAAGGATGATCAGTGGATACTCAAGGGTCTAGCCACTAGTGCTCGCGTCCCCTTCCTTCTTCTTTCGTCTCCTCCCACCATGCCTCATGTTCTTCCTAGGCACGGGAATGATGTCCGTCCTCCTTCTCCCTAGCTCCGGCATGGGGATCGGGTCCATCAAGCCTACCTCTATCAGAGCTCTGGTCGCCTGGGCTTCATCTCTGATCTCCTGCCTCCTGGACAGCGCTATAGTAACCCTGTCTCTTTGACGTTCCACTCTCATCTCATAGTCAAACATATCATCTCCATTCCTGTCATATGGGCTAGCCCTCGCCTTAGTTCTCCTCAATACTGAAACAGGGACATCTTCTGGTCCCACCATGGCCTCACGCCTCCTCGCCAGAGCCACACGAGTCTCCCCATGTGTCCCTCATACCAATCCAAGTACCAAGTGGACAGATAAATACGCTCCGGATGTCTGAGAAGGACCACAGGAGGAAAAGCATGATACCTCCATACTCGAGAGAAGAAGGAAAAGGCAGATGGATCACCCATAGAAACAGACACCACCACCCGGGTGGAAATATCACCGCAACCCTTCAAAGGAACCTGCTCCATCCCGAACTGTCTAAGAACTAGAGATGGAATGTAAAAGGTAGACCAACAGAGCCCTGGAAGCATAACTACCTGGGATCCATCCTGAAGCGTCCTCCTAGTCTCGATCTGCCAGTGCAGAATCCACCATCGGATGTCTTGGGTATGACGCTGAGCCATCCAACGCTCCCACGAGGCCTGATCCTCGATCTCAACTGTAACTCCCCTCCTGGCAAAAGTCCATGGCCTGAATGCAAGTGGAGCCTCCCGCAGGACCCCCAGCCTCTCTATCAGCAACATCGACAAAAGAAACGAGCTTCCCCCGTGCATGTACCGCTTCCCGATAGCCAATCGGTCAATAGCTTGAAGGGTCTCTCCCAAGATCAAGGGAACTATATCCCGACCCGACCGGTAGTGCACAACAACGTCTAACAGAGACCGGTGGCACATCCCAAAGGAACAAATCATGAACAAGGACCCGATTGCACAAAGAGCAAAGGCATCCCAATAGTAATCGCCAACCATACCCAAGCTCCTAAACCTATACGGGAGACCAGAAATATCAAAATAGTCAGGTCCTCGAATCATACCTCGGGCTTCCTCCGGAGAGATTTGAAGGAGACTAGACAATTTGTTGACGAAGGACATCCCTCCGGGCAAGGGAGGTACAACTTCTTCCACCTCGAGCCCTCCGAGTAATGCCCTGAAATCTTCAAGGGTGGGAACCATCTCATTGTAGGAGAAGCAAAAGATGTGCCTCCGAGTGTCCCAAAACGCGGCAGAAGCCCTCATCAAGTCATAATTCGGAACAAGCTCCTTAAGAGACCATAAGGATTTAATCTTGTATCTCTCTTCAAATAACGCCCTATTCCCATGCATGACCTCCCGAGACCACTCCTTGAACTTGTCAAAGAAGATCATTTGCAACTCCTTTGGCAATTTAGGAGAATTCTTCATGCTTTCCATGGCTTTCTATGGTTTTGGTCGTGACTTCAGAAAGAACATAGAAGAAGATGAAGGTGAGTGATAAAAACCAGATCTAAGGTGAAAATTTAAATAACCTTGCCAGATGCTGCCCTTGTCCGCGCGGATGAGATTGCAGACTCAATCTCATCCACGTGGATAAGATTGTCTCCCAGTCCAAAAACTTTTCTGAAAACAGTAAAAACTGCTGCCCCCAAATGAGGAAACCTTTCCCCAAATGGCCAAACACAAAAATATGCCCATTCCCCATGTTTTTCATCCAAAATCCCAACAAAGATCCCATATTTGTCCATATAAAATACCAAACCAGGCTCATACAACTTGCATTTAGTACAGAATTAAACAAAAATACAAAAAAATGGTGAAATAAAATGTATTAACCTAGTTATTACATTCCAAAGAATATAAAAAAAACAAAAAACAATGTGCATATGTTTTCTCTCTCTGCCCTAACAGGTATAATCAGTCGGAATATCTGTCCGAATCAGGAATAGGATCCTCCTCCCTGGCAATCTCCTTGTCGCGCCTCCGTACCCTCCATTGAGCCGTGCTCGGCCCCTCCGCCGCTGCCTTCGGGAAAGCCATCCCCGGCTCTATGTCATCCTGCTCAGCGTCAGAGTATGCGTCCTCGGGATCAGCAGGCACTCCTTGGTACGGCACCCCGATATTGATAAAGAAGTCGTATCCGAAGGAAAAGGCGTCAGAGCTCTGGCCGTACGTCCCCTGAGTCTGCAAGGGAGTCCCGTAATCTCCCTGCAGCTTAAAGGCGCCGTAACCCCCCGATGCGAAGAGGAACCCTCACCAGCTCCGCCCTGAACGAAGCCATGTCCCTCCATGCCCCCGAAGATAATGTGATCCCGGGAAAGCTCCACGCTCCTGTCCATGTACGGAGAAGGAGAAATGTCCACCGACTCATTGGGCTGGGTACGGGGAGTCTCTATAGAACGCCTGCCTGGCATAGGCCCGCCGGCTGGAATAGGCGACCTCTCCCTCGTAGAGGCACTAGGTGCTAGTCGCGATGCCCTATCGGAACCTCGAGCGTTCCCCCGCGTCACGAGGTTGCGGATGAACCTCTTAGCCTTGATAACCTGGTGCAAGAGCCGATCGACAACTCGGGTCGAATACTGCAAAGAAGGAACGAAAGCATCAAAAACAGTCAAAGCAATGGCATAGGATATACGAAAGCTAAATAGTCAGAATATGATCAACACATACCTGAGCATTCGATCGGGGCCGAAAAGCTCGCGGTGTCACCTCTGGGAGGGGTATCTGTGCCCTCATCCTAACCCCCTCCTGGGTATAGGAGAAGTCAGCTCGGGGGATCCTCACAACCAAACTCCCTTCCCTCGCCAGCACCTGGGGTGTCCTCAGCATGCATGCCACAAACGCCTGATAGGGCTCCTGAGTAACATACTCCAGGGCAGGTCGCCCAGCCCTAAACCAGTCCCAGTCCGCTGACCCCTCTCGAGGAAACAATATATCAGCAGGAGGCTCAGCCGGCGCCAAAGCAGCCATCCCTAGACCATGCTGCCTTGTCACCCTCTCCCCCAAGTAGTAGACATCGCAGGTGAGTCCCCGCAGGATACACCTCTGCACCGTCTAGCGCTCAGCACCACCCAGCTGGTCCACCTCGAACCGATCCCAAGGGTAAAAATTAACCCTGTCGCTGTTCTCCGCCATAAAAAATGGTACCATGTCATTGTACCTCATCTTTATCCTAGTCTTGCTAGTCCTCTTCACCCGAGCATCCTTCGTCCACCAAAGCATAGCCGGGTATGCAAAAGCCTCCCCTTGGACATGGTCCCATAAGGCGTAGTCAAAAATCTCCAAAGCCCAGACCTGCATCCAACAAAGGAGACCCGTCAAAAAACCACAGTGCATACAAAATATGTACAAAGGATAAAGGAAAGGAAGGAGAAAGTATACCTCCAATGGGAACTCGAAGCAGGTCAGGGAGGTGGACGCCTTCCTGCTATATCTGTCCAAAGCGAAGTACAACTCCGCCAAGCCTGCCTCTCCCCAGGCATACTCATCTATCCTGTCAATGTCCTCCAAAGACCCTAGCAAGGCGAACATAGCTGTGCCCTCAGCATGCCCAAACAAAGTGCTAGAAAGGGTGAACCATAAGAAGCATCGAGCGATCTGCTCAGCCGTGATGGTCTAGTCCCCTCTCTCATATCGAGTTATGCTCTCGGTCAACTTCACGTCCACCATGGCATATTCCATGCCCATTCCCTTTCGCGGCACGATGACAATCCCCAGCAGATCCATCAGCTCCGCGTTCGTATACCCGTCGTGCCACTCCAAGCTAAGCCCCTTGAAGGGCAGGCCAGTGATAGCGGCATAATCAGTGGGGGTCACGGTAGCCTCCCCCCAAAAGAAATGAAACGTATGGGTAACAACCCACCAGTGCTCGATCAGCGCCAAATAGAGCCCCTTGCTCTTATGCAAACCTGCCACCCCTCTCAGGCACTCAACAAAATCATAAAGTTTAGAATCCACCACGAGCTGGCGAGGACTCCGCTGACCCACCCTACCAGCTGTGGGCAGGTCATCCCAAAGCATGACAACTGCCTCCACGGACCCCCGCGTCTTTAGCTTATCCAACTTGCGTTGGATGACATCCGCTCTCCCCTGAAAGTAAACACATGACAAGTATGTCATCAAAACTGCAAGTATATGACACAAACAATAGAAAAAGCAGAAAAGAAAGAAAATAGACTCTGTCCCATTTTAGGACCTATTTTTCTGCATGCATCTTTTCTTGCATTCAAGCATCATGTTATCAAGCATGCATTCACAAAAAAAAACTTTCATCATCAAAATCTCTTATGCAAGAGTCCGTTTCAAATTCGGCAAATTTGTATCCAATTTACGAAACAATTTTTATCATCAAAATCTCTTATGCAAGAGTCCGTTTCAAATTCGGCAAATTTGTATCCATCAAAATCTCTTATGCAAGAGTCTGTTTCAAATTCGGCAAATTTGTGTCCATTTTACAAAAAAGCACTTTGCATAAAAAATCTTTTATGCAAGAGTCTGTTCCAAATTCGGCAAATTTGTACCTCCTTTTACAAACATAACATACATGCAACTTTTCTCACATTCAAGCATCATGTTATTAAACATGCATTCACAAAAGCAAATTTTCTTTACAAAAAATCTCTTATTCAAGAGTCCGTCCCAAATTCGGCAAATTTGCACCCACTTTATTTTTACATTATGCAAACTAACCATGTTTTTTACAAATAAATTGCATATTCCTTCTACCCATGTCCTCAATTAAACAAACACATCATCAATTTCATATTTCAACGGCAAAACAAACAAAAGCCCCAATTTTGACAATTCAAGCCCTAAATCTAGCATGTCCCAATTTTGATAAAAAAAAATCAACAAAATAAAGTGTCATACCATACGAATATCCTCATCGGTGGTCCAATGTTGCCACATATTCGGGTAAAATTCCTCGTTCATCGATTGCGAGAGCGTGTAGTGGCGGTGCATCCTCACCAACTCAAGCCTCCTCTCCGCCGCCGCTCTACTCACCCGACCTCGGCGGACCACATTAGCTCCTCCCTCTTGCTCCATGGCCTTGATTTCGAAGGATTCAGTGAAGAAATTGGGCAACAATGGCGGTTTTCCCCCTTCTTTTTTCTCTCTCTGCCTCGGCGGCTGTATGTGATAATGAAGAAGAAGGATACGACGCCTGTCTGTTTTAAACCAGGCGCCCTGCTGATCTGGTCCGCGCGGATAAGATTGCAGGGCGAAATCCCTGCTTTGCCCTTTTAATTCCTAGCCCTCTGCATCCAGACCCCCAGCTTAACGAAAACTTAACGGAAGCCCATTCCCTTCCTCGTTTTCAACCCCGGCCGTCATCGTAAGCCCGTCCTTTAACAAAAACTTAATGGAAGCTCATTCCCTTCCTCATTTTCAACCCCGACCGTCATCGTAAGCCCATCCTTTAACGAAAACTTAACGAAAGCTCATTCCCTTCCTCGTTTTCAACACCGGCCATCATCGTAAGCCCGTCCTTTAACAAAAACTTAACGAAATCCCATTCCCTTCCTCATTTTCAACCCCGACCGTCATCGTAATCCCGTCCTTTAACGAAAAATTAACGGAAGCCCATTTCCTTCCTCGTTTTCAACCTCGGCCGTCATCGTAAGCCCGTCCTTTAACGAAAACTTAACGGAAGTCCATTCCCTTCCTCGTTTTCAACCTCGGCCATCATTGTAAGCCCGTTACAAGAACACATATCCCCAGCATATAAACCCTGGTAGTTATCGTAAGCTCGAATCTTCCCCAGCGAGTCCGCCTTCGGCAACGCCTCCGTTAGTCAAGTCTACCTTCGGCAACGCCTCCGTTAGTCGAATCCGCCTTCGGCAATGCCTCCGTTAGTTGAGTCTACCTTCGGCAACGCCTCCGTTAGTCGAGTTCGCCTTTGGCAATGCCTCCGTTAGTCGAGTCTAACTTCGACAATGCCTCCGTTAGTCGAGTTATCTTCGGCAACGCCTCCGTTAATCGAGTCTATCCTTCGGCAATGCCTCCGTTAGTCGAGTTATCTTTGGTAGTGCCTCCGCTAGTCGAGTTTTCTTTAGCAACGCCTCCGTTAGTCGAGTTATCTTCGCCAACGCCTCCGTTAGTCGAGTCTATCCTTCGACAACGCCTCCGTTAGTCGAGTCTACCTTCGACAACACCTCCGTTAGTCGAGTTACCTTCGGTAACGCCTCAGTTAGTCGAGTTATCTTCGGCAGCGCCTCCGTTAGTCGAGTTTTCTTCGACAACGCCTCCGTTAGTCGAGTTTTCTTCGACAACGCCTCCGTTAGTCGAGTCCGTCTTCAGCAATGCCTCCGTTAGTCGAGTCTATCTTTGACAACGAAAATGCGGTGGGAGGTCCATTCGTTTGACTGCTCCTTTCCCCCGCAAGATCTGAACTACGACCGGCTTGATTCCCACATGGGATACGTAGGAATCCTTTCGTTAAGGTTCCAGCCATCCGACCGACTTGGTCACCTTCTCACCGATCTAGGTAAAAGTTTGCCAGATTCGGATCCTCACTTTGTCGACGACCCCACTTCCCCTGGAAGTATCGTGGTCGAGGGGCTACTGTAAATTCCCCAATCTGGATCGTTAATGTTTCGTCAGTCCAAATTAATGATTTATGATCATTTAGGGGCATTTTGGACATTATTTTGACAATTTGAATGAGGAAGGACCTCTTACAAATAAAAAAATGAACAAATACCTTGCTGGAAATTTGTCATTTCCCATAAAAAAGAATATTGACCATTTAACAAAAACCCAAAACTGCTTTCTGCACAGGACCAGGCACGCTGCTGATATGGTCCGCGCGGATGAGATTGTACCTACAATCTTATCCACGCGGATAAGATCGTCATCCAACCAACCTATAAATACATTCCTTCTCCCTCAGTTTCAAGGGGCCAAAAAATTCGAAAACCTACAGTTATGATGTTAAAATCCACTCCCAAACAGACATTTTCACCTTCAAAACTCAAAATTCATACCAAATCCAACCTCAAATCCACTCCAAAACTACTCCTAACCTCTTGAAACCTTCAAACCCTAAACACGAATCCAAGAAAGATTGGTAAACCTTCACTCTCTTTACTCATATCTCTCTCATTTATGCACACACTTCATGTGTAAATGATGTAGTTCTACTTATTATTTGTTATTCAACTCCCCCTTCCCCTCTTGTCCCAAGGATCCAAGGGGATCTCCATGGAATTCCTTTCCATGGATGATCTTCTAATGGAATCCACATTTTCTTTACTTTCATGTCATCCCCCACTTCCCTTTTTACATTACTTGGTACTTGCTTCTTTGACCTAAAATATGGTCATCTTGGAGTCCATCTCCATAGATGACTACTTTAAAAGGTTCATATTACTTATTTCCTTGCAAATCCCCCTTCCCATGTCTAAGATGCTCACCTTGGAATACTTTCCTTGGATGAAAATCATCTAGACTCACAAAATAGGTCACACGAAATGTATAAGATACACTTGAGTATAGGTCTCAAGGATGATCTTCTTATGACCACCTTAGAGATCTTCCTCTAAAGTTGATACATCTTGACCTAACTTTCTTGTCAACTTACTTTTCATGTCAAAATCCCCCTTGTCCCTAGCAAATGAAGTGTTTTCAAGGTCCTAACATACCCCCGGGATGGCTTGGTTAAGTGGATTCATCAATTATGACCACTAACCAAAGTCTAGGAAAAGAAAGGACAAAACATGGATGCCAAAAAAAATCCATACAATTCCTTCATTTTCTGCTTTCAGTTACATTTCCAGTTAAGTCCTGTAAATCCAGTTAACTTTCTGGAAATTACAGTGACTAAACTGGAAACTATAAAAAATATTGACACTGCAGGGCTATCCGCGCGGATAAGACTGCACTACAGTCTCATCCACGCGGATGACGTTGTCCTCTGCAAACAGCTTTCCAGTTTTCTGTTATTTTCAGTTTAATCACTGTTTTTCTAACTGTTTTTTCAGTTCAGTCCCTATAACTTCCGTTATTTTCAGAAAACTCCTTTTTGAGAAAGTCCTCTTTTTTTTACACACACACACACACACAATAAAAGGTTTCAAGTGAGGAAGACTCGTTATACGAGGCATTTCGGGTGAACGCCAAACGTTCTTCCCGGAGTGTAACGTGACCTCCGAACTCATTTTTTAGGCATTTTTCAAAGTTTTGGCCCTTAAACTAAAAATGGCGTGGCGACTCCGAAATGATTTTCGCAAAAGAAAAATCGGGTGACATTACAGTTGGATACCCAAGTGAGGGGTACCATGAAGATAGCGAAGAACCCTCTTTAAGGCAGTCTAGTGAGTAGTGGTGGGGTGTTGCATATATTGAGCATGTTTGTTTACAGAGAATGCAATGTCAAACCGAGTTATAGAAAGGTATTGAAGACTCTCAACAATGGCTCAAAATTCTGTGAGTTGGTGGATGGGTTTGGTTGGGCAGTGAGTGAGGAGAATCTTGGAGTCCATTGGGGTGGGGGCAAGTTTTGTGGTAGTCAGATCATAGTGGGTGAGAAGATAATGGGTGTATTTTGCTTGAGAGATGAGAAGACCATAGTTGTTGGGTGTGACTTCAATACCCAAGAAGTAAGGCAAGAGTCTGAGATCCTTGAGGGAGAAGCGAGAGGCTATACTAGAAATGAAGGAGGAGAGGGTGGTGTTGATGGACCGGTGACGATAATGAAGGAGGTATAGAGGATGGGCAGAGTTTGTAAGGATGAAGAGAGATAGACCATCTAGGGAATGATGAAAGTCGTAAGAGATGAGGTAGGTTTTTTAGCACAGTAAACCAAGCTCGAGGAGCTTATTTAAGAACATAGATAGCTTTAGAGAGATGACATACAAAGGTGGGGTCAACAAAGCCAGGGGTTGGGCCATTAAGACAGTTTCGTGGAGGGTGCCTTGAAGAAAGGCATATTAACATCGAATTGGCAAATTGGCCAGTTGTTACTGACAGCAAGGGAGAGGAAGAGGTGTACAGTGACAGTTTTAACAACTGAGGAAAAGGTTTCAGAGTAGTCAACTCCTGGGCGTTGGTAAAAGCCCTTGGCAACAAGGCAGGCTTTATATTTTTGGATGATATTGTTAGGGTTGTATTTGATGCGAAAGATCCATTTGCAACCAACAATATTTTGATAAGCAGCAAGAGAAACTAGAGATCAGGTGTTGTTCCGAGTGAGGGCATTACATTTGTCAAGCATGGCAGTTCGCCAATGCGGGTGGGAGAGGGCTTGTTTGGTTGTGGTAGGGAGGCTGGTAGGGGAGGAGAGGGTCGTAGGTTAGCATATATAGGATTATGTTTCACATTTTTTTTTGTAACGAGTGACTATGGTGCGGACGAAATAGAGAGCGGCGGCGAAAGAGAAGAAAAATTAGGGTTTGGAGAGTTGGATTGTGGATGCTCTGATACCATATAAAATGGCAAAACTTAAATTTATTATTCATCTACAATGTGTTTATATAGTACAATAGTTATAATAAATGAGATTTCCTAACTAAATACAAAATGTTAGTTCCCTAAAATAAAGATAATTACAATTAAATAAAATATATACACAATTTTCACAAGTAGTAGTGATCAAGTAACTTAGTTTGGCTTAGGAGAATCTTGAGCCGTATGGAACCAGGTGGACTCCCGATCTCTCGTGTGGTCACATATATAGCTACATCTTCAATAGCATATACCATTAATTATTCCGGTGCGAAAGATCCATAAAGTTTGAATAAACCAAACACGACGATAAGCACTTCCTTGGCAGTAATTACGTTTCTGAAAGAGATATAATTACATTCAACGTTGATATAAAATGTTACAAAACCTGAGTTCTAAGAATTTGAACACACAAAAAAAAAAAAAAAGCTAATATAAATATTATTAATCTTTTATTTTGTAATTTGTAATTGTTTCTTCTGTAGTAATCATGTCGCCACGATATTGGTTGTTTCAACAAGAGTAGTAGAGGAATTAAAGCAAAATACTCCATTCATCCCACTAGAAAAAAAAAGACACAAACTAAAGTGGCCTTGACCCAATGGTAGGTTGGTGGCCTCTCGAAGGGGAGGTTACCGGTTCGATTCCTCTCAGGGAGAGTTTCTGTGGTTTAATTCCTACCTTTGTTCAGGGTCATTTGGAGCCTCCCGAGGCACATCCGTGCAGTTAAGGAAGCAGCATTGCTGGACTTGTATCCTCAGTGTGGGGAGTTCGAATCTTGGCAGGAGCAGCTGGAGCAGCCAATTGGTGATGTAAGAGTGATGTAAATGCCTTGTAGGAGGGCTCCCTTGGGGCTCTGGAGTATAAGGGGTACTGCCACCCTGGCTGCATAGGGCACATCCCGCGATTTACCTCCACCAGCATACTGTGGGGCCGGTACCTGGTGGTCCAGGATTAGTCCGACGAAGCTGGAAACCTGGGTATCAAAAAAAAAAAAAAGACACAAAATTATACTCCCTCCGTTCCACTTCAATTGAGCCATGACATCTTTGCACGCTTTTTAAGAATTTTTATTTTTAAAATAAGTAAAAAATTGAAAGTGGGTAGAAGATTAGAGCAGAGAGAATGTAAAAGTTAAAAACATTTAGTCGGAGAGAGAATGAGTGTGAAGAATAGTAAACATTATGGAATGGCTCATTTTTGAAGTGGGACGTTCCAAAAAGAAAAGTGGCTCAATTGAAGTGGGACGGAGGGAGTAGTATTTTGTATTCATCCCACTCGAAATGACACAAAATTATATTTTGTACGTTCTATTTAAAAATACACACTCCCAAAATGATTTTTTTTTTAATATTTATTTATTTATGAGATTCACTTGTCATATTTACAATAACTATCAAATTACTATTTTTTACCCCACATTCTCTCTCATATCTCAATTTTTATACTCAAAACACTTACTCCCTCCGTTCCGCCCGAAAGGGCACAAATTTCCTTTTTGGGCGTCCCATTTAAAAGGGCACAACCCCAAAAAGGAAAGTTTTTATTATTTTTATACTCTTCCTATCCCACTCATTCTCTCTTACTTTACTTTTACGCTCACAATATTCTCTCTCCTAACTATTCCTCCCACTCATTCTCTCTCCTATTTAATTTTTCATACTCACAACATTTAACCTTTTTCTTTTTCTTACATCACTTTCCTTATTCATTTCTTAATTTTCGTGCTAGGAGGCAAAATTGTCCTTTCGAACAGGACGGAGGGAGTATTACACTACTCCCTCCGTCCCACTCGAAGCGTCACTTTTTACCTAAAAGGGTGTTCCGTTTAAAGCGTCATCCTTTCCTAAAAAGGAAATATTTTATTAATATTCTATTACTCATCCACTATTCCCTCCACTAATTCTCTCTCCTCTACACTCACAATACTTTTTAAATTCACTATTTTCTCCACTAATTCTCTCTCCTATTTTTAAATTACACTTACAACATTTTTTCTTCCCACACTTTTCCTTAATTTGCGTGTCATCCCTAAAAGAGTGACACTCTTAACGGGACGGAGGGAGTATACACTATCTTTAATTTAATTTCCGTGCAAGTGTCATTCTGTATCTTTTTGGATAGAACGTATGGAGTACGCAGAGAGAGGTTAATTCAAAGTTGGTTCAAATTCAGGTGTTTAAGTCCATCAACCTTCATCTAACATAACGATTTAATTCATGTTTTGGTCAAATATTATTTTATCAAATTAAACCCCTAATAAAAAAACAAATATATACTGAGATTTGCTCCCGTAGCAAAGGTCAAACTACTCTTTGCTTGCCTTACATTCTTTCCTTTTCTTGAATTTTTTAACTGTTTTATTGTTCTAGAATCAAAATACATCCACTTTTCTTCTTAATTTCCATAGTCTAATCTCTCATGGCATCATTCATGGACAAGTCATTAAAAAAAAAAAATTGTAAAAATGATGGATTTGGAATTGCTTACGTGGGATCAGCGATTGCTAGCTCGGACGTTATAAATTGAGCCGAATTTTGCCTGTTGATCGATCAATAATTAATATTAATTTAATTGAAATATGTCTCACGTAAAATAATCATAACCGTTGATTCATCAATAGAGGTCGAGCCCTACTCTAGGCCATCGCTTGCAACTTAGCTCCGCATGAGCAGTTTCAAGCCCGTAAAGTGATACTTTTTCCGTATTTTGAAATTAGTTTCACTTTGACTTTTTACTGAAAACTTAATATAATGAAAGATTAATTTTAAGATATTTTAAAATATGGAAGGACCATCAATAATAAATTTTAGAATTTTATGAAAATTAATAGCTAAAATCTTGCAAAAAACTAATTTTTTCGTAACATAAGAAAAAAAACTAGTTTTAAAGCATTAAGTCTAACTAATAAGAGTGATGAACTGTTCTAAAAACTAGTTTTTCACAAGAGTTACTCAAATTAGTAAATTTATACTCCTTTCGTCCATGAAAGATTGTCCATTTGCCATTTTGACTTGTCCCAAAAAGTATGTCCCATTTTTAAATTTAGGCATGAATGTTAGTGCAAATCTACTAAGGTACAAGAAGGTGAAGCTCTTTCTTAATAATTGTAAAATGTACAACAGGACAATCTTTTAGGAAGGGAGGGAGTATAATACTTTAATCGAACTTCAACTATTTTGAACATCAATATTAAAATGAAACTATCTTTCCGAGGGAGGATTAAGGAATTATTTTATTTATTTTTAATAAATCTCTTGTTCCCTTGTTAGTGGTTCATAAGACATTAATTTCAGTGTCCTGAATTATTATATTGTGGTAGGTTAGGGTTAATTATTTTTAACAACATGGAATTGAAAATTGAGTGATTTGATGATCATAGAATGTTGTACGTGTACATCGCATGCAATTTTGTTTGGTCGGCCTAATTATATACTCCCTCCGTCCCATTAGTAATGGAAAATTTACTGTAGATACGGGAATTAAGGAAAAGTGAATTATAGTGGAGGAAATAGTGAATTATAATGGTGTTGTGAGTATTAAAATAATGTAGGAGAGAGAATGAGTGGAGGGAATAGTAAAGATTCCTTTCCATTTTAGGAAGTTTGTGGTTTGTAATGGGACGACCAAAAAGGAAAGTTTGTGATTTGTAATGGGACGGAGGGAGTACTTGTAATTTTTTATGTGTACGTGTACATTGTATATCATTTGTTCCCATTTAAAAAAGGAAATCTAGTAATTACTGTATCGGTACATAATAAATGTCGCATTTTAATTGTTTTTGTTTTGATATTGATTGAATTTTGAACAAATTTTAATTATAATTTAATTATCTTCATAGACATTTCAAAAATTATTTGATGTCCGGTAAGCACTACTAGAAAAATCAAGATTAGCAACTACCAAACCCCTTGCCAAAAAGTCACCAAATATACGTTGCTAAACAGCCAAAGTTGTCGCTAAATCCTCGTCGCTGCACGTGATCAATCTTGGTCGTTATCATTTCGACATTTTATCAATAATAGTTTTTTAGAATTTCATGAGAATAATCAACTTTTAGTAATTTTTTGGTGATCAAAGTTCAATCATAACCAAAAAATTAAGATGAAACATTTATTATATAAGTTTTGTTAGCTTGCTAAATGCTAACCATGCAATAATGGCTTAATTTTTTGGTGATCAAAGTTCAATCATACCCGAAATTATCTTCCCATCTTTTGGCCGATAGTGCGAACAAATTTTGATCAATAATTTTAATTTGATTTAATAATAAAAATAAAAATTTAAAACTTGTTATTGATAAACTATCAAAAAGAGTTGGGCGATAATAGCTCCTCCGCATCTGCGTAGATAGGAGGACGAAACGAACCAACCGGGGGCTAACGTGGTCGTTTAACGAATGACTGTAGCCCACAAGCTATCAATAATAAATTTTAGAATTTAATTAGGATAATGAAATCAATATAAAATTATTGATCAAAGTTTATTTGTAATCCATTCATATATAATATTAAAGCAGAAGAAATTCCAAGCTCGCCACGTGTCAATCTCTTGTTCGCCGATATTTTGCATTTTTGTTCTTAAATTTCATCTATTTTCACCAATAAATCAGCTTTTTGGTCCATAAATAACAATTATTTGTGTTTTAGTCCTTTTAATTCATTTGTGTTTTAGTCCTTTAAAAATTAAATTTCCCAATTAGTTTTTTAAATGAAATAAATCCAATAAGTTTATTTAAATGTTTTATATCAAAATTATCGTCTCACTTTTTTATTGTTGTATATAAACCTAACATATTTTTTTCATTTATTTAAATGAAATTAATTATTAATTAAACTTATACACTAAAATAAATCCAATAAGTTTATTTAAATGAAATAATTCACAAATAAGTTTATTTAAATGTTTTATATCAAAATTATCGTCTCACTTTTTTTATTGTTGTATAAAAATCTAACATGTTGTTTTCATTTATTTAAATGAAATTAATTATTAATTAAACTTATACATTAAAATAAATCCAATAAGTTTTTTTTTTAAAATAATTAGCCTTAAATTTAGGCAATTAATAAGATTCATTTAGTCCTTTAAAAAAGATTAATTAGCCTTAATTAGCCTTTAATTTCGATAATAAATCAAGTATATATATATATATATATATATATATATATATATATATATATATATATATATATATAGTATGGTTTACTTATTGAATTATTTTCATATATTTTCCTTATATTATTTTTTTTAATCCTTATATAACTCAAGTATATATATAGTATGTTTTCTTTATAAAAAATAATAGAGTATATGGAAACAAATTGGCTGAACATGACAAAAATATCGTGTATAAACTAAGGAAAGTATTGTAAAATAATTTGAAATTAGAATTCAATTATTAATATTATCAAATTAGATTAGATTTAATTCAAATCTTACATATTTATCAAATGGGTTATATTTCCTTAAAAAAACGTTTACATTTTCAATTGTTTGACTAAGTCCATAAAATTCATTTTTTTTTTTTGAAAGAAGTCCATGAGATTCAGTTAGTGGAGTATTAAAATTACAGGAGTTGATTTTTTTTAATTTTTGAGCAACAGTACTATGGCAAGTTAAATTCGGGTATCATAAACTGATCTAATCTTAAAATTTAAAAAGTTTTTTAATAAGGCAAATTTTCTAAATGCCATAAAATTACTCATGCAAATCTTCAATGTTTATCCTAATTTAAATATAGTTAAACGTTTTGAATTTCAAAATTATCCTAATTTAAACACATTAATACATTTTGAAGATGTCAATTCAAATTTAAATTGATTGTCGTTCCATGGTTGGTTCATCTTGATCTTATAAAGGCGTAATTTTCAGTAATTTTCAATCATATTTCCATTTGAATGAGGATTCAGAACAGGATAAAGCCATTTGAAATACAAGTATAGAAAGACAAATGAGTGATTATATTATATGTTTGTCATAAAGTCATAACTAATAATGCTTGCTATGCTCATCAACTCAAAAGAAAATACATGACAAGTATTATTGTTTCTAATGGTGTCTTTTACTTCTTTTTCAGTAAAGCCCATGCTGTTTTAGCAATATTTTATCTCATTACTTTACTTCAAATTCAACACAATTATACCCCTTGATCTCTTTATTTTCCGTTGCTCATTCATAAAGAAAATATACTTTTGATCTAAACCTTTTATAGTAACTGGATGACATCAGTTGCCTCATCTCTTTCGTAGAGGTTTTGTGAAGAAGATAAAGAATGATATTAAAATGTTTGGATGATCTAAGGTTTGATGAGAGTGGTTACTATGCTTTACGGAGATAATATTTTGGTTTTGGATTGGACAAATTCACAATGGCTTTGGTAATTTTGGTTTTGACCTATTCTGGTAATGTTTGGCCGGCCAATTGGGGTCATAGCCGAGGCACATGGATCATTCGGCAGAGCTGGAGTTTTTTTGGGAGCAAGACATGACTCGTGCTACATTAGATGAGTCGTCCCCACCTTGGCACGACCTGGACGACAATGTCACGACCCTATCTGGCACAGTTGAGGATTTCTCAAAGTTATAAGGCACGACTCGTGCCCCACAGGATGAGTCGTCCATCATGGTAATTGTGGCTCGACCGGTGCTTGGCTGGTATAGGGCATTCGGCCTTGGCCTTGGCCGGTATTGGATGGGCTTGCCCGCCCTTGGCCGCCTTGACCTTATTCGGATTTAATTATTAGGATTTATTATTTTTAATGAGATAAAATCCCCATACCAGCCATCCTGGTTCTTAAAAAAAAACGAAAAAAACCCTAACGTTGATAGGAATCAAGATATTGATAGGAAAGAGAAGAGTTAGAATAAATTAGGATTGTAATTCTTGCTAAAAGATAAAATCTTTATATATCATAAATCACTATATACATATCCATTTAAAACATTCAATACCTAATAAGCGTATTAAATAAAATAATTATTCGTTAATTATTTTATATTTTTTGCGTAAATATAACTTGGTTAAAAAAATATTCAGCCGTGAGTTTATTTTGAGTAGGTCGCTGAAAAAGAATTCAGTAAAATCATCCTCCGTTATTGCTCGCTCTCATCTTCTTTCTTCTTCTTGACCTATTTGATCTCTTAATTTTTTTTCCTTTTTTTTTTTTTTTACTTTTTTTTTTGTTTCAGGGACAATGTTTTACTATAATGTAAGCTATTTTAGCTAAAGATATTCCTATTTATCTTTTTTTTAGTGGATTTATGGAATCACAAAATTTGATATCTCTGAATTGTTTAACAAAGAATAGATGTCATGTTAAATGTTTACATAATATTATGCTTAAATATTCTGTTGTTTATTTAAAGATGTTTTGACTAATCTTTCCTAATAAAAAAATGACCCATAAGAGAAATTATAACTGAACATACCAAAAGTGTTGAGATGGGCCAAACAAGTAAAGCCCAATCCTCAAACCATTATGGCCACCATATTCTCAGTGGGCTAGGCCCAACGATCACACGGCCCAAGGCCCATCATATCGATCCGTCGACTTAAGTTCATTGTCCGACCTACTGGGTCCCGACCTAACTTAGTCCGACCTCATGATCCAAGTTATATTTCGGGTACGATCCAGCTCTACCCGCCAGTCAGGTCGACCCAATCCCAAGCGTCGACCTCGACCGGCCAAGCAAGTGTCGACCTAACAGTTACAGGCGCACGTGCTTCTAATCTTTCCATAAACTGCTTCCCTACAAATCAGGGACCGTTCAGGGACACGTTCACATGATGCATAACTGTCCCACAAATCTTGGAGCTCATGTAGCCCTGCCAAATATACCGTCTACACCAACTATAAATACATTACCACTACAACGGTTCCAAGGTAACTGCAATTTTGTTATCTGAGTATCATTTATTCAATACATTTTTGCTCTCCAATACATACGTACTTACTCTCACGCCCGAGGGTCTAAGCCGAAGACACATCCGGCTAGTCGTGGGTTCTGATTTCAGGTCAAGAAGCCAGGTGATCAGTCCTGCCACGTGGAGGAAGATTGATAAGCACATTTCCTGCGGCATCAGTTTGGTTTCATTGCCGGGAACTCGTGCATAGCTTGACCTCGAAGTTCTTTTTCAATCCACAACCATGGTAACCCCGGACGGACATGTTGCTGACGCTTTCGATGAATTCAATGAAGTGAACGCCAACACCAACGCCAACGCAAACACTGGGAATGCTAGCTTGCCTCCTCCTCCTCCTCCGCGTCATCATGCAAGGGCAACTCGATCTAATAGTGTTGCTGATGGCAGGGGATTACCAGACGGGAGGAGAGATAAACGATCCATGGAGGGGCAAGGAGCTCTACCTCCTCCAAAGCGTCCAGCTGGACAAATGAACGCTGGAAACAGAGCAGGTCCCTCATCCAACCCACTGAGTAGAAAAGAAATGCTGCTGGAGCGAGCTCAGATCCTAGCTGAGTTATTAGCAATGGAGGAGGCAGAGCAGGCAGATAAAAGGTCAGAGAGGGTGGCTCCCTCTCAAGTTTCCAACAGGGAACATGCTAGGAGTACTAGGCCAAATGAAACTGTGGGACAGAATGTCGAGCAAAGGATGATACTGCGGCCTCAATCACCTATTCATGTTCCAAGTGATGATATGAGGGCTAGTCTCAACAGGAATAGAGAGCAGGAAGCTCAGTCAGATCTGAGAACACAACTAGAGGCTAATCGAAGCTTACGAAGATCCCCGGCCAGAACACAAAGGTCGCAATCCCACAGGGAAAGGAATGGGCGTAGGTCGCCTATAAGAGAAGTAAGGCGCAGGTTGCCACCCAGGAATGATAGGCGCAGGTCGCCACTGAGAGACGATAGGCGCAGGTCGCCAACTCAGTCAGTGAAGTCACCTTCTCATAGGGACAGGAGGGGCAGAGAGATAACCCCCCCTAGAAGCGAAAGACATAGAGCCAATTCTGGGAGAGAGAATCGCCATGATGAGAGGCAGAGGTCGAATGATGTCTCCCATGCTAGGGACGACAGGCCCGATGCTAGGGAGTGGCTCCTATGGAAGAAGAAATTCGAACAATGGGAAGCTGATAAGAAGGAAGGTGCTGGAAAGAGCGAACACAAAGATTTTGCTCTTCGACCCTTAGCAAAGGAGTTGCTCGACTGTCGACCTCCTCCAGGTTTCAGATTGCCAGTCCTAAAAAAGTATTCAGGCGCAACCAACGCCAAGAGCCATATACAGCATCTGGAGGCCACCATGTGCTTTGTCTCCCATGAGGACGACATAATGTGCAAGGCACTTACAAGCACACTCACTGGGGCAGCCCTTACATGGTTCAATGGCTTGGCACCAGGATGCATCTCAACCTGGTCTTATATGAGGACAAGATTCCTAGAATGCTTCTCGACCGCTGGAGCTAGAAAGATGACAGTCACCGATCTCAACAACTTAGTGCAAGGGAAAAATGAAAGAAAAGTTTAAGGAGATGGTCGACAAGATCGAGGAGGACCTCACAGACAGGGAAGTTATCAATTGTTTCAGGAGTAAAATTACTTCTACAGACATGGACTACGATCTGACAGTTCGAACAGTTACTACTCGACAGGAGTTGTTCGAGAAGGCCTACAATGTAGCTTTGGCCGAGGAGAGAAAAGAGAAGAAAAATGGGAAAGGCCCCAAGACTGAGGTCGCTGATGACAAGAAAGACTCAGCCAAGAACGGGGGAAACAATAAGAATGGTAAGAATAGAACTAGGACAACTGAGAAGGTGCCCGAAGCTTTCACCCCCCTAACGGTGAGTCGAACGAATATAATGAATGCAGTCGAGCTAGCCCCACCTGCCCCTATGAACCCGGCCAATGAGTTCAGAAGGGACAACAGCAAGTATTGTGATTACCACAAAGATACATGCCATACTACTGAGGATTGTATGAGTTTAAAGCGTATCATTCAGAGAATGGTCGATCAAGGAAGGCTCGATGCTTATGTGAAAAGGCCTCAGGCAGGCGGTGGTGAGCGACCTGCAGGTGGACATCAGGAACCAAGGCAGCCTAGATTGAATCTGGGCGTTATTACTGAACAAGCCAGCAACACATCCAACAAGCATAAGATCTTTCAAATTTCAACAAAGCCCCACATGTGCCGCCAAGGAGCCACGTCAGGGACGAGGTGATCAGTTTTCACCCTTACGAGCTAGCAACTAATATGGCGGCTAGAGAGCAGGTTCTCGTCATCCCAGGACTCATTGATGGATGTACGACGAGCAGACTCTTAGTCGACACGGGGGCTTGCAAGGATATTCTGTTCTATAAAACATTCCAGGAAATGGGTCTCTCGAATGAGCAGCTCGAAAGATATGATGGCAGATTGGAGGGCTTCACCAACCACTGGGTCGATGCCAAAGGAAAGATCGAGCTAGACGTCGACCTAGGCCAACACCCCTACAGGGTCGTTTCCAAGGTAAAATTTATTGTCATAGACGTGAATAGTGATTATGCTGCTATTCTTGGAATTCCTGGCCAGGTCGCACTTGGAATGGTGGCCTCAATTCCCCATCAGCGAGTTAAGTTCCCCACACCCGCTGGAGTCGGCTGTGTACAAGGCACAGCTCAAGCATACCTTGACCATGTCCTTCGTGAAAGGAAGAAGAGGGAGCTTGAGATTGAAACTGCGGAAGGATACTTAAAGTTGTCTCAGTCAGTCACCAAAACTACTCGACTATCTACAATCACCATCATGGAAGAGTCGACCTATCACTCACATGATGAGATCATTACTAAGTCGACACGTCACTCTGAAACCACCATGGATGATCCAGATATAGTTATGGTCGACCAAGTCTCTATAGGCAAGCTATGCCTCTTGATCGACAATAACTCGGGGGCCACCACCAGTGAGATCGCAGATGAGCTGGATGGCATGATAGCCGAGGAAGCTCCACACCTGGGGGCCGAAGAGAGACATAGAGTCAGAGAAATCATCATTGAGACCCTACAGTTCAGGGATGGTCCGGAGCTGGAGGCTGTAGACGAGCTGGAATCAGTAATTACAAACCCTTCCTATCCCGAGCCGAAAATTCAGATCGGAAAATAATTGGCACCTGAAGAAAGGCTAGAGATTATCGAGCTACTCAAGGAAAGCAACGATGTCTTTGCATGGCGAGTAGATGATATGAGGGGCATAAAGGAAGAAGTCGTTGTTCATAGGCTGGAGGTCAACCCGACCATAAAACCCAAACCTCAGAAACTGAGAAGCTTTGCTCGCGACAAGGAGGAGGCCATTAAACTCGAGGTACAAAAAATTTTGAGTGCAGGTATAATCAAAGAGGCCACACATAAAACCTGGCTAGCTAATGTGGTCATGGTGAAGAAGTCAAATGGCAAATAGAGAATGTGCGTCGACTTCACTAATCTCAACCTTGCCTGCCCAAAGGATAGCTATCCCCTCCCTAGAATCGACAAGCTTGTTGACTCCATTGCTGGCCACTCCACCCTCAGTTTTCTAGACGCCTATTCAGGCTACCATCAAATAAAGATGCATGAGGATGACATCGTGAAGACAAACTTTCCAAGCAAACTGAGGCATCTATTGCTACACCACGATGCCATTTGGGTTAAAGAATGCAGGGCCGACCTATCAACGTATGGTCAACAAAGTCTTTGCTTCACGATTAGCCGAAACATGGAGGCCTACGTCGACGATATGGTCATCAAAATAAAGACCGGACGTCATGTGGTCGACCTAAAGGAAACGTTTCGCCAACCTCGCGAGCAAACGACATGAAGCTCAACCCCAGTAAATGTGTCTTTGGCGTAGCAGCAGGTAAATTCCTTGGATTTATGGTGTCACAACGAGGAATTGAAGCTAATCTAGAGAAGATCAAGGCTCTAGTCGACATGAAGGAGCCTACGAACATAAAGGAGATGCAGCGACTTAATGGTAGGGTGGCACAGTAATTACAAACCCTTCCTATCCCGAGCAGAAAATTCAGATCGGAAAACAATTGGCACCTGAAGAAAGGTTAGAGATTATTGAGATACTCAAGGAAAGCAACGATGTCTTTGCATGGCGAGTAGAGGATATGAGGGGGATAAAGGAAGAAGTCGCTATTCATAGGCTGGAGGTCAACCCGACCATAAAACCCAAACCTCAAAAACTGAGAAGCTTTGCTCGCGACAAGGAGGAGGCCATTAAAATCGAGGTACAAAAACTTTTGAGTGCAGGTATAATCAAAGAGGCCACACATACAACCTGGCTAGTCAATGTGGTCATGGTGAAGAAGTCAAATGGCAAATGGAGAATGTGCGTCGACTTCACTAATCTCAACCTAGCCTGCCCAAAGGATAGCTATCCCCTCCCTAGAATCGACAAGCTTGTTGATTCCATTGCTAGCCACTCCACCCTCAGTTTTCTAGACGCCTATTCAGGATACCATCAAATCAAGATGCATGAGGATGACATCGTGAAGACAGCTTTCCAAGCAGCTGGAGGCATCTATTGCTACACCATGATGCCATTTGGGTTAAAGAATGCAAGGGCGACCTATCAACGTATGGTCAACAAAGTCTTTGCTTCACAGATTGCCCGAAACATGGAGGCCTACGTCGACGATATGGTCATCAAAACAAAGACCGGACGTCATGTGGTCGACCTAAAGGAAACGTTCACCAACCTGCGGGCAAACGACATGAAGCTCAACCCCAGTAAATGTGTCTTTGGCGTAGCAGCAGGTAAATTCCTTGGATTTATGGTGTCACAACGAGGAATTGAAGCTAATCTAGAGAAGATCAAGGCTCTAGTCGATATGAAGGAGCCTACGAACATAAAGGAGATGCAGCGACTTAATGGTAGGGTGGCACAGTAATTACAAACCCTTTCTATCCCGAGTAGAAAATTCAGATCGGAAAACAATTGGCACCTGAAGAAAGGCTAGAGATTATCGAGCTACTCAAGGAAAGCAACGATGTCTTTGCATGGCGAGTAGAGGATATGAGGGGGATAAAGGAAGAAGTCGCTATTCATAGGCTGGAGGTCAACCCGACCATAAAACCCAAACCTCAGAAACTGAGAAGCTTTGCTCGCGACAAGGAGGAGGCCATTAAACTCGAGGTACAAAAACTTTTGAGTGCAGGTATAATCAAAGAGGCCACACATACAACCTGGCTAGCCAATGTGGTCATGGTGAAGAAGTCAAATGGCAAATGGAGAATGTGCATCGACTTCACTAATCTCAACCTTGCCTGCCCAAAGGATAGCTATCCCCTCCCTAGAATCGACAAGCTTGTTGATTCCATTGCTGGCCACTCCACCCTCAGTTTTCTAGACGCCTATTCAGGCTACCATCAAATCAAGATGCATGAGGATGACATCGTGAAGACAGCTTTCCAAGCAGCTGGAGGCATCTATTGCTACACCATGATGCCATTGGGTTAAAGAATGCAGGGGCGACCTATCAACGTATAGTCAACAAAGTCTTTGCTTCACAGATTGGCCGAAACATGGAGGCCTACGTCAATGATATGGTCATCAAAATAAAGACCGGACGTCATGTGGTCGACCTAAAGGAAACGTTTGCCAACCTGCGAGCAAACGACATGAAGCTCAACCCCAATAAATGTGTCTTTGGCGTAGCAGCAGGTAAATTCCTTGGATTCATGGTGTCACAACGAGGAATTGAAGCTAATCCAGAGAATATCAAGGCTCTAGTCGACATGAAGGAGCCTACGAACATAAAGGAGATGCAGCGACTTAATGGTAGGGTGGCACAGTAATTACAAACCCTTCCTATCCTGAGTAAAAAATTCAGATCGGAAAACAATTGGCACCTGAAGAAAGGCTAGAGATTATTGAGCTACTCAAGGAAAGCAACGATGTCTTTGCATGGCGAGTAGAGTATATGAGGGGGATAAAGGAAGAAGTCGCTATTCATAGGCTGGAGGTCAATTGGTCAATTGCCCTCACGGAATTCGACATCAAGTATCGACCTCGAAAGGCATTGAAGGCTCAAGCCTTAGCAGACTTCTTGGTCGAGCTTACGTTCACCAAGGACGACAGCGAGGTGCGAGTTCAAAAAGAAAAAGATAAGGGAAAGAACAAGAGTCCCAGCTCGTCACTTATCTGCCCGACGATTGCTGTAAGGTCTATTCAGATGGGTCAGCAACAAAGAATGTCAGTGGAGCTGGGATAGTACTGATCAAGCCAGAGTCTGGAACAGTATATGAGGAGTCATTGAGGTTCAAGTTTGATGCATCCAACAATCAGGCGGAGTATGAAGCCTTGGTAGCAGCCATCGAGCACGCCAAATGCTTTGGAGCAACCAAAATCATGGCATACTGTGATTCCCAACTAATAGTTAACCAGGTCAGAGGGGAGTATGAAGTACTGAGCTCCACCTTAGTCAAATACTACGACCTGGTGAAGGAATTGACAAAAGACTTGGAGTTTTGGGAAATCCAAAGGATTGGTCGAGATGACAACGAGTTGGCCGACTTACTCTCGAAGCTAGCTACCTCAGATGAGCCGCATGAAGAACCCATCTCTTACCTTGAGAGTCCAGCATATGAAAGAGTTCAAATTCAGTGCGTGGAAGACACTTCAAGAAATTGGGTTTATAACAAGTGTTGGATCGAGGAAATTAAAGCATACCTGGAAAGTGGAGAGCTCCCTGAGGACGAGAGGAGAGCTCGAGCTATCAAGAAGAAGGCTCCAAGATACGTTATCCAAGGAGGCATGCTATTCAGGAGATCATACACTAGACCACTGTTGAAGTGTATTCACCCTCGGAGATCACCCAGTTAATGCATGAAGTGCACAGTGGAATTTGTGGTTGACACCCGGGGGCCAGGACTCTAGCCGATAAATTGATCACTTTGGGGTATTATTGGCCACACATGAGGCGACACTCATGACTTTGTTCAGCAATGTGACCAATGTCAAAGGTTCGCCAACCTACCTCATATGCCCACAACGGAACAAACTCCAGTGATCGCTGCTTGGCCGTTCGATATGTGGGGAGTCGACTTAATTGGATCCTTCCCTCCCGCCCGGGGAAATTGCAAGTTTGCGATCGTTGCCATTGATTATTTCACCAAGTGGGTCGAAGCAAAGCCACTAGCTCGCATCACAGAGGAAAATGCTATCAACTTCATACATGACTTCATCTGGTGTCGATTTGGAATCCCTCGAGCTATAGTTTCAGATAATGGGTTACAGTTCTCCAGAGCCTTCGAAGAAGAAATGAATAGAGTAGGGGTCGAACATTGGCAGTCATCTGTTGCATATCCTCAAGGAAATGGGCAAGCTGAAGCAGCGAATAAGCTCGTCCTATCTTCACTAAAGACAGGCCTGGTAGGTCGACGCAGCAACTGGTTGGACGAACTCCCCCTTGCTCTTTGGGCAGTTCGCACAACCACTCGGGGGCCTATGGGGGAAACCCCATTTGCTCTAGCATACGGGTCAGAGGCCATGGCTCCAGCTGAGTTGAGATTTCCTACAGCCAGAGTGGCATTCTTTGATCAAGAACGAGAATGATATCAACAGGCGATCGACTTAGACACAGTCGACGAAGCGAGATACTGCTTACCTTCGAATGGTCAACTACAAACAGCGGACCAAAAGTTATCACGACAAGAAGGTGAAGAAAAGATCATTCTAAGTAGGAGATCACGTGCTAAGGAAGATCGAGGCAACATGAAGGAGAACCCAACAGAATAAGCTGTCTCCTAACTGGGAAGGTCCTAACGTTGTTACTCGAGTCATCAAAGAGGGAACTTACATGATTACTCACCCAGGAGGTGAAGAGTTGAAGCATCCATGGCACGCCACTCACCTCATCAAGTATTACTTCTGGTTCAACTCTTAGTTCAGTTCAAAGGTTAATGCAATCTACAAGTTTGAATTTGTCATAGTTCTAGCTTTTCAATTGATGTAAGCATGTTCATACTTCAATAAAACATCACCGCTCTATTCGACCAAATATTGTGCTACACTAATTTCAACAAGCTCGACTCTCAGTCAGCTTCATTTTAACAAGCTCGATTATTAATCAGCTTTACTCCTTTAACAGGTCCGACTCTTAGTCGACTTCGTTCTAACGAGCTCGACTCTTAGTCAGCTTCGTTCTAATTAGCTCGATTCTTAATCAGCTGTGTATTATTGATGAGTCCGACCTTAGGTCGACTACGCTCTGATAAGCTCGACCCTTGGTCAGCTTTGATCTCTTAAACAGATTCGACTCTGAGTCAATCTCGTTTGCAAATAACCTTTGCAAAGTCTAAAGTCGACTGAGTTAACAAATGACAGCTCGACCAAAGTCTTAAAGCGACTTAGTTGCCTCATACAACTTAGTTGACACACACATGCTGGAATCAGAAGCATACAACACACAAGGATATAAAGTTAGCTACGATTGAAGATAATTAAGTCTCACAAAGCGGGCCAAGACTTGAGAAAATAAAAAGTTATGGAGTTTTATGCCTCCCAAAAACTGGGCCAAAGCATTCAGATAGTTAACAAGACAAAAAGCAAAAAATTGTTTTGGAGCTTGTTTGTTACATCATCCATACAAAATCAGTTCAAGAATCCTGGCCAGCGTCAGTCTGATCGTCATTGTCAGCTCGTTCCTCAGCATCAACTCCTTGTTGCTGGGGGCCAATGGGTTTACCTGACTCCGAGAAGATCTGCTGTTCAGGCTCGTCATCTTCTTCCATATTTTCAGCATCCTCCATCTCTTGGAGCACCACATCAAAGTTCCTCAGAGCTAAATCCGGAGCGACCCAAGGTTCACAAGCCTCCTCTTGGTCCTCTTGGGCAATGAAAGCCAAATCATTGTCAGTATAAGGCACGATCGAGTGACCACCTCGAGCTGCCATGTCATATTGAGGCTCACGTGCCCAGCGAGCTAACTGTTCTAAGGAGACTTCAGAAGTGGGATCAACCAGAGCTCGGCACGCCATGTGGCATTTGCCCAGGTCCAGAAAGTCCCTTGCCTTCTCAACAACAGAATTGTAGTAGTCGTCTCCATCCTTGAACTGATCAACAGCTCTCTTAGCAGCGACCTGAAGCTCTTCCTGCCATTTAATCTGTGCAACGCGATGTTCCTCGTTCAGCTCGATCAAAAAGGTGTTCTTGTCCTTGAGAAGTTTGGAGGCTGTGGCCAATTCCTTCTTAGTCTCCTCATGAGCAAGACGCTCAGCATCTCTCTCGGAGGTCACTTCTCCAACCTTGGCATCAGAAGCCTTCAGATCCTCCAAAGCTTTATCCTTGTCCGCCAAGGCCTTCTTCTTCACCAACTCCTGTGTATCAAAAGAGTTGTCGAGGTCATTGTATTTCTCTCGCAGCTCGAACAACTCTTGAGATTTCTTTGAGAGCTGGGTCATAGCGATCTTCTCCCTCTCAATGGAAGCCCTCCAGGATCTCTTAGCTTGCTCGTTCATGGTGAGAGACTACATTAAAGAAAATCATGAAAGCATTAGCTCGTCAAATATTCGGAAGCTGAATTGACGGACTGAAGAATAAACAACTAAACAGAGCAAGAAAGCAAAAGTTTACCTCACTATGCACCAAACCAGACCGAGCTGAGAATTCTTCTGGGGTCATCCCCTTATCAGCAAAGTGGGCCAGTAGGTCGACGTCAATAGCCCTCCTAACTATGACCTGGCCAAGGCTTATTTCGGGGTAGCGGCGAGTCATGTTGTTCACCCCAGTGAGAGGGGGAACATCACTCAATCTCCTTATTTGATCATCAAGAGACTCTTGGATATTTTGAGGGGGTACAGGAGGAGGAAGTTGGCTTGGGGAAACAGCTTTCCCTTTCTCAGTTCTGGACCTCTTCCTCAAATTCAAAGGTCGGTCATCCCCCTCATCAGCAGCTTCATCCTCAAGGTCCACAAAGTTTAAGGGGCTAGCCTCACTGGTCCCAAAGACACTGCGAGGTCGCTGCATTGGCTTCAGAAATGGGGTCGGAGCTCAAGCTTGGTCTAGTTGACTTGTTAGACTCATCACCCCCTTCATTCAC
This sequence comes from Adenophora triphylla var. japonica, assembly GCA_022495995.1. Lineage (NCBI taxonomy): Eukaryota > Viridiplantae > Streptophyta > Magnoliopsida > Asterales > Campanulaceae > Adenophora > Adenophora triphylla. The sequence goes on from JAFEMH010000741.1 coordinate 349,063, forward strand.
ATCCATGGATTGGGTACCACTCTGCAGAGGATCTTCTAACTCAACCTCTTCCATTGGCACCATCCCAGCATTGTCTTTGGGTAGCAAATTGTTTCGTGCTGCGGCTTCTCTCTCCCTGCTCGCTCGGGCATTGGTAGCTCCATGGGCCCTCTTGGCTTTCTTCTTATCTGACACTCCCACTATGCGCACCATAGCGGCCTCTTGTTCAGGAGTCAAAACTGCACAACATCAAAGCAATTAAGTATTAGCTCACCAATTCAAGGTAGTTCTATGTACGAGCTAACTAGTTCTACATGTGAGCAAACAATTGACGAGCTAAGAGATGCAATTCAAGGTAGTTCTATGTACGAGCTAACTAGTTCTACATGCGAGCAAACAATTGACGAGCTAAGAGATGCAATTCAAGATAGTTCTATGTACGAGTTAACTAGTTCTACATGTGAGCAAACAATTGACGAGTTAAAAGATAAAGCCAAGTAAATTCTTACCACCAATATGTTCCCCATTGTCTTTACAGTAATTAGCTGTTTTCTGACAAAATTGGCAATTCTCCTCTAACCTACCCAAAGCATGGGTGACCCAGTCAGGGTATACCTGGCCTCTCATTACGGGGACCAGAGGCTGCACTGCCCCTTCACCGGACATCATCCCAGCTTGGATGTAATTACATTTGGTCGTCCCCAATACTTCCCAGCTGATAGGTCCATTCTTAACCAACAGGCATAGCTTCTTATACAGGGTTTGGTGCCAAGGAGGCTCCCAGTAATTTTCCTCACTAATGACATCAGATTCCTCTTTGGGCAAGGGAAATTCCCATCCCAACCTGCTCTCCACCACAACTACATGCGAGTTCCAGCCACTAGCCTTACTGGGGAGGTTGACAAATAGATTTGGAGAGTTGGGTTTGGAAGGAGTACTAATTCCCCAATCAGCGCCATCGATCTTAACACCAAAAAATTCCTTGAAAACTTTCATGCAGGGCTCATGGCCCAGAAATCTACACACAATGGCAAAACACACCAATACCCTACACGTGTTGGCCCCAAGTTGAAGAGGAAGAGCATCCATGCACTCAAGGAACTCATTAACGAAAGGATCTAATGGCAACCTCAAGCCAGCCTTGAATTGCCCATAAAAGAAAGCAACCCTAGTGGCATCCTTAGTAAATGTGCTATGATACTTGGCCATGAAATCTTTCTTGCTATGAATGGTCACCCTAAATTCTGACCTATCTACCCCACAGAAGTTGTAGACCATGGCATAACGGGACTCCATATTCTTCTTCCCGCGAAGGGGTCTTTGAGGCACATAGCCCCTCTCATTTTTCCCCGGTACAACGGAAGACCCGAATGCATTCACTATTCGGGGACTGGAAGAAGTTGAAGCTGTGGCTCCTCCTTGAGCTGCCATATCTGTACAATAAGAAGAGGAAGCAGGGGAGTCAGTCCCATGATCACATTCAGTCGACCTACCTAAGGACGACCTAGACTCCCCTGAAAAACCTTTCCTGTTTCTAAGGAAGGAGGGTTTATTGACATCTCTAACGTAAAATAGAGCTATGTGGTCGAGCAATTCATGGAAAAGGTGAAAAGAGACAATGTTCGAGCCGTCAATTACTAAATTACCTACATCCTCTCCAATGGGCAACCCTATTTCACTAAAATTCAGCCCCCACCTTGTCAAGATGGAGGCGCATTCATTCAGGGACATCTCTCTCCACTCTCCGTTCAAATGCTTATACACCCTATGATTAACGGTGCAATAGCTGTACCAAGCAACTGGCTCATTACTGAAGGTCCTAGCCATGGCGAAATCAAAAATAAAGAAAAAATCGGAACCCTAATACAAGAATGTAAGAGGAAATACCTTGGACAGGGTCGAAATAGGAAGCTGCTACAAAAGACGAAGGCCAAATTTAAAGCGTTTGCTTCTTTGCTGTCTTCGCTGGAGCTTATCAGAATACAGAGACGGTAAAAATTCGAAATGAAGAAGGATTATGGTATTTATATTTTTCAAAATTGGAAGGGAAAAGGAAAATTCGAAAATCAATTTCCTAATTAATGGAGGAAAACAGTTTCCAAGACGGTTCTTCAAACGTCAAAATAGTAATCATTACAAAAAGCGGCGCTCCTCCATATCTGACCGTTCGTCACCGACGTCCAGGATTGAGCCACGTCACTCTAGTCGACTAAACTTCAGAACGAGCAGCGACCTGCGAGTCATAATGATCTTCATCAAAATTTCCTTAATTTCCTAGTCGACCAAGTCAACTCGAAAGTTGGGGGCCACTGAACATACCAAAAGTGTCGAGATGAGCCAAACAAGTAAAGCCCAATCCTCAAACCATTATGGCCACCACATTCTCAGTGGGCTAGGCCCAACGATCACATGGCCCAAGGCCCATCATATCGATCTGTCGACTTAAGTTCATTGTCCGACCTACTTGGTCCCGATCTAACTTAGTCCGACCACATGATCCAAGTTATATTTCAGGTACGATCCAGCTCTACCCGCCAGTCAGGTCGACCCAATCCCAAGCGTCGACCTCGACCGGCCAAGCAAGTGTCGACCTAACAGTTACAGGCGCACGTGCTTCTACTCTTTCCATAAATTGCTTCCCTACAAATCAGGGACCGTTCAGGGACACATTCACATGATGCATAACTGTCCCACAAATCTCGAAGCTCATGTAGCCCTGCCAAATATACCGTCTACACCAACTATAAATACATTACCACTACAACGGTTCCAAGGTAACTGCAATTTTGTTATTTGAGTATCATTTATTCAATACATTTTTGCTCTCCAATACATACGTACTTACTCTCACGCTCGAGGGTCTAAGCCGGAGACACATCCGACTAGTCGTGGGTTCTGATTTCAGGTCAAGAAGCCAGGTGATCAGTCATGCCACGTGGAGGAAGATTGATAAGCACATTTCCTGCGACATCAATAACATTTTGCTTAATGGCTAAAGCCTAACTATGGCCGTCGAATTTCGACGAATTACTCACTAGTATCAGTAAAAAACCGGAAAAATCATTTCGGGAAGGAGGGATTATTTTATATACTCTTGTGTTTTTTAGCAAATTATGTACTCTTGTTTAGAATTCATTTGCGTGTGACTTTCCCTAATTAGGTTCCACGTAAGTAAGGTTGACTTCAAACGTATCGTTATATTCCTATTAAGATATGGTAGTTATCTCAATATTTATTTATTTATTTATTTATTCTAATGACAATTTATTTATTTATTCTACGTAGTCACCTAAGGAAGCACACACATAAGTGATGACACGATCAAACAGAAAAAAATACATATAAACCACGGAGTATTTAATTATATAAACTAGATTATACTCCCGAACCGCCCCGAATAATTTTTAAAGTTACTTTAAATCAATATTTTTAGATGAATTTAACTATTCTAATGAACATTTAAACTTTTTATTTATACACCATTATAAATAATATCAATAACAAGTTCTAAATTTTCAATTGAAATATTTAAATCTAATAAAATTATTGCTCAAAATATATTTACGTTTAAAAAAAATAGAGATATCATTATTTTGAAGTTGTTCTTGTGTGAAACTAGTTCTAGGATAAGCTATCCTAGAACCTGTTTTACGAAAGTGTCTTTTCTAGTACAATAAAGTGTCTGTTGCAATATAAACAAAATGTCTGGTCTATTATGACACTAATAAATACATTTAAATCGATTGTAATCTTAAATAATGCGGTGATATTGTTGAAAAATAGTGTATGTTGTAGTGTTAAAAAGTGTTTGTTGTAGTATTGAAAAGTGCCTCTTGTAGTATTGAAAAATGTCTATTGTAATATTGAAAAGTGTCAAGTGAATTAAAAAATACATGCTTGTTGTAGTGTTAAGATATGCCTCTTGTAGTATTCAAAAGTACTTTCTGCAGTATCAAAAAGTGCCAGATGAATTAAAAAATACATGCCTGTTGTAGTGTTAAGATATGCCTCTTGTAGTATTCAAAAGTGTCTTCTGCAGTATTGAAAAGTGCCTCTTGTAGTATTGGAAAATGTCTTGTAATATTGAAAAGTGTCAAAGTGAATTAAAAAATACATGCCTGTTGTAGTGTTAAAATATGTCTTTTGTAGTATTCAGAAGTGCCTTCTGCAGTATCAAAGAGTGTCAGGTGAGTTTCAATTATTTACAATGTTAAAATGTGCCGTTGTTGTGTAGAAAACTGTCTCTTATAAGTTTCAATTATTTACAAAAATACCACCGCACACTTTGAGAAGTTCTATTTATTTACAAAAATATCATCGCGCCTATTTAAAAACATGTTCTACGCTCAGACGAGCGTAAAACACGTTTTAAAGAGATTTTCACATTATTTTGAGATGGAGGGAGTATAAGGATTAAAATATTCCGAAGAAGATTGGTCCTAATTTGGCATTGTAAGCAGTTGAATAATTACGTGGTTGATCTTCAATTCATGCAAATACGTGAATGAGTGCATAGTGACATCAGCCGTAGAAATGCAATTCATATTAGACCCGTTTTAATATGTTAATTTTGGAGCATGCAATTCATAATTGAGCAAGTTTTGGGAGAAATTAGTTTCTTCATAAATTATAAAAAGTCCACTTTTTTTCTATTTGCAAGTAGTTAGCGAATATTTAGGAACAGTTTATAAAACAGGACTTTCTATAACTTAAGAAGAAACTAATTTTCCCCAAAATCTTGTGTTCATAATTTGACCCAACACTTCATCTTCAATGCTTTTATGTAAGCACTTAAATATACTCCCCTCATTAAAAAAAAAATGTCATATTTAACTTATCAATAATTTTAAGAAGTTTTTACCAAAATTAACATAAGAAAATGTAATTTATAAAAAAAATATGTAAGTTATGATTTTACAAAAAAAACAATTTTTTTTATTTTTTATTTTTTGAATGAGCAAAAATTATGTATTTATAACTGATAAATAAATTTATCAGTTAAGAATAACTGAAAATGCATTTATCAGTTAAATAACTGATTTATCAGTTGTTTAAACAAATATCTAGCACGAAATACTCTTAAAAAAACTGATAAATGAATTTATCGGTTATAAAAACTAATAAATGTTATTTTTTAAAAAAGGTAAAAAAAAAAGTGTTAAAAAAAAGTGTAAAAAAAAAGTAAAAAAATAAAATAAAAAGGGAGTTTTTTTGTATTATTAAAGGAATTTTTTGTAATATCCAAATTGTGTGGTATATTTTATTTATTTATTGTAATATCCATCTTTCAAAAGTAGTTTTTGATAAATATCCCCAATTTTAATGAGTATGCTTTACTATTCCATACATTACTTTTTTAATATCAAAATTGCATTATGCATATTGTCTAACTTATAAACGCGACATTTCTCATAATAAAGCGGAAAAAAAAAGTCATTTATGTCTCAAAAAGTTCATATGTTATCTATCACATGATCGAAATTGCATTATGTATATTTTCTAACTTAAAATTGCATTATGTATATTTTTTATAATATCCATCTTTCTGATAAATGCCCCTAATTTTAATGAGTACTCCCTCCGTCCCACCAATTGCTTCACCCTTTTTCTCCGGCACGGGAATTATGGTAATGGGAGGGAAAAAAAATGTTGTGAGTGTAATTTGAAAATAGGAGAGAGAATTAGTGGAGGGAATAGTGAATTTGAAAAGTGTTGTGTGTGTAATAGTGTTTTAGGAGAGAGAATGAGTGGAGAGAATAGTGAAGATTCTTTGCCAAAAAAGGAAAGGTGAAGCTTCTAACGGGACGCCCTTTTGGGTAATTAGTGAAGCTTTTATTGGGACGGAGGGAGTATGCTTTACTATTCCATACATTACTTTTTTTAATATCAAAATTGCATTATGCATATTGTCTAACTTAGAAACGCGACATTTCTCATAATAAAGCGGGAAAAAAATGTCAATTATGTCTCAAAAGTTCATATGTTATCACATGATCGAAATTTTGTCCATATCCTTGACATTCATTAAGTTTTTCCCTAGAGCCCACTTACTATTACCAAGTTACCAACCCAATTGTCCAATTCGGTTGATTGACTTCTATAAGCCCAAGCCATTCTTTAGGCCCACAACCTTTGAGCCAGGCCCAAATCAATGGAACCAAATTTAATAGGGGCAATTATCAAATAGTCCCTCATCCTAATGGAAACTACCACCAAGGACACACATTTCATGAATTTACCACCAGTTCCGCCGGTTATAAGCCCACCCCCGTCATTGTTAATGTCACCTGCACTTTATGTCAAAGGGACAGCTCGCTGCCCCTTTCTCCCCCTTCTTTTTCGTTTTTTTCTTCTCCCAAAACTTTAAAATGAAATATCTTAAGATCTAGAACTCAAAAAAAAAATAAAAAAATCCGAGACCATTGTATTATTCGTATCGTCAAAACGAATCAAACTAGCAGCATCAACATATAATTTGGAGCAAATTTGATATATTTGTTAAGTTCACAATTGTTCTAATTAAGTTCACAGTTGTTATAAGTTCACAGTTGTTTTTGATAAGTTCACAGTTATTTTTTTACATTTGTTACAATAACAATTAAAAGAAGTTCACAGTTGTTTTAGCTAAATTCATAATTTCTGCATGAAAATGACTATCATTTACTTATTTTACAGATTTTTTTAGTTAAGTTCACAATTGTTTTAGTTAAGTTCATAGTTGTTTTTAGTCTTTTATAGCCTTTATTTTGCAATTTTATGAGATTATTTGACCTATTTGTTAAGTTCACTGTTGTTTTTTGTTAAGTTCACAGTTGGTTTAGTTCTTTATGGCCTCTAGTTTTGCAATTTTATGAGATTGTTTGACATATTTGTTATGTTCACCATTTTTTACTTAAGTTCACTGTTGTTTTTTATTAAGTTCACAGTTGTTTAAGTCCTTTATGGCCTTTATTTTTGCAATTTTATGAGATTATTTGACATATTTGTTATGTTCACATTTGTTTTTACTTAAGTTCACTGTTGTTTTTTGTTAAGTTCACAGTTATTTTAGTCCTTTATGGCCTCTATTTTTGCAATTTTATGAGATTATTTGACATAATTGTTATGTTCACATTTGTTTTTACTTAAGTTCGCTGTTGTTTTTTTAAGTTCACAGTTGTTTTAGTCCTTTATGACCTCTATTTTTGTAATTTTATGAGATTATTTGACATAATTGTTATGATCACAATTGTTTTCTCTTAAGTTCACTGTTGTTAAAACAATAGTGAACTTAAGTAAAAACAAATTGGAAAAACAAGTAAAAATGATATTATTTGAATTCAATTTCAAGGAGTAACGACTCTTCAAAAATGTTCCAGCCAAATAAGTGGTGGTATTAAGTCAAATAATATTCAAAAAATAAATAATAAAAGTAGAGAGAGAGAGAGAGAGAGAGAGAGAGAGAGAGATGATTTGAAGTAAAGACAAAGGGCACCCTTTAAAGGCTATCATCTTTGTCAATTGTTTAAACACCACAACAAGAGAGAGAAACACCAGTTGTTTTAGAGAGAGAAAGTAGACAAAGGGTTTGATTCAAGAACAACAATTAACGTTAGCGTTTCACCACTCTCCTGCAATATTTATTTATGGCATAATTATTCATTAGCTATGCTGAAATTAACTTTCTGCTCAATAGTACTGAGTATTTTTCATTCAAATGTGATTTAAATTAATGGAATAAATTGTATTGTGGGGATTAATATATACGTGCCCAAGATAATTGGATGTTCTCTATATGGTTTAGGGAATGGGTATTTCCGTCCAGCTTTGGGGCGGATAATGAGTGCTCCATGTGTTGGTGTAGTGTTCTAGGCTATGGTTATGTTTGACTTGAACCGTTATGTATCAACTTTATCATTTATTATAGAGCGCATTTATTCTGTTCATTATATGTTTGCATGTTAATTATATTGAATTGTATCCCTAGTTGTTGTGAACAACTAGTATAAGTTGATAATGGATAATCATGAAGATGATTATATGCATGGAGATGCACGTTACACTTATGGATACTTGCTAGAGAACAAGTATTTGACTTGACCTACCTAAGAGATTTATGACATGGTCTGTTGTCATGATTAAATCTCATGATAGTCGTGTTATTGAATCCTTAGTACCTGAGATTATCATCGTCTTCCACATGAGGAAGATCGTGTTTGATATAGTCTAACACTATCTTTAATCGGATAGCAATAAGGGCTATGTTAGCACGATTGGATTCATGTAGGGAAGAATGATAAGTCAAGATGGGGTTTGTCCCTCTTGTGAAGAGAGATGTTTGCTTGGGCCCCTCGATGAATGATGTTGATGAAATGTGTGATCACACTCAAGTGATTTGATAGAGATCAAATACATTTGAATTATCAACATATTCGGAATCGAGAAAGCATTGAACAAGGTGAGTTGACCTAGACCATGACTCATGTTCAATAGGACATCGTGGAAAAAGGGATTGTGACCTTGGATCTATCAAGAAATCAAGATTTGATGTTATATTTAATTGGGTGGACATAATGATTTGCTAGAAGTCACTTATGTCTTGTGAGGTTGATGTTTCAACTCACTACCAACATAAAATATAATTCCTAAATGGTCACACACAAAAGAACGAATTTGATTAGAGCTAAATTTGGAAATTTTGGGGAAGGGCACGACTCATGCCAGGAGCAGTAAATGACTGCGTTTTGGCGTTTCAAGGAAATTCGTTGACCAGTTGACTTTTGGGGTGAAGCACGACTAGTGACTATTGTCACGACTGGTGACAAAATCCAACACGAGTGCAACTTTCTTCACGAAGCGTGACACGACTTAAAAATGGCTTGGAATCACTCGTATTGCCTAGCACGACTCATGGCACGACTCGTGCCCAGGAGCACGAGTCGTGCCCTTGGCGGTTTTTGGTCAGAACGCGGTTTCCTTGGACGGATTGGATTAGGCTTCCTAAGGATTTCTAACCTATTATGACTAGGGTTTATATATGATATAAATATAAGTCCTTTGAAGCCATAATTCTCTCTCTCATATATTATAATTCTAGGTTTATGAAACTCTAGATTGATTTTTGATTTTGAATCAAAGGTTCCCAAATTATTCCATAGTTTTGGCTTTGATTATTGAATATTGATTCAATAATCAAGAGGATCCTCTAGCAATCCAACAAGAAGGTGTTCTTGGATTCGTTCGCGTGTGGATTACCGATAGAGGGTGATAAGTTAATCACCAAGAGCTTGAAGCCATCGTTCGTTGATTCATCACAAGTTTTTGAACAAGGTAGAAGAAGATCCGTTTCGACATCAAAATTCCAAGGCTTGAATTTTGTGATCTACTTTGTTAAAGTTCATCGCATTCAAGGTATGTAAATTCTATCTTATATAAATTTCTAATCTCTTCATGCTAGATGGATCATAGGGCTAGGGTTTTGATGTTATTTGTAAATCTTCTGATGCGTTTGTAACCCCAAAACCCAACAGTGGTATCAGAGCCCTGTCTTGCCATGATTAGGATTGAAATTGCATGCTAGATTTAATGTGATTATTTGCTACCATGTGATATGAAATAGATCTAGAGTAAATATATTTTACAAGGGAAAGTTCAAAGGGCAAACCCCTACCTATCCTATGCATGTGTCAATTGTCGGAATTTATCACCATTTCCTCATTATTTCCTTCATGTGGGGGATTGTTGGAAAAAATAGTGGGTGTGAAGGAAATTTGAGATTATTTCCTAAATGGGTTATTTGTTAAATGACCAAATTGATTATGGATTTGTATTCTACTCCATGAGAACATTAAAATCGAATATTGATTTGTCCAAGATGGTTGATGGATGAATGAAATATTAAAGCTCAAATATGATGGGTTAGAAGTGGGAAAAAGAAGGTATCCCACATTGAATGGGAATGTGAAAGTTAGATAGTTTAAATACTACTACACTTTATGTAAGGAGTAATTGTGTGTGGCATAGAGGCTCTCTCTCGCGCACGGGTGCGCAGGGGGGGTGCAAATCATGGTCCAAAATAGGCTTGGGGCTACCGAACTCATGTGCGTACGCGTCCTGCGGACACGAATGTATCTCCGAAATGGCCTATCCGCGCAAGCCCACCTTTTGCTAAATTTACTCCCATTTACCCATTGTAACTGAAACAGAGTTAATGTCGATTTTGATTTCTTCCTTGTAACAGCCATATCAGAAACAAATGCGAAATTATGACTGTAATAATTTCGTGATTATGTTGGATTGGCAGTTTCGATTCAAGGCAGCTATAAAATGGAGTCTTCACAAACCATTTTACACACCAATTTTTCCTGCAACTTCTCTCACTCTCTCTTTGCTGCATATTGTTGAATCTTCATTTTGCCTCCTTGCATACTGCATCGTGGTGATACTGTCTAGGCACACTGCCAATTCGCCAGGAACTTTTGGTGCAAAGTGCCCCCGGTCCGCACGTTCTATCCTGGGAGACTCGCGTCTAAGGCAGCCTCAAGCACTATTGGTGAGAGGACGAATAAGTCTTAAGGAGACTGATTCATCAGGGCTCGTGCACAACCGATTTGTTGCTGCCATTTTATTTCTTTATTTCCAGTTTATAGTTCTGTTCCAATTTATAATTTCTGTTCTGTAATTTTATTTGTAATTTATTTTCTTCTGTAATTGCAAGTTTGCTAACAATCTTAAGACTTATTCCTTACAGAAGGGAACGAGTTACAGAAAACATTCAGACTAATAATCTGCTTCTGTTTCAGAAATGGCAAATGAGACTAACAAAGCTGGAACTGAAACTGTGAATGTGACCCAAACTGGAACTGGAAATGGCTCTGGTTCTCAAGGCACTTCTATTGTGACTAATCCTCAAACAGTGCACATCTCAACCCCCCATGCTGAAACGCCTGAAAAGTTTGTTGGCCACGAATTTAAGAGGTGGCAACAAAAAATGTTTTTCTACTTGACCACTCTGAATTTGGCTAAGTATCTGAAAGAAGATTTGCCAGTTGTGGCTGAGAATGAGACGGATGTGACAGCCTTAGCTGCGGTTGATGCTTGGAAATATGGGGAATTCCTTTGCAAGAACTATGTTCTTAATGGCTTGTCTGATTCTCTCTATAATGTGTATAGGGGGAAGAAGAATGCTAAGGAACTATGGGAGTCCTTGGACCACAAGTATAAAATTGAGGATGCGGGAACAAAGAAGTTTATTGTTGCCCGTTTCCTTGATTTTCAGATGGTGGACTCTAAGACCGTGAAAACTCAAGTTGACGAGTTGCAAACAATTTATCATGAGATTGATGCCGAGGGCATGGTTCTTAGTGAGAGTTTTCAAGTGGCTGCAATGATTGAAAAGTTGCCTCTAGCTTGGAATGATTTTAAGAACTACTTGAAGCATAAGCGAAAGGAGATGAATCTTGAAGGGCTTATTCTTCGACTTAGCATTGAGGAAGGCAATAGAGTTGCCGAGAAAAAGTTTAACCCAAGTGTGGCCAAAGCTAATGTGGTGGAGCATGGCCAAAACTCCAAAGGCAAAGGCAAAGGCAAGGGTAAAGCTAAGGTTGAAACAACTAGAAGGTCGTTCAACTTGAAGCCTCAAGGTGGGGTTTCCAAGAAGAGGTTCACAGGAACTTGTTACAATTGTGGTGGTGAAGGCCACAAGGCGTCAACATGTAAGGCTCCTAGGAGGGCTCGTGAAGTGAACATGGTGGAAGACATTGCTAGAGATGTATCTGATATGCACCTTGCGGCGGTAGTTTTCGAGGTGAATATGGTGGGTTCGAATCCAAATCAGTGGTGGATTGACACCGGTGCTACTAAACATGTGTGCTCCAACAAAGACATGTTTAGTACGTTTGAAGCTATGGAAAATGGCGAAAAGTTGTTTATGGGGAATTCGGCCACTTCCGACATCAAAGGTCAAGGGAAGGTGGTTTTGAAGATGACATCCGGCAAGGAATTGACTCTCAACAATGTACTTTATGTGCCCGATATCCGAAAGAACTTGGTGTTCGGCTCGCTTTTAATTAAGCATGGTTTTCGTATTGTGTTCGAGTCCGATGTTGTCACTTTTTCCAAGAATGGAATGTTTGTAGGAAAAGGTTATGTGAATGATGGGATGTTTAAGCTTAGTGTTATGGTAGTGAAACCGAATGTAATGGCTACTAAGCCCAAAGTTAATTAAATGAATAATTCTTCCGTTTACTTACTTGAGTCTTCCCATTTGTGGCATGGTAGATTAGGACATGTTAATTATGATGCTATTCGTAGATTAATTAACTTGAACTACATACCAAAATTTAAAGTTGATTGCAAACACAAATGTGAACCTTGTGTTAAAGCAAAATTTACAAAACCTTCATTCCATTCAATAACAAGAAATAGTGAACCACTCGAGTTAGTTCACACGGACTTATGTGACTATAAATCAACACAATCACGTGGTGGCAATAAGTACTTTATAACCTTTGTTGATGATAGCACAAAATATTGCTATGTGTATCTTATCAAAAGTAAAGATGAAGCTATAGAGAAGTTTATTCTCTATAAAAATGAAGTTGAGAATCAATTAAATCAGAAAATTAAGGTGCTAAGAAGTGATCGTGGTGGGGAATATGAGTCTTCATTTGAGGCAATTTGTGCTCAATATGGAATTAAACATGTAACCACGGCACCTTATACACCCCAACAAAACGGTGTTGCCGAACGAAAAAATCGAACATTGGAAGAAGCAATGAATGCCATGTTGATAAGTTCGGGATTACCTTCTAACATGTGGGGAGAAGCCGTGTTGTCGGCAAATTATGTGTTAAATAAGGTACCTCGAAAGAAACTAAACAAAAGCCCATATGAATTATGGCATGGAAGAGCACCATGTTATAAATACTTGCGAGTGTGGGGGTGTCTTGCGAAGGTAGCTGTACCTCCACCTAAAAGGGTGAAAGTTGGTCCTAAGACTGTTGATTGCATATTTATTGGATATGCACAAAACAGTTATGCTTATAGATTTCTTGTTCATGTATCGAAAATTCAAGATATACACAAGAATACTATAATGGAATCAAGAAATGCTTCTTTCTTTGAGAATGTGTTTCCGTGTAAAAGAGATGAGGCAAGCTCATCTAAACGGACGTATGATTCAATAGAAGAAGAAGTAGGAGAAGAAAATCATCATGAAAATGATGAAGCGGAGGTAGAAATTTGACGTAGCAAACGAGGTAGGATAGAAAAATCCTATGGATCAGATTTTTTAATCTACATGCTTGAAAGTGAACCACAAAGTTATAAAGAGGCCGTGAGCTCTTCGGAAGGACCTTTGTGGAAAGAGGCCATCAAAAGTGAGATTGATTCCATTTTACAAAACCACACTTGGGAACTAGTGGATCTTCCTCCGGGAAGTAAAACACTAGGATATAGGTGGATTTTTAAAAGGAAAATGAAGGCTGATGGAACCATTGATAAGTATAAGGCCAGACTTGTAATAAAAGGTTACAGACAAAAGGAAGGTCTTGATTACTTTGACACGTATTCTCTTGTTACGAGAATTACGTCTATTAGGATTGTACTTGCAATTGCCGCTTTGCGAAATCTTGAAGTACATCAAATGGATGTAAAAACTGCCTTTCTAAATGGAGATTTAGAAGAGGAGATTTACATGGAACAACCAGAGGGATTCTCTGCTCCAGGGCAAGAAAATAAAGTATGCAAGTTAGTGAAGTCATTGTATGGCCTCAAACAAGCACCAAAACAATGGCATCAAAAGTTTGATCAAGCCATGATTGAAAGTGGATTTAAAATCAATGAATGTGACAAATGTGTCTATGTTAAAAACACTGAAAATGGCTATGTTATTGAGTGTCTTTACGTAGATGACATGCTTATCATAGGAAGCTGTGATAAAATGATTAAATCCACAAAGAATATGTTGAACTCGAAGTTTGACATGAAGGATATGGGTGTAGCGGATGTGATCCTTGGTGTGAAAATTTCTAGAATATCCGATGGACTTGTACTAAGTCAATCACATTATGTGGATAAAATTTTTGAGAAATTTAACAAGGATGACGATAGAACGACAAATACTCCAATTGACACAAGCCTACATTTAACGAAAAATCGAGGCGAACCTGTGTCTCAATTAGAGTATTCGAGGGTCATTGGAAGTCTAATGCACTTAATGAGTTGTACAAGACCAGATATTGCATATGTTGTAAGCAAACTGAGTCGGTATACAAGTAATCCTGGGAAGGACCATTGGAAGGGTATAGTGAGAGTGCTAAGGTACTTAAGATATACTCGTAATTATGGATTACACTATACTAGACATCCAGTTGTAATTGAAGGATATAGTAATGCTAATTGGATATCAGATATCAAAGACTCTAAGTCTACGAGCGGATATATATTCACATTAGCCGGTGCTGCTATATCATGGAAGTCTTCTAAGCAGAATGTTATAGCCAGATCCACCATGGAATCTGAGTTTATAGCATTAGACAAGTGTGGTGAAGAAGCCGAATGGCTACGTCAATTTTTAGAAGATATTCCAAAGTGGACAAAGCCTGTGCCAGCAATTTGTATACATTGCGATAGCCAATCTGCAATTGGTAGGGCACAAAGTCATATGTATAATGGTAAGTCTAGACATATACGTCATAGACATAATACCATAAGACAACTACTCTCAACTGGTACCATATCTATTGACTATGTGAAGTCAAAGGATAATTTAGCGGATCCATTAACGAAAGGGTTAACAAAAAAGGTAGTTGAACGTTTGACATTAGGAATGGGACTAAAGCCTCTTTAGAAGTTAAACACAGCGGAAAACCCCACCTAGTTGACTGGAGATCCCAAGATCTAGGTTTTCAAAGGGACAACCTAACTGTTAAAAGACTTGTAGTGTCACTGTGGGGGAATCATCCCCAAACCCATTCCTTAAGTGACATCCCGAAAGGAAAAGGTTAAGCATCTAGCTTTTAATGATTCTTACGCTTCGAAAATGTCGAGCGGGATAATACGGGTTAATTATAAGAATCGCCTATGTGAGAGAGAAGTGTGGCCGCTTCGAGGAGAATTGCGTGAGGCTCAATTCTTAGACCCTTTTATAGAACCAGGAATTATGTTCAGGGCCGTGAATGAACATAGTCATGAGAATTTAAGTGTGTTAGGAAGATACATGTGTAAAGTATATGATCGGCTACACAAAAGCTGAACAGTTCAAGGACATCGTGTCTACTGATTAGCGAGTAGAGTAAATATATTTTACAAGGGAAGGTTCAAAGGGCAAACCCCTACCTATCCTATGCAGGTGTCAACTGTCGGACTTTATCACCATTTCCTCATTATTTCCTTCATGTGGGAGATTGTTGGAAAAAAATAGTGGGTGTGAAGGAAATTTGAGATTATTTCCTAAATGGGTTATTTGTTAAATGACCAAATTGATTATGGATTTGTATTCTACTCCATGAGAACATTAAAATCGAATATTGATTTGTCCAAGATGGTTGATGGATGAATGAAATATTAAAGCTCAAAGATGATGGGTTAGAAGTGGGAAAACCAGATCCTAGTCAGCTCCCCTCCTAACAATCACCTGGCCATATTCCAACTCGGGATACTCCCTAGCCAAGCAGTTAATCCCAACCAGTGGAGCCACCTCACTCAACTCGTCAACACGAGCCTGAACCAACTCGGCATATGAGACTCGGATGGGAGAAGACTGGGGGCTCCTGATTTCAGCTTCTATTGGCTCACCAGCATCGACCTGATCAGCTGCCGAGCTGGACTTGGACTTCCCAATCTTGTTTTTCTTGCTCAGGGGAGCATCGTCGTCCTCTTCCTCCTCCTCATCCACATCAATAACATGCGACTTGGCTTTGGAAGCAGCCTTGGATTTGGATTTGGCTTGGGCTCGAGTTCTAGCCCTGGAAACCTCCTTGACTGGCTCCACATTCAGCTCAGTCCCATCAACTTCATCAGCATCGACTTCCTCAGCTCCTTGAGCATCATCTCCTTCTACTCGCCCCTCTTCCATCTCCTCTAAATTATCTTTAGGAGGGATGTATTGGGTAGTGTCTTGGTCCACCAACTTCAACAGCTCATTTCTCTTGGCTCCCTCTGCCTCACGGTTCTCCCTAGCATTGGCAGCCCCACAGCTCCTCTTGCTCTTCCTTACATCAATAGGACGGCCCATGTTGGCTTCTTGAGCAGGGGTCAAAACTGCACCAAGTCAAAACAGATAAGTGTTAGTTTAACAGTTCAAGTTCTACGTACAAGCTAAAAGTTCTACGTACGAGCTAAAAGTTCTACGTACGAGCAAAGCATGTATAGACTACAAGATCTACGTACAAGTGAAGAATCTACAGGTTCACAATTAAATACAGGATCCAAGCAAGTTTGAGCACAACCCTAAAAATATCTACATTTAGACAATGAAGGGTCGAGTAAATCCTTACCCCCAACGTGCTCCCCATTCTCCTTACAGTAGTTGGGCGTCTTCTGGCATAGTGTGCACTTCTTCTCGAATCTACCCAAAGCATGGGTGACCCAATCTGGATATATGGTGCATCTCACTATGGGGACCAGTGGCACTACATCCCCATCTCCAAGCATCATTCTAGCCTTGATGTAGTTGTTCTTAGTGGTTCCTAAAACTTCCCAACTGATGGGTCTCTTGGCAACCAACTCGACCAACTTCTTATACAAATTCGCATGTCAGTAGGGCTCCCATTGATCCTCCTCTCTCACTACTTGGGTGTCTGCACTGGGTAAAGGAAACTCCCAACCTAACCTACTCTCCACTACCACCACATGAGAGTTCCAACCACTAGCTTTACTGGGCAAGTTGATGAACAACTTAGGAGAATTCGGTTTTGAGGGGGTGCTTATGCCATGGGACTTATCGAACTTCACACCAAAGAACTCTATGAACACCCTCATGCAAGGCTCATACCCTAAAAAGCGGCACACCATGGCGAAGCAGACTAACACCCTATAAGTGTTGGCTCCCAACTGTAGAGGCAGGGCATTGGCACACTCTAGAAACTCATTTATGAAGGGGTCCAAGGGTAATCTAAGACCAGCCTCGAATTGGCCATAGTAGAAGGCCACCCTAGTAGCATCCTCCTTGTAAGTGCCACCAAACTGGTCCAGAAAATCCCTCTTGCTATAAACAGTCACATCGAATTCCTCCTTATCCACCTCACATAATTGGTAGATCATCTCAAGTCGTGAGGGAAAGTTCTGCTTCCCTCTCTTTGACCTTTGAGGCACGTAGCCCCTTTCATTCCTCCCAGGCACAACAGAGGTCCCAAAGGCATCAACAATGCGTGGGCTGGAAGAAGTTGAGGCTGAAGCTCCTCCTTGGGTCGTCATATCTGTATAAGAAGAAGGGGAAACAGGGTAATCAGTCCTATACGCAGTCTCAAGGGACATAGTAGACATACTAAGGGGCGACCTAGATTCCCCCAGAAATCCCGTCCTATTCCTAAGAAAAGAGGGCTTATTTGGCCCTTGGATGTAGAACACCGCAATGTGGTCAAGAAGTTCATGAAAAAGATTGAAGGATACTATTCTCGGGTCATTCGTCTCTAAAACACCTAAATCCTCCCCTACAGGCAAAGTTAGCTCAGTGAAACGCAAGCCCCAACGGGTCAAAATTGAAGTACATTCCTCCATTGACATCTCTCTCCACTCTCCATTCAAGTGCTTATAAACCCTTCTATTTACACTACAATAGCCATACCAAGCTCTAGGCTCACAACTAAAAGTCCTAGCCATGGCGAAATTGAAGAAATTGCAGAAATTAAGCCCTAATGCTGAAGGAAGAGAAGAATACCTTAATTAGTTTTAATGAAGAGGAGCAACTGACGGAGACGAAAGGTCGGGTTAAATCAGTTGCCTTTTGCTGTTTTCGCCAGAGTTCAAGAAGTCAGAGAGGGTAAAAGTTCTGAATGGAGAAGGAATCTGGTATTTATATTTTCCAAGATTGAGGAGGAAAAATAAAAATCAAAAGTCTTATTTTCCTAACTAATTGCGGAAACGTTTTCCAAGATGGTCTCTCAAACGTCAAAACTGTAATCATTAAGGAAAAACGGTGCTCTTCCAGATCTGGGCGTTTATCGTGGACGTCCGAGATTAAGCCACGTCACCCTTGGTCCACTAAATATCAGCACGAGTAGCGACCTTCGAGTCACAGTGGTCTCCATCAAAATTTCCTTTAACTTCCTGGTCGACAAAGTCAACTCAGAAAGTTGGGGGCCACTGAACATACCAAAAGTGTCGAGTTGGGCCCAGCGGATAAAGCCCAGTCCTCAAGCAATTATTGCCACCACATTCTCATTGGGCTAGGCCCAATTATCACATGGCCCAAGGCCCATCTTATTGTTCAGTCGACTTAAGTTCATTGTCCGACCTACCAGGTCCCGACCTAACTTAGTCCGACCTCATGATCCAAGATATACTTCGGGTACAATCCAACTCTACCCGTCAGTCAGGTCGACCCAATCCCAAGCGTCGACCTCGACCTGCCAAAGCAAGCGTCGAGCTAACGGTTACAGGCGCACGTGCTTCAATTCTTTCCATAACTGGTTCCCTACAAATCAGGAGCACTACAGGACACGTTCCCATGACACATAACTGTCCCTTAAATCACGGAGCTCATGTAGCCCCACCAAATATACCACCTACATCAACTATAAATACATTACCACTACAACGGTTATGAGGTAACTGCAATTTTGTCATTTGAATATCATTTGTTCAATACATTATTTGCTCTCCAAGACATATACTTACTCTCACGCCCGAGGGTCTAAGCCGGAGATACATCCGGTTAGTAGTGGGTTCTGGTTTCAGGTCAAGGAGTCAGGTGATCAATCCTGCCACGTGGAGGAAGATTGATAACCACATTTCCTGCAGCATCAAGTAGCATGAAAAGGAAATAACCTATGACAACGACATGCTAATGTCAACCATCCTTACCTTATCATCTCCAAAACACAAAGTCAATAATTTATTTTCTATGCAAACTCATTATTCAAGACATTTCAGTTGTAACCCAAATATATAAAACCTTTTGAAAATGAAGCTTTCAAGTATTTTACTGAAATTAAATATAGATTCTTTTCCAATTGATATTGGTTAGTTTAGGCCCTTTTATTTATTTCCCATTTACTTATTTGGGCAAATGTCTATGATGTTACTTTATATATAGTAAAAACTTTATAAATTAATAATAATGAGATCGATAAAATTTATTAATTTATAGATTTATTAATTTATCGATAAATTGATAATTATTAATTTAAAGAATTTTTAGCTATTCAATGAATTTTAGATTTACGTATAAACTAAATTCATTATATGTACATAATAAGTTGAAAGACGCCTAAAACTCTTCAAAACTTTATGATTAAATTTGAAAACACAACAACAAAACTATTAGATGCAATACGAACAATTATAAATGAACTTCAACTATATTTATTTGAACTTTAATTAGAAAACAAGCCACTATAAAGTCACATTTTTTCTAAATTGCAATAATTATTTTTTCAATTTCTAAGATTTATTGATTTATGATCTTCGTGGAACCCTAAAATTATAAAGCAGTCTTTCGAAAAATTATTATCTTTTTACTTTATTAATTTTTGTGAAATTTTCAACTGGCCCAAGTCAAAATCGGACAAATTTATTATTTTAGAGATTTTTTAAATTTATTGAGTATTAATTTAAAAATTTTATACCGTGTGTGTATATGTATTGTATTTCTTTTGTATAAAAATGAATATTCAAAAAAACAATACAAATTTATTTTTGATTAAGAGTAAACTTAAATAATTTTTAAACATTTATTTTAAAATCGAGGAAGTAACTAATAAGATTTGAATCGGTAATGATATACTTCAATTTTTGTGGATAAGTGATACGCAAGATATGTTCTTTCTTTTAGAACTCTCAATGAGTAAGAAGAAAGAAGCTAAGCTAAAACAAGTAGCAATTATTTAAGGGTAAAAAATATCAAATATTAGCCAGGCTTATCTCAATAATTATAGGGGCTATGTATTAAGTTTGAATATGAGGCCCTTAATATATAAGAAAAATGCGATGTACAATACTCCCTCCGTCCAAGTACATACTTCACGGTTACTGTTCACGCGTGGATTAAGGAAAAAAATAATGATATAATGTTGTGAGTGTAAAAGTAAAATAGGAGAGAGAATGAGTGGAGGAAATAATAAATTATAATGGTGTTGTGAGTATTAAAATAATGTAGGAGACAAAGTGTGAAGTATGTAATTGGACGCCCAAAATAGAAAGTGTGAAGTATGTAACTGGACGGAGGGAGTATATATATATACATATGTCAGAATATAGCCATTAGAGTATGTGGTATATGGTTAAATAAAAAATATTTTTGCTTTTATAACATAGTTTCTCAATAATAAATACCACCCCCTCCCCTCACAATTTTTTCACACAAACCCCCTTAACTCTCTATTAACTTTCTTTAACGAAATTCAATAATTTCTTTGAATTTCAAGCTCAAATCATAAACTCTCTCTCAATTGTTTAAGCTTTAGAGTAAAATGTATATAAGGGGTATATGTATAAGATTGAGTGGTTAGATTAAGAGGTATAAATGGGATTTAGTTATATGATTTTGGGGGTTAGAGTATGGGGTATATGGTTAAATTAAGTAGATGAATTAAGATTTAGGGTTTGGAGTGTATAATTGTGATTTAAGTTTTAGGATATAGGGTATATATGAGAATATTGTATATTAATTAGGGTTTAGGGTATACTCCCTCCGTCCCACAATTGTATAAACTTTTTGGCCCGACACGGAGATTAAGGTAAAAAGTGATAAAGGTAATGTGTTGTGAGTGTAAAAGTAAAATAGGATAGAGAATGAGTGGAGAGAATATTAAATTTAAAAAGTGTTGTGAGTAGAGAGAAGTGGGTCTCATTTTCATTTGGGAAAGTGTAGATTATTGTGGGATGCCCAAAAGAGATAATTTTTTGTATATTTGTGGGGCGGAGGGAGCATAGTATATGATTTAGATTTAATTATTAGGATACATGTGAGATTAATGTAGATGAATTAGGGTTTAGGGTATGAAATATGAAATTGTCACGGCTTCACTGGAAAGATATGTTACCGTAGATGTTACCCAAGACCTTGGATAACACACTGACGGACAACACATACACCTCAAAACTAAATAGTTTGAAAAAGATTTGTGCATCGGAAATAAATAACACAAGATATAATTTTCTCAAGTTATATAAATATATAACAGAGTAACTCCATAGTTATCAACTCCCCGATAATCAAGGAGTTAACAAACACAATGATTTATCAAAAAAAAATACTAATTATCAAAACAAATTATCCAAATAAGTTTTCCAAATAACTAGCAACCTATTCATTTATCACAAAACATCATTAGTGACTTTGTCACTTTTAAACACAAAGGGAGTTTTTAGCAAATGTGTTATTCAGGGTGTTATCCTACCAAAACAAAAAGGTCAGCATGCGCAGCCATGAGAACTCTCATAGCTATGAGAACTATGGGAACCCTCACACCACACAAAATAGAACCAAACTAGCAAAAACATGTACTAGTATACATGTGCTGCCCTAGGTGTTATCTGCACCCATGGTAACACCCTACAACAGAGGACATTTTAGAGAATGCAAAGATCAAGAGATCTCTTTAAACTAGAAAATCTATCATGGTCTAAGGGTTTGGTGAAAATATCAGCAAGTTGATACTTTGTATCAATATGCTCTATATTTATTATCTTTTTATCTACCATATCTCTTAAAAAATGATGACGGATGTCAATATGTTTGGTACGGGAGTGTTGTACAGGATTTTTGGAAATATTAATAGCACTCAAGTTATCACAGTATAAGGTCAAGATATTGCTATGAATACTATAATCATCAAGCATGTGTTTTAACCAAATTAGTTATGGACAACAACTACCGACTGCTACATATTCAGATTCAGCCGTGGATAATGAAACACAATTTTGTTTTCTATTATACCATGATACTAAATTATTTTCCAAGTAAAAATACCCCCCCCCACTTGTACTTTTCCTATCATCCATATCCCCTGCCAAATTCGAGTCACTAAAGCATACTAAATTAGAATTAGTATCTTTACTATACCATATCCCTAAATCACTAGTTCAAGATACATATTTAATGATCTTTTTTTACTGAATTTAGGTGAGACACTTTAGGATTGGATTGATATCTAGCACATACACACACACTGTACATCAAGTCAGGACGACTAGAAGTAAGGTAAAGGAGGCTACCTATCATGGAATAATATAGGGTTGGATCAACATCTTCTCCCACTTGATCCTTTCCAATTTTGAGAGAAGTGCCCATGGGAATTTTCGAGCTCTTCGAACCTTCCAACCCAAACTTCTTCACCAGGTTCTTTGCATGCTTGCTTTGAGAGATAAAAATCCCTTCACTTGATTGCTTAACCTGCAAGCCTAGAAAGAAGTTAAGTTCCCCCATCATGATCATCTCAAATGTTGATGTCATAGCCTCTACAAAATCATTTAAACAAATTTTTTATGTAGAGCCATATACTATGTCATCAACATAGATTTGAACCACGACAATTCTTTTTCATGTTTAAGAATGAATAAAGTCATATCTGCTTCTCTTCTAGTAAAACCATACTCTAGTAAAAAGTTAGTTAACCTACCATACCATGTACGTGGAGATTATTTCAACCCATAAAGAGCTTTATCAAGTCTATACACATGGTCTGGTTGAAATGGATCTTCAAAGCCTTTTGGTTGTTTAACAAAAACTTCCTCATCTAGGTATCCATTTAAAAACGCTGCTTTGATATCCATTTGAAACAATGTGATCTTAAGAAAACATGCAATGGCCAATAAAAGTCTTATTGACTCAATTCTAGCCCCGGGTGCAAAGGTTTCGTCATAGTCGACACCTTCCACTTGTGTATAGCCTTGAGCCACAAGACGAGCCTTGTTCCTAACAATGCTATCAAATTCATCGGTCTTATTTTTAAAAATCCATTTTGTCCCAATAACATTAGTATTTGTGGGACGGAGTACTAAAGACCAAACATTGTTACGAGAAAATTGGTCAAGTTCGTCTTGCATTGCTTGAATCCAAAAACTATCTTTCAGAGCTCCAATCACATTTTTAGATTCTATAGATGAAACAAAACAAGAATGTGTTACCTTTGAGTATGTGGTAGATATGCACATATACTTAACCATGTCACGGTAACTAATGGGATTTTTGGGTCTTGTTTGTACACCTTCATTCACCTCCCCAATTACTTGTGTTGTAGGATGATTCCTACTGATTCTCAGTGGAGGATCTCTTCTCACATTCTCGTGAACCTCAGTTTCAACTCCTTCTTGATCTTCATTCGTTGGACTAGAATCAGGTGCTGTCTGAGGTGTTATCTCATAAGTGATTAGAACCTGCTCCATTTCTGTGTTACTATCAGTGTTAGCACTCGTGGTAACACCTTCTGGACTGACTTCTTCCAACAGTTCTAAGGGTGTCTCTTGAAAACTTTCTTCTGCAATACTTGAATGATCATCAAAAACAACGTTCATTAATTCTTGGATGGTTTTTAACATTAGATTAACTACCTTATATGCACGACTATTTGAAGCATACCCAAGAAAAATGGCCTTATCACTCTTAGAGTCCAATTTTGCTAAGTAGTCCCGATCATTGAGAATGTAACACACACAACCAAAGACATGGAAGTAATGAACTTTTGCCTTCTTACCATTTAAAATCTCGTACGGAGTCATGGTTGTGCTGGGTCTTAGAAAAACTCTATTGGCCGTGTGACAAGCCGAATTTTGTGCCTCAGCCCAAAATCTTTTTGAAATTCTTTTTGAAAACAATATTGCACGAGTCATTTCAAGTAAAGTCCTATTTTTCCTCTTATCTACCCCATTTTGTTGAGGTGTTTTTTAAGCTGAAAATTCATTGTAAATTCCTTTTCTTTCACAAAAATTTAAAAAAGAAACATTCACAAATTCCATCCCATGATCAAACCTAATTCGAAAAATTGAAGCACAAAACGTGTTTTTGATCTTAGAGCGCAAGATTTTGAATTTTTCAAAAAGTTTCAGATTTTTTCCTTAAAAAATACACCCATGTAAATCTTGAAAAGTCATCAACAATAACATAAGTATATTTCTTGCCTCCAAAACTTTCTATCTCAATATGTAAGAGTTGAAAACAATGTGTTGTTCCAGTGTGTTGCTCATGGTGTTGGGCAGCACTATGGGCAACACGAGTTTGTTTCCCTTTAAGACAATCCTCACAAACAATTTTTTGTTTAAGATCAAGAATAGGAATACCTTTAACAGCATCTAGTTTAACTATCTTTTCTATGTTACGAAAGTGAACATGCCCTAATTTTTGATGCCACAATGTAGTGTCATCAATTTTTGCCGAATGGCATACTTGCTTGTCTTCAACAAGATAACAACTATCATTAGATCTTGTACCTGTCATCACACAATTGTTGGCCTTATCATAAACTTCACAAGTATCTTTATTAAATTTCACCTCTAAGTTATGATCACAAAGTTGACTAATGCTAATTAAATTAGCTACAAGACCATCAACATGTAAAACATTCTTTAAGGCTGGAAATCCAGACACATTTAGTGTCCCTCTCCCAATGATATTACTCTTGGTCCCACCATTGTACGTTACACTACCCCCATGAATCATTTCATAGTCTTTTAAAAACAATTTTGTTCCTGTCATATGACGTGAACACCCACTATCAAAGTATCAAGAACCTTCAATATTTGTTTTTAAAGCAGTGTAAACAACATCACATCTCAGATTAGCTTTTGGTTTCCACACCTTTTTTGAATTTTTACCATTCTGACAGGGTGTGTTATCCTGTGTGCTAGGCAACACCTTGGGTAACATGCTAGGCAACACCTTGGGTAACATAGAGGGACTGGATAGTTTTTTTGAAACAACATGGCATTTATTTTTAAAATGTCCAGGTGTGAGACAATATTGACACACTTTCCCTTTGTCATATGGTTCTTTTGAAGAAGAATTTTTGTCAATAAAACGTTCCTTGACAAAACAATTCTCATTATCATTCCTAGACAAAGTAGAAATAATACTATTCAAAGATTCTTAGAAACCAATACCTGCTTTGAGAGGTGTACTCAAATTCAAGATCTCATCCAATTTGGTAGATCCGGTGTTGAGCTTCTTCAAGGTGGTTTCGGCTAGAGTCAACTTGCCCTTGACTCTTTCAAGTTCGACTTCTCTCTTGGTAGCTTGAATCTCAATGTGAGTCACATAGGCCTGGAGTCCATCATTCTTCTTGGTTAAGGATTTAACCAAATTGTTCTATTTCTTCCATTCAACGAGTAATGCCTCATAAAGGTCTTTTAACCCAGAAATGAGATCATCTTTGCTCTGCTCATCCTCTTGTGTACTTCCTGTATCAAGGTTAGAAGAACCAACAAAGAAAACAACATTAGTATCACACAATTTAATACACCTATCAGGTGTGATCAAAGATGTTATCCCAGACTGGATAACACCTTGGGTAACAATGTCAACGTCCGTGTCACTTATTGTGACAAACATGGTTGTTTGATCAGATTCTTCCTCCTGAGATGGTCCTGCATCATCATCATCACTGAGAGAAACTCATAGGTTCTTTCCTCTCTTCCTTAGAGTATTTGCACACTCATTGGAATAGTGACCCCAACCCGAGCATGCATGACATTGAATGGATTCAATGTGTTTCGGATCAGACCTTAATTGATCTGAAGATGCTCTTCTTGGGTTAGACTTTGGGCCAATGGGAAGGTCCTCTTTGGCATTGAATCATAAACTTTGGTTTGCTTCTCCTTTGCTTTTACCTGCATGTTTTCATTGTTATACTTTCTAACCATAGAATTGTATTTTCTAGCAAGTAAAGCAACACTAGTATTTTCATCTATTTCTTCAAAAACCTCACCTTCATTTTCTTTCAAAGAACTCGAGGTTTGAGTTTTCAAAACAACATTTTTCCCCTTAGATGCTTCACTTTGATCTAGGATATTTAACTCAAAGTTTTTAAAATACTCATTAAAGAATTGATCCATGGTTAAAAGATTGTGAGCTTCTTCAATAAATGAAACTATCATATTAAAACGTTCAGGAAGGGTTCTAATTGCTTTTGAGACAAGCTGTTTGCTGGTAAAAGGTTCACCCAACAATTGACACTCATTAGCAATATCAAACAATTTTTCAAAATAAGAAGGAATAGTTTCATTTTCACCCATCCTTAATCTTTCAAATCTGCTAGTGAGACCCCTAGGCTTAGTTTCACGCACACTGCCATCACCTTCACAAAAATGTTGTAAAATGTCCCATGCTTCCTTTGCAGTGGAACTATTTTTAATAAGTTTGAAAATATGCATATCAACCCATTAAAAAATGGCATTAAGTGAATTTTCATTGAAATTAGCTTGGTTGATCTCTTCCATGTTCCATTCTGATTCAGATTTGACTTGAACGTCACCATCCTTATTAGGGGGTAACAATGGTAATGAGTAACCATTTGTTATAGATCGACATGCTCGAAGATCAATTGATTTGATATGTGAGCGTAGGCGAATCTTCCAATAACAATAATTCGAGCCATCTAACACAGGAAGACGCTTATGGTTAGGATTAGCCGGATCATAAGAAATGACACCTAGACCAACCACTTAGTATCGTCAAGTAACCTGCTCTGATACCAATTGAAATTGTCACGGCTTCACTGGAAATATATGTTACCGTAGATGTTACCCAACACCTTGGATAACACACTAACGGATAACGCACACACCACAAAACTAAACAGTTTGAAAAAGATTTGTGCAGCGGAAATAAATAACACAAGATATAATTTTCTCAAGTTATATAAATATATAACTTGAGTGTGCCTAGATGGCAAAGACTTTATAATCAATATATAAAAATTACAAAGCCGAAAGTTCCCTATTGCTATAACAATAATAATGATCTATGGAACTAATGAGACAAAGTTTGAATCCTATCCTTAGCCAATACTCACTCAAACACACAATGTTTGAGTTAGAATCACAAGGGAGGAACTCACTCAAACACCCAATGTTTGAGTTAGAATCACAAGGGAGGAAGGATTATATGAACCAAAACTACTTTGTCTCTCTTGTGCTAAGGTGTGTGTTTTGTATGGGTTTGGTATATCTTCAAGCAATCACACCTAGCCTATTTATAGCCTTCAATTGCCTTGGAGGATACTCAAAAACAACAGCCTTGGACCTTAAGATTGTGTGAGGAGAGTGGAGATATTTCTTGGCTTGTTTTCCACTTCATGCGCCATCTTCTCACCATTGTAGCAACCGAAACTTGAAGCCCAAGTCCATGCTTTCTCACCATGTACTCTCTTGCTTTCTTGGCCTTTTACTCTTCAATAAACAGCAACAACTCTCATGACTTGGTCTTCCCACATTTTTCTTTTATCAACAAGTAATATGGACCAAGCAAAAGTAATTCGTAAATCTCCCATTTACGTATAACTCCTTCAACAACTTCTTCCTTGTTTCTAGCAATCAATCCAACCATGTATTAACCTGAAATATGGACTAACAAACACATATATCTTGCAAATAATATTAGACATTAGGATATAAAATAATATGGAAAGAATTATTAAATTACAAATCATTCCAGTTCGGATAACACCTAACTGCCAGTGACAGCACCTATGGTAACACTCACAGTCTGCACTAACAAAATATATACTTTAGATTTAAGGTTTAGGATATAGGGTATATATGAGATTTAGGTAGATGAATTAGGATTTGGGGTATTGAGTATATAATTTAGATTTAAGATTTAGGGAATATAGTTAAGGTAGATAAATTAAATTTAGCGTATAAAGTATATCATTTAGATTTAAGATTTAAGTGTTAGACAAATCTAAACAATCCAACACAAAAGAAAAAGAATTACAATAAAATTGAAATACAATATACAACATAAAAATTAACAAAGAAAAAACCGTAAGTCGTCGTATTGAATTTGCTTGAATCCGAGTCGTGTTAGACACTCTCCTTAAGACTAATTCGCCCCCTCACTACGAGTGCTCGAGGTCTTCACTGAACGTTAGTCTCCCAGGATAGAACGGATGAACCGGAACAACTTTGCACTTAAGTTTTCCGGCGAATTTCCCTATGCTTGGACAAAATCACCATGAATATTTCTCTAGGAGGCCAAAGAAAGAAGATAACAAATTGCAAGAGGGAGGGTGGAATTGATGAAAAAAAACATTCTAGTTTCTTGTTGTGGGTAACTCTCATCTAGCTCCACCAAAAGTCCTAGAATTTTATAGGAAGGTCCTTTCAATTTGTAACCCCAAGACTCTTGGTATGTATCCAATTAATGAAGGTCCTTTCATTTTGTAACCCCAAGACTCTTGGTATGTATCCAATTAATCCCTTAATAATTTGGATTTATGGAACATTAATAGTTTGATGAAGTTTCAAAAGTTACACTTTCAACCGACCAACTTTGAGCTATCATATCTTTCTTATCCAATACCAAATTGGACATCTAGATATGACCTGGAACATGAACCCACAATAATCTTTGTCAAACGACAAACGATTCATGTAAGGAAAATATACATTTCCTTCACATATAACGAATTTTTCCAACAATCCCCCACATGAAGGAAATTGATGACGAGTTTGGTGATAGAGTCCGGCAGACGAAAACTTGCATACGATAGGTGTGGGAATGCCCATTGAACCTTCTCTCGTACAAGTATATTTACTCTACTCGCAAGTCGGTAGAAGCGATGTCCTTGAACCGTTATGCTTTTTGTGTAGCCGATCATATACTTGACACAAGTAACGTCCTAACATAGTTCAATTCTCATAGCTATGTTCATTCATGGCCCTGAACATTTTGCCTGGTTCTGTGAGAGGGTCTAAGAATTGAGCTTAACATAATTCTCCTCGAAGCGGCCCCACTTCTCTCTCACATAGGTGATTTCTTAAAGGTAACCCGTATTACCCCGCTCGAATTTTTGACTCGTAAGAATCATTAAAAGCCATAAGCTTATCCTTGTCCTTTCGGGATGTCACTAACATGAATGGACTTGGGGTTGGTTCCCCCACAGTGACGCTGCAAGTCTTTTAACAGTTAGGTTGTCCCATTGAATCTAGTTCTTGGGATCTCCAGTCATCTAGATTGGGTTTTCCGCTGTGTTTAACTTTTAAGAGGCTTACGTCTCATTCCCCTCATCGAACTTTCAACTAACTCTCTATTTAACCCTTTCGTTAACGGATTCGTTTATCATTTGACTTCACATTGTCAAATTAGTTGAGAGTAGTTGTTTAATGGTATTATGTCTTAGACATAAATGTCTAGACTACCATTACACACATTGCTATATGTTATGTCAATCATAAATTGACTTTAGCAATATAACATCTTGCTAACACAAGCTTTATCCATGGGACAAGTGTTAACACAAATTCATTCTAGTGATTTTATAGTGATCCTATCAAATTTATCAAGAATATCCGTCTAATGACTTGCTTAACAACGAGTCCATTAGTTTTCCTTGAATTTGAATCAAATGATCAAATTTACTAGAATTCTTCTTAGTTTAACATTACTTTTGGATTTAATTAATAAAGTGACGTTGTCACCATTTTTACTTAAATCCACGCAATTAAACTTTTGACGTCATTATCTTTGTACTTGTTTCAAGTCATCCAATGACTTTACAAACTAGCAAATTTCTTTCTACGTTTCATTTCTTGAACCGTTTCACGACTTTGATCTATTTCCTTCAAAGTATCATTTGTTCATTTTCATGAATGAATTTGACATCAATATTTGATTTCCATTGACTTCATCTTCCATTGATTATTATATATATTCAAACTTATTGAATCATACATAATAAATCAAAATACAGAATTATTATGAACATTACTTTTGAAACATAATCCACCATTTAGTTACCAATTTCAATTTCTTTGGACTTTCTACTTTGTGAAACACCCCCACATTAACAAGTGTACGTAGGCCTACGTTTCCATACTCCATATGGACATTTCATTGTTTTCTTGGGGTTACCTTTTCGAAGGTAGTTATTTTCCAAAGTAGACTCACCCCCACATTTCCGGGTAGTTCTGAAATTTACCATAATGTCATTATTCATTATTAACACCATTTAATTGTGGTGTACATGGTGGATACTTTGTTTTCTTGCTCATATACAACCAACCCCTCGGGTTGTTCTATGTAAATTTCCTCTTCTAAATCTCCATTTAGAAAGGCTATTTACATCCGTTTGATGTATTTTAAATATTGCTAGGCGGCAATTACAAATACAACTTATTTATGTTATTCTCGTGATGGAGAATAAGCATCAAAGTAGTCAACACTTTTCTTTTACTTGTAACATTTCGTTATGATTCTAGTCTATTTTTAATTGTTCCATCGACCTTCATTTCAATTTTGAAATTCATTTATATTCTCGTGGTTTACTATCCGGAGATAAATTCACTAGTTTTCAAGTGCAATTTTACAAGATGGAATCAATTTTTACTTTTCATGACCTCTTTCCACAAAGATCCTTCTAAAGAGCTTACAGCCTTTTCATAACTTTGTGGTTCACTTTCTAGCATGTAGATTAGAAAATTCGGGCCATAAAATTTTCTTGTCCTACCTCATTTTTCATCATTTTCACATGATGAGTTTCATTTTTATATTGAATCGTGTATCCCTTTCAAAGAGTTTGTCTCCACTCTTGATATACACATCTACACGGAAACATATTTTCAAAGAAATAACGATTTCTTTACTCCATTATAGTATTCTTGTATATACCTTAAATCTTGGATTCATACATAATAATTTCATAAACACTATTATTATGTGCATACCCAACAAATATGTCACTAATAGTTTTTGGTCCAATTGTATACACACTACACTTAGTTGTGTTTTATCGTCATCTCTTCATTAAGTTGATTCCAACTTTTTCGTTTAAAGAGACAAGATTAAATATTTTGCTCTTAAGCAAATATTGATAAATGTAATAATTTACACATTACCACCATGTGTTTGAATAATATTCACATCATAAGTATCAATATGCTTTGATTATATTTCTTCAAGCATATATCACATTTTCTTTGAATTCCTTTTTAACGTAAGGAATATGATCTAACTAACAAGACTTATTCTCATTATTGATCACTAATTCAACTCATCGGTTGATACAATTCCATTTCATTCATTTAAGGATCATGAATATCATTCTTGATGATATCATGTTTGACATTTAAACCAAGTTTGACTTTCCAAATAAGCTTGACTTTTCAAACCAAGTTTGACCAACTTATCTTAGAGTTAAGCATTTCGATTTGCTTCAACTTCTTCTCTAAAGCTCTATTCTCTTTTTCAACACAAAGACGAATAGCAAAAATCTCAATTTTCATTTATATGTGAGGTAATTCTTGAAATCTTTTCAAGTGTGAAACAATTTCTCAATTATTGCCATCACTTGAGAATTTCACTCAACACCATCCATTTGGTATGATTTTCATGAAAGACCATTTTCAATTCTTTCATTTAACTTTTCATGGTTTATGAAGTCCACTATTTTAAAATCAAGAGCACGACTTATAATAAAGTTCATTTCAGCCGCATTCTCAGATTTATTATTTATAGTCCAAAGACTCTCATAATTATTTCACCATTTTCTAGGTACTATATACGTTATATAACGAATTCGACAATCTGTTAAGTATATAATTTCAAAAAAAAAATCTCATGCTTCAACCGCACTCACGGATTAAAAATCCGTCTTATTTTCACCCAACTTTATAGAATCTCCCTTAAGAAACCTCACAAGTTTAAGGGTGGTCAAGTAGAACATCTATTGTTGCCTTCACTTAAAGTCGAGGTCAACAAAACTTTCTAACTTCTCATTATGTGAGCCGGAATACTTGAAACAACCACATCCCATTTAAGATTTTTCTCCACACAAGGAGCCTTCCCCAAAATATTGGCTTTAATTTTTCAACAATTAAACACCAAATTGTAACTTTGTTGTTACAAATAGAGCTCTCTAATATAATTAGAGAATTCACCCAAAAATAAATAGTAATTCATTAGGGGAATTATCACAATTTATTTCTTATAACAAACCATATTATAAACCTCTAAATTTCTTTAATGAAATTATAATTGGAGGTTAACTATTCCAAAATTTTAAAGGTCTCATCTTGGAGTACCTCTAAATTGGATAAATTACCTTCTCATTCACCAAATACACAATTTCTTTTAGAAGTTATACTTCTAAATATTTTGTGTCATTTGTCATCAACAATAGGATTTAACTACTTCCTTTAAGAATTCATATTATTTTTAATCTTTTGACATTAGTCACCCATTTCAATTATAGGTTTTAACAACTTCTCCCAAGAAGCCCTATACTTTAGTCCTTGTGATATATGTCAATCTTCACAACAATAGAATTCAACAACTTCCTTCAAGAAGCTCTATTGTTTTAATCTTTGTGACTTTTGTCACTATTGACAATAATAGGCTTTAACAACTTCTTTCGAGAAGCCCTATCATCTTTGTCAATACATCGTATAAACAATGCAACGTTAAAGACTACATCTTTATCCGTTCACCTTCTCAACTTAGTTCAAAAGAAATTTTCATTTATAAAATGCAACGTTAAAGACTAAATCTTTACCCGTCCATCTTCTCAACTTAGTTCAATGAACTATTCAATTTTTCTCAACATGATTCTTGTGAATCATAAGAGCGTTAAATACGATATCGTTAACCGTTCATTTTATCAATTTAGTTCAATCGAACTTTTCAATTTTTCTCACTATGATTTTCATGAACCATAAGAGATCTATCATTCATTGTATAAACACTAGCAGTGGTATCACCACAACTATTTTACACAATCATTGCAACATCTTTGATGTTCATCCGTAAGTCAATACATCATTACTTTTTTCAGAAACTGCTCTGTTCCGAACTTTATATATTAATATCTACATAATAAAATTCGATCTCCACCGTTCAGAATCTTCTCCTATGAGTTGTGAACATGCACACCAAATTTCAGTCCGATCCAACGGTTAAAGAAATGGGAAAATAATTTTTACCACAGATGGTCACTGAAAAAATGTGCTGAAATTTTCTTCCGTCTCGTCCATCGTTTTCCAATTCTTTTACCTCTTTCGTTGATTACCGCTCCACCGGATTTCCAAATCTGTAATTCTTTCTCAAATAGTAGAGTTAGTCTTAAGATTGTTAGACAAATCTAAACAATCGAGCACAAAAGAAAAAGAATTACAATAAAATTGAAATACAATATACAACATAAAAATTAACAAAGAAAAAACCGTAAGTCGTCGTCTTGAATTTGCTTGAATCCGAGCCGTGTTAGACACTCTCCTTAAGACTAATTAGCCCCCTCACTACGAGTGCTCGAGGTCTTCACTGGACGTTAGTCTCCCAGGATAGAAAGGATGAACCAGAACAACTTTGCACTTAAGTTTTCCGGCGAATTTTCCTATGCTTGGACAAAATCACCATAGATATTTCTCTAGGAGGCCAAAGAAAGAAGATAACAAATTTCAAGAGGGAGGGTGGAATTGATGAAAAAAAATATTCTAGTTTCTTGTTGTGTGTAACTCTCATCTAGCTCCACCAAAAGTCATAGGATTTTATAGGAAGGTTCTTTCAATTTGTAACCTCAAGACTCTTGGTATGTATCCAATTAATGAATGTCCTTTCAATTTGTAACTCCAAGACTCTTGGTATGTATCCAACTAATCCCTTAATAATTTGGATTTATGGAACATCAATAGTTTGATGAAGTTTCAAAAGTTACACTTTCAACCCACCAATTTTGAGCTATCATATCTTTCTTATCCAATACCAAATTGGACATCTAGATATGACCTGAAACATGAACCCACAATAATCTTTGTCAAACGACAAACGATTCATGTAAGAAAAATACACATTTCCTTCACATATAACGAATTTTTCCAACATTAAGGTATCAGGTATAAATGAGATTTAGTTAGATGAATTAAGATATGAGGTATGTAGTATATGATTTATATTTAAGGTTAACGGTATAGGGTATAGAGTATATACGAGATTTAGTTATATGATTTAGGTTTAGTGTATGAGATTTATGATTTAGTTTTTCTTTTATATACTTTCATTTATTTAGTTTTTTTCTATCTTTTTTATATACCTTTTTGTAAAAAAAATCAGTAATAAAAAAAGTCTAAAATTTTATTTCCTAGTCAATAAAAAATGAAAATAAAATAAAAAAATAAATAAAGGCTTGTTCGTCCCTCTTTTCTTTTATATACTTTCATTTGTTTAGTTTTTTTCTATCTGTTTTTAAATAGCTTTTTGTAAAAAAAAAATCAAAAATAAAAAAAGTATAAGATATTATTTTCTAGACAATAAAAAAATAAAGGATATTCTGTCCATCTTTTCTTTTATATAATTTCATTTGTTTAGTTTTTTTTTCTATTACTTTTTGTAAAAAAAAATTAGTAATAAAAAAAGTTTAAAATATTATTTCCTAGTCAATAAAAAAAATTAAAAAGTAAAGGGTAATCCGTCCCTCTTTTATTTTATATACTTTCATTTGTTTATTTTTTCTATCATTTTTATATAACTTTTTGCAAATATTTTTAATAATAAAAAAAATTCTATAACAGTTTTTTCTAGGCCAAATTGCTCCTTTACTCACCTAAGTTTTTACTTTTTTTCAATGTGATCACTTATATAATTTTTGGTCCAATATGAACTGTCAACCGGGAACGGTAAGTTCACGGTTCAATTACGGTTTCCCCTTTTTCGAAACCGGAACCGTGTTTGATCATCCATATCGGTAAGTTGTTTTACGGAAAAAATAGTCTTATATTACGTTGACTCGAAAACGTTTTTCTTTGACTTATTTTTTTTTGTTATCAAAAATCGAAAAAATGGAGAAAACATTTTTCAAAAAACATTTTTCCTGAAACAGATGGAGCCTTAGTTCCGTCGGTAGCACACAAGTTATAACCTTACTCTCCCTGTCTCAAAGAACCATACTCATATCTATATTACAATAAAGAATGAAGGTAACCGCTAAGACGAAGGGTGGCTAAGATTAAATCACAAAAATTGATCCGATAACCTAAAACTGATTCAAAAATTAAACCCTTACCGCCTGTGAAACTGCTACCCATTTCACCACGTCTCTTCCCTTCCCACTCTCCATCCCCAGCAGTTATATAGCTTGTAGAGAATTGTTCATATTTTACTATTGATATATACAATATTTTGTCATTATCATTCCCTTTTAACCTTCATTTTTATTCTACTCTTTGAACCCACGTTACGGCCATGATTAAAACGTTGTCACAACCATGTTAATTTCATTCTCGCTAGTCCTTCACCTTTTCATACTCTTCCCGTGCAATTGGCACGAGCATAAATATATATTCAAATATAATGGTAACGAAACATGTTTAGGAATATGTGAGAAAATATTTTTATCATTAACTCCGAATTATTGATTTAAAAGACACCCTCACAAACTATCAACCACCGTTACACCACTGCCTTACAACTGCCCATCGCCGCCTCTACAATAGCAAAAGAAAAATCTAATTCTGCAAAAATAAAAAATTATCATAGATCTATCAGCTGCCACTTAACCACAATCCAAAATCCACTATTGCCACCAAAAATCAAGCAGTATCAACATTATTTCGAACTCAAAATTGAGTTTCCAAAATCTGGGTTCTAAGAGCCCGTTTGGGAGGGCTTATTTTCATCCCGAACTTGCGTTTCATTCTTAAATTGCGGCAAATCACTGCAATATTGTGTTTGACAAAAAAATTGTGTTTGTGAAGGGAGGGTGCAGAACGCAGATAATTGCGATAACGGAGAAGCTGGTCTCCCCCGCTTCTATGATAATCATTTATCCAAAATTTTGTGACAAAGTTAGGGTTGCTGCCTAATAAGAGAGTCATGTGGAACACTACACTAGTTCTCATCTTTAAAATCAGGTTTGGGACGTAAGTACGAATAATTTAATAAGATATGGGATAACCTTTTCAAAATTAAATGGTATACTTTCTTTATTCGTCACAAATTGTTCTTTTTGTGCTACTTCATTCTCCTCCACTTCGAAGGCTCGCCCCGGAGACAAGTCAAAATAAAGCGGCTCTATCTTCTTTTCATTTTGAACTGAATCTCCTAATCTCTGGACCTGCGGGTAAACAGGAAAAGTGGTCTCGCACCCTTTTTGAACTGAATCTCCTAATCTATACTTTTACTTGCGTCGCTTGTGACGATCTACTTCGGCTTGTTTCTCGTACTCTTGATCTAGGCAAAAACATTCCTTGCGTCAAGCGCGATCCAACCGATTATTGATAGCATGAACAACGTTATGGGTGTTATTGATGTAACCGTCGTTATCGGTTATCAATCATCTTCTCATGATTTAACCTGCTCTAATATCAACTGACGCAGCGAAACAATCAACAAGATTTTTCTACCGAAATAAAAGAATTCTACTGAAAGTGTTAAACAACCCAAACTTCATCTATCTAGTTAGAAGGATAAATAAACCAGAAGTTATATTTTTATTAAATTAAAGCCTAGGTCTATAGAACCTCCTATAGTTACTTTATTAAAATTAATTTCAAAATTATTTATAAAATAATTAAAAATATGCAAATATTTAAATATCCGGGCTACATCAGAATGAGGGGAGTATAATTAATGTAAATTAAATGTCTTCATAAGCTTTCAAAAATTATTTAGTACTCAGTTGAAATCAAGCAATTCTGAATGTACTTTCCAATATTAACTAAGAATACAATACAATGTATAAACATCATAGTCTTTTTTTTTTTTTTTTTTTTTTTTTTTTTTTAACGGAAAGGGCAATGCCCCCTAGAATTTTATTAAGATGAAAGAAAAATTACAAAGTGCAATGAAAGAAAATTAAAAAAGGTCAGTTAAACTGCCTTGAGTAGTTCCATTGCCTCTTAGGCTTATTTTTCTTTGCTTTAGCTTTGGAAGCAGATTTTTCTCGTTTTCCTTTTACTGGTTGAAAATCGTCATCTTCATCGTAAAAATCTTCCCAATTTTCGCTATCAGCCCTTGGCGCCCAAGGATCAACATGAGCTCCTCCAACAATACCTCCATAAAGACGAGCTTCTTCAAATGCCGTGGGAGATGTGTCAGAGAGACCGCCTTTTTCTGGATCCGAATCACACTTTTCCCGATGAGTAAGAGCTACTTTTAGGTTTTTTGGGTTTATAAACTCGGTATTGTAGTATTTTGGGTTCAGCTTACAAGCTGCAGGGGGACGTAAACTAGGCGCATCTTGTATCGCCCGAACCTTATCAATCACCCTTTCTCTCATAATCCTATGATAATTCTCCGAATCCTGATTAAATTGAATATCAGATTGGACAATGTTTATTCCATCCCGAACATCAACCAAGTTGCCCGACCCTTCACCATTTGCAATCTGAATAGGCCCATTGAATTGATCCAATTCCGATGATGATTTTCCCGAAATGGGTGCAACCTCCACCAGAACTGGCTGTAATCTAGCAGGAGAGAACTCTTGAGCATCAGCCCGAAGACCATGTTCCTCCACAGCCGAATCAACCCCAGTTGTAACTACTTCAATATCATCAGGCGAACCAATCAACCCCTTTGATTTATCTTCAACAATCTTCATTCTTTGTAGATGGCACCCATTAGTATCGTTAGTCTCTTGAGCTTTATCAGCATAAATAGGAGAGGTCTCAACAGGGACTTGAAAATTCTTTTCCATCATTTCTGACCCTTTATCATTCACCTCTATCATCACATTGTTGTCTTCCACATTATCAACAGGAATTTATGTTGGCTTCGAAGCCTGAATTACCACCTTATTTAGGTTGCTAGGACCATCTTGATTGTGTTCTTTCTTCTTTCTTATGGACTTAGGGTCAATGATTCTTTTAGGCTGTACTTGTTGTTCCACACCAACCTCCTTTCCCTTTAGACTTTCAGCATGCTGTTGTTGATTTCCTGATCCTGTGTTAGCAAAGCGACAATTGAGGATTGCGTGTCCAACCTTAAAGCAGTATTTGCAATAGGATGGAATATTATCATATTCAATGACTTGATAGAATCCACCATCATCTCCACATTCCAGGAAAACTCTCGAAGGCAATTTCTTAAGAAGATCAATCTGAACTAACACCTTCGCTATACTTGGCCTGGATAGGTTAGCGGTTGCTTGATCAATGGCCAAAGGAACACCAAAAATTCTAGCGATCGAGAATAAACACATCTTATTAAATAAATGTATAGGAAGCCCTGGAAGACCAACCCAAACCGGGAAAAGTGTGGAATCTTGATCAGGCCGCCATGATGGTGTCCAGCGAGACACCCGCATAGGAAAATGACCAATATACCACAGCTCCTTCGCCCACATCCGATTAAAATCAGCTTCATAGGATAAACGGATCAAGACATGTTTGCTATCTAAATGGCCAATCTTAGAATCAGAGTGAAGGCCAAGTTTTGAGAACCACAAACGCAAATCATCCATTGATGGTCTACCCCTTGAAAACTTGTCGACCAAAGCAAAATTGAAAGGTTTAGCAAGAGAAGATATTACCTCCTTAGGGATTTTCAATGCCGGATCACCATGATGGGTAGAGGCGGGGATAAATGGAATCGTAGGTGTAGAGAGCACAACCTCCTTGAAAAGGCCTGCAAAAGATTTCGCCATTGAAGGAGACCTCGGCGGAATGTCCGAATTAGGAGCAGCGCCTTCTTGCGACGGCCCCAAAAGAGAGACCCCGAAAGAAGGAGCCATAGAATGGCCCCCTAGCAGACCCAAGACTCCCTCAGATCCAGATCGGAAGACGGCGAACTAGATCGGAAGGAAGGAAAGCGAGGGGAAATTTTTGAACCCTAGCGGCGGCTATAAACATCATAGTCAATTAACATGAATTTTTTTCTCAAATAATCCTTTTTTTACTTTTTTATTTACCAAAATGACTCACTGTTCAAACTATTGCCCAGATTGTCCCTTTTTTTGAAAATCGCTACACCGTGTAACGAGTTTGACTTAGGTCTAGTCAAAACTCGCTACACCGTGTAGCGAGTTTAGGGTAATTAAGTTTGACCGTTGGGAGATTAATTAGGGCATTTAATTAATTAAAACTCGCTACACCGTGTAGCGATTTTTCAGTCAAACTCGCTACACCGTGTAGCGAGTTTTAATTAAACCCTTTCCCTTCTCAGTTCACGCCTTCAACCAAACAAAATCAAAAAAAACTTACAACTCCTCCATAGCCGCCGCAGGAAAGAAAGGAAGAAGAAGAACGAAGTCTTGATTTTGCCAAGTAAATTCAACCTTTTTCCTAATTGTAAGTTTAAATTTCTATATTATGTTGAATTTTAGCTTTGAGTTTGTTATTTATTTACTTATAATTTATGATTTTTTTATGACATTGTAAAAAATTTTTGATTTTTAATTCCGAATATGTGACTAATTTGTATTTAATTCCGAATATGTGACTAATTTGTATTCAAATATGTGACTAATTTGTATTTAATTTCGAAATTTTTTGATTTTTTTATGACATTGCAATTTAAGATTATTTTTTTTTGGTTAATTCTGAAATTTTTTGATTTTTTTTTATGACATTGCAATTTAGGATTTTTTTTTTGGTTGAAAATATTGTTATTCCCATTTTATTGTTTGATTTGTTGTTGAAATATTAACTTGTATTACAAAAATGAAAGTCATAATATTTGTATTGATTATGCCATACCCTACACATAATTTAAATTCAAAAAAATTTAAATTCCAAATTTTATAAATTTCTTAAAGTCACTGTTAGTAAGAAGATAAATAAAAATTGAAAAAAATAATGAAGAAGTATATATATTTTTGATGTGTTGTAAGTATAAATTAGGATTGAAATATTGGATTGTAAGAAGATAAAATTTTTACAAATTTGTACATTTGTAAAATTTGTAGCCCTCAGTCCCATTTTGAAATTGAAAAATAGGACTAAGATGTTGTTGTAAGTATAAATAATCGGAATTATTAGTGAGATAGAAAAATAGGACTAAGATGTTGTAAGTATAAATAATAGGATAGGAATTATTAGTGAGATAGAAAAATAGAATAGAAATTAATATACATATAACATCCCAAATCTCATATACTTATACCCCAAACCCTAAACCCTAAATCAGATAGGTGTAGCCCAAACCCTTAAAATATGATTTATTGTTCAAACTTTTTTTATAAAAAAAAAAACTGCATCCTATTTTTCAAAACCGCATGAGGATTACTTTTGAAGTATTACTTAGTATATAGGCTGGAAACCAAGAACTTCCCCACAGGCACTTCTTGGAAGTGTGGGATAACTTTGGATTACAATGCCACGTACTAGTAATTACACTTTTGTATTCTCTTATTTATTTCCTTGCCTCGTAGAACAATAACCAACCTTGATATTGAAATAAATAGATGGAAGCTTTCATCGATCCCGGGCCTATCGATGCCTCTGTTCTGACCCGGCATGCGGAGCATAGGGCTAGGTATATTTGGGTCGGGTGGCAGGTTTCTAGTCCCCTCCATTTTCGTTATGGTGCCGCCTTGCCAGGCGAATTAGCTCCTGTTATATTGTTGAGACTGGCGGAGTGCGATTTTACCGAAGTACACTATATAGGTAGGATACAGTATGATTTTGCATTGCTGGAGGCTTTGATCGAGAGATGGCATCCAGAGACCCATACGTTCCATCTCCCGGTTGGTGAGATGACGATCACCTTAGAGGATATCGGCATGATATGCGGGTTGCCGATTGATGGGGATGCTGTTACTGATGCTGGGTTTCCAGCAAATATAGACTGTCGGGCTGAATGTCTGCAGTATTTAGGGGCTGTCCCTGGTGACGGAGATATAGATGGAAGCAGTCTTAAGCTTAGGTGGATTACGTTGCATTTCCCACACTTTAGAGACTTCGATGAGGATACTGCTCCAGAGATTGTGGATCAGTACGTACGGGCGTATATCTTGCTTGCCTTGGGTTCTACGATCATGCCTGATCGTACGAACAACAAGGTTAAGCTATGTTATCTCCCTATGCTTAGGGATGTTTCTAGGGTCAGCCAGTACAGTTGGGGGAGTGCTGCCCTCGCTTTCCTATATCGAGAGTTGTGTAGTGCGACTCACCCTAAGACGAAACAGTGCGGAGGATATCTCAACGTTCTACAGATATGTTTATTTCATTTTAATGTTCATTACGTTATTGTTTTTTAGTTTTATTTCAAATTAGCGGCATTATTTATAGTATTTGATATACATTTATTTGATATAGATTTGGGCTTGGGAGCAGTTGAGATGTATGAGGCCGCAGATCCGTTATCGATTCAGAGAGCAGAACTTCATGCTCATGCCCCTCGGATGCAGGTATACATATATCATACGTTATTTTCGCTTTCCTTAATGTTTTTTTTTTAACTAAATCTTATAATTATTCTGTTTATGAAATTTCAGCTGGACCCAGGCATCACTGGATCTGAGAGAGGTTACTGCACATAGCCTGCGAGGCTATCGGGATCAGCTGGCCCGGCTAAACGAGGCTCACGTGGGTGGCGGCCTTATGAGGGAGATACGCTCCGCCCTGCATTCAGGGTGAGGACATATGGTTGGCGAAGGTCCCTCTCATATGCTTTGAGAGGGTCGAGTGGCATCTGCCTGATCGCGTTATGAGGCAGTTTGGGCTGAGGCAGTTTGTCCCACCACCGTGCGACACTGACCTGGAGTTGCACCGTTCTGATCGACGGGGAAACAGGTCGGTGAGATGGAGTGACCGGCATCGCCCACTTATTGCACGATGGGACCAGCGGCACGAAAATTTGGTCACCGGGGAGTACGGCTTCCACGATATGACTTACACCGATCCATATATGGTTTGGTATCGGGACATAACGTGTAAGTTTGTGCAGCACCTCACTCAAATAGAGGGGGATGGTTACCAGTCGTCTGCCCCTGCCTTAGAGTTTATGGTAAGTTTTTACATTTTTCAAGTTTTTAATTCTAGTTTTTTTCTTTTTTATTTTTAACAAAACATCAATTATTTACTTATATATGTTTTTGATATGAAAACAGGTGCAGACCCTTCAGCGCTTGCATGTCGACAATGAGGCGGAGGAGCATTCCATACAAGCTTCAATGCGGGCGAGAATTACACACGGGTTCACGGGAGTGAGGGAGCTCCATCGCCTTCAGGCTACTGCACCTCCCCCACCGGTAGATCGCGTACCGGGGGTACAACCACCTCGACAACGTCGGGTTAGACGTCGTGAACAGGCATAACCACCACCCGAAATGGACTTGCATGATGAGCCCGAGCCCGAGCCCCAGCAAGAGGCTCAAGCGCAGACCCAGACCGAGCTGTATTATGAATGGCTGTCATCACGCCACATCACCACGGTGGGGAGTTAGAGCGGGGGTTTCGGGGGGACTGGGACTCCGGGTGCCGGAGGGAGTGGGAGTGGGGGTGGCTGGGGGGGGTGGGATTGGGAGTGCCCAGGCAGACCCTTCCCCTGGACCATCCACTATGGGCTTCGGGGCTTATACGAGTGGAAGTGGGTTGAGGACTCCTATATCACATGCAGGGCTCCGCCCCTTCTCCGATCCGGCTTAGATTACCCCTGCTCAACGGCAGGAAGAGATGCTTAGAAGAGGGCCTCGACTCCGGAATCCGCCTGATCCCTACACCCCGTCTTACTATGAAAATAGGTAGAGAGTTCACTTTTTTTTTAATTATTATTACGTAATGAAACTTTGTTGTA
The DNA here is from genome assembly GCA_022495995.1 of Adenophora triphylla var. japonica. Classification (NCBI taxonomy): domain Eukaryota; kingdom Viridiplantae; phylum Streptophyta; class Magnoliopsida; order Asterales; family Campanulaceae; genus Adenophora; species Adenophora triphylla. The sequence continues at coordinate 392,066 of JAFEMH010000741.1, forward strand.
TTGGTTTAGTTTTTATTTGAATGTTTTTTATTTGTATTGAAACTTTGTACTATTAATTTAATTTTTATTTTGATGTTTGCATTTTAGTGTTATTTGAATGTTTTATATTTGTTATATTTAATTTGATTGTTTACAACAGATTTTATGATTTGTAGTTTGAGCAGATTTTAATTTTGTTCTTTGGTTTTGGTTTTGGTTTTGGTTTTGGTTTTGGTTTTGGTTTTGGTTTTGGTTTTGGTTTTGGTGTGATTGTTTGCATCTGCCCAGCTGGGCGGTCGCCCTTACATTCATAAGCGTTCGCCCAAGTAAACAGAGAGATTTCCAAAGGAACGTAATTTGTTTTGAAATCGCTAGACCGTGTAGCGATTTCACTAAACTCGCTACACGGTGTAGCGATTTTAGTGAAATCGCTACACGGTCTAGCGAATTCAAAATAACATTTACGTTCCTTCCATTTCCATAGTAAGTTTCTGCCAAAAGGGAGCGTCCACTCCCAATGTGGGGGGAGCGTCCGCTCCCAAGCTGCCTATACTATACTGAAAAAAACTAACTGTTTTTTTCTTAACTGACTTTTGTAACGAATTTAATTAATTATAATTTTTAAATATTCATTAGAATAACTAAAGTTATTTTTAAAAATTGGAAAATTACATTAAACTCAAATATAAATTACATTCAACTTTTCTTGTTTAATGAAAACTACATAAAATAAAACTGCAATTGAAACTGAATCCAATTCAAACCAAACATAAATTACATGAAAAACATTCTGCTACTCCCTAATGTTCGGGCATCTACGACGATTGTGCCCTTCTTGATGGCATGATGAACACAGAGCCTTCCGTTTATCTGCTTGAAAGTCCATACAATTACGGAAGCGTCTTGATCTAGGTCGTCCGGACTTCGCAGAACGTCGAAGTAGGGGATTAGGGAAGAAACTGGGCACCAAACCATCCATCCCCCAATAGTCCTCATGCTCGATTGGTTCGAATGTCCCCTTCCATGTCTTGTAGTATTCCCCAACGATGTAATATTCAGAAACAAAATCTCGACCAACAAGATTTTGTGCAGAACAACAAGCAAGAAGATGGGAACAAGGCATGCGATAGGCAACCCATTTACCACATGTGCAGGTACGCTCATTAAGTCGGACAATCTGTATATTTCCTCTGTGATCACCCTGACGTGCGGTTTTCACTTGATACACCCCTATTTCGTGATTGTTGAACCTCCTGACGTGATGTGTTGCCCCTATGCTATTTTCTGTGAGTTACTCGGTTTGCTAACATAACCGGTTGACTTCCTAACCGCTATGTCAATCTAACCGGTTGCCTACCTAGCCGATGTAATCTTCACAGGTTGTATCCTATCCTTTGCCGGTTAAGGCTTCCTCAGCAAGCTTTCCTCAGCCTAGCCTAACCGAAGCATTTATTGCTCCCAACTACCCAGCAATCCCTTTAGCTAAAGTTGGTAAAGCAAGCATGCTGAATAGACGCTGAAGTGACATTCCCGCGGCCGTCGAAGCTCAAAATAGATTGTCAAAATGACCGCACTCACATCCTTCCAACCACTCTACAAGAAAAATCTTCTCTCTCCTATCTCAGGCATTTAATGCAAAGATCCTTCAATTCAAAGGCATGCCTGATCAAGTCATCATTGCAACCTCTTCAAAGACAACGGCTCCTTTTCAAAGTTCACTATAAATAGCTTCCCTGGAGCATTGAAGAAGGTGGGTGCATTTATGATTCTTGAGAGTGAGTTGCTCTGAACTTCCATTCTGCAAACTCCATAGTTCAAAGCATTCAATTCAAGTCCCCTTATTCACTAGACATCTCTGTAGGACTTATACACTGTGCACCTCAATCAATATTGTAGTGTTCCTTCATTAGACTACATTTGGAACACATTGATTGATTCACACACAACACCCTAGAGAAATCAGCTCAACTTGTGAGCACATCTCTAGAAAACACCAGGTCTTTATTGTAGCACGATCCGTTAGTGGTCACCTTTAGTTTGGCAGCCTTCAATCATTGGCTTGCAACTTGTAATAGGTAGAAACCATTAATATAGTAGTGCACTTTCACAAATCCAAGTTCTGACCAAACTTGGTAGAGGACGTAGCAGTTATTTAATACTGTGAACCTCTTCAAACAATGTGTCATTCTTCTGTGTGTTTATTTATTTTTGTGTAGTTGTAACTGGTTGACATTCTCTCAACTGGTCACAACCTATTGACTCAACCTACTGCTCAACTTGTTTGTCCTACTTGGAAATATAATTTGTTGTGTTTGCATAAGGTTTTTTAACGTACTGTTTTTGAAACTCTACCTAACCGGCTGTAAACCTAGCCTAACCGTAATTCCGCTGTGCAAATCTAATCTAACGGTTAGCAAGTGTGTTTCCTACAACCCTTTACACAGTCTAAGAGTTTTTTAAGCAAAAAGTTTAAACAGGCTATTCACCCCCCCTCTAGCCTGATTTCTACCATTTGGGACCTAACAATTGGTATCAGAGCTAGCAATTTTCGAAAATCATTTTTCCAAGCTTAACCGCTTGAATTGCCAATTCCAAAATGGCGGGAAAAATCATGCAAACATACAACTTGACATCCGTTCCCATGTTGAACGATAACGAATTTCCAGTATGGAAAAACAGAATCATGCGGTACTTGGATTCAATAGATGATAGGTTAACTACTGTAGTCAGAGATGGTCCAATGACACCCCTGAAAATCAATCTTGCAACAAGAGCACCCAAAACTCCTCTCATGGATCATGCAGATAGAGAGTCTGAACAAGACTTTGAGGTTTATGAAACTTATGTGCCAAAACCTCGTGAAGAATGGACTGAGGATGACAAACTTTGTGATTCCTTAGACCGAAAAGCATTGCACATAATAACCTCAGGACTTGATGACAGACTGTACAAACAAGTACAATGCTATGAGACCGCTCAACAAGTATGGCAAAGTCTTCTCAGATACTTTGAAGGAGATCAAGTGGCCAAGGACAACAGACTCTACAAAAGCGTTGCTGAGTTTGAGTCCTTCAAGAAAAATCCAAATGAAACAATGAAGGAAACGTACGACCGATTCTGCGAGGTGAGTAACTCTTGTGCATCTTTAGGTAGAGTCTATACCATGAAAGACCTAAACATGAGATTCCTCAATTCTCTTGGAGACTTGTGGCATGTGAAGGTCGCTATTTTGAAAGAATGCCGTGATTTGAACACTACTCATATCCGAACATTGTGTCTACTTTGTTTCTATATGAGGAAGAGCTCAACCAGTGAGTGGAGTTCAAAAACAATTTAAAAATCTATCTCTGCCACTGCATCGAAATCTTCCACTGGTTCTTCTATGCTTACCAGCCAAATTACCACCAATGACTCTCCCTCAACATCTCGGCCTCCAACCAACTCTAGCCAATACCTCTTCTAACACACCTCTTGAGGTAGAGGATGAATTTGCCGCATTCGCCGTAAATTACGAGAAAGTTTAAGGATTTTAAGAAATCCCACAAAGAAATCATTTCAACCCAAAGCCTCATCTTTCCATAGATCTGGGAACTTCCAAAAGAAAGGCCAAACCTCAACCTCAACCGACGGAAAGAATGCCCAAGGTGAGCTTGTGTGTTACAATTGTAGAAAACCCGGCCATTTTGCCTCCAAATGCCCTCAACCTAAATATGAATTTTTGAGGAAGAAACCATTCAAGAAATTCCCTAGATCTAAATCTAAGAGCTTAGTTGCCGAGGATGGAACCGAAAGCTATGCCGCCCGGTTCGAGACCGACTCGAGAATGAGGAAGCCGACTATGCCGACTCGTATGAAGATGTTGATGTCGCTTTGTTGCTATGGATGGAACATATGATAAACCCATCTCCCTACATACTCCTATCTTTAGACATCCCAATTCCAATGAACAATCATCCTATGTTGACCACACCCCACCTATGAGATCTCCCCTTACATACTTTGATGAACCCATTCCTACTCCCAAGGTAGATGCATGTAATCCATATAACTTCAAAATTCAAAACATAGGTGGATCCCTCTATGGTCGGGCCTAAAACCATGCCCACTCTCGCACCGCCGATGCAACCAATTCAACCGACCTATCAAGCTCAAGCCTTACCGATCGCCTCTTATCAACCGATGCTTGAGAACCGACCGATTCACTTAAAGCCTCTAACCGAGCCTAACCCTGAACCGATATCTTCACTACCAAATTTTGATCCCAATTTTGAACCATCATTCTCTTCCTCTCAGCCTCTACCGTTGACCCAATGCCAAAGTCCGAAATGGCGAGAGGTGATGAATGAGCTCTTCTCCGATTTTGAAAAATTAAATGAAGCTCACAAAATTATGGCCGATAATTTCAAATTGATTTCTACCGAAAATGACTCTTTGAAAGCCGAAATAAAAATTTTGAAAGAAAGCAAGCTAGAGTCCGATCGCTGAAGAAAGATAATCAAGAACTCACCGAGAGACTAAACATATCCGTTTGTCAAATTGCCGATCTTGTGTCAAGGAATAAATCTCTTTCAAAAACTATTGACACATTCTCTAAATCCCGAGCCGCTATGGAGACTATTATACAAGATCAAATATCTCCTAACCGAGATGTTACGACCGGAATTAGTTTTTACCTCCAAAGCAGAAAAGAAAAAGACAAAGAATGACAAAACCAAGCACCAAGTCTGTCTCTCGAAAACTTGATGGGTAAATTTGATGATGCTCAATCCAAAATGATTAAGAGAGAGTTAACCAAACCTTTCAAAGCTGTCCCTCACACCTATCCCAAAGGACGAGTACAGATGAAAGCTTATTTCAACAAAAACAAATCCCAATGGACTGAGGTAGCTGATCCTGAGCTAGGACAATATGTTCCACTTAGTGATGGCAAAAGCAAAGGTGGAATTAAAATTGTTGATAGTGTTGCAGGTCAGGAATCCTCAACCGGTAAGGTAACCGACATCGGTAAGGGTATGACCGGTCAATCAACCGTCACTGGTCACCCAACCGGTAAAGGCAACCCAACCGGTAAAGGCATTCCTAAACCGATGCAACAGGTTAACAAAGGTAATTCCATCACCTTCGTCCCCAAAGGATCTGTTTCTGCTCAATTAATGAACTCTTCTGAAGCATTGGCCAAATTGAACATCAACTCATCTGAACCCTCTCAGCCATCTTCTAATAAATGTGTAAACTGTGGTTTTATTGGTCACAAGGCTTATGAATGCCTCTTGAAGCACCTATCTGGACCCGCTGAGTCTAAAAGCTCAGGTGGTGGCCAGGTATGGCTGCCAAAGAGGAACTAACTCTTTGGACCCAAAAGAATAAGGGGGACCATAAGCTTACTGTTTTATTTCAGGAATGCTTAATGGCCTCAACCGATGCCGGTAAGGATGTTTGGATTATGGACAGTGGTTGCTCTAGGCATATGACTGGTCATGCCGATCTCCTAACCGATCTGGAAGAAGCATCTGGTCCTCCAGTTGTCTTTGGTGACAACGCAAAGGGTAAAATTATCGGTCGTGGATCCATCAAAAGAGGTACAGTCACTGTACAGAAGGTATCTTTGGTGGATGGTCTAAAACACAACCTTCTCTCTATTTCACAATTTTGTGACAAAGGTATGCATTGTGTTTTCAATTCTTCCAACTGCTATGTGAATAACATTGCTACAGGTGAAACACTTCTCACTGGATATAGAAAAGGTAACGTATATGCTATAGATTTAAACAATGTATCGAATGTTACTAATGTTTGTTTTGTAGCTAAGAACATCAGTGAGAATTCCTGGCTATGGCACAAGAGACTCACCACCCGAACTTCAAATATCTATCCAAGCCGGCCAATAAAAATCTTGTCGCCGGCTTACTCTCAAAAAGGTGTCCCGCGATCATGGAAGGAAATGTAGAGCCACGCCAATTGGGAAAACAACATAAAGAATCTTTCCACAAAGAAGCCACCGCATGTCCACTTCTAGGTGCCTCCAGCTACATATGGATCTGTTTGGCCCCAAAACTACCGCGCTTTGGGGGGTAGCGAGATATGCCTTGGTTGTTGTAGACGATTTCTCAAGATATACCTGGGTAGAGATGTTTGCTTCAAAAGATGATACATATGAAGTTGCTACCAGTTATTTCGTCTACTTCAAACCCAAAAAGAATGTGATATCATCGGCATGAGATCAGTATAATGGAACGGAGTTCAAAAATCTTGGAATCGCTCGCACGTGATGATCACGGAATAGACCACAATTTCTCATTGGCGGTACACCGCAACAAAATGGTGTAGTTGAGAGAAAGAACAGACATTGATCGAACCCGGAAAAACAATGATATCCGAAGCTAGGCTCCCCAAGTATTTTTGGGCCGAAGCTATACACACGCCTTGCTTCACCCAGAATAGATCTTTGGTCAACAAGTTTCACAACAAGACCCTTATGAGCTTTGGCGTGGCGTAATCCCCAATATTAGTTACTTCAAGATCTTCGGCTGCAAATGCTATGTTCTTTACAACGGTAAAGAACGCCGAGGTAAATTTGATGAAAAAGCTGATGAAGGCATTTTTGTGGGATACGCCAAGCACAGTAAGGCATTTAGAGTTTTTAATAAACGGTTGTTGAAAATTGTTGAATCTGTTCATGTTACTTTTGATGAATTTGATTTGCTAGAGTCTGACAAGGCTCCAAATTGTACTGATAGTTCTGGTGTTTTTGAGACAGGTGAAACAGATAATCAAAACTCTAATCAATCCACCAGCATCAACGCAAATCAGTCTCCAGCTCAACCGTCAGCCTCTAGTGGTGTAACCTATAGAGACCTAGTTGATGACTCCTTCTTTCCTCAATCGGTTAGGCAATCAATTAGTCAAACTCAGCCAGCCGATCCCTTACCAACTAGTCCTCATATTACAACTCCCAATTCATCACCTGAAGCTGAACCAATTTCACCCATCAACTTACCATTTCCATCTCCAATTACCGATCACCATCATCAGTCAGCATCACCCTCACCTAACCGATCACCTCAACCGGTCTCCTCTCCCTCAACCGATTCCACTCCTCCCATAGAAACCTTAAGACAGGAATCGGTCAGGCAAGACCTACCTAGGGAAGTGAGATCAGTTAGAAATCATCCTTTAGAAAATGTCATTGGTGATGTCTTTGGACCTAGAATGACTAGAGGCCAATTAAGAAACTTAGAAGAACAACATGGTTTATTTTCCTCTTCTATGGTCTCCAACATAGAACCAAAGAAGACTGATGAAGCACTTGATGACCCCAGCTGGGTAGAAGCTATGCAAGAAGAGCTTAACCAGTTTGATAGATGCAAAGTTTGGGAATTAGTGCCTAGACCTAGTAATCAAACAGTAATTGGAACGAAATGGGTTTATAGAAATAAATTGGATGAGTCTGGAAAAATTATAAGAAATAAAGCCAGATTAGTGGCAAAAAGGATATAGACGAGGAGGAAGGAATAGACTATGATGAGACTTTTGCTCCCGTAGCTAGATTAGAAGCCATTAGGTTATTTCTTGCCTATACGGCCTACAAAGAATTTAAGCTATATCAAATGGACGTGAAAAGTGCCTTTCTCAATGGTGAACTTCAAGAGCTTGTTTATGTAGATCAACCTCCCGGTTTTGAAGATTCTAAGAAGCCTAATCATGTCTACAAATTGAATAAAGCTTTGTACGGCCTCAAGCAAGCACCTCGAGCATGGTATGAAACTCTCTCCAAATTCCTACTTAGTGAGAAGTTCGAGCGAGGTAAAATCGACACCACTTTATTTATTGCAAAGCATAATGGTCATTCATTGTTAGTTCAAATATATGTTGATGACATAATTTTTGGATCTACTAACGAAAAATTATGCAAGAGATTTGAGAAACTTATGCAGAGCAAATTTGAGATGAGCATGATGGGTGAGCTAACCTTTTTCCTTGGACTTCAAGTCAAGCAAACCCAAGAAGGTATTTTCATCAATCAAGCCAAATATACCAAAGATCTTATCAAGAAATTTGGACTTGATTCCGCTCATCCTCAAAGCACTCCCATGGCCACAAATGTACACTTAGACAAAGACGAATCCGGTAAGAAAGTAGATATGACACTCTACCGAGGTATGATAGGTTCTCTACTTTACTTAACCGCTAGTAGGCCAGATATCATGTTTGCCGTATGTGTATGTGCTAGATTTCAAGGCGACCCTAGAGAATCTCATTTGCAATTTGTCAAAAGAATCATCAGATATCTTGTGGGAACTGCTAACTTAGGTTTGTGGTATCCGAAAGATTCATCATTTACACTAATTGGTTATTCAGATGCTGATTTTGCAGCCTGTAGGGTCACCAGGAAAAGTACTAGTGGAACTTGTCAATTTCTAGGTAACCGGTTGGTTTCCTGGTCGTGCAAGAAACAGGCATCAATTTCCACTTCTACGGCGAAGTGAGTATATAGCCATTTGGAAGTTGCTTTGTTCACAAATTCTATGGATGAAGCAACAAGCGGTGGACTATGAAATCCCTCAAGAAGTATGTCCTATTTATTGTGATAATACCTCGGCCATATCGGTCTCCAACAATCCACCGTGATGCATTCAAAGACCAAGCACATAGACATCAAATATCACTTCCTCAAGGATCACGTTGAAAAGGGTAACATTGTTCTTTTAAAAGTCCATACTGATTATCAACTAGCTGATATTTTGACAAAACCATTGGACATTAAAAGATTTGAATTCCTTAGAGGAGAACTAGGCATGATTGATATTCGTTAATTTATTGTGCTAACCTTGCTGTCTGTAAAAGCTCTCAACCGATCATGATGATGCCTCATTTGCTTATGCTCAACCGATGCTCTTGTCCTACTCTCAACCGGTATGAAAGATATCTTAACCTATTAAAAGCATCCCCTAACCGATGGTCCCTAACCGATGCAAAAGCCTTCTATCCTAACCGACCAATTTTCTTCGTCTAACCGATCATATCCTGACCGGTCAAGCCTATTGTGGTGACGTCAGCTCAACCGATTGATCATCACCTAGCCGACAAGTCCCATCAATCCTATCAGCCGTCTACCGCCTTTCCCTATACTGACAAAGCATCATTGATGTTCCCCACTCCCTCCTACTACTGTCCTTTTGTACTTGATGATTGGTCAAATTTAAAATTTTGTGACCAAAAAGGTAACTTCTGTATCATTTCAGTTTATCAAAAGGTTATCTTTTTGTCATTATTGCATTTTGGTTTAACTGCTGCACACACGTACCTAGTTTTTATCCCTCATATTTAAAATCGTGTTCAATATCTTTTTAAATATCTGTGCCATGCAGTTGAAACGTTTTCTTTATTACAAGAAACCTCTCCGTCTTCTATCTCTCTCTACTATATAAGGAAATACAATACTTCATTCAAACTTTCCGATTTCCTCTCTCTCTCTGCAAAAGCTTTGAACTTTCAAGAATTCAAAATCCATTCTCTCTTTGTTCTTCGAACTCTAATCCTTTCTGGTAAAGTTTTTCTAAATACTCAAATTCTTTTAACTTGAAGAACTAGAACTATTTTCAAAATCATAACCCCACTTACATAATTTTCTTTTGAAATATGTTCTAACTTAGAATGTTTTTGATTCCTAAATCTTTTGACAGATGGCTCCCAAACCGACTAAGAAAGACATTTTCAGAGGTTACATTCTACCAAGCTTCTTCGAATCTGAAGAAGGGAAGACCCTCCAAGCCATGCTAGTTGCTTCCGGGTTGTTGCCGTTCTTGATGCGAGAGGGGAATGATGATATACGTATGAGCTTGTCAATGAGTTCTTCAACAATGGAGTAGTTGATGATAATCCCAAGCCCGGTGTTGTTTCTCACATTACTTCTTGTTGGTGGTTTTACGTGGATTTCTCCCCATCCTCCATAGCCGAAGTGTTCCACTACTCTTCCCTCAACGGGTTCCTCTTACGTCACTTCGAAGGATATGGAAGCCGCACAGGCCACCGTCCGTGGAACCGATCCATTCGTGACCGGTGAAGGGAACAAGAAAGCCGATTTGGACGCTGTTCACTATGCCCTAACTGAAGTCATTGACCGATGTGTGATTTGCCGGTCTGGCTCTCATCATTGTATCACCATGATTCAATGGGAAGCAATGGCCGCTGTTATGCTTCAAAGGAGATTCAACTGGTGCTCCTTCATCTATCGTGTTATCCTCATTGCCTTCAAGAAATTCCAGAAGGAGAAGCCCTTGTCCAGATCTAACAAGGCCAAGCCCATTCATTATCTCTTAATGAGTAGAATCCTCATGAGAATTCCTTCTATCTTTACCATTTACGGTGGTCGGCCCTTACGTTCCTAAGTCCTTTGTCAAAGCTTTCGACAAGGCCGATCAAGCAAGGCTTCTTAGAGAAGCCAAACCGATGGTCCCCATTGCTGCTCCAACCGAAGCCCAACCGGCTAAGAAGAAGACCTCTCAACCGAAGAAGAAGTAGACAACCGATATCCCCAAACCGCTCTCTCAACCTCAGCCTTCTCAACCGATCCCTTCTCCGGCTAAAAGAAAATCCCACAGAACGATGCGAAGACAGAGAACCCATCTCCACTGTTATCCGACCTAAAAGTCTGCTAGAAAATCCTCCAAACCGATCACTCCTCCTCCGGCCACTTCAAAATCAAAGCCAATCCCAAAAACTCCTTCCCCAAATAGCCAAGGAAAATGCAGAAAGGAGAAAGAGAATTGAAGCTGATATTTCTTCATTCATACCCTTTATCCCCAACCGTTTACTTAGCCATGACACCTTGACCGATGACATACCTATCACCGGTCACGCCTCTAATCCCTCTTACCGGCGATGCCAACCGATCAGAAATCCTACCTTCCACATTTTCCATAACAATCCATGGGCTATCAACCCTCAGTCTGCTCCCTCTCCTAGTTGGGTTTATCCTATTGATCATTTGCCGCCGTTTATTCGGAAGTTGCTTCAATTCCATGAAATCAACAAGTCTTCCGTACCGGCTGGCAACATCCAAGACTATATTGATTTTGGAAACCGACATATCGAGAAGGGCGTGTACTTCAGCAGACCTTGCCGACTCAGAAATTTTGATCTTTCCTCTTCTAGGCGCAGTCTTATCAAGATATACAACAAATTTTTGATCGGCTTCCCCTCAAATGGAATCTTTGTTTTCTTAGCTCAAGATAGAATGAGGCGGGACATGATGGTCCAAGTTTGTATGGGCTGACTTTGCTATTCTCTATGGAGTGAAGATACCTTGATTGAGACAGATCTTTACCGATGCAGGAGATATGAAATGGAGTTTGATTCTCTTCCAAACTTTGACTCGAACCGGTTTGCCTTGGCCCCAAGGAAGAATCGGCTTATCGAAATGTGATGGATGTGTTGGATAATTTCTTGGATTTGGACAATGAATTCAAGGCGGTGGAAATATTTCCTTAGCCGATTTCTTTTCTGCAGATTCGATCCACCTCCACCAAATGGCCTACGGTTCTTGATGAAGAGATTGATGCTATGTTTGAAGATGAGGAGGAAGAAAAGAAAAATCAAGAGGTTGTTGAATCTATTTCCAGTTCAAGTCTTGATAATGATGATGATGAGGACAAACTGGCCGGATGGAGAGCTCGAATCAAGCTTTCACCACTCCCCAACCGATGGCAACGGTTAGAAGCTTGGGAGGAGGCATTACTGATACGTCACCGGTTACTCCTTTGGGAGGAGGCTCTACCGACATCCCAGCCTCTACTCAACCGATGACACCTCCACCGATTTCAATCCCTCCAACCGTTGTATCTTCTGAACCGGTTAGAGCTTCTCAACCGATTGATCCTGATGATGTCCTTCTACAGCAAGCTGTGGCTGTTAGTCTATTTGATGTAGAGAAAAAACGGCTACAAGACCGAGCCGATGCTCTTGCCACTGCTCAAGCTCTTCAAGCTTCAATTCTTGACAGTCATGTAAGAGAAATTCAGTCTATGCTTTCCAGCCCTCCAAGAGTTGAGGAGGAGACTCGGTCCGTACCTCCATCTTCTGCTATTCCTACTTCTGATGCTCCTGATGGAGATTCTGATTTCTTTGTGGAAGAAATTTCGGATGAAGAAGAATTTGATATCTTGGATCCTGCTATCCCACCGACTTATGCTGATCCTTGCGTTCTTCAAAAAGACATCTTCTCTCCCTTGAACTATTACACAACCAGATCTTCCATTCCTCGATCCCCTCATGGTATTCCACTCTTTGAACCCCATGAGAAGATTTCTAGCCGTGCTGAGTATAAGTTGGTTTCTGATCCTCCTCCATTTTCCCATGAACTCAAAAAGTTGAAGAAAAAAGAGGTTAATGTCCCTTTCTACCTGTCCAGAACCGTTGGCCCTGGAGAATCGAGTTCCAAAGCCCAGAAACCGGTTGCACTCAAACTTCGTCTTCGGTTTCCTCCACCCAAAGGTCAATCGGTCAAGCCCTCCAAAACCGATCAACAGTTGATCACCAAATTCCCTTCAAAGCAGAAACCGACAGTCACTCCTTCCCAATCTCAAAGACTTCGCCACATAAGAATTCAAGGTGGAGTGGCTCAAACTGCCTCTGGACCAGATGAATGCACATTTTCCTCTCCCAACATTTTCATGCGTTATCTTTCGGTCAACAACCGTATTATTCAGGTTTTGGAGCTACGTATTGTGAGATGGTGCTACGAGGTTACTCACAGAGTTGGGTTAACGCCAAATGTGCCTCAGCTTTCTATTTTGAGAAATGGCAATCCTAGGCCGTGGAGCAACATTCGGCAAGCATCCCTTCTACTCCTAGCTCTCAGGGTTATTCCTTTGATTCGATCAAAGCAACATGCTTTAGCATTGGCTCCTACTGCTGTAGATCTTATTGCCTCCGCATTTGATGAAGCCCATGATGTTCAGAATGCTATTACTCTCGGCCTTGAGTCGACTCCCTATTCTCTTCTGATCCCAATGATTTCCTTGTGTTCAGTCCCTCTATTGCTTCTTCAGTATCTGTTGATGAGGAGATTACTTTTTCTCCAACCGGTCAAGTCTCTAGGATCGGTCCAGTTCATGTCAGTGATCCAACCGATTCTTCAACCGATGCCTCTACCGGTTCTCCAACTCCATCTCTTACCGGTCGCTCTATTCCCCTCTCTGCTCATCTAACTGAGAAGCCTCCTGTCGTTCCTCTTTCTCCACCAAATCCTTCCCTTGCCATTCAAGTGTTCATCCCACAACCGGTTCAAGCCTTGACAATTGTTACTACTCCTCCAACTGATCCTCCGGCTATATCGGTTAGCTCTTCAACCGATGGCTCTTCAACCGATAATGATGCTGATCCGTCCCTGATACTCCTCAACCGGCTCTGAAGATGAACTCAACCGTCCTTGTTGTTGTTCGTGATCTTTGTGAACTTTATGATGCCCTGGTTGCGAGTATGGTTAAGTCCAATCAGGAGGAGGAAGAAAAGAGGCTAGACAGAATGGAGCACGGTTATGCAAAGGACCTAGCTAACTATGTGGCCGATTTGTTTGATAAAGATGCCAAGATAACTGATCTTTCCACTCAGCTAGGTGCCTTGACCCAGTTGAACAAGGAACTCCTGAACACTGCCAAGGATGCCCAAACCGATCTCAAGCTTGCAACCGAAGAAATCAAGAAGTTGAATCAGAAGCTAGCCGATCAAGCCTCATTATTCGGAAAGACCAACACCGAGAGGATCAAGCTTAAGGCGAAAATGAAGTCCTCAAGAAGATGGTAGGCGGCCGTGATGCAGAGAAGTCTGCTAGGAAGAAAAGGAAGAGAGATGAAAAGGAAGCCAAGAAGTCAGCCAAGAAATCTCGCACTCAACCGGCCAGTCCTTCGGCTACCCCTCCTTCAGACCCCAAGGATTTTCCTCCAACCGATGATCCGCCCCCGGCCTAGAATGTAACCGATGAGGAACTTGTCTTTCCATCTTTTGCTTAACCGGTTGAAGACTAATCAATGAGATTTCCTTAACCTCAAACTCTGTTGTTTTGAATGACTTGTCTTTCCTTATTTTCTTTTGATTATTTTTGAATGTTCAAACTATTCTAACTATTTCATTTTGCAGGTTTACTCATTCAAAAATATTTCACTTTATCTTGTTTTAAATTTCTAAGCTTTCAATCTTTCTGTAAGCTTTCTTAGGTTACATCTATGATGTTACTTGACTTAGGGAATGACACATCTAAAAGATAAATATTTAGTCATTCTTTTACTAAGTCAAAGATGATGCTAACCTAGGGTGATTGGACTTAAGCAATTAGGAGGAGATTGTTAGTCAAATATATGCTTAGGTTTAGAATTGCTTAAACCCAATCACAACAAGCATTAATGTGGACCCCTAATTTTAATTAGACCCAATAGAATTTTTCTATGTATGATAGGTTCCCTTAATGCTAGTGCCAGTGTTTTTATTTCATGTAATTTTCTCAAGACCTTGAAGACTTGAAGGTGTGAAGATTTGCTCCCATGATATTTTCTGTGAGCTACTCGGTTTGCCACCCTAACCGGTTGAATTCCTAACCGCTATGTCAACCTAAGCGGTCGCCTATCTAGCCGATGTAATCTTCACAGGTTGCATCCTATCCTTTGCCGGTTAAGGCTTCCTCAGCAAGCTTTCCTCAGCCTAGCCTAACCGAAGCATTTATTGCTCCCAACTACCCAGCAATCCCTTTAGCTAAAGTTGGTAAGGCAAGCATGCTGAATATACGCCGAAGTGACATTCTGCGGTACATCGGAAGCTCAAAATAGATTGTCAAAATGACCAGTACTCACATCCTTTCAACCACTCAAAGAAAATCTTCTCTCTCCTATCTCAGGCATTTAATGCAAAGATCCTTCAATTCAAAGGCATGCCTGATCAAGTCATCATTGCAACCTCTTCAAAGATAACGGCTCCTTTTCAAAGTTCTCTATAAATAGCTTCCCTGGAGCATTGAAAAAGGTTGGTGCATTTATGATTCTTGAGAGTGAGTTGCTCTGAACTACCATCCTGAAAACTCCATAGTTCAAGGCATTCAATTCAGTCCTCTTATTCACTAGACATCTCTGTTAGGACTTATACACTGTGCACCTCAATCAATAGTGTAGTGTTCCTTCATTAGATTACATTTGGAACACATTGATTGATTCACACACAACACCCTAGAGAAATCAGCTCAACTTGTGAGCACATCTCTAGAAAACACCAGGTCTTTATTGTAGCACGATCCGTTAGTGGTCACCTTTAGTTTGGCAGCCTTCAATCATTGGCTTGCAACTTGTAATAGGTAGATACCATTAATATAGTAGTGCACTTTCACAAATCCAAGTTCTGACCAAACTTGGTAGAGGACGTAGCAGTTATTTAACACTGTGAACCTCTTCAAACAATGTGTCATTCTTCTGTGTGTTTGTTTATTTCTGTGTTGTTGTAACTGGTTGACATTCTCTCAACTGTACACATCCTATTGACTCAACCTACTGCTCAACTTGTTTGTCTTACTTGGAAATATAATTTGTCATGTTTGCATAAGGATTTTTAATGTACTGCTTTTGAAAACTCTACCTACCCTGTTGAAAACCTAGCCTAACCTTTATTCCGCTGTGCAAAACTAATCTAACGGTTAGCAAGTGTGTTTCCTTCAACCTTTTACTAAGACTAAGAGTTATTAAGTAAAAAGTTTTAAATCAGGCTATTCACCCCCCCCCCTCTAGCCTGTTTCCTACCATTCAGGACCTAACAGGTATCGGGACATAACGTGTAAGTTTGTGCAGCACCTCACTCAAATAGAGGGGGATGGTTACCAGTCGTCTGCCCCTGCCTTAGAGTTTATGGTAAGTTTTTACATTTTTCAAGTTTTTAATTCTAGTTTTTTTCTTTTTTATTTTTAACAAAACATCAATTATTTACTTATATATATTTTTGATATGAAAACAGGTGCAGACCCTTCAGCGCTTGCATGTCGACAATGAGGCGGAGGAGCATTCCAGACAAGCTTCAATGCGGGCGAGAATTACACACGGGTTCACGGGAGTGAGGGAGCTCCATCGCCTTCAGGCTGCTGCACCTCCCCCACCGGTAGATCGCGTACCGGGGGTACAACCACCTCGACAACGTCGGGTTAGACGTCGTGAACAGGCAGAACCACCACCCGAAATGGACTTGCATGATGAGCCCGAGCCCGAGCCCCAGCAAGAGGCTCAAGCGCAGACCCAGACCGAGCTGTATTATGAATGGTACATCACGATCGCCACACGGCCAGTGGGGGAGTTGGAGCGGGGGTTTCGGGGGGACTGGGACTCCGGGTGCCCGAGGGAGTGGGAGTGGGGGTGGGCTGGGGGTGGGATTGGGAGTACCCAGGCAGACCCTTCCCCTGGACCATCCACTATGGGCTTCGGGGTTTATACGAGTGGAAGTGGGTTGAGGACTCCTATATCACATGCAGGGCTCCGCCCCTTCTCCGATCCGGCTCAGATTACCCCTGCTCAATGGCAGGAAGAGATGCTTAGAAAAGGGTCTCGACTCCGGAATCCGCCTGATCCCTACACCCCGTCTTACTATGAAAATAGGTAGAGAGTTCACTTTTTTTTTTAATTATTATTACGTAATGAAACTTTGTTGTATTGGTTTAGTTTTTATTTGAATGTTTTTTATTTGTATTGAAACTTTGTACTATTAATTTAATTTTTATTTTGATGTTTGCATTTTAGTGTTATTTGAATGTTTTATATTTGCTATATTTAATTTGATTGTTTACAACAGATTTTATGATTTGTAGTTTGAGCAGATTTTAATTTTGTTCTTTGGTTTTGGTTTTGGTGTGATTGTTTGCATCTGCCCAGCTGGGCGGTCGCCCTTACATTCATAAGCGTTCGCCCAAGTAAACAGAGAGATTTCCAAAGGAACGTAATTTGTTTTGAAATCGCTAGACCGTGTAGCGATTTCACTAAACTCGCTACACGGTGTAGCGATTTTAGTGAAATCGCTACACGGTCTAGCGATTTCAAAACAACATTTACGTTCCTTCCATTTCCATAGTAAGTTTCTGCCAAAAGGGAGCGTCCGCTCCCAATGTGGGGGGAGCGTCCGCTCCCAAGCTGCCTATACTATACTAAAAAAAACTAACTGTTTTTTTCTTAACTGACTTTTGTAACGAATTTAATTAATTATAATTTTTAAATATTCATTAGAATAACTAAAGTTATTTTTAAAAATTGGAAAATTACATTAAACTCAAATATAAATTACATTCAACTTTTCTTGTTTAATGAAAACTACATAAAATAAAACTGCAATTGAAACTGAATCCAATTCAAACCAAACATAAATTACATAAAAAACATTCTGCTACTCCCTAATGTTCGGGCATCTACGACGATTGTGCCCTTCTTGATGGCATGATGAACACAGAGCCTTCCGTTTATCTGCTTGAAAGTCCATACAATTACGGAAGCGTCTTGATCTAGGTCGTCCGGACTTCGCAGAACGTCGAAGTAGGGGATTAGGGAAGAAACTGGGCACCAAACCATCCATCCCCCAATAGTCCTCATGCTCGATTGGTTCAAATGTCCCCTTCCATGTCTTGTAGTATTTCCCAACGATGTAATATTCAGAAACGAAATCTCGACCATCAAGATTTTGTGCAGAACAACAAGCAAGAAGATGGGAACAAGGCATGCGATAGGCAACCCATTTACCACATATGCAGGTACGCTCATTAAGTCGGACAATCTGTATATTTCCTCCGTGATCACCCTGACGTGCGGTTTTCACTTGATACACCCCCATTTCGTGATTGTTGAACCTCCTGACGTGATGTGTTGCCGCTTTTGTGGTGTTCTTCAAGTAGTGATAATTGACTTTCTGGCTGAATTGGTGTCGGGGATTGATGTTAGGGTTATCAGGATTACCTCCTAAGGCATTGATTGAAAATCCATGCCTTACTTGAAAGTACTCCACACAACGGTAGAAGGCAGTTTCAACAATTGCTGTGATTGGCATCCCACGAGCTCCCTTCATCACACCATTGAAAACCTCAGACATGCTGGTAGTCATGATTCCATACCTGTAACCACCATCGTGTGCCAATGTCCATTTTCTGGCATCCAAATGCTGAAACCATGCAATTGCCTCGGGGTTAATTCCACGGATACTCTCTAAGATAGATTTCAATTTTCTATCTTGAGTTGCTCTACCCGCTCTCCAAAACAGATACTTCAACCATTTCCCTCTATGCTTTTCCAAGAAATTTGCTCGCATATGTCTCAAGCAATATCGATGATGCACGTTTGGCCACCACGTATCTTCAGCTATAGTCTTCAGAATGCCCCAATGACGGTCAGATATCAAGCATACTTCACGACTCTTGATAATATGCTTGCAAACCAGGTATAAGAACCAACGCTAGTTCGGCCAGTCCTCCTTTTCAACAACGGCAAATGCAAGCGGAAGTATACTGTCCTGGGCGTCAATACCCATGGCAATCAGTATTACCCACCCAATTATATCTACCATGCATAAATGTTCCATCCACAGAAATGACTGGACGACAATGAGAGAAAGCTTCAATGCAAGGTCCAAATGCCCAGAATACCTGTCGAAACATGGAGGCCTCACCGACAGGAGGAGGAGGTGTAGAGTACTCAACAATTGTCCTCGAGTTGTATTTTTGAATGGCTGCTAGGACGCGGGGTAACCTCTTATAAGATTCTTCCCAATCTCCAAAAACCTCTGCAATGCCCTTCTGCTTTCCACACCATG
This sequence comes from Adenophora triphylla var. japonica, assembly GCA_022495995.1. Lineage (NCBI taxonomy): Eukaryota > Viridiplantae > Streptophyta > Magnoliopsida > Asterales > Campanulaceae > Adenophora > Adenophora triphylla. Next base: position 410,855 of record JAFEMH010000741.1, read on the forward strand.
CCTTCTTGTAAGTAATTACCTTGTTGAACCTACTAGATATGTGTGCAATAATGACTCCAACCTTGACATCTGAATCAGCCTTAATAACACCAACGACTTCCCGCCCGATAAACTTGCCATCCAGATTGGGGTGATCTTGACTTGCTCCAGAATATAAGCAGCAGTGAGGATATACTTTGTCACTTCCCAATAGCCAAACTTCTTCCTACTCACACGAACATAAAAATTGCATGGATAATTTTTCAATAGACACTCAATTACCCATGTGTTCGGTGTGCTCTTTCTTACCCTGAACCTGCGATTGTTGTGAATATGGAACCTTTTTATATCAAATTGTGCCTCGTTCTTGCCAGGAAAGCGTATCCCTTTAGCAATCGCCTGTTTTTCCGGGTCCCAAACAAGAAAACTAAGTGCATGGTCGTAATCAATCAAGCCTTGTTCTTGTCGAGCAGATGTACCAATATCACTGTAAAAGGGATAATTCCCTCTCTCGTATCTTCGATTTTCCGGCACTTCATAGTGAACAAGAGCTGCTTCCACATCATCATCAATCGGCCCATCATCACCGGCTCCCAAATCGACATCAGAATCACTACCACCCTCCACTACTAGAAACAGGGCATTTACCGACGGAATTTTACAGACGGACGCCGTCCGTCGGTAATACCGACGGAAAACAAACGGTTACCGACGGAAATAAATTTTATTTTGCCGGGATTTTTTTTTTTTAAAATTTCGTTTAGTCCGTCGGTAATTGATAAAATTCCGTCGGTAGTACCGACGGACTATGTCCGTCGGTAATACAGACGGACACCGTCCGTCGGTAACAAAGCCCTATATATAATGAAAAAATCCTCATTTTTAATTACGCCTTCATTTTTTACGCCTTCATCTCAGTCATTCGCGAAGAACGCGAGCCCTAACGCCGTCGTTCGCCGTTGCCGGTGCCGATAACCATCTTTCTCTCTCTCAATCGCTTTCTCTCTCTCTCTCGATTTCTCTCTCTCACTTTCTCTCTCTCTCATCAGTAATTCGCGAAGATCGCGAACCCTAACGCCGTCGCCTCCATCTCTTTCCATTTGCCGTTCGCCGTCGCCATCGCCGGTAAGCCATCTTTCTCTCTCTCAATCTCTTTCTCTCTCTCACTCGATTTCTCTCTCTCTCATTTGTCACAGATAAATAGCAACAGTGCTTCATTTGTTTTGTTCTTATGCTGGTATTTGTCATTTATAGGATGGGAATGCTTCTGACGAAGATTGTGAAAACATTGATTGGGATACTGAGGATAAACTTGAAATTCAGAACATACCCATCTCCTCTTCTTCACATTTGGCCACTCGCAGTATAGAAGCTATTGTTGTCAATGGGGAGGTAAATGTCATAGATCTATCACAGGAACTACATTTAGACCCTTTTTGTGTGTGTGTGTGTGATCATATTGGGTTATATACATGACATACTCTAAAGTGAAGAAGGGCAAGGTTGTTATTACCGATCAGTTTTCTCAACTTCTAGGAACCTCTTTGGAAAATAATGTACTTGTGCATCTGGTCAATAATGTTTTAGATTCAATATAGTGTGCTTGGACTTTTTACTCTTAAGTGTCTAATATAATATTATTATTGTTTTTCAAGTCTGTAGAATGTATAAAATGGAGTTATATTTTCTTTTGATCACTTCGGTTTGACTTAAGCAAATGCACTTAATTTTCTGAATGGATCTCTTATGGAATCAAGCAGAACTGTGCATGGTTTGTACGCATGGTACCCATTGTATCTTCGTTGAAGGAGCAGACAGGAGCAGCAGGTTTTTTTTTTTTTTGGATAGGAGCAGAAAGTTCTCAATTAAGAACACTCATAACTATTTTCACTCAACAATACGATCCACGAGATAAACTATCTTTCTTTTGTTGCGAGGCTTTTGTTTTAGGATAGGAGCGACAAGTTCTTTTTATTTGAAATTGTCACTAATTTATGTGTTTTTTATTATCTTGTTTTTCTGTCAATATTTGACAGTCATTGATTGTTGTGTCTCCAGGCAAGTGAGCGCCGGTGCGAAGAGTTGATCACACAAGTTCCTGAATCTACTAGACCTCTATTGAGGCTGATTGAAGCAATGCAGGTTATTCTTATTTGACTTCCCTAAGTATCCTGGGCATCGGATTGCAAGAAACGTGTTCGATCTTATATGTTGCCTCAAATTGATGGTTTTGACTCTTTTCTTTGGTGTTCATAGGAAACAAGCGCCGGAGAAGGGCGAAGCTTGGGTTCTTTGTGGAGAGGTCACTAAACTCTCGGCTTCAGGTCCTACAATTAACATGCAGTTTTGAAATTCCTTGTTGACTATCGTGAATGTGTATGCTCAGGTTTAAAATTTCTTCTTTTTGTGCTATTTCGTTTAAAATTTCTCCTTTATATATGTATGCTCACTTTGTTCCACTTGAGTGAAGATTAGCTTCTTGTTTTGAAATATTAACTAAACTTTGTGTAAATGATAAGAACCTATCGAATGCGAGTTTGGCTTGGGCTAAGAGTTTTTGAATGCACAAGAATATGAATTATGTCGACATAGTGAAGTAGCCTTTGTAGCTATTGTTGCAGTGAGATGGTACTTAATAAGAGTTTTTGAATGCACAAGAATAACTTTATATACTTATCACATTCTTATTGTCCCTGCACGTAGAGAATCCAAAAAAATAAAAAAATAAAAATAGACATGCTTGGAACCCTGTTAGTTGAACTATATATGTTAACTAAATTCTCACATCCACACGAACCGACTACATTTTCTTGCAATTTGAGCCCTTTCTTCCTCTTACATTTTATATCACTTATCACTGTCCAATTTATCTGCAATTAATAGTTAACATATATAGTAAGTATTATTTAATTGTAAATGTCATATATTTAAATGTCAACTCATTATTTATATTATTTCTATGTTACATTTAAAAGCTATACATTGATTCTATTAATGTCTTTTTATTTGTATATATATTGATATATTGTTTTTTAATTAATATCTTAGTAGGTTTATACATGGTGGTTGTTGAGACCCTGCTCGATGGTTTGGGATTTATTCAGTGGGTATAGCCTCATCAGTCGGTCAATATCTTAGGCGAAGTGGTGGTAGCGGTAACGGCAGCGACAACGCTCGTGGTCGTGGAACTTGAATTTTATTGGACATGTAATCAAACAAACAAAACAAACATATGTAGTTTCCCTTTTCCCTTTCCCCTTCCCATTTCCCATTTCCCCTTTCCCCCTTTCCCCTTTTCCCCTTTCCCTGTTTCGCTTGATTTTGATGATTGTTTGTTGGATACTTGTATTTTATTTGATGTTCAAGCGAAATAGGTTGTTTGTGTTTGTTGGGATTTGTTTAAAACAGGTTGTTTGAACAGTTACGACCTTTTACGAATTGGTTTACAAATAAAATAGAATTTTTTTTTTTAAATCTGGACAAATTACCGACGGAAATATCCGTCGGTAAATAATTAAAAACAAAAAAATAAAACTCATTACCGACGGACATTTTCGCCGGTAATGTTTTAGATTTCCGACGGATATATCCGCCGGTAAAACTTAAGTTTTCCGACGGATATTTCCCGTCGGAAACCTCCGGCAATGGCTCCGGCAGACCGGCCGGCGTACGTCCTTGCCGACGGACGTATTCCGGCGGAATTTTCTGTTTACCGACGGACTATCCGTCGGTATTATCGACGGAATTGATCTGTCGGTATTACCAACCAATTATTTCCGACGGAATCCGACGGACGAATTCCGTCGGTAATGTCAATTTACCGACGGAAATGGGGAATTACCGACGGAAATTTCCGTCGGTAAAAGGCCTGTTTCTAGTAGTGCTCCTCATATTCATCATCATCATCCTCTAACATTGCATCTACATCAGTGTGTACTTCCTCTTCTTCATAGTCAACATCATAATCATCATTAACATGATCATTATGCCGAAATGCCCAATCATCATCATTAACATGATAATTATGCCCAAATGGCCCATCATCATAATTTGGTGTTTGAGTTGATACAAGAGTTTGGGAACTTGGACCAACCCCATCATCACGGTTACCTGTTGGAGAAAACCTGAAAGTACTCTCTGTGTGATGTGTTTCAAACTCTGGATTGGGTTGATTTTCAATTAATTTTACAACCACATACAGCTGCAAATTTCCAATCCCCCCAAATTTAGCAAACTGATCGAACATTACATCCATACACGCATCATCTTCAATACGGAAAGGAAAGTACTCACCAATCCCGCTATCAAAAGAATGAGGGCATCTGTAAATGACTTCCAAATCAAATTGAGACCGATCTAAGTTCGCCTTTTTATATAACTCATCAATCAAGTCATTGTATTTCCATCGGCAATTACCCCTTATTGCACATTTTGGCCCTTTTTTGAAATGAGGACCATCAAACGGTTGTTCATCATCACCTCCCCAATAACACATAAAAATGATTGGACCCCCGTTCATCTTTAACCCTACATTACGAAATCAAAGTGTTAAAACCTACATAACAAAACTCTAACATTTATATCTACAATATAATAAAATACAATTAAATGATTAAATTTTATATCTAAACACAAGTAAAAACAATGATTAAGATGATGTTAATTTACCTTGATTCTTGATCTTCAACAATTTTGATGAAATTAAATAATGTAAAAAAAAATTATTTTGAAGAAAGATTATTGAGAGAAAGATGATTGAGAGAAAGAGAGAAAGCTGAGAAAGAAAGAAAGAAAGAAAGAAAGAAAGAAAGAAAGAAAGAAAGTTGAGAGAAAGAGACAAGAAAGCTGAGAGAAAGTGGTAGCACGTGAATCATTTATTCACGGGTTTTGAAAACTGACATTGGTAGCTGGAAAGTGCTTTTTCTGACCTAAACTCGCTACACGAAGTAGCGAGTTTGACTAAAGTACAATTAAAATTGCTACACCGTGTAGCGATTTCAACCACAATGAAACTCGCTACACAGTGTAGCGAGTTAAAGCCACAGATTGACCCCCACTAAGTTTCAACATTTCTTATTTCTTTTTTTTTTCATTCGCGAAGGTATTTTGAGCAATAAATATAGCATAATTTATGTATCATAATGAATATCTAAAAATTGTTACTTGAAGTACATATAATGGTGTAACAATAACAACTTTTAAATTTGAATTTGGACAATTAAATCAGCTTCAAATTCTTGCTCAAAATAGCTTCGTAGTAACATCAAAAAAAAAAATTCGTTCGCGAAGGTATTTTGAGCAATAATTATAGGTTAATTTAGATATCATAATGAATATCTAAAAATTGTTACTTGAAGTACATATAATGGTGTAACAATAACAACTTTTAAATTTTAATTTGGACAATTAAATCAGCTTCAAATTGTTGCTCAAAATAGCTTCGTACTAACAAAAAAAAATTTTACATGTGTTAAAAAATTAATGACATGTGGCTGAATTTTTTTTAAATATTTTTTTTTCATGTTTTAAAACAAATGATGACATGTTGCTGAATAAAGTTTTTCTTTCAAATTATTTTTTTTTGGATGTGTTAAAAAAAAATATGTCATGAATAATTGCAACAAAATCAAACACAAACTGTACAAAATAATTTAAAAAAATCTAAAATAACATCACAAAAAACAAAAATATTGTCAAGTTAGTGGCCACATCCCGACCACATAGGAAATATTACATTAAATCCAAAATATTCAGTGATCACATCTCGATCACATAGAAAAATATTACATAAATTCAGAACATATTAAATTCGACAGAAATTCAAATATTACATGTCCAATAACACAAATTAACAATCCTTGGGAAACACCTTAGAAACATTGGAAGTAACAATGTTAAGTATTTTTTTTTAGCGTGAGGGGGCCCAAACAACAGCCTAATAGATCAACAAAACACAATATTTAGAACAAAATGTTAAGGAATATAACCTTAGGGAGTGTAATGTTAAGGAAAATATTTCATACCTGAGTAAGTATAAGAACAGCACCAACACCTATGTCACTTCCGCCCTCACTATCCCTCATCACTTTGTCAGCAATGTAAGCATCAATGGTATCAGTAGGATCCTTCAAAACCAAATGCACTGAGCCATGATCACTTGGTGTGAACTCCTTCACAACCACAACAACCTAATAGAACAAAAATATAATGATCAATTATTTATAAATTTCAACCTTAACTATAATTAATATAAAATAATATACCTGTTCCACCCTCTCATATTTTTGGCAATTCTCCTTGATCATTCTCAACGGATAATAAGTACCCTCTGCAGTGAGATAGTACATTGCAGAATGTCAAGCTTTGCCCTGGAAATCATCATCCTCCACCGGCTCTTCAAGCTTTTTACGTATGGCCTCTTGGGTCGGCGAGCGGGGTCCCTGAGAGACATGAGCTTTTCCGGTGCGATGCCGACGCATGGCGGCCTGTGCTTCACCAGCGGGACCAGATATGATATGAGGCGGTGGAGATTCTCTCTCTCGTTCGATTTGAGGCGGTGGAGATTCAAACTCTCGTAAAAGTTGAGAGAGATTAGATTGACAATTGGAGGTTTGACCGGGATTACCAGGAAGAGGTTGTCGTCCAAGATACCAGCGGGGTTTTGATGGATCCATTTTGATAGTTATAAATTTTGGATTGAGAAAGATGAATTAGATTTGAGAGAGATAGATGAGAAATGGACTAAGAAAGAAAGAAAGAAAGAAAAGGGAGAAATGGACTGAGAAAGGAAGAGAAGGGTTTGTTTTGTTGGGACTGACGGAGAGGGTTTTGTAGGGAATTTGAAATTACATAACTCGCTATACCGTGTAGCGAGTTTGACTTTGGTCAAAACTCGCTACACCGTGTAGCGAGTTTATGTTAATTAAATGCCCTAATTAATTTCCCACCGGTCAAACTTAATTAACATAAACTCGCTACACGGTGTAGCGAGTTTTGACCAACCCTAATCAAACTCGCTACACGGTGTAGCGAGTTTCAAATAAATGGTCATTGTGGGCAATAGTTTGAACAGTGAGTCATTTAAGTAAATAAAAAAGTAAAACGGGATTATTTGATAAAAAATTCCAATTAACATTCATATTTGCTTCTTATGACATTGTAAAGATCAGAACCCACCCCTACATTGACCGCAAAAACTACAACCCTAATGACAAGAACCCTTATTTTCTTTCTGAATTTCTATCAATTCTCAGAAACTTTCTTTAGCTCATTGGTAAAGATGGTCTCAAAAACATCCATATGAATCTTTGGAAGCACCAATCCTATTTCAATATCATCTTTCGATTCCCTACTCACACTAAGAGACATTGTCTGACCGTAATCTATCGAAATAATCTCACACTTTTTCGGTTTTCCCCACCCGAAATCCGATCCATAGACGTCAAACTTAGGTGATCCGGCGACGCCCATAGATGTTGGTGGATAAGAAGAGAAGTCTCCTATCCAAAACGTCATGCCTTCATATATGGTCTCGGAACTCTTAAAGCTTACACGAATCGCATCTCTTATCATTTCCACGGCGTAGACAAATCCTCCTCCCACCAGCTCATCATGCTTTACTCTTGCAAAACAAGCCGCTAGACAGTTACCGAAATAAGTAGCGGGAATAGGCGGATCCATACGGGTCCTACAATCCGCTACACAGCCAAATAGTTCTTCTTCGTTTTTCTCCCCCATCGCATCTCTTAGTTTAGCCATGCAAGTCCAAACATGTGCACATACTATGTTGAAAGTCGATATTGGCCCTATTGTAGGTTTCTGATCATAGATGGATTTCTTGAGTTTGTTGATCTGGTCTCGGGTCACGATGAATGTGGCACGGACCTTGTCATCGTTTCCCGAGACATGTTTAGGTGGGGCCTCTTGAATTCGTGTCTTGGATAGGTGCCCCCAAAGAAAATCATCCATACCCTTTGGGTCATGGATGACTGATTTATCAAAGAACGGCAAAGATCCACTGGCGAGGAAAACCTTATCATCTCCAAATTTAGCAATCGAAGCCCATGCTCTTATGAAATTTACCCGCGCGTTTCCATCACAAGCAGCATGGTGGTTCGTGATTCCTATACAAATTCCTTGGTCCGGAAATAGAGTTACCTGTATAGCTAAAAGAGGAACTTTTATAGTGTCGACGTCTCTGATGATATCCCCTAACATAGGAACAAGAGGGTAGAATTCATCGGCTTTCCGGCCATGATTTCCGGTGAGGTAAACAAAATCCTTTGTACACTCTGCTATCGTTAGAGAAACAGAGTCACCTTCTTCATAACAAAACTCGGGCTTTCTCGGGGTAGTACCGGAATCCGTGATCGGATACACGATCAAGTTGCCGGAGAGAGGGTAAAAGTGCCGGAGAGTAATGGAGAGGGACTTCTTCAGATTGGGAATTACAGCCTCTATGAAATGGGATTTAGATTGGGCGAATTCAAAGAAGCAGAGTTGGTGTATGGGATGCATGAATAACCATGGTATATCAAAATTAGAAAGTGGGATTGACTTTTTTGCAACGGAATCACCACCGGAAGTGGGGGAGACACGGCTGTGATCAATCACAGTTATATCATCGGCGGCAGCCATTGTTTCAAGAAGGTTTTGAGGTGCTGCTGAATAGTTACAGGCTAGTGTTGCAGCTACCTGTACCATACGAAAAGATAACAGAATTTTAAACTTATACGAGTATGAATATGGTAAAAGACGAGAAGATAATGAAAATAGAGAACGCTGCTGGCCATTGATTACACCCGAAGATAGAGCCTATTTATGAATAATTTTGAGTTTTCATGAATATAAGCATACATTCATAAAATCTTAGTCATATTTAATTAAATTAATTAAAGCATATTTCATCCGTCCCAAAATGATCTTAACATTTTTTTGTTACTACAAAAAAAAAGGTACTTTTGAACAATAATTTTAGATCGTTTACTTTATCCTAATGAAAAATAAAAGTCTAAAATTTGTTGCTGATATAGTATGATATAGTATTGATGATTGTTTATCAATAACAACTAGTTTCAAATTTTTATCACTATAATTAAATTAATCTAAAATTATTAATCAAAATAATTTTGTAATAAAAAATAGTGAAAAAAAATTATTTTGTAATGAAGAGAGTAATTACGTAATTTGAACGGGTTGTATTAAATCACATAAATGGGTGGTTCATGTTGGTATGACTTAGGGGTGTAAGTGTTTCGGTTTAAATCGCGGTTTGAGATCGAATCGAATCAAATTATGCAATTTGGTTTGGTTTTCAAGTATGAATGGTTCGGTTCGGCTTCAAATATTTACAAACTACATGGTTCGGTTTGGTTTGTGGTCTGACCCTCCCAAATCAAACTAAACCGAACCAAATCAAACCAAACCAAACCGCGGTTTGAGACCGCGAGACCGAACCACCAAATCGAACCGCGAGACCAAACCTCCAAACCGAACCACATTACATAAACTAATCCTAACCCTTGTTTTGTATCTTATTTAATATTTTTGTATCTTTATTAAAATATACATAAACTAATCATAACCTCCGTTTTGTATTTTATTTAATATTAATTCATCATTTGTTATTTTCATTACGACACATAAATAATCAAGTTCTCTCCACGATCGCCATTGTAAAGTGTTTTTCTTCATTCGACCTCTCTCTTCCTCTAGTCTCTTAAACACTCGCATTTTTCGTTCTTCCTCCATGATCACGGAAAATTTAAACAATATGAAAATGAGTTGCAGTCTGAATCGTGTTTGAACCGTAGTCTAAATAATGGTCTGAACTACGGTCTGGATCACGGTCTGAATCGCATAATTGAACCGCGGTTTGAACCAAACCGAACCAAACCATAGCGGTTTGGTTTGGTTCAGTTTGAATTTTTTCATGGTTCGATTCGATTTGAAATTTTTTCAAACCGATGACTAGTGATTCGATCTGTAAATTCTCCCAAATCAAATCAAATCGAAATATTTACACCCCTAGTATGACTGATACTAGCTTGTGTTGTGTTGTACTCTAACGAAAGATGCTCGATTTGTTAAATCTATTCATATTTTATTTTATGGTCTAGATTGTGGTTCCCATTATTTGAACTTAAAATTCATCTTATTAGTTGAGTACAAAAGTAGATATACTCTTTCCGTTCCGTTCGTTCGAAGTTTAACCTTTTATCTAAATGGATAGAAGCTTCAACATTTCTAAAATGAAAAAAATTTATTAATATTCTATTATACATATCCCACTTGACCATTTCTCATACTCACATTCATAGATTGTGGAGCCCGGTATATACTAACTTTTTCTTCTCACATATTTAAATTGTGGGTCACACTTGTTATACCCACTCACTTATTCTCTCTCACAACCATTTTTCATTTAACACTTTCCTTAAATATTATGTCACTTCCAAAATGGTGAAGTTTGAGCAGGGACGGAGGAAGTATGTGGCAAAATTCGCTATGCTTGCAGAAGCGGTGCCAAGTTTCAGTTTGTATGCTTGCAATTAACAACTCACCATTGATATTGAGGTGGCGGGTATCTAAATGTACGAAATAACCTATAAAAATGTGGTTCGTTAAAATCAAAAGCAAAGAGATAAATCCAAAATTTGATCCAATGTTTGGGATAAGATTTCATCAATGAGGGCTGACAATAAGTTAAAAGAACAACTCAATTGCCTGACAATAACAACTCACTTGTACCTAATATATTAATCCTATATAAAAGATATATCAAAAGATATGTGAAAAGGTTATAAAGAAATTGTGAAGTAATTCTATGAAGGGAAACATTCAAAAGGTTGTGTAGAGCAAAGTATATTATGTATTATTGTCTCAAAGTTTATATAAGCTAAGGACTCATATTTATACTCAAAACATATGAGTCCTAATTCTTATTAAATTCTAACAATTCTCTCCTTATTCTAATAGTAAATATAATTCTAATTGAAAATACTTTTAATTAAGATACCTTTTCTAAGTTGGCTCAATATCGACTTAGTTAATTAAATATTTGGTGAATCTCCTTCTTTATCTCTAATATGTCCCCGAAAGATGGACGATCATGTAGTGAGAGCAATCTTGGACATAAGATCATGGAATCGAGATTTGCCAAGTGGTTTTGTTAGTGCATCCGCAATCTGATCATTACCGGAGATAAAAGAAACGCGAAAAGTTTTATTTTGCATATGTTGACGAACAAAATGATAATCAAGTGCAAGGTGCTTCATGCGAGAATGAAACTTAGGATTTGCATCAACATATGTAGCACCTAAATTATCACAATAAACAACTGGAGGTGCAACAACCGAATGTTCGCGGAGAAGATTATGAAACCAAATAACATCTGCTGACGTAGAGGCAACAACACGATATTCAGCTTCTGTCGAGTACCTATCAAGAGTGAGTTGCTTGCGAGCACTACAAGATATATGATTTTTACCAAGATAAACAATATAACCAGTAGTAGAAATATAATCATCCTTATCACCTGGCCAATCAGCATCTATAAAAGCATGAAGAGAGAGAGGATAATCTCGACAAAAAAGAAGACTGTTAGAAATAGTGCCAGCAAGATAACGAAGGAGGCGTTTGAAAGCAACCCAATGATCTTCAGTTGGCCTATGCATAAATTGAGCCAATCGATTAACGGCAAATGATATATCAAGCCTTGTTAAATAGAGATACTGCAAACTACTAACAAGAGCATGATATTCAGTAGGATTAGAGATGGCAGTGCCGCCATATAGAGAAAGATGAACATCCGATGCTATAGGAGTAGACACAGGTTTAGCCTCTGCCGTGTGTTAACGAATCAAAATACCATGAATATATTTTTGTTGACTTAGCAGAATGCCATTTGGGTGAAGAAGAACTTCAACAACAACAACAACAACAACAACAAAGCCTTAGTCCCAAAATAATTTGGGGTCGGCTAACATGAATCCTCATATGTCATCGCGAAAAAAATAAAAATAAATAAATAAATAAAAAATAAAAAATAAAATAAATAAATAAATAAATAATAATAAATAAATAAATAATAATAATAAATAAATAATAATAATAAATAAATAAATAAATAAACATACAAAAAAAAAAAAATCAACCCCCCACATGGATTTTTGCCCTCCACTCAGGCCTCTTCAACACCATACTTTCATCCACTCCAAGTAAACTCATATCATTTTCAATTACTCTAATTCAAGTTTGTTTGGGTCTTCCCCTACCCCTCGTCATTTTATCATTTCTCCACTGTTCCGGCCTCCTAACCGGTGCATCACTCGGTCTCCTTCTCACATGTCCAAACCACCTTTGACGATTTTCCCTCATTTTATCCTCAATGGGCGCAACTCTTACTTTACCTCTTATCACCTCATTCCCCAATCGATCCTTTCTTGTATGACCGCACATCCATCGAAGCATACGCATCTCCGTCACATTCATCTTATGCACGTGACACTGTTTCACGGCCCAACATTCGGTGCCGTAAAGCAATGCCGGCCTAATTGCCGTACGGTAGAATTTTCCCTTTAATCTATTGGGCATGCCGCGATCACATAGAAACCCTGTGGCACTCTTCCACTTCAACACCTAAAAAATAAGAAAGAGAGCCAAGATCCTTGAGAGAAAAGCGGGAGGAAAGTTGATGTATGAAAGAATTAAGAAAACCATTATGAGGCCCAGTAATGATAATATCATCAACATATACCATAATATAAATAAAACCAAGAGAATGATGTAATGTAAAAAGGGATGAATCAGAAACTGAATTTGTACATCCATGAGATAAAAGGTAGGAGCGAAACTCGTTATACCACGCCCGTGGAGCTTGTTTTAAACCTTAAAGAGCTTTCATCAATTTTCAAACAAAAGATGGATGTGATGGGTCGGAAAACCTGAAGGTTGAACCATAATTACGCCTCAGCGAGAGAGCCCTGAAGGAAAGCATTATTAAAATCAACTTGACGAAGAGACCAATCTCGAACGACAGCAATAATGAGAATCGTTCGAATAGTAGCAGGTTTAACAACTGGATTGAACGTTTCTAAATAATCAATACCAGGACGTTGGGGAAAGCCCTTAGAAACAAGATGAGATTTATAGCGATCAACAGAACCATCATGTTTGTACTTTGTGCAAAATACCCACTTACAACCAACATGATTTTGGGACGGAGAAGGTGAAACAAGATCCCTTGTTTTATTATAGAGAAGAGCATCAAATTCATGTTGCATGGTATTACGCCATATAGAACTTTTAAGAGCCTGGGCAACGGTAGATGGTTAGGCCGAGAGGTCAGAGAGAGAAGCTTGAAGGTTTAATTTGATCACATGTTTGTGTATATTATTTTGTGATCGGGTCACAGGTTTGCGCGGAATGGGAGGGGGTGGGGGAGAGGGTAGGGAAGGTGATGGGAATGGGGTAGTGTTGGCGAAAGAAAGAAGATGTGTTGGGGTAATAGGGGCTGCTAAAGATGGCTCGACAGATAAAGGTGAGGCTGGCTCGGCAGTGGGGTGGTTTGGTTTGACAATGGGTTGGTTGGGCTTAGTAAGGGGAGAAGTTGGAGGCGAAGAAGTAAGAGGTTGGGTAGAGGCAACCGGTAAGGTGTGAGGAATATTAAGAAGTGGAAGAACAAATGTGAGGAACCCGACCGGGACCTACACGTGTCCCGAGCTGGAGCGCCCTCAAACTAACTCAAACCACCTAAACTTTTTAAAACTTTGATATAACTTTCAAACATAAACATCATTAACATTACCATTTCAAAATAACTCCACTCCTCTCCACTTTGGAGGAGGAGTTGACCAACTTTGAAAACATTCATTTGTTTAGTTACAAAAGACATCGGTTCTAACGTAGAAATTAAAGTTTATAATTACAAACTCCATAAAGGAATTATCAAAATACATTTTCTACGCCAACCTATACGTACCCCGACAATACCCAAAAGATCACTTTCAAACTCCTTTCCGCCCTTACTTGGCCGGTCCGTCTGTCTCGGGATCTAAAAACATTAAAGGGAGAGGGGTGAGAATAAATCTCAGCAAGCTATTATGAATGCAGCAATATGCCAAATAAGATGCAACACATAACAAGTTGCATATAACACATTGGAAAAACTGTAAACACCTTTCATTACCTTGGTTTACCTTTTTCCGTCTGAACAATAGTCGTACAACATTGGGTATAATACTCCAATCTTAGGTGAGCTGCTTAAGCAATACTAACATCTTATAAGACCCATTTTTCAGGGAACCGGATAAGATAGTAGCAACTCTGTAAGGCTTTTGGCTCAATACAGATGCTATACCCCGACCTGTGGCCACAGGAGGGGACGGTCACAGATATAATATAATCCAATCACATTAGGTCACACTTCCATAATTGATCGTATTATATTATACCCCCAACATCAGCTGATTAAAAAATTATCAAGCACATAATAGTTACTTGAAATATAATCCACAAAGGGGATACACAACATAGCCACATGGTAATATATACTCATGTTCCATCAATCTCATAGTGCAACATTTATGTAATACACTAAGCATAACACATTCCTTGAATAGGTACTCAAGTATGGTAACAAAGTATCATTGACTAACCACACTTAGACAATATTTAATAACACATAGTCTCTTTAACGATCCAAGCTACAATTACCAAGTTGGAGTCACATTACTTAAGTGGCCCAAAAGCTCTACATGAATCTAGGTTGAAAAGGATTGATTCCAATCCGAATTGGATTAGGTTCTATTAATTTATAATGGTTAGAAGTCATGTCACTAGGTTGTAGGTAATAATCAGCAATAAAAGAGACTAAGGAAGTTCTGCACCATGGGCGACCGCCCTTGCCACTTGGGCGACCGCCCAAGTGGGTTTTCAAAAGGAATCCAGTTACTGTCAAGATGAGCGACCGTACACCCCAACTTGGGCGGCCGCCCAAGAAGATTTCCAAGGAAGACATATTTCTGTCCTCATGGGCGACCGCTCAAGGCCCCATGGGCGACCGCCCATGAGGGATTTCAGCCAGCCCAGAATTCCAATTCCAATTTTCCTATGTTCTTCTCCTTAATCAATCTCTCCCATTTTAAGTGCTCAAGAAGGAGATCCCAAATGTTTTACTACCTCAATCTAAATCACTTAGCCCCAAAATAACATAAATCTAATTTATTTACCACTAACTTTTTCACCCATTTCACTACACATTTCAAGTTAAATCCTCTAAAACTAACTCCACCCATTTCTTACACATTCAATCAACTTCTTTGAACAATGATATCATTCTATGTCATTCACCCATTTCCTAAATCTCCAATAAGAGTTCTAAGCTTTTAACAACCATCATAACAACAAGAACAACATTTAAAAGTTCATGAGCATTTATTGAAGGAAAGGGTCATAATAACTCACCTTAGCAAATTCAAGATGGAATGAGGATTTTCTTGGCTTGATCAACTCCCCTAGAAGCACCAATCACAAAAGTACACTTGGATTGAAAAATGGAGAAGGAATGAACTTGGTAAGAGCTTTGAGAAGAGGTAGGTTTCACAATAGGGTTTCCATGGAAAATGGTAAGAGAGAAATGAAGGAGGATGAAGGAGGTGGATAGAGGGAGTATGGGGCTTTCTTGACTAAGGAGTGAAGGGGAGGATTCCATGGGTATGCCCCCCCCCATCCCTCATTAATCATAGACTTTCAAAACTAGGCAATTTAGTCCTCTAAGTTCTAAGGTGGTAACTAAACCCTCCTACTCAAATACTTTATTTCACATACTTTAACCTCCTTTCACATTTTATTCATTTTCTATTATTATACTTTCTCCAATGCTTTATTTTATTTCTCTAGAAATCCTAAGGATTCTAAATTATTTCCCAACCATTTCATCTTGATATAAGAATTTAAAGACATAAAATAAACACATAAAGTTAACATTAATATTAAAAGCATATAATATTATACTAGAATTTGTGCCTAGGTTTAGGATCGTTACACTCACTCCCCCTTAAAGAAAATTCATCCCGAATTTAAAAGACTTACTCGGATGCTCAAACAATCAAGGTTATTTCGCTCTCATCTCCGACTCTAGCTCCCACGTTGCTTCCTCAACGGTGTGATTCTTCCATAGGACCTTTACTATCGGAATACTCTTAGTCCTCAACTCCTTAACCTGGAACTCTAGGACTCTCAACGGTTCTTCCACATACGACATATCCGCTTGAACATCATCGGGGGGAGAACTCAAAATATGAGAGGGGTCATGACAATACTTCCTCAACATAGAAACATGAAACACATCATGGAGTAAGGAAAATGAGGGAGGTAACACCAACCGGTAAGCCAAATCCCCAATCTTCTCTAGAATTTCAAACGGACCAACGAACCTCGGAGCCAATTTACCCTTATTACCAAACCTTTTAATTCCCGTCCTCGGAGAGACCTTCAAGAACACAAAGTCACCAACCTGAAAAGATAAATCCCGTCTTCTATTGTCGGCGTAGCTTTTCTATCTACTCTGAGCCGTCTTCAATCTATCCCGAATCACCTTGATCTTCTCCGTAGAATCTCTAACCAAATCCGGGCCCCAAAGTCTCGCTTCACCAACCTTGTCCCAACACATTGGAGATCGACACTTCCTACCATACAACGCCTCATACGGAGCCATCTCAATGCTAGACTGATAACTGTTGTTGTAGGCAAACTCCACTAACGGTAGATGATCTTCCCAAGACAGTTGCAAATCCATCACACAAGCCTGTAACATATCCTCAAGTATCTGAATAGTTCTCTCGGACTGACCATCGGTTTGAGGATGAAACGCCGTACTAAAACACACTTTGGAACCCAAGGCTTCATGCAATGCTCTCCAAAATCTAGAAGTAAACCTCGGATCTCTGTCGGAAACAATGCTAACCGGAACCCCGTGAAGTCTAACAATCTCCTTCATATATAACTGAGCTAACTTCTCCAACGAAAACTTGGTTGATACCGGAAGAAAATGAGCCGACTTTGTCAATCTATTAACCCAAATAGCATCCATCTTCTTCGTGGTATAAGAGGCAAACCCGAAATAAAATCCATCGAGATCCCTTCCCATTTCCACTCCGGAATATCCAATGGTTGAAGTAGTCCCGCCGGTCTTTGATGTTCTGCCTTGATTTGTTGACAAGTTAAACACTTAGAAACGTAATCCGCAATTTCTCTTTTCATTCCATTCCACCAATACCCACGCTTCAAGTCTTGATACATTTTGGTACTACCCGAATGAATCGCAAACTTGGACTTATGACCATCCTTTAAAACACGCCTTTTGATTTTCGGTGATGAAGGAACGCAAATTCTCCCTTGGAAGGTTAAAATCCCATCTCTATTCAACGCAAATTCCCCGACTTTCCCATCTTGCACTTGATCTAAAAATTTTTTCAACTCCGGATCACTTTGTTGAGCTTCCTTCAACTCTCCATACAATGTAGGAACGGCGCGCACATTCGCAAGTAATACTTCACTCCTCAACTCTTGGGTACTCAAAGCTGTCACATAAGCCTTTCGGCTAATCGCATCCGCCACCACATTGGCCTTCCCCGGATGATAAGAAATTACACAATCAAAATCCTTCAAGAACTCAAGCCATCTCCTATGTCGGTTGTTCAACTCCTTTTGGGTAAACAAATATTTCAATCTCTTATGGTCGGTAAAAATCTCAAATTTCGCCCCATAAAGGTAATGCTTCCACTTATGCAACGCGAACACAATCGCCGCCAATTCCATATCATGAGTAGGGTAATTCTGTTCCGCCGGTGATAACTTCCTAGAGGCATACGCAATAACTTTCCCATTTTGCATTAATATACATCCCAAACCCGCCTTCGAGACATCACTATAGATCACAAAATTCTCACAACCATCCGGAAGGGTAAGAATAGGAGCCGTCGTCAACCTCTTCTTCAACTCAATAAAACTTTCTTCACATTTAGAATCCCATACAAATGATACATCCTTTCGAGTCAACCTAGTCAATGGAGTCGCAATCCGAGAAAACCCTTCAATGAATCTTCTATAATACCCCGCCAGACCAAGAAAACTACGAACCTCATTCACAGTCGAGGGTTGCTTCCAATTAACCACGGCTTCAATTTTTGAAGGATCCATGGAAATTCCCGAACTCGACACTACATGCCCCAAGAAAGAAATCCGCTCAAGCCAAAACTCGCACTTACTGAACTTGGCGTACAACTGCTTCTCCCGAAGAACTGACAAGACAATCCTCAAATGCTTTTCATGCTCCTCCCGGGACTTAGAATAAACAAGAATGTCATCAATGAATACCACCACAAAGCTGTCAAGATAAGGCTTGAAAATACGGTTCATCATATCCATGAATACGGCTGGAGCATTAGTCAACCTGAAAGGTATCACAACAAACTCATAATGACCATATCTTGCTCGGAAAGCTGTCTTGACAATGTCATCCGATCTAATCTTCAATCGATGGTATCCGCTTCTCAAATCAAGTTTTGAGTAGATAACGGAACCTTGGAGTTGGTCAAATAAATCATCTATATGTGGAAGAGGATACTTATTCTTTATGGTGGCTTGGTTCAACAAACGATAATCAATACATAATCGTAAGGTACCATCCTTCTTCCTAACAAATAGAACCGGTGCTCCCCACGGAGACACACTTGGGCGTATAAAACCCCGGTCTAGCAATTCTTGCAATTGGACCTTCAACTCTTTTAACTCGGCCGGAGCCATTCTATAGGGTGCTTTAGAGATAGGGGCGGTACCGGGCACTAGGTCAATACAAAACTCTACCTCACGATCCGGAGGCATAGAGTACTCACTAGAAAACACATCACTAAATTCATTCACAACCGGAACATGAGCTAACTCGGGGGACTTCTTATTGGAATCTACCACATAAGCCAAGTAACCCGCACACCCCTTAGATAGCATCTTTCTAGCCTTTAAAGCAGAAATAACATGTAAACCGAACATAGATTTTTCCGCATCAAATATAAAAGTAGGAACATCAGGCATAGCAAATGAGACTCGCTTTCTACGCCAGTCTACCAAAGCTTGACACTGACTCAACCAATCCATCCCAAGGATCACATCAAAGTCACGGATTGGTAACTCGACCAAATCCACCGGCAATACATGCCCACATATAGTCACATCACAACCACGATATATCAAAGAAGATGCAAGGCACTCTCCCATAGGAGTAGAGACCTCCAACACATAAGGCATAGATTCAGGCAATTTATGCAATGAAAATGCAAAATGAGATGCCACAAATGAATGGAAAGACCCGGGATCTATAAGAATGGGGGGCCTTAACCCCCCGAGACAGGGACTATACCTCTAATGACGGCATTGGGATCGACCTCTCCTCTACCCAAGGCGAACACTCGACCTTGTACTCTATCTTTGGGCTTCCCGTCTACATTTCTCTTCACACCACTACCTTGTCCCCCTTGACCACTACCCGAAGCTTGCTTCTTTTGCCACTTGGGACAATTCCTCCGAAAATGGCATGTCGCCCCACACTCTAAACATCGGCCTTGCTTGCTCCAACACTTGTCCTCCAAATGCCCTGGCTTCTTGCAAAATCCACACAATGCCCCAAACTAACCTGGAGTCGAACGATTTGCCGGAGCCGCCACAAATCCTCCTCTACCTGCTCCCGGAGCTGCTGTCCTTGGTTGCCCTCTATTCTGTCCCGAACCTTGACCTTGGAATCTATTTCTGTTTCCGCCCTCAGATTTACCATGATGCTCCTCTATGTCATTCTCAATCCGGTATGCCATATTCACGGACGCTTGAAAGTTGGCAAAGTCATGCGTTAGTAACTGCTTCCGAAACTCCACCCTTAAGCCTTTCACGAACCTGTAGATCCGCCTCTCCTCCTCCGGTACCAAATGGGAACAATATCGGGCTAACTCCGTAAACTTGGCTGAATATTGTGCTATAGTCATTGTCCCTTGCTCCAGTTTCAAAAACTCAACTTTCTTCTTATCTCTAGTGACCATCGGAACGAAATGATCCCGAAACTTACGTGTGAAATTTTCCCAAGTCTGCGGTGTCAAATCCCGATCCCAACCATCCTTCACTACCTGCCACAAGTGCTCAGCGGGTCCTTCCAACTTGAAAACGACGCATCTTACCTTTTCTGCATCCGAACTCTCCATTGCCGCAAAAATCTTATTCATAGCTTCCAACCATCTTTCCGCCTTCGCCGGATCCGGATCTCCGTTGAAGCTAGGAGGAGACATCTTCACGAACTTCTCTAGACCATGGTGCCCTTGCCTACCTTCGGGTTGTTGTTGTCCCCTACCTTGATTCTGATTTGCCATATTCTGAAGAAACACTCGGAACATATCCATCATTTCGGCATTCGGATTACCAACATTGCCCAAAGCCCGATCCTGATCTCCATCATTACCCGCCATTAGTACAAACTCCTGCATTAAACACTCGACGTCAGTTACCACACACTCTCACTCAGCTAGACTCTACCCGAGAACTCAAACCGAGCTCTGATACCAACTGTGAGGACCCCGACCCGGGACCTACACGTGTCCCGAGCTGGAGCACCCTCAAACTAACTCAAACCACCTAAACATTTTAAAACTTTGATATAACTTTCAAACATAAACATCATTAACATTACCATTTCAAAATAACTCCACTCCTCTCCACTTTGGAGGAGGAGTTGACCAACTTTGAAAACATTCATTTGTTTAGTTACAAAAGACATCGGTTCTAACGTAGAAATTAAAGTTTATAATTACAAACTCCATAAAGGAATTATCAAAATACATTTTCTACGCCAACCTATACGTACCCCGACAATACCCAAAAGATCACTTCCAAACTCCTTTCCGCCCTTACTTGGCCGGTCCGTCTGTCTCGGGATCTAAAAACATTAAAGGGAGAGGGGTGAGAATAAATCTCAGCAAGCTATTATGAATGTAGCAATATGCCAAATAAGATGCAACACATAATAAGTTGCATATAACACATTGGAAAAACTGTAAACACCTTTCATTACCTTGGTTTACCTTTTCCCGTCTAAGCAATAGTCGTACAACATTGGGTATAATACTCCAATCTTAGGTGAGCTTCTTAAGCAATACTCACATCTTATAAGACCCATTTTTCAGGGAACCAGATAAGATAGTAGCAACTCTGTAAGGCTTTTGGCTCAATACAGATGCTATATCCCGACCTGTGGCCACAGGAGGGGACGGTCATAGATATAATATAATCCAATCACATTAGGTCACACTTCCATAATTGATCGTATTATATTATACCCCCAACATCAGCTGATTAACAAATTATCAAGCACATAATAGTTACTTGAAATATAATCCACAAAGGGGATACATAACATAGCCACATGGTAATATATACTCATGTTCCATCAATCTCATAGTGCAAAATTTATGTAATACACTAAGCATAACAAATTCCATGAATAGGTACTCAAGTATGGTAACAAAGTATCATTGACTAACCACACTTAGACAATATTTAATAACACATAGTCTCTTTAACGATCCAAGCTACAATTACCAAGTTGGAGTCACATTACTTAAATGGCCCAAAAGCTCTACATGAATCTAGGTTGAAAAGGATTGATTCCTATCCGAATTGGATTAGGTTCTATTAATTTATAATGGTTAAAAGTCATGTCACTAGGTTGTAGGCAATAATCAGCAATAAAAGAGACTAAGGAATTTCTGCACCATGGGCGACCGCCCTTGCCACTTGGGCGACCGCCCAAGTGGGTTTTCAAAAGGAATCCAGTTACTGTCAAGATGAGCGACCGCACACCCCAACTTGGGCGACCGCCCAAGAAGATTTCCAAGGAAGACATATTTCTGTCCTCATGGGCGATCGCTCAAGGCCCCATGGGCGACCACCCATGAGGGATTTCAGCCAGCCCAGAATTCCAATTCCAATTTTCCTATGTTCTTCTCCTTAATCAATCTCTCCCATTTTAAGTGCTCAAGAAGGAGATCCCAAATGTTTTACTACCTCAATCTAAATCACTTAGCCCCAAAATAACATAAACCTAATTTATTTACCACTAACTTTTTCACCCATTTCACTACACATTTCAAGTTAAATCCTCTAAAACTAACTCCACCCATTTCTTACACATTAAATCAACTTCTATGAACAATGATATCATTCTATGTCATTCACCCATTTCCTAAATCTCCAATAAGAGTTCTAAGCTTTTAACAACCATCATAACAACAAGAAAAACATTTAAAAGTTCATGAGCATTTATTGAAGGAAAGGGTCATAATAACTCACCTTAGCAAATTCAAGATGGAATGAGGATTTTCTTGGCTTGATCAACTCCCCTAGAAGCACCAATCACAAAAGTACACTTGGATTGAAAAATGGAGAAGGAATGAACTTGGTAAGAGCTTTGAGAAGAGGTGGGTTTCACAATGGGGTTTCCATGGAAAATGGTAAGAGAGAAATGAAGGAGGATGAAGGAGGTGGATAGATGGAGTATGGGGCTTTCTTGACTAAGGAGTGAAGGGGAGGATTCCATGGGTATGCCCCCCCCCATCCCTCATTAATCATAGACTTTCAAAATTAGGCAATTTAGTCCTCTAAGTTCTAAGGTGGTAACTAAACCCTCCTACTCAAATACTTTATTTCACATACTTTAACCTCCTTTCACATTTTATTCATTTTCTATTATTATACTTTCCCCAATGCTTTATTTTATTTCTCTAGAAATCCTAAGGATTCTAAATTATTTCCCAACCATTTCATCTTGATATAAGAATTTAAAGACAAAATAAACACATAAAGTTAACATTAATATTAAAAGCATATAATATTATACTAGAATTTGTGCCTAGGTTTAGAGTCGTTACAACAAAGGTACACCATTCATCACTGGTAGGGTAAGAAGAAGATTGAGATTGCGAGGCAAAGGGAAACTTGTCTTCGATAAACTTGACATGCCGGGAAGTATAGATTTTGTTTGAAGTAGGATCAAGGCAATAATATGCGCTTTGTGCGGCGGAGTAACCAACAAAGACACAAGTTGAAGAGCGGGATTCAAGTTTGTGAGACGTATATGGACGTAACCAAGGATAACACAAGTAACCAAAGCTACGTAATTTAAGGTAATTAGGGTGATGTTTTTGAAGAAGAAAGAAAGGTGAATGTAAGTTGAGGGTAGGTCTTGGCATGCGGTTTATGAGATAGCAAGCAGATGCAAAGGCGAGAGGCCAGTGAGATTTAGGCATAGAAGAGTGGGCGAGTAAGGAGAGTTAAGTCTCAAAAATATGAAGATGACGACGCTCATAGTATCCATTGTATTCAGGAGTATGAGGAGGTGAGGTGAGGTGTTTAATACCATGGAAGGCGAGAAGAGGAAGAAGCCCAATATATTCCCCCCCATTGTCACTATAGATTGTTCTAGTGGATCGGGGTATGCAATGTTTGTCTTTAAATTCCCCATCTCTTTCATCAAAGAGCTCCACCGTACTTTCAACAAATTCCTTTGGTTCGGGCTGGATAAAGACAAAGGCATTCACTGGGCATCCTGGTCCCATTTGAGTCTTCCAAAAAATATGGGAGGACTAGGAGTACGACATATGGGGGCTCTAAACCAAGCTTGCCTAGCTAAAACTGCGTGAAGAATCCATACTCAAGCTCACACCCTGCTAGCAGTCTCTCTAAAAGGTCGATATTTTCCTTAAACTTCTTTTATCCAGGCAAAAGCACCTGGACGTTCTTCCTGGGGTTGGAGAAGTCTTATATGGGGCAAAGTTTTGTTAGCTGAAAAATTGCTTTGGAGAGTATGCAACAGAAAAAATGTTAAGGCATTGACTGATTTATGGATTCCAACCACCCTCTTTATTATCCCCCCACAACTCTATCCACAAGCCTTCCAAGCCTCCTTGTCTCTAACCTTATCTAACCAACCCTTAAAAAGTGGAAAACCCCTATAGTCAGAGTTTTGTACCCCCAGTTATAGCTGAAGATATTATCTCTACCCGCATCCCTATGTCGGGCCATGATTTTCAAATCTGGAGACATACTTCCCATGGTAAATATACAGTTAAATCGGGTTACTTTAAATCACTCCAAGCCCCCAAAGATTCATCCTCTTTTTTCATAGCCTCCCCCTCCCCCACCCGTAACACAGTTTGGTCCACAATCTGGAGGCTTCCATTGGAACCAAAAATAAAAGATTTTGTTTGGAGACTCCTTAGCAAAACCCTTCCTACTCAAAAAGCCTTTCATATTCAGAAATGTACCCAGGTGTTTGAATGCAACCGTTGCGAAATCACAGAGGAAACTGAAGCATGCCTTTTCTTCCACTGTTGGGATCTAATAAAGTATGGTGGGACTCAAACCTCAACTTACCAAACCTCTCCCTCCTAACTCCAGGTGCTTCCCTCAAAGACTGGATTACTCCCTAGATTACAAAGAGTGACACTTTTGACGTTTGCCTGGGACTCCTTATTTTATGGGAAATTTGGCTCAACAGAAATGAGATTATTTTCAACCATGCTCAACCAGAAATAGACCTCATCCTCAACAAAGCCATTGCAAAATTACAAGAAATATGAAACAGTTCCAAAAGCATAAATCAGATCACATCTCTAAATCCCCCTCAGAAGATTGCAACCCACTCTAGGAGTCTTGATTCTGCAAATGGAAAGACTCTAGAAGAATACCTCAAAAAATACGAAAGAAATTCATCTCAAGTATAGATAATAGATGGAGTATAGAAGAAAGATATATGATGGATAGGACTGGGTTCGAAACTATGGACCACAAACAAGGTAGGATAGCAATAGAAAGTGAATCAACCAAATCAACATCTAGTCTCCAATCAAAATGTCTTGCAATTCTCAAAGGTTTGGAATGGGCAATAGGTAAAGGTTTCCACAACATAACAATTCTCACGGATTAACAATTCTCACGGATGCTACTATTGCGTGCTCAAGTAAATAAAGCAATTGTTAAATTTGCTAATAACAATGCCCGCTACGTTATGGGCATGTACTATCGTTTTATTGGCCCCGAGCCAATATTTTTAAATAAATGATACACCTGTGTTTAAAAAAAAAATTGGAAAAGACAAGAAAGACGTAGAATGCAGCAAAAGTTGAAAAGATTGACATGGAAGCTGATTGGCCCTTAGTTGATTAGGACCGCTTTTGGCCTAATTTGTGAAGAATTTTTCAACACCTCTAGATAAAATACTCCCTCCTCCCCAAAATATTTGTCTCATTTGATTTTTTTGTTTAATTTTTATCATAAATTTATGAGTGATTAATCATGTTCATGAAATTCTAAAAGTTGTTGTTGATAATATTATTAATGGTGAATCAATAAAAGTTTTTAAAATTTCATGAACATAATTAAATTATCATATATTTGTGGTCAAAGTTCAACAAAAAATTCAAATGAGACAAACATTTTGGGACGGAGGGAATATGACTTACTTTTCTATCGTCACCCTATATGTTTGTCAATAAATTTTAGATTTTTACGAAATGCTTTCATTAAATTATTATTTTTCAAAATATTTTCACTGGACTTTCACAATTTTCAAAATTTGCTCACTCCCTTAACATATCCTCTAAAATTCTAAAGAAATTTAGTAATGTAACTTAACGTGAATAATGTTCGTTAAGCTTTCAACCAACATGTTAACATTGTTGACTTGTATGATGAAGAATACAAATATTTTAAAATGTAAAATGTTATTATAACATAGTTTATAAGAAATATTATAAATTAATTCTCCCAAAAAATCACTTATCCTATATCGTATTTAACAAAACTAGTCATATAATGTCGTGTGGCTAAATTTCATTAAATTTTAAGCGAATTTGTTGACGGAGTGAGTACATTTTGAAAAATGTAAGAATTCAGTGAGAACATTTAAAAAAAAAATAATTTAGTGATAAACATATGATTTTTGCCTATAAATAACTAAGTGGAATACTATTGTGTAAGCTTACGTACATGATTTTTTTAGTTGAGATTTTTCTTTTATTAATAATAGAGAAAATGTCACTTATGCTAATCAATTGACATATAAATAAATTAACAAATATCATTAACAAGATTTGAACCATTTAACTCTACTATTTATTTAAGCTAATATCGAATAGCACTAGAACTGAAGTTCATTGGGGTAATCATACATGATACTCTTAATGTCACATAAAGGTCAATTAAATTAAAATTTTAACTAACATTTAATAATCAGTTGTTTATTTTATGAAAATTCTTAAACAATCATGAATAATGTTTCAATTGTTGAAACAAGATAATCAAATTTTCATAACATTTTAATCAAAGTTCAATTTAATTTAACAAATGAGTCATTTATTGAGAGAATTATATTTTTCATCCTTCAATTCAATTAGTTTTAAGTTTTACACTTTTGAACTAATTTTAGTTGCTTTGAATCATGATGATGTATTGATGTGACATGCTGATTCACTATTATTACTATTATTGCTTATTTAGCAAAGTCAATAATTGTCATATTATTATGTGGATCTAGAGCTGTTAATTTGGAACGGTCCCGTTGGGACGTTTCGTCCCGTCATATAAATAGGACGAAAAATTTTAGGCCCGTAAAAATTTGTCCCGTCTCACATTAGTCGCGGAACAATAAAATGTCGTCCCGTCCTGTTATCCAGTATTGACGGCTCTACTTGTACCTAAGTTTTGAAACATGAAGTGAAACGTATACCAACCTCCAACTCAATTTGCATTCATTTTTAAAATTCATCAATGTCATGTCAGACTTAATATATTTTGATTATATAATTCTATCTGGCCTAGCTAATTGTTTGGCCACATATATATACTATATACTTAAGTTTTAGCTAGTCTAACACAAACATGTTGAAGTGTTTAAAGTCTTCTTGTCCCGCATTGTCCCACGTTCCGCAGTAAATTTGAGACGGGACAGAATATTTTAGTCCTGCAAAAAATTGTCCCGTCCCATCCCGTCCGTCATTAGTCGCGGGACATTATAGTGCCATCTTGTCCCGTATTGACAGCTCTATGTGGATCTATCATTCTATATAGACAAAAATGCTAAGATTTAAGCCGCAAGAGCTCAAAAATAAAATAAAAACCCTACTTTCCAAATTTATAAGGGTCATTTAGTTTTAACCCAAAAATGTAGAAAACCAGAGCCGCCCCTCCATACTCTCCCCTTTCCGCCCGTCCAGCTTCCCCTCTTTCTCATCCTACCCTCTCGCTCGGCGTCGTGGCCAACCACGATCCGATCTTCGTCATCTTGTCTGGCATAGTTGCCCTCTTCCCTCATTGTTAGAGATATTATCCCACATTGGAAATTGACAAACCTTGCATATGACATATAAAGATTCTGAGTCACTCCCCTTGACACCAATTGATTTTAAGATGGAACCTCAGACTTTAAGGTGGTATCAGAGCAGGTCCTTACATGTGCAGGCCCAACGGCCCACAATGTTACTCCACGCCACCCGATTAATAAGTCCACGTTGTAAGCCTTTGGCAAAGCCCGGCTACACGTGAGGGGGTGTGTTAGAGATATTATTCCACATTGGAATTGACAAACATTGCTGAACAGTATAAACCGAGATACGAACATGGGCCCAAAAGGATTGGGCCATAAACATAATCCAATACACAAGTGTCAAGGCTGAGGAACACCTTCCTCGTATGCCGAGAAGCATCACCTCGACCTTACGTCAGCAACGCGCTCTTCGTGCTTGGCTCGTCATACTCTGAGATACCAAAAATGACGAGGAGAGAATAGTTCTTACCTCGACATTTCATCAAATGACGAGGAGACAGAATCATTTACCCCGGCATATCCACATGTTGGCCAACCATCAAATTACGAGGAAGCATAATCATTCACCTCGGCTTATTCATAAATGCCGAGATAAGACATCCATGCTCCTCGGCGTTCCGGCTAGCAGATCATATAATCCTATTCAAACAAGGATTCAATAGTTATTATCCAATCACGATTGTAACCACCTACACCAATTCAAGCCAAACAATGACTCCTTAACAGATATAATTCTCTTAGGATTATGTCTTATCTCTTTACAAGTTCACTTCAACATGGATTCTATCAATCCATCCCTATAAATACAAGCCCTATGGCTCATTATTTGGTACGTTACTTTTTACAATACAGAAACTCTGTCAATTTAGTTTCTCACATACAAACCGTGAACTTACTCTCACACCGGAGGGCCTTTAGCCGGACTCGCCCCGGCTTAGTTTACGTGTTTTCTCTTATTTTCAGGCCTTGCAGTCTCCGGAGCATCCGAACGCTTGGATTTGGGCTGATTTGACGATTTTGGCATCATCAATTGATTCCATTGCCGGGAAATCGATTCAAACGCCCTTTGTTTGGCCTGGAAAAATCTCGCTGAAAGCTAGTTTGTTTGCCGGAAATTTTCTAGACTTGATCGGAAATTTCTGTTTCGTTTTAGCTTTGATCTTGATTTTTTATTTTTTTGTAAATAAAAGTAAAGCACATGCACACACACAACAGTTAAAGAAGGGGGTAAAATGAAAGTTTGACCCTCATCATTGTTTTAAAAATCTTTTATTTTTTCTTTAAAATTTTTTAAAACAAAACGTCCCCAGCAGAGTCGCCAACTGAAATTACCCGGATTCAGCTTGCGGGCCCCGGCATCTCGCGTCGTTTGAGTCGGGAGGTGTCTCACTGCATTTTCGTTTGTAGAGTCGCCACGCCGTTTTGATTTAGCCCAAAACATTGAAAAAAGGCTTAGTTTAAAAACTGTTGTTGTGTGATGAGATTTTTGAGTTCAAAGGTCAGGTTACGCCCCGGGAAGAGAATCGTAGAGCTCACCCGAGTCGCCTCGTAAAAACGAGTCTTTCGGTACCCCTTTTTCTTTAATTGCTGTGTTTGTGTGTGTATGTGCTTTTTAAAAATGCAAGATGTATATGATGTCTACATTGTATACTATGTATTGAAATGTATTGAAATAGTGTTGGAAGGAAGCCTTACCAATGTTGGTTCGTGTCTGTCTTCCGCTTGGGAATAGTGTTTGAGTGTTGAATAGTGTTCCGGAACGGACCGGGATTGCTTCGGGATGTACCGGTGTCTGCAGACAGAGCTTCAGCGTGCCTCGGGAGTGTCAGGTGTGTACTCGGGCAGAGTTTCAGCGTGCGTCGGGATCGTCGGTTGTGCTCGAAATGGGCCAGGACAACTCGTGATGGACCGGAATGCCTCGGGATGGACCGACAAGGCTTCGAGATGGACTGGCAAGGCTTCGGGATGCCTCGGGAGTGTCTAGGGGCAGCTTGGAAGCGTCTCGGGAGCGTTCGACAGGGCTTCGGAATACCACGAGGGGTCTCGGAATGCCCCGAAGGGAACGAAAGGGGCCGAGATTGCCCCGAAGGGTCTTAGAAGGAGGCCTGAAGGCTGGGGGAGAGGGAAAAGAGAGCAGGTGTGAAAAAAATGTGAAAAAAATGAGAGGGGGAGACCTCTATTTATAGGGTCCAGATTCTGGCAAAGTGTGTCGCACTACACAATCTGCCATTACCAGTTTTTTGGTTTTCCTGGATTTAAGGGAATATTGTGGACTTTAAGAGGATTTTGTAATTATGATGTCTGAAATACAAAGTGGTCCGCACGGACCAATCCTGCTTTTCCAAATTTTCCAAAATTCCTAAAAAGTCCTTTTATACTTTTTTATCCCAGAAAGACCCCCCTTGGCTTGCTTGGTGGTTTTTGGAAAGCTACGGGTGTTCGAGATCACGTTTGTGTGAGTCTGCAGTGTTTCCCGTATGTTTGAAAGGGAGTGATCCAGAATGGGGTACTTACAGTGGTGCCTCCTTGCCCGCCGTATTAGCTCCTAGGAAATTGTTCAGACTGGCGGAGTGCGACTTTAGACTGGCGAATTGTCTGTCATCAGTTTTTAGGGGTTGTCCCTGATCCCGGAGATATTTATGGGAGTAGTCTGAAGCTCAAGTGGATTACGACCCATTTCCCACACTTACATGACCTCACCGATAATACTCCTCTAGAGATTGTGGATCGGGACTTTGGATATGGAATTTTGTTTGGTTTGGTTGTTTGCAGCAGGTTGTTTATTGTTTGCAGCATGTTATTTGGTTTTGGTTTGGTTGTTTTGTTTGCAGCAAGTGAATATGTTTTGATTTGGTTGTTTGCAGGTGGCTGCTGAAGATTGCTGTTGCCGTGGAATGAAGTTCAAGTGAACTCACTACATGGTGTGGCGATTTCACTAAACTCGCTACACGGTGTAGCAAGTTTAGTGAAATCGCCACACCATGTAGCGAGTTCACTTGAACAGGCACAAAATGTTGCTCTCTGATAGACTCGTCCCTTTGATGGGGAATAATTGGTTTAGTAGGGGATGACTCGTCCCCTGGACTAATTTTTTGGATTTTCTTGGATTTGTTCTGACTTTTCTTTCTTGGCCCAATTTCCTTGGATTTGTTCACTAACCTCTTTTTCTTTTCTTTTTTAGTGAATATTGTTAAATAATTTAATTTAATTAGTATAATGAAAATGCAATTATTATTGATATATCACTATAAATAATATCAATTATAATTTTTAAATATTCATAAAAATAACTCCAAATTACATCAACTTTCATATTCTAACGAAAATGTAAATAAAACTGAAATAGGAACAAACTTTTATTTTGCCCTTCATAAACTTTCATATTGAAAAATTCAACTCAAATATTAATTACATTCAAGTTTTCAAGTTTAATGAAAATTACATAAAATGCAACTGAAATTGAATCCAATTCAAACCAAACATAAATTACATGAAAAACATTCGGCTACTCCTTAATATTTGGGCATCTACAACGATTGTGCCCTTCTTGGTGGCATGATGAACACAGAGTCTTCCATTTATCTGCTTGAAAGTCCATAGAATTACGGAAGCGTCTTGATCTAGGTCATCCGAACTTCACAGAACGTCGAAGTAGGGGATTAGGGAAAAATATGGCACCAAACCATCCACACCCCAATAGTCCTCATGCTCGATTGGTTCGAATGTCCCCTTCCATATCTTGTAGTATTTCCCAATGGTGTAAAATCGAGAAACGAAATCTCGTCCATCAAGATGTTGTGCAGAACAACATGCAAGAATATGGGAATAAGGCATGTGATAGGCAACCCCTTTACCATGTGCAGGTACGCTCATTAGTCGGACAATCTGGATATTTCCTCCGTGATCACCCTGACGTGTGGTTGTCACTTGATAAACCCCCATTTTGTGATTGTTGAACCTCCTGACCTGATGTGTTGCCCCTTTCGCGGTGTTCTTCAAGTAGTGGTAATGGACTTTCTGGCTGAATTGGTGTAGGGGATTGATGTTAGGGTTATTAGGATTACCTCCTAAGGCATTAAGTGAAAATCCATGCCTTACTTGAAAGTACTCCACACAACGGTAGAAGGCAGTTTCAACAATTGCTGTAATTGGTATCCCACGGGCTCCCTTCATCACACCATTGAAAACCTCAGACATGTTGGTTGTCATGATGCCACATCTGTAACCACCATCGTGTGCAATGTCCATTTTACGGCATCCAAATTCTGAAACCATGCAATTGCCTCGGGGTTAATTCCACGGATACTCTCTAAGATAGATTTCAATTTTATATCTTGAGTTGCTCTATCCGCTATTCAATGATTTCATTAAAGTTGAAATCGCTACACTTTAAGTCAGAGTTTGTCCACTCCAATAATTTCCTTCGATTCAACATTTCTTATTTCCATTTTTTTTTACGTTCGCGAAGGTATTTTGAGCAATAAATATAGGTTAATTTAGTTATCATAATGAATATCTAAAAATTGTTACTTGTAGTACATATAATGGTGTGTCAATAACAATTTTTAAATTTTCATTTGAATAATTAAATTAACTTCAAATTATTTCTCAAAATACCTTCGTACTAACATAAAAAAAGATTGGACCCTTGAAGTGGGATGGATATAGTAATATATTCAACGTCAACTCTTCTTCATGAATTATTATGTTTTTATTTACAATCTTTTCTTTTGTTTTACATGTGTTGCTTTTCGGTTGTTAACCTAACAGTTTATTTAATATCCGCAAGCGCACAGGCTATTGCAATATAGCGGGTACAAGTACGGGTCGATCCCACAGAGACAGGGTTTACTTAGGAATTATTTTTGTCTTTAAAATTATAGAAAAGATTGGGGGGAGATAAAGTTTGATTTTGGAAATAGAAAGAACATAAACAGAAAATACTTTAATAAAACTTTATAAAACGAAGCATTCTCGGGATTGGAAATCATACACATAATCTTGTTCATCAAATTGTCATTGTCTTAGAAATATAGGTTTTCATAAAAATCAAGGATGGTATGTTAAGCCTACACTACTTCGGGTTAAGACAGTAGGGTTTGTATTCTTCACTAATTATGTCCTAACTGTTTGAGATTTCTGTTTATGTTACTCCCGCCCTGTCACCAACGGGCATTCCGGCTTATCTCTAGCTGACCATAATTAGTAAGAATCCACTAAGAACGAGAGTCAACATACTTTCCATTAAAGGAACATCCCTAGGCCGTTGAACTACTTTCGTGATCAATGAAACCTAGTTTCTTTATGTGGTTTCGTCAATCGAGATTCTCCGCTAGGTCCTTCTCTCAATTGACTGAATCATACAAGTTGGTCGTCTCCAAAATGTAAAACATTTAGAGATTAATATAAAGAAATTGTTTAGATGAAGATAGAAGACAAGACTTTTTTATTTTAAGATGATGAACATGTATGTTTTGAGTTTCCAACCCCAAGAACAAGGGGGATTTACTCACTAGCCATCTAAAATAAATAAGGGGGATTTACTCACTAGCCATCTAAAACAAATAAGCAATTATAATAGAGAATAGAGTAAGAAAACTTATGACGAAATAGAAGGCAAATGACTGAAAATAATGCTTCACTTTATTGCTTCTTCTTCCAAAGTAACTTAAAGAACAAAAATGTAGACTTTGATCTTCAAATATCTTTGGAAATCAATATGACAAGTATTTATCTCTAACTTCTAACAATCTCTGATGAATATACTATGGAATATCAGTAATTTTCTATATCTAAGACTGAGTACAAGAGGTCTTTTTATAAGGGGGAGGGAACTCTTCAAGAAGGTGCCTCCAAAAGGTGCCTTTTAATCTGCAGTCACGACCTTGCACGGCCGTGTCAAGGGATTTGCACGGCCGTGCACCCTTAGCGCCAGATTTGATTTTTAATTTGGATGAATTGCACGGCCGCTCCTCATTCAGCTGCACGGCCGCTCTGAGGTCAACACGGCCAGGTCCATTTCAAGGCTCGGCCACTCCATGTTTTGGGGCCACAAATGGCCAGACATGGCCTTAGTGCACGACCACTCCTCCATAGGCTACACGGCTGCTCCACCTGGATTTGACTTTGTGTGTTTGGTTTGTTTGGTGCTCCTCCATGCCTTTTGTCTCAAAGTATCCAAGCATCCTTTTCATCATAAAAAGACTCTAAAACCTGTCTAAAATGCATGAAATATACCAAAGGCGTAAAATCTAATAAATATGAAAAAAGTAAATAAAAAGTACTTAAAATGAAACGAGAATGATTATTTATCTAAGTAAAAGTATATAAAGCTTAGGATAAATGACTATATAATTGTTACTTATCAAACTTCCCCACACTTAAGCTTTTGCTTGTCCCCAAGCAAATTTAGGATGAAAACACGGAGAGGGAGAAAAGAAAAGAAAAGCAAGAATGATCCCTCAGAAATAAAGTAGCAAGCCCTAAATGCCTTTTGGATAATGCCTTTCATCTTTCTAGTCATATTTTGTATACCTTTAAAAATTATTTAGAAAGAAGCATTTTGGGGATATTTCAAAGAGATAATTTGTAAGACAATAACCTAATATAGCATATATAGAATTTGATCAAGTAAAACATGCTAGAAGGATAAATCTTGGATCAATTATTTGGTAAAAGAGAAGCTTTCACTCTTTAGAGTGAAAAAATGATTTTATTGCTTTAAAATGTACAAATGGAAGTATAAACATTTATTCACAAACTAGAAGTTTCCGAAGATTTGTATTGCATTTTTGAATCATAAGGGCAAAAAATGGATGATGATAGTGGAAAATCTCATCAAAGTTTCAACAATTTTATCTTATTTTTGCACGTGTTATATTTTGGCAAAAGACCTTAGTTATTTTTGATCCTTTCAAGTAGGAGACATTGTGGCTGCGAACCCCATGTTCCTAATACTAAGATCAAGAATACTTTGGATATTACTTCCATTTGGTAAGGAAGCATCGTCGCAGCGAACGCCGTGCCCCGAGTTACTTAGGAAGCAATCGATTTCTTTTTGCTTTTTAAGATTTGGTGACTAAGTCACTCTTTTAGTAATAAGATAAAAAAAAATGCCTAAACTTGATTCGATTAGTGGAAATGGAAAGATGGGATTTTGATGAAGAGGTGTGATTCAAGGGATGCAAAATATAAGGTGCTTCTTATAAGGGAATAAGCATTTAATAAAATTTAAAATGTACAATTTTAAAGAAATATTTTCAATATTTTGCATAAGAATAACGAAGTGTAGATTGATAAAGATTCCTTCTAATCAAATGTCTTTTTCTTGATAAAATCCTATATTTTGCTATACTAACTTATGAGGCTTTTTAATTTATTTCCTAAAAATATCCCTATATTTTTCTTCTTATTAATTTCTAAGTTTATAGAAAATATGAGAGGAAAGACAAAGGCATTATTCTTGGGCAAGTGGCAAGCATAAGAAATAATGATATGGATCATCATAGGGACTATTACTATTTTTTTTTTGTTTTATATACTATACATGCATAAAATGAAAATGCAACTAAGTTAAAAGAAAAATTACACTAGAAAGTAAGTAAATCTAGACTAAAAAGTAAGTAAATTTAAACTAAAAAGCAAAATAAAATAAAGATAGATATACCCCCCACACTTGAAATGAATATTGCCCTCAATGTTTCAAGGAACAATGTCAAATCCGGGAGGGTAAGAGAAACTTACTAAGACAGTGGTGTGGGTTCTTCTAGTTTCACGAATGATACTATTCCAATTGGGTGTCCGGTTATGTAGTGCTTTAACCTTTGACCATTTACTTTGAACTCTCCTTGTTCTTCGTTCCAAATTTCAATGGCTCCGTATGGATATACTTTACGAACTTGATATGGGCCTGTCCATCTTGATTTTAATTTACCTGGAAAAAGCTTTAAACGAGAGTTAAAAAGTAGTACCATGTCTCCTTCTTTTAAATCCTTTCTTATGATACGAGCATCGTGCCATTTTTTCATTTTTTCCTTATATAATTTGGCACTCTCGTATGCTTCATATCGGAGTTCTTCGAGCTCTTGTAACTGAAGTTTTTGCTTTCCACCGGCTTCTGCTAGGTCATAATTTAGAGCTTTAATTGCCCAATATGACTTATGTTCAAGCTCCACTGGTAAATGACATGGCTTTCCATACACCAAACGGAAAGGGGTTGTTCCGATGGGTGTTTTGAAAGCGGTGCGATAAGCCCATAAAGCATCGTTCAATTTTATCGACCAATCCTTTCTTGAACTTATTACTGTTTTCTCCAAGATCCACTTTATTTCTCGGTTCGATATTTCCACTTGTCCGCTTGTTTGAGGATGATACTCGGTGCCTGTTTTATGATAGACTCCGTACCTTTTTAATAAAGCCTCGAATTGGCGGTGTGAAAAATGAGAACCACCATCACTTATGATAACTTTTGAAACCCCAAATCTTGGAAAAATTGTATCCTTGAAAAGCTTCATGACGATTTTTGAGTCGTTTGTTGGAGATGCTACAGCTTCTACCCATTTTGAGACGTAGTCCACTGCTACTAAAATATAGTTATTGTTGAAGGACGTTGGGAATGGTCCCATGAAATCAATGCCCCATACGTCAAAGATCTCAACTTCTAGAATATTATTAAGAGGCATTTCATTTCTTCTTGAAATATTGCCGGTTCTTTGGCAACGATCACAAGAAATAACGAAATGTCGAGAATCTTTGAAGAGTGTGGGCCAGAAAAAACCTGATTGAAGAACCTTAACAGCAGTTTTAGCTGTGCTTGCATGACTGCCATAAGGAGATGAATGACAATGATAAAGAATGTCATTAATCTCTTCGTTAGGTACACACCACCTAATGATTCCATCTGCGCAATGCTTAAAAAGGAGCGGATCTTCCCAAAAGTAATATTTAATTTCTGATAAGAATCTCTTCTTTTGTTGATAACTCATTTCTGGGGGAAGAATCTTACATGCTAGGTAATTAACAATGTCCACAAACCAAGGAGTTTCGACATTGTTTATAGCAAGAAGATGATCATCCGGAAATGAGTCATCAATGGGAAGGTCATCATTATCGGAAATTTCCAATTCCTTGGGAAGACGGGATAAATGATCTGCGACCAAATTTTCTGTTCCCTTTTTATCACGGATTTCCAAATCGAACTCTTGGAGGAGAAGGATCCACCTTATCAATCTTGGCTTTGCATCCTTCTTTGCCAATAAGTATCTTATTGCAGCATGATCCGTGTATACGATTACCTTTGATCCCACCAAATATGACCGAAACTTATCCATAGCAAATACCACGGCCAATAGTTCTTTTTCTGTGGTGGCGTAATTCATTTGTGCTACATCTAGCGTTCGGCTAGCATAGTATATTGCATGCGTTTTCTTGTCTTTCCGCTGCCCAAGAACAACTCCAACCGCAAAATCACTTGCATCGCACATTATTTCGAAAGGGAGATCCCAATCGGGTGGTTGTACGATAGGAGCGGATACCAAAGCTTCCTTCAACCTATTCAATGCTTCAAGACAAGGGCTATCAAACACAAATGGAACATCTTTCATTAGTAGATTAGTTAAAGGTTTAGAAATTTTTGAGAAATCCTTTATAAATCGTCGGTAAAAACCGGCGTGACCAAGAAAACTTCTTATTCCTTTAACATTAGTAGGCGGAGGTAATTTTTCAATAATCTCAATTTTTGCCTTATCTACTTCTATCCCCTTTTCGGACACCATGTGTCCTAACACTATTCCTTCATTTACCATAAAGTGACACTTTTCCCAATTTAAAACAAGATTAACTTCTTCACAACGTTGTAGGACTTTAGATAAAATTTTCAAACATTCGTCGAAAGAATA
Source organism: Adenophora triphylla var. japonica (assembly GCA_022495995.1). Classification (NCBI taxonomy): domain Eukaryota; kingdom Viridiplantae; phylum Streptophyta; class Magnoliopsida; order Asterales; family Campanulaceae; genus Adenophora; species Adenophora triphylla. The sequence continues at coordinate 448,148 of JAFEMH010000741.1, forward strand.
TCCGTAAACAGAGAAATCATTCATAAAAACTTCCATTATATTTTCTATGTAATCGGAAAAAATGGACATCATACAACGCTGAAAAGTGGCGGGAGCATAACAAAGTCCGAAGGACATTCTTCTATAGGCGAAGGTACCATAAGGACAAGTAAAGTTAGTCTTCTCTTGGTCGTCTGGATGGATAGGGATTTGGAAAAATTCTGAATATCTGTCCAAATAACAAAAATGGGAATGTTTGGCCAATCTTTCTAGCATTTGGTCTATAAAGGAAAGGGGAAAGTGATCTTTTCGGGTGGCTTTATTTAATTTTCTGTAGTCTATACACATGCGCGAACTCGTGACAGTCTTTGTTGGTATTAATTCATCTTTATCATTTCGAATGACTATCATTCCTCCTTTCTTAGGGACAACTTGTACGGGACTCACCCATTTGCTATCCGCAATTATATAGATAATGCCCGCGTCAAGTAATTTGAGGACTTCCTTCTTAACTACTTCCTTCATGTTAGGATTGAGTCTTCTTTGATGCTCAATGGTAGGCTTATGATCTTCCTCTAAATAAATCCTATGCATACAAATTTTTGGATGAATCCCTTTTAAGTCATCTATTGTATATCCTATGGCTTTTTGATGTCTAGAGGGCCTAAGTTAGCATTTATAATCACGGGATAAGTGGAGTTAGGTCCCAGGAATTCATACCTTAGATTTGTAGGAAGAGTTTTTAACTCAACTTGAGGTGCCTTAATTACCTCCTTTTTCTCTTTGTTGGATGGCTCCGCTATAGTCTCCAACTTTTCATAATCAGTGTTGCCACTGAAATTTGCTGCATGATTAGTGTCTAAAAACATGGTATAATTTGCAATTTCATCGTCGTCATCATCATGCAAAGTTCTCTTCCAATTTATAAGACTTTTCTCTAGCGGGTCTTTAGATTGGGGACTTTCTAATTACTTGCTAACTGATTCAAACATGCTAATGTCTAAGCAAGGGTTCTCAAGATTAGGATTTTTCATGAATTTAGACAAATTAAACTCTATTTTGTCATCTCCTACATTCAAAGTGAGGTTACCATGTTTAACATCTATAATTGCCCCAGCTGTGGCAAGAAATGGTCTACCTAGAATTACAGGAATATGACTATCCCCTTCCATCTCAAGAACTACGAAGTCAACCGGGATGACTAATTTCCCGATTTGGCAAGGGACATCTTCCATAATACCTACCGGATATTTAATGGAACGGTCCGCCAATTGCAGAGATATGGTCGTAGGCTTTAATTCCCCCACACCAATTTTCTTGCTCACTGAAAGTGGGATGAGGCTTACGCTAGCTCCGAGGTCTAGCATGGCATTATCAACATTAAATTTACCTATATTACAAGGGATAGAGAAAGTGCCGGGATCTTTTACTTTTGGGGGTAACCTTTTTTGTAAAACAGCACTTACTTCTTCCGTTAATGCAATTGTTTCATTTTCTTCTAGCTTCCTTTTGTTAGAAAGAATATCTTTAAGAAATTTAGCATAAGAAGACATTTGTTGCAAAGCATCAGTAAAAGGTACATTAATGTAGATAGATTTTAAAACTTCTGAAAATTTTGCAAATTGTTTATCGAGTTTTGCCTTTACCAACCTTTGAGGGTAAAGTATTGGCAGATCAAAATTTCTAGTTATTTTAGGGGATTCTGTCCCCTTATTAACCTCATCATTAGTCTCAACCATGGGTGGGTTTTGACTAATACTTTCCTCAATGGGATTACTCTCTTTAGGAAGACAATCAATAAGCTCTTTCCCGCTTCTAGTAACTACCGCTTTAGCATGTTCATTTAGCATTTTTTTATGGGCCGCTAAGTTATCAAATCTATCATTTAATAACTTGAAACATTCCCTAAATTCAGTATTAGTCTTTTCTTGCTCATTTTTTTCTTTCAACTATGAAATCCATAAAAAGAACTAATTTTGATTTAGGGGGAGAAAAAGTATTTGAAGTAGCATTGAAATTTCCAAATGTGAATCCCGGATGTTGCGTAGATAGTTGCGAGTTTAGAACGTTGTTATTCTTATAGAAGAAGTTGGGGTGATTTCTCCATTCGGGATTGTATGTATTAGAATACATCCCCCCCTTCTGTCCAAAAGAATTTACAAAGTTCACTTGATCATTAGAGGTAATGTCAAGTAACTCGAAGTTATCCCTACTATGTGAGTTAGACCCACATAGTTCACATAACACATTTACATTGGCCACGAGATTGACATTAAGATTTTCAAATTTTTTCAAAAGCATGTCAACCTTAGAAGAGAGAAGAGTAACTGCATCAACATTATATTTACCAGGCGTACCTTGTTGTTGCTCCCTCTCATTTGACCATTGATAATGGTTCAATGCAATATTCTCGATAAGGTCATGTGCCTCATCGACTCCCTTGTTCATCAATGCTCCTCCTGCAACGGCATCAATGGTCTCTCTTGTCTTGAATATGAGACCGTTGTAGAAGGTGTGAACAATTAACCACTTTTCGAGATCGTGGTGGGGGCATATTCTGAGAAGTTCCTTGAACCGCTCCCATGCATCATACAAAGTTTCACTATCTGTTTGACAGAAGTTAGTGATCTTTGTGCGTATTTGGGCAGTTTTGCTTGGTGGGAAAAATCGACCAAGGAATGCTTCTTGAATTTGGTCCCACGTTGTCAATGAATTTTGTGGGACCGAATTCAACCATTGTTTCGCCTTATCCTTAAGAGAGAAAGGAAAAAGGCACATCCGAATCGCTTCCGGGGTAACATTTTGAATACGTGTGGTATCACAATATTCAAGGAATGTTTGGATGTGGAGATGAGGATCTTCGAAAGCGGTGCCGCTATATTGGTTATTCATAACCATATGCAAAAGTTGCGGCTTTATCTCAAAGTGTGCCGCTCCGACATTCGGCACAACGATAGGGGATCTAGTTCCCGGGGTACTTGGATTTACGAAGTCTCGTAGGGTCCTAGCTGGCGTTTGTGGATCTCCTTCCGCCATATGTTTTCTTAAGGTCTCTTTAAATTTTCTTAGTCTTTCGTGAAAGCTTCGTTCGAGTTCCGGAACAAAGTTGTCAAAGAATGTCTGAGCCCGTTTCATACACTATAAGAAAAACACTTAAAGAGAGATTAAATGTAACAATTTATCGGAAGTAAAAACAAAACAATATGAAAAAAAATAAAACAAAAAAAATATGCAGTAAAGACAAAAACTTAAAGTAAACTGTTGTCCCCGGCAACGGCGCAAAAAACATGTTCGGTTGTTAACCTAACGGTTTATTTAATATCCGTAAGTGCACGGGCTATTGCAATATAGCGGGTGCAAGTACGGGTCGATCCCACAGAGACAAGGTTTACTTAGGAATTATTTTTGTCTTTAAAATTATAGAAAAGATTGGGGGGAGATAAAGTTTGATTTTGGAAATAGAAAGAACATAAACAGAAAATACATTAATAAAACTTTATAAAATGAAGCATTCTCGAGATTGGAAATCATACACATAATCTTGTTCATCAAATTGTCATTGTCTTAGAAATATAGGTTTTCATAAAAATCAAGGATGATATGTTAAGCCTACACTACTTCGGGTTAAGACAGTAGCGTTTGTATTCTTCACTAATTATGTCCTAACTGTTTGAGATTTCCGTTTATGTTACTCCCGCCATGTCACAAATGGGCATTCCGGCTTATCTCTAGCTGACCATAATTAGTAAGAATCCACTAAGAACGAGAGTCAACATACTTTCCATTAAAGGAACATCCCTAGGCCGCTGAACTACATTCGTGATCAATGGAACCTAGTTGCTTTATATGGTTCCGTCAATCGAGATTCTCCGCTAGGTCCTTCTCTCAATTGACTGAATCATACAAGTTGGACGTCTTAAAAATGTAAGACATTTAGAGATTAATATAAAGAAATTGTTTAGATGAAGATAGAAGATAAGACTTTTTTTATTTTAAGATGATGAACATGTATGTTTTGAGTTTCCAACCCCAAGAATAAAGGGGATTTACTCACTAGCCATCTAAAACAAATAAGCAATTATAATAGAGAATAGAGTAAGAAAACTTATGATGAAATAGAAGGCAAATAGCTGGAAATAATGCTTCACTTTATTGCTTCTTCTTCCAAAGTAACTTCAAGAACAAAATGTAGACTTTGATCTTCAAATATCTTTGGAAATCAATATGACAAGTATTTATCTCTAACTTCTAAAAATCTCTGATGAATATACTATGGAATATCAGTAATTTTCTATATCTAAGACTGAGTACAAGAGGTCTTTTTATAAGGGGGAGGGAACTCTTCAAGAAGGTGCCTCCAAAAGGTGCCTTTTAATCTGCAGTCACGACCTTGCACGGCCGTGTCAAGGGATTTGCACGGCCGTGCACCCTTGGCGCCAGATTTGATTTTGAATTTGGATGAATTGCACGGCCGCTCCTCATTCAGCTGCACGGCCGCTCTGAGGTCAACACGGCCAGATCCATTTCAAGGCTCGGTCACTCCATGTTTTGGGGCCACAAATGGCCAGACATGGCCTTAGTGGACGGCCGCTCCTCCATAGGCTGCACGGCCGCTCCACCTGGATTTGGCTTTGTGTGTTTGGTTTGTTTGCTGCTCCTCCATGCCTTTTGTCTCAAAGTATCCAAGCATCCTTTTGATCATAAAAAGACTCTAAAACCTGTCTAAAATGCATGAAATATACCAAAGGCGTAAAATCTAATAAATATGAAAAAAGTAAATAAAAAGTACTTAAAATGAAATGAGAATGATGATTTATCTAAGTAAAAGTATATAAAACTTAGGATAAATGACTATATAAAAGTCATTTATCAGTTGCTGAATTATGTTTTTGTTTAAAAAAAAATACATGTGTTAAAAAAATGATGACATGTTGCTGAATTATGTTTTTGTAAAAATCTTTTTTTACATGTGTTAAAAATAATGATGACAGGAAAAATTGCAATGAAACCAAACACAAAATGTACCAAATAATTTTAAAAAACTAAAATAACATCAAAGTAAATATAGTCAAGTTAGTGACCATATCCCGATCACGTAGAAAATTTTACATTAATTAATTTAAACATTTAGGAAATTCTAGTAAAAAAAATGGGCTTAGAATTCAACCAGATTAACTTCATTATTCTTAGGAAATACCTGCAAAATAAATGAGTTTAACATTATTTACTATATGATTCCAACAATTCAGCAAAAATAAGAAAATATGTACCTTGAACACATTAGGAAGTGTGATGTTAAGATAACGTGCTGATCATGATGGGTTGGGGGCCCAAATAACAACCTAAATATTTCAAAACAAACAATTAGATGAAAGTATTAATGATGATTTCAAAGTGTACTGACTTTCACTAATGAATATATCATACCTTCTGAAGTATCAGAACAGAACCGATAGATATATCTTTTTCAAATTCACTCTCAGTCACTTTATGATGAATTGAAGCATCTATGGTATCCGTAAGATCCTAATAATTTTGTCCAGTGTTCTAAAAATCGGGCTAGGCGGCCGCCTAGGCGGGGCCTAGACGCTAGGCGGGGCCCAGGCGCCGCGACTTTTCTCTAGGCGGTCAATTAGGCGTTAGGCGGTTTAGGCGGTCCTAGGCGGTCTAGGCGGACCAGGCGGTCTGGGCGGATTTAGGCGGGCCTAGGCGAATTTAGGCGGGCCTAGGCGGTCTAAGTAATATTTTTTTTATTTTATTTTTATTTTATTTTATTTTATTTTATTATTTTTTTTTTAATTTTTTTAAAATTTTTTTTTACCCTTAAATGACGTCGTTTTATAAGGATTGAAAATGAAAACAAATAACACATGGTTGAATTTGACTTAATCTTAGTTTATGTTGTGGATGATGGAATACATTTATAATTTTCATATGCTCTATAACCTTGTGTCAAAATTTTTGGCCCCGCCTATGGAATATATATTTGAATTTGTCACTATGTATTATGTATGGACAAAAACTATGAAATATATATAAAAATGTGTGTAAATTCGCGGTCCCGCCTAGGCCCCGCCTAGGCGCTCTAGGCGCTAGGCCCGGCCTCGCCGCGTAGGAGCCGCCTAGCGATTTTTAGAACCTTGATTTTATCCCGGTTAGTAACTCAAAACACATTTCACCAATGATAGAAAGTATACTAAGCTCATATCCTAACCTTTAAAGTCACCCAGAGATCACCAAGACCATTTGGTGTGCAGGACTTGATAACAACAATAACTTAATAGAACATACATAAATGTAAAAAATCAATCAAAGTGTACACACATTTAACTATAATTAATCTTAATATTATACATGATCCACCCTGTCAATAGTATGACATTTCTTCTTGATAGAGCTTAATGGATAATATGTATCTGCTTCAGTGAGAAATTCCATTGCAGAGACCCAATGACCATCTTGAAAAGCTTCATCCTTTACTTTTACTGATCTTCAATCGCTCTCCGTATATACTCTTGGGTTGCGGTCGGGGTTTGTTGCGAAGATGCTCGGTCGAGATTTCTCTGGCGCATGGCAGACTCTACGGCACCGGCGGGACCAGGAATAACATGCAATGAAGAGGAAGATTCACCGCGGAAAAAAAATGCTGCTCTCTAGGATCCATTTTTTGTGTTTAATAGAATTTGGATTGAGAAGATTGAGGGTTGCGAGGAGGATACGAGAGAATGAATGAACGAGGGAGAGGAGGATAAATGAATCTGGGAAAACTTAGTTGGGCAATTTATTAAAGAGAAACTCGCTACACGGTGTAGCGAGTTTTGCTTAATTAATTGCCCTAATTAACTACCAAACTGTCAAATTTAATTGCATAAAACTCGCTATACGGTGTAGCGAGTTTGACATGTCCAAGTCAAAATCGCTATACAGTGTAGCGAGTTTCAAAAAGTGGGATACTTTGGGCAAAAGTTTGAACAGTAAGTCACAATGAAAAATAAAAATTTCAAACAGTATTATTTGAGAAAAAATTCTATATATTGGAGTATATCATAAAAACAGTTTATATAAATGTATATACTCCCTCCGTCCAATTACTTGCTTCACAGTTACTGTTTACACAGTTATTAAGGAGGGAGTATTATATTGAAAGTGTTGTGAGTGTGAAAGTAAAATAAGAGAGAGAATGAGTGGAGGGAATAGTAAATTATAATGGTGTTGTGAGTATTAATATAATGTAGGAGAGAGAATGAGTGGGGTAGGGTTAATAATTTAATAATATAAAGTTTCCATTTTAGGTAAAAAACAAAGTGTGAAGTATGTATTTGAACGTCCAAAATAGAAAATGTGAAATAAGTATGTGAACGGAGGGAGTATATATATATCATGAAAACAGTTTTTCTATCACAAAACAGCCTTTTTAGAATAATAAAACTGTTTGCCTGGCGGTCAAAATTATTAGTCCATTAGTAGTCCATCGCTACAGATATGGCTACAGATGCAAGTTCATAATTCCGCTCTTAAAACTGGCAGTTTTGTCCCCAAATGAACGGTGCAGTGGTAAAGCCAGGCTTGATTTTTGATAAGCTTCAGGGATTGATCTCTCTCCTTCAGGGATCGATCTCTCTCCTTGCCTCCTGGCGTGTCACATCGTAAAACTGATATATCATTGTAATAGGACGAATGGAGTATATATTAGGATTTCCCAGTTTACAAATCCTCAGTTAAAATGTCGGTTCGGACGTGCTTCCAACAGAAGGTTTTAGGTGACGGACTGCCATTGATCAAGCAGTTTATAGCTTGATCGGGGGATCCCAATTTAAATTATTGATTGTCAATCAAAATTGCCAATAAATTAATAACTGTTGCACTTTTTATTAATCACAAAACAAATGGAAAAACTACCAAATCATAGAAAACGTATTATTGAAATAATACGTTTTGGAGAAGAAGGTTGAAATGGGACTTTATTTAATGGTGTTAGTTTTAATTTACTATGTTAGTGGCTATTTAACAAATGTTAATGTATTTAACATTGTCGGTTATCTTTTTATGTGGCATCAATGAGCCCAGCTCATTTGGGCCAGCTTTAATTAGCTTTACGAATGTTAAGGTATTTAACATTGTCGGTTATCTTTTTATGTGACAACAATATGGGAAGGATTAGTGTTCGAGATCGTCCTAACATTCGGCCTCGTCTACACCGTTGGGAATTGACCCAAAGAAAGGAGACGTAGGCATAAATGCACCCATTGCAATTGCTTTCGTGGTGGGAGCTAATATTATAGTTGGTGTGGTGGTGCCTTCACTGGGGCATCATTCATTTGGGCCAGCTTTAATTAGCTTTAACTGAACGACTTGTTGGTTGTGACCTTGCTGATGTTAGTTATGAGGTCATTTTCATTAGCTTTAACGAATGTTAATGTATTTAACATTGTCGGTTATCTTTTTATGTGACAACAATATGGGAAGGATTCGTGTACGAGATCGTCCTAACATTCGGCCTCGTCTACACCATCGGCAATTGACCCAAAGAAAGGAGACGTAGGCATAATTGCACCCATTGCAATTGCTTTCGTGGTGGGAGCTAATATTCTATTTGGTGTGGTGGTGCATTCACTGGGGCATCATTCATTTGGGCCAGCTTTAATTAGCTTTAACTGGACCACTGGGTACTAGGCTGGACCACTTGTTGGTTGTGACCTTGCTGATGTTACTTATGAGGTCATTTTCATTACCCGCTCCCATGAGGCATTGCCCAGCTCTGCTGATTATTAAGGGGTTTTTTGTTTTTTTTTAGTGATAAGTCTTTGAAATCGATTTCGGTTACGAAAATGGTGAATGATTAAGAGCGTATTTGGCGAATTACGAATTGGATAAGTTGTTTGATTTTGTATCTGAATTCATTATCTGAAACAGTTAAAAAAAAAATTAAAAAAAAAAAAACGTAAATGCAGTATGAAACAGTAAACAGTTTAAAAAAAAAATTAATCAAAATCAAATATGAAACAGTGGCTTTTAGAGGCAATTCAGCAACATTTTTACCACTTAAAATTAAGAGGACTTTAAGAGCCTAACAAGCCTTATTTCGAAAAAAAAAAAAAAAAAACACACTTATTTCTCTAATCCTTTTAATGAATAAGTGTTAAGAGGCAAATAAGACTTAAAATAAAAAAACAAACGCCCCCTAAATGCGAATGGGTTTTCGTTTGTTTTAGTTTTCTACTTTTATTGTTTGATCTTTCCTTTCTCTGCTTTCTGTGTTGTACTATGTAGTTTAAGCAGTTGTATTTTCGTGGTTTTTTCAAAAAAAAAAAAAAAGTAAAAATGGAAATATTTTTAGTGTTTTCTTAAAAATTCATCTTTTAAGCCGTAAGTAAAAAAGACTATTTTTCAGATGAAAAAACGATAAAGAAAATTTTTGCTAAAAAATATTTCACATCTTTGATTTCGTGGAATTTTTCCTTCTATCCCTGCGGGTTGATAGTTAAACGAGTAAGTCGTTTACAAAGATGAACAAAAAGATTGTATTTTTATATCAATTCTTTAATAATTTTACTAGTTAATAGAATTTAAGATAAACCTAGTACATAGGCTAGGCTGGAATACTTTTCTGATGCCAATACTAACTAAGTTAGTGGCCTGAAAATTCATAACGTCACGTATCGATTAATATGGATGATAATGATCATCAGAATAATTTAGTAAAGAATGCAGAATTAATAGAATATAAAAAAAAAATTGGATAAATTGAATAAATGGACAATACCTTCCGTTCCCTCAAATCATATTTATAATATTGATTTCTTTGATATGAAATCTAGGTTTGCTATAAAAATAATAGAGCAAACAATTAGAATATTCGAAACTACTCAACCAATTAGGTTATTGAGTAAAAAAGACTTAGTTCCATTTAAGAACTATAAATTTATCCATATCAAATTAGTGCAAATTGCGTTTAAACCCTTAACACTATTAGGGCTAAACTCCGCTATAATGACATATGTTAGAGATGGTAGATGTAGAGACTTCAAGCCATGGACGGATCTACAGTAGTGCATGGTGTTGCCCAGACAATTCAATTTTTTTTTTTGCAAAACGACGTTGTTTTGACCTGTGTTAAAGAACAGGCAACACCTAATGTTTCGCGCCTAGTGAAGCCTATTATATTTATGTATGTAAAGTGGTGCCTTGTGAAGCCTATTATCTCTTATGTATGTAAACATTTTAAATTTTAGTTTCGCGTCAAATTTTTTTTTTTTTTTAGTAAAGAACAGGCAACACCAAAACAATTGGTGTAGATCCGCCACTACTTCAAGCCCTCTCTAGCAACATTAATAGAAACTAGTCTATGTCATGAACCAGTTTACTTTGATGTATCTCCAAGTTTAAATCTGTCATTATCTGATAGTAATTTATTAGATGCTATGCAACTAACAATTCATACTGATGGTTATAATTTTAAACCAGGAAATGAAATAATAGCAATATGCTATAAAATTTACTACAAAGTCTTACATACTTTAAATTCGAAAGTAAGACAAATATCGTTCGCAGGAACCACTACTGTAGTCCAAACCAATTTATTAACTACAAATATAGCTACTAATAGGTTTATTAGGTGGGATGAATAAAACTTCCCAATGAGCTAGTCTCTTCCTCAGGAAATAGCTGAACCAATATTAAATAAAGACATAGATCAGATAATTCAAACATCTAAAAGAGATGTAGAAATAAAATTCAATTCTCAAATAACTATAAGATTACCTAGAACAATATCTGCTAGGTATTCTACATCGAGTGAGTTTTATATAGCTCGTAATGAGTCAGACTTCTCAAATAAGAGAAGACTTATAATCTTTAGAAACAATAAGAATAAGTCAGAATAAAACTACGGAAGGAATTTACCATTATCAAAAATCTGAAATTCAGAGTAAACAATTTCCTACTCAGTCAGAAATGAGTTTTCATATAAATGATTGATTTATTATCAGGTAGTAAAATGAGAGAAATCCTTAATAAGGAATTTTAGCAAGAAGAACATAAAGAATTTCGTCAATGATATTTTAATAAATACTTAGTTGAAGAATTAAAAGACTTCAAAGATAAATACTATGATTATTTCGGAAAAACAGAAGATTACATTTATTTTGTTAATTGGTTTATAAAACATTATATTAATAACATTAATTATGAAATTTTAGTCTTGCAAAAATCTTGGAAGAAAATAAAAAGGAGAATTAGTTAATTTACCTTTTCCCCCTGCACAAACAATTTGTTTAAACGGAAGTACAGAACCTACTGCCTATTTAAACCTGAAGAAAATTAAAACTCCTCAAATAATAATGAAAGAATTAAATGTTATAATTAAATCTCAAAATTATACAAACTCCTTTTTAATATGCATAGGAGATCAATTTATATCTCTTGAACAAGATTTAATATCTCTCAAAATAAACTATTGAAACACAAATTGCTAAACAACAATTAATAGTTGATCAATTAAATCAATCAAATCAAATAGAATCATCTTCATCTGCTGTCAAAACAGATGCTCCCGTGATTCAACCTCCTATCCCTACTAAAGGATTTAAAATGAAGACTAATAATTATTTTGTTCAAATTCTAGAACAAAAACTTAAAGATCTGCATCTCAGAGTTTTGTCCCAAGAAGGACATCGAGTTAATATGAGCCTTCTGATTTTGAAACTGATCAGAATCTTCAGAAAAAATACACCAAATTGGTGATTTTAATCAATTAACAGATATGTTTGCTAATCTAAACACTGATAACAATTATTTAAACCCAATCTATGCTTCAAAACCTCTTGAAAAATATTATTACAAGAGACCTTCTCCTCAAGATCTTCTATTTGAAGAACCTGAGCCATATATGAATTCCTACTCGGGGAAATCCATTTATGAATGGAACATTGATGGCTTAAATGATGAACAAATAATAGATGTAATAAATAGAATTATTATGTATTCTATTGTATGTAAACAACATGGAAATAGCGATAGTGGCATCCTTTATAACCACTGGTTTTATTGGACAATTAAGAGGTTGGTGGGATCATTACCTTACTGAGACGCAAAGACACAAATTTTGAACCATAAAAAATTGATAAAAATTGAACCAAGTAACCCTAATTGTAGTACAACTTTAACCACTACTAGAGAAGAAGATGCAGTATATACTCTGTGTCTTTCAATTCTACAACATTTTGTAGGAACTACAGCCACAATTGAAGAGAAGTTGCAAACACTTCTCCAAAACCATAGATGTTCTTCTTTAACCCATTTCAGATGGTATGAAGATACATTTTTATCTAGGGTACATCAATTAACAAACCCTAATTCAACTCATTGAAAATCTAAATTTATAGATGGCCTACCTCATCTCTTTGATAAAAAAGAGAGGCAATCCCTAAGAATAAAGAATGATGGAATAAATATTAACTATTCCGATTTAACCTATGGACAACTAATTAGTAATTGTATACATGACGGATTAGCTTTGTGTAATTACATTAAGCTAAAAAATCAATTAAAAAAGCAAAGAAATCAGAAAAACATCTCTGGTGAATTCTGTGAACAATTTGCTTTTGACCTAAGAAAACCTCTTAGGCCTCCAGAGCATAATAAATCCAAGAAAAAACAAAAAATTGTTTATAAGAATAATAAATCTTATTAGAATAAATAAAAATATTATGTAAATCCTTGTAAAAAGAATTATAAGAGGCATTATTATAATGCTAAACCCAGGCAAAAGGGAAAATCATTTATGTCTACTAAAGGGAAAAAAAAAAGCAAAAAAGCTTGATATAAGTTACCACAAATGTGGTAAGATTGGCCATTATGCTAATCGATGTTGGACTAAAAAAGCCCTTAATGAGATAGAAGATGAACAATTACGTGAGATTTTACACATATTTCATCAACAATCTAATGTCAAAGAAACACCTGTTTCAATTGTTGATTTAAGAAGAGAAATAAATCTCTTAAAATCTGAAATATCTCAGATTAAACAAACAAATGAAGTATTATCAACAAGAATAACCTTGTTAGAAACAAAATATTCTGAAAAGTTAATAGAAATAAAAGATGTTTCTTCAACCAGTAATACTGATAACACTGAATACCTAAATATTTTAGAACAACTCACATCACAAAAATGGTTTGTAAGAATAACTCTAGTAATCAATAGTGATTTTATCTTAAATAATGAAATAGCACTAATAGATAGTGGTGATGCCTTAAATTTTTTACAAGAAGGAATAATTCCTATTAAATATTTCTCAAAAACTATCCAATCTTTAACCCAAGCAGAAGGAGATAAATTAAGGGTTAAATATAAATTATCAGATGTCTATATTTGTAATCAAAATATTTGCTTGCCAACTTCTTTTATTATGGTAAAAGGTCTTGCACACATAATTATATTAGGAACAATTATGTTTTCTTAAAAAAAAAAATAGGAATATTAGATATTAATGAACAACTTAAAAAGGTAATATTCAAACTTAAATTATATTAGTTGAACAACAATTTAATAATGAGGCATGTAATGACTTACCTAATGCCTTTTGGGACAGAAAGAAACATTTTATCTCTTTACCTTATATAGATAATTTGATGAAAAAAAAATACCCACAAAGGCTTGACCAGCTCAAATGAATAGAGAGTATTTAGAATTATGTAAAAATGAGATGAATTCTCTTCTAGAGAAAAAATTAATTCATTAATATAAATCACCTTGGATGATGCAGATTGGCTACAGAAAATAGAGGCGGTCTAGAACTGAGGCGAGCGCCTCATGTGAGGCCTGGTGGGCTCCTGGTCAATAGTCGAGCGGGACTTCAGCAAGGCAAGTCAGGAAACGGCGCTTGAAGGAAATCTGATTTGGGCTTGATTTGGGCTTGAATTGTTTTATGGGTTTTAGGGCTTTAGTGAATTATTAAGTTAGGATTTTATTTATTTAGGATTTCTAGAATCTTCCTCTTAGTATTATAAATATTAAGCTAGGGTTTTTGTATTAGGCAGACTTTGATTTTATGAAATAGAAAAGAAAAGCTTGAAGCTTTCAAATATTATTTCTTGTCATTATCGTTCGGTCATTCTAATCTTTAGCCTTTGTTGGCATCATTTGGTATCAGTTGTCTGGACGATTTGATGGCCGAACGAGGGCGTGGAGTTCGTGGAGGAAGAGGTGGTCGTGGAAGGGGCCGTGCAGCGGATCCTCCGGAAGACGATCATCACCGCGAGCGTGATATACGTGATATTGAGATCGACGATCTGAGAAGACAGGTTCAGGTACTTCAACTCCAAGTTCAGAACCGCAGAAATCGTGGGGGGGGGCACTGCCGATTATGGCACCTGATTCGGATGATTCTTCCGAGGGTGAGGAGTATCACGAGGGAGTCAATCCCTTTGCCAGAAATCGTGGACATCAGAACAGGTATGAGGAAGACTCTTTGAAGGATATCGGTGTCAAGATCAAAATTCTAGAATTCGAAGGTAAGACTCATCCTGACGAGTTCATTGATTGGTTAAATACTGTTGAACGTATTTTTGATTTAAAACCTATGAAAGATGCTACTAAGGTGAACGTGGTAGCAATCAAATTGAAGAAACATGCTTCAATTTGGTGGAAACATGTTAAGAAGCAAAGGGTTAGAGAGGGTAAATCCAAGGTTCAACTTGGGATAAGATGAAGAAATTGTTAAGGCAAAAATTTCTTCTGAACACTATAAACATGACTCTTTTCTTGCTTATCATAGTTTGAGGCAAGGGGATATGTCTGTAGAGGAGTTTATCCATGAGTTCGACCGTTTGCGGATGAAGTGTGATGTTGCAGAAGAAGACGAGCAAACGGTAGCCCATTTTCTTGGGGGATTGCGTACTGATATTTTAGACATTGTACACCTGCAGCAATACTAGATATATGATGATGTTTGTAGGCTTGCTTTGAAGGTTGAAAAGCAGTTGCAGCGAAAGAAGAACGTGAATAATTGGCAACACAAGAATTTTTCGGGTAATCATAGTAGTGGAAGTCCTAGCAAGGTTGAGGGGGTTACACATACAGTTCCAATAACACCAGTGGTAAAAAAATCTGGTGCAGTTTAGGACGCTTTAAGGGGTAACAAGTCAGCCCGGTGCTTCAAATGTTATGGGATTGGTCATTTAAGGGCCGAGTGTCCCAACCGACATGTTGTTGCTTTAATGGAGGATAGTGCACCAGTTTATGATGAGGCACCAGATGATTCAAGTGGTGAAACTGAAGAAGTGTATGCAGATCAAGGAGTGGCATTAGTGGTTCAACAGATGTTGAATGTGACTGATGTGGAAGACGAGGAGTGGCTTCGTCATAACATTTTTTGGACAAATTGCACTGCCAAGGGGAAAGTGTGCAAAGTAATCATTGATGGTGGTAGCTGTGAAAACATCGTTTCTACTGAGACGGTTGAGAAATTAAACTTGAAGATGGAAGAACACCCACAACCGTACAAGTTGTCATGGCTGAGCGAGGGGAGTTCATTGAAGGTAAACATACGGTGTTTGGTGCAATTTTCCATTGGCAAACGTTACTCGGATGATGTATGGTGTGATGTAGTGCCAATGGTTGCGTGTCATTTATTGCTTGGTCGTCCGTGGTTGTTAGATCGGAGGGTTAAGCATGATGGCTATAAGAACACTTATACATTTACAAAAGATGGAGTGACGGTTACATTGTACCCTACTCATTACCGAAAGAAACTTGACTCCGATAAGGCTTCTATCCCCATTAATGCCAACAGAGGCTAGAGATTAGAATGACCGAAGGATAATGACAAGAACAATATTTGAAAGCTTTAAGCTTTTCTTTTCTATTTCATAAAATCAAAGTCTGCCTAATACAAAAATCTTAGCTTAATATTTATACTACTAAGAGGAAGATTCTAGAAATCCTAAATAAATAAAACCCTCACTTAATAATTCACTAAAGCCCTAAAACCCATAAAAAAATTCAAGCCCAAATCAGATTTCCTTCCAGCGTCGTTTCCTGACTTGCCTTGCTGAAGTCCCGCCCGACTGTTGACCAGGCGCCCGCTAGGCCTCACATGATGCGCTCGCCTCAGTTCCAGACCGCCTCTGTTTTCTGTAGCCAGCCTGCATCATCTTCCCCTACTTAGAAAAGACTCGTCCTCAAGTCAATATTCTCGATATGAACACCACAATACCCTGAAAAATATGAACTCCATCCGCAAAAGGAATTCGATGCCCTTGACGAACTCTAAACTTCATTGCCCTTGTGACAGCATCCATCCAATCAGCCCAATGCATTAATACGGAAAACTCAATAATCAATTTCTGAATGTTGTATTGAACAGAAGAATGGTCGGAATACGTGTCAAACGAATCTGTGTACCGAAGGTCAACGGTAACCACTTCAAACGTCCACACCAAGGTTGACCCTTTATTAGTAAATACTTCCTCGGTCTCCTTATCTGACTCAGCAGAAGATTTATTGTCAAACAGGATCGGTTGTCGACACTTGACAAACGTCCCAATGACACATATCAAACGTAGGTGGTTTGGACCAATCAACAAGATTTTCTTGACTTGAAGATTCGAACAAAGAACCCTCTTTAAAATCACCAGTATCCATCCAAGAATCAATCGAATCATCAGGATTTGAATCAAACAGAGGGGGTTTGGACCAATCAACAAGATTTTCTTGACTTGAAGATTTGACAAAAAGACACTATTTAAACCCAACAGTATCAATCCAAGAATCAAGAAAATCATCAAGATTTGCTTTACCTTCGTTTTTCGGAATTTTGATCCTCACATTGACATCCCAAGAAGGGCCAGCCGCACACCTGTTATGATATTCATGATTTTGGGCGAATGAATACATCCCCTCTTGGTACTTCATATCCTTGATTGAAACAATCGGATCTGAACCCTTCTTCGCTGGAAGCACCACGCGATCCATGCTGTTCTGGAGTATTTAAATCTCTCTTCGTATCTCATCTATCTCGATATTGTGACCACTTCATTTGCGATGATGGTCATCTTCTTGGGGCTCCGCTGCACGGCTGCTCCATCGACCACCTCGTCCACCACGACCAATGCGTCCTCGTTCAGCCATTGATACACGCGCCAGGCGCTCTGATGCAAAATAATGTAAAGAACAGAGGTTATTAGATGAACCAAATGAAAAATAAATAAGATTCGATAACAAAAAAAGCACAGCCATTCTTTGTCCTTAATTCAATTCATAAATCCAAAAACTAAGTTGTTTAAAACTCTAAACAAGTTTAAATACTCATAAGCAAACCCTAAAAACGCATTAGAATGACAAAATACTAAAATACCCAACTTAAGTGTTGCTTAAAACATCAGCAAATCACTTCAGCAAACTAGATCCCGTCATTGTGGCGGGCTCCTAGAGGATCCCCATGCGAGCTCCTGGCCTCCAGTAAGATCGGCCCTCTTTGATCCTTATGAGGCATGCGCCTGGCTTGCATCCATGCGGCCGCCTGGGTCACAGATTGTTTGTTCAGCATTAACAGCCGTTGTTCAGCCTCAACAGCCCTTTGCTCTTCATCTGCAACTGCATCATTGGAGCTGTACAGGTTTCTATGTAAACAATGCAGCTGAAAAGGAACGAGGTTAGTAATCAACTATAAACAACTATAAATAACTTAATAAAGTGTTAAAATGGATTAGGTATCCAATTCCCAATAAAATAGACTTATTAGATATATTAAACGATGTTTTAATCTTTTCTTAATTCGATATGAAATCTGAATTTGGCAAATTCAAATTAATGAACCTGATAGATATAAGACTGCCTTCACAATCCCCACTGGACATTTTGAATGGTATGTTTTAGAACATATAATTAATCAAGGAAAAATTATTTCTATAAATAGAAGTATTGAATTTGCTTCTAAATTCCCTGATATCATAACTAATATAATGCAATTACAAAGATTTTTGGGAAGTAAAAATTATATTTCAGATTATTATGAGAACTTAGCAAAAGATACAGCTATACTATATTCTAGACTTAAGAAAAATCCTAAACCATGGACAGAGCAACATTCTCAAGCTGTTAGGACAATTAAAGCAAAGGTAAAATGTTTCCCTTGTCTATCTTTAGCCAATCCAAAATATTTCAAAATAGTTAAAACAGATGCTTCTAATATAGGATACGGAGGTATCCTAAAAAAAATTAATCTCGAAACTTCAAAAGAAGTTCTAGTCAGATTTACATCAAGAAAATGAAATCCCACTCGGTTGAAATATTCAACCATTAAGAAAGAAATGATTTCTATTATTAAATGCATTTCAAAATTTCAAGATGATTTATTAAAAAAAAAAATTGCTAAGAATTGATTGTAGTTCGACAAAATCAATTATTGAAAAAGATGTTAAAAATCTTGTTGCAAAACAAATTGTTGCTGGTTGGCAGGCTCAGCTATCTCCCTTTAAATTTGATATTCAATATATAAAAGAAGAAAATAATTCCCTTGTTGATTATTTGACCCAATAATTTTTACAGGGTGGATGACAACCCCTAACAGGGGAAGAGGACGTGACTATGGTCGTGGTCGTGGTCGTGGATATGGGAGTAGCAATATGCTACCTCATCAAGAATCAAATTTCCCTCTAATAGGGGACTGGACAGTTCCAGAAACCTGCAGCAATTACCTGCACCTCAAATAAAAGAAGACATAGCTTCCACTTCATCCAATAAGATAATATCTAACAAATTAAGATAGCAGTCACTTAAAATTCCCAGTAACAAGAATATTTTGAGAATCTTGTTACAGAAAAAGTCCAGTATATTGAGGATGAAGATATTCAGATAGCTCATAAAGATGGATGGCCATTAAAAATAATATATCTTGAATCAAGAGGAAATCCGGGTCTATATGGTCATACTAGGCCAAATCTAGAAATTATGCTGACCATTACTGAATCAGTAACAATTACTCATCATTTTCAGAATAATAATCCTGAAAGTTTCATAAATTTCAATAAATGCCATATCAATAAGATATTGCTCCCAAGAGAAAGGGGATTAAATCCAAATGGAGACAAAGCTATAGTAATAGCAGAGGGTAAATATATTTACTTTAATTATTGGGATTATATCCAAGCAATTTCAAAAGCCTTTTATTATCAAAATCCCAAGAATAAACACTCTTGGTTTTTTACAATAAATCCAGAAATTCTGGACAAACCTATTCCAACTTTTTTGAATGGTGGTCAAAATTTGGTCCTTCTTTGGAAATATTACTTAAAGAAATTATGGATTTATATAATCCATGGTGTGACAATAGCCCACTAGAATAAAAATTACAATCTGAAAGATTAATTTTTGGACAATATCCTTTCTTGGTCTTTGCCAAATTCCAAATTTCATAGATTTGGAGATGGACAATCTCGATTGCCTTTGATAAATCATCTTGAAATTTGGAAATGCATTTAATAATAGAAAGTATTTCTTTCTTAATAGTTGAATATTTCGACTGGGTGGGATTTCATTTTCTTGATGTAAATATGACTAGAACTTCTTTTTAAGTTTCGGGATTAATTTTTTTAGGATACCTCCATATATATCCTATATTAGAAGCAAATTCATTACTTCTATCTATAGGAATAATTTTTTCTTGATTAATCATATGTCCTAAAAATCTATTTGAGTTTGAAACAATTTAATTTTGGAGGCTGATATAACTAACCCATTATGTATTATTATTTTTTTAAATATTTTTAAATGTTTCATATGTTGTTCAATGGTTTTAGAAAATACTAAAACATCATCAATGTATACAATTATAAGTTCTGTATAGGGATTAAATATATCGTTCATATCATTCTGAAATTCAAAAGGAGCATTTTTTAGTCCGAATGGTAAAACATTTCATTCAAAATGTCCAAAGGGGACTGTGAAGGCAGTCTTGTATCTATTAGGTTCATTAATTTGAATCTGCCAATATCCAGATTTCATATCAAAATTAGAAAAGATTAAAACATCGTTTAATCTATCTAATAAGTCTTTTTTATTGGGAATTTGATACCTAATCTATTTTAACACTTTATTAAGTGGTTTATAGTTGATTACTAACCTAGGAACACCTCGTTCCTTTTCAGCTGCATTGTTTATATAGAAAGTTGTACAGCTACAAGGGAATTTATATTTACGAATTAATTTTTTCTCTAGAAGAGAATTTATCTCATTTTTACATAATTCTAAATACTCTCTATTCATTTGAGCTGGCCTAGCCTTTATAGGTATTTGTTTTTTATCAAAATTATCTATATATCACTACAAGGAAAATTCATTTTAGCTACGGCAAATTCCGTAGCTAAAATGAAGATTCCGTAGCTAAATCGAATTTAGCTACGGATTTGTTCCGTAGCTATTCCGTGGGTGCAGGTTTGTCGCTAAATTGAGCGTCGCTATTTTGTAGCTATTTTAGAGACGGATATATCCGTCTCTAATTTAGAGACAGATATAGCCGTCTCTAAATTAGAAACAGATATGTCCGTCTCTAAATTAGAGACAGATATGTCCGTGTCTGAATTAGCTACAGATATGACCATCTACGAATTAGCGACAGATTTTCCGTCTCTATTTAAATTCTCGTTTTATTTTCGAACCATTTTAGCGACGGATATTTCTGTAGCTAAATTGATATTTTTTTTAAAAAAATTATATATATATTTAAAAATATATATTAATATATTTTAAATATATATATATATATATATATATATATATTTAAAATATATTAATATATATTTTTAAATATATATTAAATCGATCCCTTAATTTTTCTTATTCTCAAATCGGTCCATTAATTTTTATTAATCTCAAATAAGTCCTTGATATTTCATAATTACACTTTGATCCCTAAACTTCTTTTATACTCAAACGGTCCTCACAAACTTCCACGGTTCCACCAACAAGAACCTTCACCGGCGCCGCTGGTCCACCGGACACACCACCGTCCCACCCAGAACCCTACCACCGTCTCAATCACCCAACACCATCACCGGCGCCGGATTCACCACAATCGAAAACAAATTGAAAAACAGATTCACCATTCACGGATTCGCAACCATCGCGTATTCACCACCAAAAACCAAACCCAACAATGGAAAACAAATTGAAAAATAGATCAAACAAAGAAAACAATCGAAAATCAATCAAATCGAAAAATAGAAACTAAAAAACCAAACCCAATTTTGTGTTAAAGATTGATTTATCGCCGGATCTGCCACTGCTTCTCCACCTTCTCCTCGATTGGCTCCTACCGAGGTTCGACAGAGACTACAAATGGAGAAAGAGAGAGAGTGATGGAGGGCGGAGGGCGGAGGGTGACGGCGGCGTAAGGTGAAGAGATAATAGGTTTGTTGAAGGGAGAGAAATAGAGAGAGTGACGGAGGGCGAAGGTATTAGTAGCTCCGGCGACGGCGAAGGCTCTGAAGGGACGGTGAGGGAGCTGGGAAATGAGAGAGAGAGAGAACGGCGGTTCCTCTTCTTCAGTCACCGTAAATGAAATTGAAGAGAGGAGAGAGAGAGAGAAATAGGGAGAGGGAGGGATTGTGTTTCTTTAAATGATTTTGGACCGTTTGATTTAATGTTATGAATGGTCGGATCTTGCTTTGGCCCATAATCCACGTGAAATTTTAAAATCCAATTAAACAATGCCACATCACACGTACTTATATTTATTTCACACTATATTATACACTAACTAAAATATTTATGTCTAATATTAAGAATAATAATATTTATTATTAATAATATTTATTAACAAATTATTAATTATATAATTAATTAATTAATATTAATATTAATATTAATATTAATTATTAATAATAACTAGTAATTTTTATTATTTTTTATAATTTTTTATTGAATAGAAAAAAATATTTTAACAAAATATTTTAGATTTTTTTATCCTACTACAGTAATAATATTAATAATAGTATTAATAATATTAGTAATTTTTATTATTTTTTATTGAATAGGAAAAAATATTTTGGATTTTTTTTATTACTGAAATTTACAAAATCTTATCTAAAATATTTACATGCTTTTATTTGATTTACCCAAAATTTTAGTTATATTAGTATGCCTAATATCAAGAATAATAACATTATTATATAATTAGTAATAATACTTAATAATAAGACTAATAATGATGTTATTGTTAATTATTCAATTATATAATTGAATATATTAATAGTTATTATTATATAATTAATAATAATATTATTATATAATTAATAATAATATTAATAATAACAAGTAATAATACATAACATCAAAAATAATAATGTTATTAATTAATAATAATATTCATTATTATTAATATTCCAATAGGGTTTAGGGTATAGGGTTTAGGGTATAGGGTTTAGGGTTTAGGGGTTAGGGTTTAGGGTATAGGGTATAGGGTTTAGGGTATAGGATTTAGGGTTTAGGGGTTAGGGTATAGGGTTTAGGGTTTAGGGTTTAGGGGTTATGGTTTAGGGTTTAGGGGTTAGGGGTTAGGATTTAGGGTTTAGGGTTTAGGGTATAGGGTTTAGGGTTTAGGGTATAGGGTATAGGGAATAGGATTTAGGGTTTAGGGGTTAGGGTATAGGGTATAGGGTATAGGGTTTAGGGTTTAGGGTATAGGGTTTAGGGGTTAAGGTTTAGGGTTTAGGGTATAGGGTAAAGGATTTAGGGTTTAACCCTAAACCCTATACCTTGAACCCTAACCCCTAAACCCTATACCCTAAACCCTAAACCCTATACCCTATACCCTAAACCCTATACCCTAACCCCTAAACCCTAAACCCTAAACCCTAAACCCTAAACCCTAAACCCTAACCCCTAAACCCTAACCCCTAACCCCTAAACCCTAAACTTTATACCCTAAACCCTAAACCCTAAATCCTAAACCCTAAATTCTATACCCTAAACCCTATACCCTATACCCTAAACTCTAACACCTAAACCCTATACCCTAAACCCTAAACCCTATACCATATAACCTAACCCCTAAACCCTAAACCCTAACACCTAACACCTAAACCCTAAACCCTATACCCTAAACCCTAAACCCTATACCCTAACCCCTAAACCCTAAACCCTAACCCTAACCCCTAACCCCTAAACCCTAAGCCCTAACCCCTAAATCCTAAACCCTATATCCTAAACCCTAAACCCTAAATCCTATACCCTAAACCCAATACCCTAAACCCTAACCCCTAAACCCTAAACCCTAAACCCTAAACCCTAAACCCTAAATCCTATACCCTAAACCCTATACCCTATACCCTATACCCTAAACCATAACCCCTAAACCCTAAACCCTAAACCCTATACCCTAACCCCTAAACCCTAAACCCTAACCCCTAAACCCTAAACCCTAAGTATCCAGGCAATATTGAGCTTTTGTTAGCTGATTAAAATTTTAGCCTTTGTTAATCAGTGGTTTTTTTTAGAAAAAGTTATAGAAAAAAAGATAGAAAAAAACTAAACAAATGAAAGTATATAGAAGAAAAGTCAAAAGAGGGACGGACTACCCTATATTTATTTTTTATTTTTAAAAAATTTTGTTGAGCCGATTAAATATTTTAGCCTTTGTTAATCAGTGGTTTTTTTTAGAAAAAGTTATAGAAAAAAAGATAGAAAAAAACTAAACAAATGAAAGTATATAGAAGAAAAGTCAAAAGAGGGATGGACTACCCTATATTTATTTTTTATTTTTAAAAAAAAATTTTACTGACTAGAAAACAATATTTTAGCCTTTGTTAATCAGTGGTTTTTTTTAGAAAAAGTTATAGAAAAAAAGATAGAAAAAAACTAAACAAATGAAAGTATATAGAAGAAAAGTCAAAAGTGGGATGGAGTACCCTATATTTATTTTTTATTTTTTTAAAATTTTTTTATTGACTAGAAAACAATATTTTAGCCTTTGTTAATCAGTGGTTTTTTTTAGAAAAATTTATAGAAAAAAAGATAGAAAAAACCTAAACAAATGAAAGTGTATAGAAGAAAAGTCAAAAGAGGGACGGACTACCCTATATTTATTTTTTATTTTTATTAAAAAATTTTATTGACTAGAAAACAATATTTTAGCCTTTGTTAATTAGTGGTTTTTTTTTAGAAAAAGTTATATAAAAAAAGATAGAAAAAAACTAAACAAATGAAAGTATATAGAAGAAAAGTCAAAAGAGGGATGGACTACCCTATATTTATTTTTTATTTTTAAAAAAAAATTTTACTGACTAGAAAACAATATTTTAGCCTTTGTTAATCAGTGGTTTTTTTTTGAAAAAGTTATAGAAAAAAAGATAGAAAAAAACTAAACAAATGAAAGTATATAGAAGAAAAGTCAAAAGAGGGACGGACTACCCTATATTTATTTTTTATTTTTTTAAAAAAAATTTATTGACTAGAAAACAATATTTTAGCCTTTGTTAATCAGTGGTTTTTTTTAGAAAAAGTTATAGAAAAAAAGATAGAAAAAACTAAACAAATGAAAGTATATAGAAGAAAAGTCAAAAGAGGGATGGACTACCCTATATTTATTTTTTATTTTTAAAAAAAAATTTTACTGACTAGAAAACAATATTTTAGCCTTTGTTAATCAGTGGTTTTTTTTAGAAAAAGTTATAGAAAAAAAGATAGAAAAAACTAAACAAATGAAAGTATATAGAAGAAAAGTCAAAAGAGGGACGGACTACCCTATATTTATTTTTTATTTTTATAAAAAAAAATTATTGACTAGAAAACAATATTTTAGCCTTTGTTAATCAGTGGTTTTTTTTAGAAAAAGTTATAGAAAAAAAGATAGAAAAAAACTAAACAAATGAAAGTATATAGAAGAAAAGTCAAAAGTGGGATGGAGTACCCTATATTTATTTTTAATTTTTTAAAAATTTTTTTATTGACTAGAAAACAATATTTTAGCCTTTGTTAATCAGTGGTTTTTTTTTAGAAAAATTTATAGAAAAAAAGATAGAAAAAAACTAAACAAATGAAAGTGTATAGAAGAAAAGTCAAAAGAGGGACGGACTACCCTATATTTATTTTTTATTTTTTAAAAAAATTTTATTGACTAGAAAAATAATATTTTAGCCTTTGTTAATTAGTGGTTTTTTTTTAGAAAAAGTTATATAAAAAAGATAGAAAAAAACTGAACAAATGAAAGTATATAGAAGAAAAGTCAAAATAGGGACGGACTACCCTATATTTATTTTTTATTTTTTAAAAAAATTTTATTTACTAGAAAACAATATTTTAGCCTTTGTTAGTCAGTGATTTTTTTTAGAAAAAGTTATATAAAAAAAGATAGAAAAAAACTAAACAAATGAAAGTATATAGAAGAAAAGTCAAAAGAGGGACGGACTATCCTATATTTATTTTTTATTTTTTTAAAAAAATTTTATTGACTAGAAAACATTATTTTAGCCTTTGTTAATTAGTGGTTTTTTTTAGAAAAAATTATATAAAAAAAGATAGAAAAAAACTAAACAAATGAAAGTATATAGAAGAAAAGTCAAAAGAGGGACGAACTATCCTATATTTATTTTTTATTGTTTTTTAAATTTTTATTGACTAGAAAATAATATTTTAGCCTTTGTTAATTAGTGGTTTTTTTTAGAAAAAGTTATATAAAAAAAGATAGAAAAAAACTAAACAAATGAAAGTATATAGAAGAAAAGTCAAATTTAGAGACGGATACTAAATTGCCTCTAAATTTTAGAGACAGATGTTGAATCTGCCACTAAATTAGAGACGGATTCAAAAATATGTCTCTAAATTAGAGACGGGTTAAAATCTGTCTCTAAAGTTTAGAGACGGATTCGAATCTGTCTTCTAATTTAGAGATCGGATTCTCGAATCTGTCTCTAATTTAGAGACGGATTCTGAATCTGTCTCTATTTTAGAGACAGATGCAAAACCCGTCTCTAAAATTTAGAGACGGAGTCTGAATCCGTCTCTAAATTAGAGACGGAATCAGATTTCGTCTCTAAATTAGAGACGGATTCGGATTCCGTCTCTATATTAGAGACGGATTCGGATTCCGTCTCTGAATTAGAGACGGATTCATATTCCGTCTCTGAATTAGAGACGAAATCTGAATCCGTCTCTAATTTAGAGACGAAATCCGAATCCGTCTCTGATTTTTGGTTCTGTCTCTAATCTGTCGCCAAATTAGCTACAGATTTCGTCCGTCTCTAAATTTCCGTCTCTAAATCCGGTTTTCCTTGTAGTGTATGGTAAAGAGACAAAATGTTTCTTTATGTCCCTAAAGGCATTAGGTAAGTCATTACATACCTCATTATTGAATTGTTGTTCAACTAATTTAATTTGATTTTGAATATTACCTTTTTTGAGTTGTTCATTAATATCTAATATTCCTATTTCTTTTTTAAGAAAACATAATTGTTTTTCTTTGTTTAGAACGATATCCCTAACTTCATTAAGCATATGGGTTTGAGGGTCTGTTATAAATTCAAATATAATTTATTTTCCATCTATTATGGTAGAAATTCATTTTTGGTTAATATTATTAATTGGCATAATAGTATGGAGGAACAAAATTCCTAATATAATTCTGTGGGTAAGACCTTTTACCATAATAAAAGACGTTGGCAAGCAAATATTATGATTACAAATATAGGCATCTGATAATTTATATTTAATCCTTAATTTATCTCCTCCTGCCTGGGTTAGAGATTGACCGGTAGTTTATGAGAAACATTTAATAGAAATTATTCCTTCTTGTAAACAATTTTAGTCATCACCACTATCTATTAGTGTTATTTCATTATTTAAGATAAAATATCTATTGATTACTAGAGTTATTCTTACAAACCTTTTTATGGTGTGACTTGTTCTAAATATTTAGGTATTCAGTGTTATCAGTATTACTGGTTGAAGAAACATCTTTTATTTCTTTTAACTTTTCAGGAGATTTTGTTTCTAATAAGGTCATTCTTGTTGATAATACTTCATTGTTTTGTTTAATCTGAGATATTTCAGATTTTAATAGATTTATTTCTCTTCTTAAATCAACAATTGAAACAGGTATTTCTTTGACATTAGATTGTTGAAATATGTGCAAAATCTCACTTACTTGGTAAGGTGCTTTCATTATTAAAGGAGATTCTTTAATTGAATTTTCTTTGATTAAGACTTTAATCATTTTTCTTTTTAAATTGAGATCTATGATTAATTCTATTACTCTTAATGTCTTTTCTCTATCGGCATTTATGACATTTAATCCATTCATATCTACTATAGATTTTCAATAATTGATTTCATTGCACCGATAATCCTTTTTGTCAGGGGATGATGACTCTGAAGAAGTTTCATAATTTAATCCTAAATCTTCTTAATTAGACGATTCTTGTTCTGATTCAAAACTAATAATCATCACTTTTTCTAACTGTGAACGTAATTGTTCATCTTCTATCTCATTAAGGGATTTTTTTAGTTCAACATCGATTAGCATAATGACCAATCTTATCAATTTTTTGAAAACTTATATCAAGCTTATTTGTTTTTCTTTTTCCTTTAGTAGGCATAAGTGATTTTCCCTTTTGCATGGGTTTAGCATTATAATAATGTCTCTTATAATTCTTTTTATAAGGATTTACATAAGATTTTGCTTTATTCTTATAAGATTTATTATTCTTATAAAAAATATTTGTTTTTTTTCTTGGCCTTATTATGCTCTTGGTCCTAAGAGGTTTTCCAGGGTCAAAAGCAAATTGTTCACAGAATTCACCAAGTTGATGTTTTTCTAATATTCTTTGCTTTGTTAATTGATTTTTTAGCTTAATGTCATTACACAAAGCTAATCATTCATTTATACAACTACTAATTAGTTGTCCATAGATTAAATCGGAATAGTTAATATTTATTCCATCATTCTTTATTCTTAAGGATTGCCTCACTTTTTCAGCAAAGAGACGAGGTAGGCCATCTATATATTTAGATTTACAATGGGTTGAATTAGGTTTTGTTAATTGATATATCCTAGATAAAAATGTATCTTTATACCATCTGAAATGGGTTAAAGAAGGACATCTAAGATTTTGGGGAAGTGTTTGCAACTTCTCTCCAATTGGGGTTGTAGTTCCTACAAAATGCTGTAGAATTGAAAGACACATGTTATATACTGCATCTTCTTCTCTAGTAGTGGTTATAGTTGTACTATTATTAGGGTTATTGGTTCAATTTTTACCAATTTTTTATGGTTCAGAATTTCTGTCCTTTGAGTCTCATTAAGGTAATGATCCCACCAACCTCTTAATTGTCCTACAAAATCAGTGGTTATAAAGGACACTACTATCGCTATTTCCATGCTATTTAAAGACAGTAGAATACATAATAATTCTATGTATTACATATATTATTTGTTCATCATTTAAGCCATAAATGTTCCATTCATAAATGGCTTTCACTGAGTAGGAATTCATGTATGGCTCAGGTTCTTCAAATAGAAGATCTTGAGGAGAAGGTCTCTTTTAATAATATTTTTCAAGAGGTTTTGAAGCATAGATTGGGTTTAAATCATTTTTATTAGCATTTAGATTAGCAAACATATCTATTAATTGATTAATATCACCTATTTGGTGTATTTTTTCTGAAGATTCTGAGGAGATCTCTGTTTCAGAATCAGAAGGCTCATATTGACTCGATGTCCCTTCTTGGGACAAAACTCTGAGATGCAGATCTTTTAATTTTTGTTCTAGAATTTGAACAAAATCATTATTAGTCTCTATTTTAAATTCTTTAATAGGGACTGGAGGTTGAATCATGGGAGCCTCTATTTGGGCAGTTGAAGATGATTCTATTTGATTTAATTGATTTAATTGGTTTAATTGATCAACTATTAATTGTTGTGAGCAATTTGGGTTTCAATTGTTTTTTTGAGATATATTAATCTTTTTCAAGAGATATAAATTGATCTCCTAAGCATATTAAAAAGGTGTTTGTATAATTTTGAGATTTAATTATAGCATTTAATTCTTTCATTGTTACTTGAGAAGTTTAAATAGGTAACAGCTTCTGTACTCCCGTTTAAACAAATTGTTTGTTCAGGGAAAAGGTGAATTAACTAATTCTCCTTTTGTTGTCTTCCAAGATTTTTGCAAGACTAAAATTTCATTATTAATGTTATTAATATAATGTTTTATAAACCAATTAACAAAAAAAATGTAATCTTCTGTATTTCCTAAATAATCATAGTATTTATCTTTGAAGGCTTTTAATTCTTCAACTGAGTATTTATTAAAATACCATAGACGAAATTATATTCTTCTTGCTAAAATTCGTTATTATGGATTTCTCTCATTTTACTACCTGGCAATAAATCAATCATTTATATGAAAACTCATTTCTGAATGAGTAGGGGATTATTTACACTGTATTTCAGATTTTTGATAATGATAAATTCCTTCCGTAATTTTATTTTGACTTATTCTTATTGTTTCTACAGATTCTAAGTCTTCTCTTATTTGAGAAGTTGAAGTTCTACCTGACTCATTAGGAGTTGTATAAAACTCACTCGATATAGAATACCTAGCAGATATTGTTCTAGGTAATCTTATAGTTTTTGAAAATTGAATTTTATTTCTATATCTCCTTCAAATGTTTGAATTATCTGATCTATGTCTTTATTTAATATTGGTTCAGGCTCTATTTCCTGATGAAGAGACCAGGTCATTGGGAAATTAATTTCATCCCACATAATCAACCTATTAGTTGCTATATTTATAATTAATAAATTGGCTTGGACTACAGTAGTGGTTCCTGCGAACAATATTTGTCTTACATTCGAATTTGAAGTATGTAAGACTTTGTAGTAAATTATATAGCATATGGTTATTATTTCGCTTCCTGGTTTAAAATTATAACTGAACATACCAAAAGTGTCGAGTTGGGCCAAGCGAGTAAAGTCCAATCCACAAGCTGATATTGCCACCACTTTCTCAATGGATTTGGCCCAATTAATACATGGCTCAAGGCCCATCTTCTCTATCAGTCGACTTAAGTTCATTGTTCGACCTATCAGGTCCCGACCTAACATAGTTCGACCTTATGATCCAGATCCTATTTCGGGTACGGTACAGCCATACCCGTCAGTCAGGTCGACCTAACCCCAAATGGCGACCTCGACCTGCCCAACAAGCGTCGACCAATGATTCTAGGTGCACGTGATATTCTTTCCATAACTGACTCCCTACAAATTAGGAGCCATTCAAGCACACGATCTCCAGACGTGTAACTGTCCCATAAATTACGGGAATCATGCAGTCCTACCAAAGATACCACCCTCATCAAAGCAGCTATAAATACATAACCACTACAACTGTTTGAGGTAACTGCAATTTTGTCATTTGAATATCATTGTT
Source organism: Adenophora triphylla var. japonica (assembly GCA_022495995.1). Lineage (NCBI taxonomy): Eukaryota > Viridiplantae > Streptophyta > Magnoliopsida > Asterales > Campanulaceae > Adenophora > Adenophora triphylla. The sequence continues at coordinate 478,553 of JAFEMH010000741.1, forward strand.
CAATTACATTATTTACTCTCCTAAACACATACTTACTCTCATGCCCTAGGGTCTAAGCCGGAGACACATCCGGCTAGTCGTGGGTTCTAGTTTCAGGTCAAGGAGTCAAGTGATTGGTCCTGCCATGTGAACGAAGATTGATAAGCACATTTCCTGCAGCATCAGTTTGGTTCCATTGCCGGGAAATGTGCTTACTTGACCTCGAAGTTCCTTTTCAATCCACAACCATGGTAACTTTGGATGGACATGTCTCTGAGGCTTCGGATGAACACAACGAGGGAAACACTAATGCTAATGCCAATGCTGGGAATGCTAATCTGCCTCCTCCCCATTTGCCTTGCCATCACGCTAGGGCGACGCGTTCCAACCGTGTAGCCGATGGTAGGGGTTTGCTAGATGTTAGAAGGAGAGAGAAACGGCCCATGGATGGGTAGGGGGCACCACTTCCTCCAAAACATCGAGCTGGGCGAATGGCTGCGAGAGATAGGGCAGGTCCCTCATCTAACCCCCTAAGCAGAAAAGAGATGCTGCTAGAGCGAGCTCAGATTCTAGCACATTTGTTGGCTATGGAGGAGGAACCGGGTCAGAAAGGGCAGCTCCCTCTCAGGTTTCCAACAGGCAGCGTGAAAGGAGTGTTAGGCAAGGTCGAAGTGCCCAGCAGGATGGTGATCGACAGATCGTTCCTCATATTCGAACTCACATACCCGTCCCACATGACGACCTGAGAAGTCACCTCTACTCCAACCGGGAGCAGGAGGCCGAGTCGGAACTGAGGCGTCAAAGGGAAGCTGAGAGAAACAGGCCTGCTAGGACAGAAAGATCGCAGTCTCATAGAGAGAGGAATGGGCGCAGGTCGCCTATTGAGACAATGGGTGCAGGTCGCCTATAAGAGATGATAGGCGCAGGTCACCTACAAGGGATGACAGGCGCAGGTCGCCAATTAGAGATGACAGGCGCAGGTCGCCACTTAGGGAGGATAGGCGCAGGTCGCCAGTTCAGTCAGTAAGGTCGCCCTCTCACAGGGATAGAAGGAGCAGACAGATGACTCCCCTTAGAAGTGAAAGGCAAAGATCCAACGATATTCCCCAAGCTAGGGACGACAAACCAGATGCCAAGGAGTGACTGCTATGGAAGAAGAAGTTTGAGCAGTGGGAAGCTGAAAAGAAGGACGACGCTGGAAAGGGCGAACAAAAGGGTTTTGCTCTTCGTCCCTTATCCAAGGAATTGATTGACCGTCGACCTCCTCCCGGTTTCAGATTGCCTCTACTGGAGAAATAATCGGGTGTAATCAATGCCTAAGGCCATATACAGCACCTAGAAGCCACAATGTGCTTTGTCTCCAATGAGGACGACATGATGTGCAAAGCGCTCATTAGCACCCTCACAGGAGCAGCTCTTACCTAGTTCAATGGCTTGGCATTAGGATGCGTCTCGACCTGGACTTATATGAGAACAAAATTTTTGGATCGCTTCTCGACTGCTGGAGCTCGAAAGACAACAGTCACCGATTTGAATAATCTGGTACAGGGAAAGAATGAAAGCTCGATGAGCTACTACACCAAGTTCAAAGAGATGGTCGATAAGATCGAGGAGGACCTCACGGATAGAGAGGTAATCAATTGTTTCAGGAATGGAATTTCCTCGACAGACATGGACTACGAGCTGATAGTCCGAACTGTAACTACTCGACAAGAGTTGTATGAAAAAGTTTACAATGTGGCATTGGCCGAGGAAAGGAAAGAAAAGAAAAATGGGAAAGGCCCCAAAGCTGAGGTCGTTGATAGTGATAAGAAGAACTCAGTTAAGAATAGACACGGACTGTGCATTGGTCGACGATGGCTGCCATGGGGAGTTTGGGATGATTCCGTGCGCGCCCAGGAGCGTAATGCTGTCCGTGACTGCAGCTGGACAACCACCCCGGGTTAAAGGGATGTGCGTGCAAAGTGTACAGGATATATAAGGTGCGCGTAGTGTGCGACCTCCTAAAAATATTCCTTTTTGAGTTAAAACAGAAATTTTCATGAATGTGTTTTAAAGGAATGATTTTTCGAGACGGGGGAGATGCAGCAAGTAAGCACGTAAATTTTCTGGGAGCCCCGGTCAGTCTTGGAACTGAATAGCCCCAAGCTGCCAAGGCTGCCAGATTAACCTCAGTTTTTGTCCTGGTGGAATTGCCAATGAAGCTGCCTTGCCAGAATCCATGGATGATTAAGCCGTACGGCTGCATCAAGCAACTTTCCAGGTTCCATTTCCTTTGATCTGCAGGCTGTTTTCCCGGCCTTTTTGGCACCTTTTCATCTTCCAGCAAGCTTCCTGTTTAGCTTCAGAATATGCACAATTCCCAAGAAGCAAATGATGCATGCAATGCAATGCAAGAAACCTAGGGCAAGTATGAGGAGCGGATCCGCGACGGAAGGCTAACCCTCTCGAAAAAAGATTTCTTGTTTTTATTTTTTGAAAAGAGATACCGGTACATGGGATTGTTAGACCACAATTTATCCCAAGCCTCGGGTTAGGAAGCGATACAGGAAGGTTAATGGTTTCCACCTATATACCGGGTATCATTTTTTTTTTATTTAAAAATGAAAGCTTTCTCCTTTGGGAAGTCCCCAGCGGAGTCGCCAAACTGTGAATGTGGTGCCCAAGATAAGCGGCTCCCTTTTTTTTTGTTTTGTTTATTTTGGAACCACTTTTTCGTGTAAGGGGAATAACCGCCACACATCAGTTTGGAAACGTCCGGTTTAAATTGAAAAACGGATTTGCCACGCCATTTCGATTTCCTCAAAACTTTGAAAAAAAGGATTTGGGTCCGGAGGTTAAGTTACCCTTTGGGAAGAACGGATCGTCGTTCACCCAAAGAGCCTTGCCGAAGAAAGTCTTCCAAGATCCGCTTTTCATACTTGCCTTAGTGTTTTCGTGTGTGGGATGTGTGTTTTGAAAAGGAGGGAATGTACCAAGTGGTCTTCCGGACGTATAAACCATGAGTTGGTTATCGCTCGGGATTTCATGGATTTTTATATAGTGGGGACTTTGGTCCCATTCTCATCTTGGACTTGTGATCATCATGATGAGACTTTGAGTCATATGTGATCAAGATAGGGACACCGTTTTTAGAGTCCAAGGATGAGACTCTTTAGAAAGGAATGACCTTTGCCTATCAATCCTACATCTTGAGACGATTTGGACTTTTTCGGGGCATTTATACTCGTCTCAAGTGATGATCGGAGATATGTGGCTAGGGCTCATCCTTTTCTAAAGGAAAATCCATCTATGGCATCTTTGAATGGAAGAAATAATGTAAAGATAGGACCTTTACATCATCTCGCTCCAAGAGATGCTCCAAGTACCAAAGGGGGACTAGGGGAGGGGTATAAAGCTTGGATCTTTATACTCATCATATGCCTTTTTGTGCCTTATAAAGGTCACTAGGCAATCCTAGAAGAGAGATACAATCATGAGGGACATGGGGGATGCATGTTTAAGCTAAAGATGACATTTTTAATGAAAAGATGACATTTTTATGTGCAAAGGATGCTACTTGGTTGCAAAGGATGCTTTCTTTGATGTAAAGAATGATTTTTAATGCAAAGGACGCAACTTTGTAGGTAAAAATGACATTTCAAGTGCAAGGGATGCTACTTGGATGCAAAAATAACATTTTAATGCAAAGGATGCAACTTTATATGTAATAATGGCATTTTTAGTGCAAAGGATGCAACTTTCACATCACCATGTGAGAGATCCACCCTAGAACAAGCCTTTTTTTGAGGTCTTATTTGTTCATCCTTGGGTTGGATCTTCAATGGATCCTATGTGATGGGGAAAGGGGGTAATGTGATTTACATGCCCAAAGATGGGATCTTTAATGTCAATATCAAGTACCAAGCAAGTATATAGTAATATGTAAAGCAAGGAGCAATATATCACATAAATACAAGCATATTTTTATGAAAAAGAGGAGGAGAGGTTACCAATGGTGGTGTCCCTCTTTCTCCTTGAAGTTTGCCTAGGGAAGGACCAACTTTTGAAGGTTTTGAAGAGGAGGGAGGTGTTTTTGACACTCTCAGCACACTGTAATCTCGTAGTGGTATTTTGGCAGAGTGATGTTACTGAAAATCCCCCCCTAAAATGAATAGAGGAGGTCTCTATTTATAGGCACTCTGGCAACAGCTAATGAAGCCGTGCGACTGTAACCCCAGGGCAAATGAGGCCGTGCGGTCTTATCCTGAGATGACTCAACTTATTTCTAGAACCATGCAAGGTGGCCTTCTAGAAGGGCATTTTCACCGAAGGACTGCGTGGAATTTTAATTCCTAGCCAGTCCTTTACCCCTTGGAAGGTTCTAGAAAGTTCCCAAATTGCCCCTGAGCTTTAGGAAAGTCCGGGGAATTGCCGGGAGATTTAACCGGAAGGCATGAGCCAGATTTGGGTAATTACAAATATATGTGCAACCCTGTTTTTTTTCCTAGACTGTCCCTTTACATGGTTTTTAGCCTAGCTGGGTATTACTCTTTTTGCACTATATTTTTTTCTTTTTCTCCTTTTTTTTTCTATGAGCAACCCTGTTTTTTGCCTAGACTACCCTTTACAAGGTTTTTAGCCTAGCTGGGTATTACTCTTTTTGCACTCTTGTTCTTTTTTTTTTTTTTTTGCTTTTGAAGCACCTGAGGGTAAAGGCAAACTCCTAGGATGTTGTCGACATGGGGTCAATCTTTCAAAGCTGAGTGGCCTTTTGTTGTTCCTTGATGTTGCCGTCGTCGTTGACTTGGTCAAGGTGACGATGATGACATGATTTGGGAGGCGTATGGCTTGATGAAGGCTTTTTTGAGGTAAGGAAAGTGTATGGCTTGATGGAGGCCTTTTGTGGGGTAAGAAAAGTGTATGGGGAAGGCATTAGTTGACTTTCTCACACAGGTTAATCGGAACGTTAATTATTTCAAGAGATTATTTGTTGAGGAATGCAAGTGATCATATAAAATAAAACTATTTCATTAAGTGTATTGTAGGTGTGCAAATAATGTCTTAAGTCTAGCAAGAAAAGAAGAAGACTCTTTTATAGAAGATTTAAGATTAATTACAATGTCCGAGGAGGACTTGATTGAAAGAGGAAAGTACTAGAACCTACGAAAGTTGATCGAGAGACTATTTTTTTCTTGCTTAAGGATAGGTAACCCCTAGCCTAGCTACTCTTCGCTGGTTGGACTGTCAGGAAACTTGAGCTTTCCTTCGTAGATCAAACCTTGAATTTCTTTCTTCAGATTCAGGCACTTGTCTATCGTGTGACCATGATGATTGTGGTATTCACAGAACTTGGTCCTGTCAAGGTTACGTGGGTTCCTCGGCTTATAATTCTCGAGAGGTTTGAGAAGGCCTTGTCTCATCAACTCGTCAAAAACTTTGCTCATGGGCATCCCGAAATCATCAACACGACGTTTCTGACCCAGCACTTCCTAAATCGATCTTTTACCATAGCTTTCTGTTTTTTGGCCCATGGAGGTTCTCGAGCTTCCCATCTTCTATCAACTTCTGGATCTCATGCCTCAAATAGCAGCAATCATCAGTGTCGTGCCCGGGGTATTGGTGGAAAAGACATTGCTTAGACTCATCCAACCGAACGTTGGGATTCTTGGGCTTCCAATTCTCCAGTGGCTTTATCAGCTTTTCTTTCATTTGCTCTTCCAGCATCTTGCTTAAAGGCATCTCCACGTTGTCATAATGAAGGGAGCGAAGTTTTTAGGAGACATTGTTGTTTTCAAGACTTTGATTTCCATTGATCAATTGGTTCCATTGTTGGATTTGGCTGAAGGAGGCTATGACACTCTTTCCTTTGTGAGGAACTGGTGCTGAGCTGGGTACAGTCACTGCTTGGTGCTGGTGGCATTGGGTTATATATGGCAGAATCATTTCTTTACCTGGTTCGACATCTTGGGTCGGGGGAGTACTGACGCTTATCATGAGATCAAGCTTTTCTTGCATCTGTTTCACTTGCTCTATCAATATTGCCACATGGGGGTCAACGGGAACATTCGAGTTACTGGAACTCGCAACAAGACTCTTATCAGTAGAGTGAACCACAGCCGCAGACTGGTGAAACTGACGGGTGAATTCATCAAGTCCGGTGGATGACAACTGAAAACTTGAGGCCTCCGAATTTTCTTTTAGCCACTCATGATCGTATTCAGGCGGGTATAGGGGTCTAAAAACATAGCCACATGACTCAAACTGATTATGTGAAGCTGGAGCATAAACTGGCAGGTACTGCTGAAACTGAGGAACATGTGTGATGAAACCCGATCCATTCTGAGGAGCTGAGGGCGATAGAGCCCTGATGGCCTGGAATGTTGGAAAGGACTGAAGAGGAGTAGTCCTTGGTAAGGGATCATATGTGGGAGGAGGGTATTGACTGTAGGATGGAGGGTATTGGTTGTATAACGGAGGGTATTGGTTATAGGATGGAGGGACTGAGATCATTGTTTCTGGAGTTTCATCTTCGACCATGACCAGAGAACCGTTTGCCTCAACTGTTACCTGAACCCCATAGCGGCGGAGAGCACCGATGATCAGTGACATCTGCTCTTCATGAACCTTATGGGCATTTTCAAAAGCTAGGACTAACTCTTCCTTCCTAATCATCGGATTTCCTGTACCCTCACTGTTTTCTGTCAAATCTGCCATTCTGACTCTCTGAGCTGACAAAATTGACGATTCTGCTGAACTGTCTGAACCTAAGGTTTCCGCACTGAAAAGCCGCTGACCCGGTATTCTTGCCCACTTCTTTCTCGTTGCGGGAAAGGGATAGACAAGGTTTAGACTCGGGGGTAGACAAGGTTTAGACTCGGGGTAAGTGAGGTTTAGACTCGGAGGTAAGTGTTTAGGCTGAAGGCTCAAGTAACATGCACTTATTTGCTTAAATTTTGCTCAAAACACATTTTCTTCTAATCCTAATTGATCGAAAAAGATGAGACCTTGAAAGGTCAAGATTGAAATTTGGACCGTGAGGGTCTTGATTGGAGACTTGACTATGAAAGGTTGATATCGGAGGTTGGACCCTGAAAGGTCTCGGTTGGAGATTAAAGATCAGACCGGGAGGGTCTCGATTGGAAATTTGACCGTGAGAGATCGAAAATCGGAGATCGGACCATGGAGGTCGCGATTGGAAATTTGATCGTGAAAGGTCAAGATTGGAAATTTGACTGTGAATGGTCAGGACAGAAAATCGGAGATCGGACCGTGGGTCTCGATTGAAGATTCCAGAAATAGGACCATGCAATTATGATTCCATTAATTGTTCAAGTTTACTTCAAACAATGTCTTTTATTTATTTCTATTTGGTTGGAAAAGGGGGTTTGCCCTTCTTTTTCATAACTACTCTAGATCCTGGATCAGTGGGTTCTGTCACTACGTCTATAAGCCCCTCGTATTCCACCTATATTTCGACCTCCCAGGGTGGACAGCCCCGGGCGAGGGTCCTATAGGGCACGCGGATCTCACCGACCGAGAGAGAAGAACGCTCCTAATGGGTCTAGTGGGTCATAGGAAATTTTAACGCACTAGCGATGCGGATTATAGTCAAGGCAATGCCGGGAAAGTCTCGTCTTTCAGCCTTAACGAAATTTCGGCAGAGTTTCACTTGCGTGATTGATGTTTTAACTTTTTGGCATTGTCCAAGAAGATAATAGGCATGGGTCGGACGGTAAAAGCCGAATGACACAGTGTCACATTGAACTTTGTTGCATACGTTGTGCGAGTCAAAGTCAAAGTCAATGCCCGATCAAGATCTTGCCAATTTTTTCCTTGTCGGAATTTCGGCAGAGCTCCGCTTGCGCGAAAGATCTTTGGATTTTTGGAACGGACTCGGGCTCGACTTTTACGTATCCCGTGCGGGTCAAAGTCAAAGTCAATGCCGAGGTCAAGATTCTGCCAATTTTCCTTGGCGGAATTTCGGCAGAGTTTCGCTTGTGCGAAGGATCTAGATTTCCGTCATGGGCTAAGGTTTGACCTTTACGGGGGTATGCAACTGGGCTATATGACACGGACTAGACCAAAAACCAACCAAAAGTCACGGTTTTAAAATGTGTGACACGGACTGTGCATTGGTCGACACTGGCTGCCATGGGGAGTTAAGGTTGATTCCGTGCGCGCCCGGGAGCATCGTAATACTGTCCGTGACTGCAGCTGAATAACCACCCCGGGTTAAAGGGACGTGCGTACAGAGTGTACAAGATATATAAGGTGCGCGTAGTGTGCGGTCTCCTTAAAACATTCCTTTTTTAGTTAAAACATAAATTTTCAGAAATGTGTTTTAAAGGAATGATTTTCGGGACGGGGGAAAATGCAGCAAATAAGCAAGTAAATTTTCTGGGAGCCCCGGTCAGTCTTGGAACTGAATAGCCCCAAGCTGCCTGAGCTGCCAGATTAACCTCAATTTTTGTCCTGGTGGAATTGCCAGTGAAGCCGCCCGGCTAGGATTCAAGGAGAATCAAGCCGTACGGCTGCATCTATCAATTTTCCAGGTTCCAATTTCTTTTCATCTGCAGGTTGTTTTCCCGGCCTTTTTTGGCACCTTTTCAGCTTCTAGCAAGCTTCCTGTTCAGCATTCAGAATATGCACAATTCCCAAGAACCAATGATGCATGTAATGCAATGCAAAAAAGTAAGGCAATCATGAGGATCGAATCCGCGGCGGAAGGCTAACCCACTCAGAAAAAAGCTTTCATTTTTTCGAAATGAGATACCAGTACGTGGTTTTGTTAGACCATAGTTTATCCCAGACTCGTGTTAGGAGGCGATAACGGGAAGCTTAATGGTTTCCACCTATATACAGAGTATCATTTTTTTATTTTAAAAATGAAAGCTTTCTCCTTTGGTTTTCTCCCCAGCAGAGTCGCCAAACTGTGAATGTGATGCCCAAGATCGCGGCTCTTTTTATTTTTTTTATTTATTTGGAACCGCTTTCTCGTTTAAGGGGATCATCGCCTCACATCGGTTTGGAAACATCCGGTTTTATTTGAAAAATGGAGTCGCCACGCCATTTTGATTTCCTCAAAACTTTGAAAAAAAGGATTTGGGTCCGGAGGTTAAGTTACCCTTTGGGAAGAACGGATCGTCGTTCACCCAAAGAGCCTTGCCGAAGCAAGTCTTCCAAGATCCGATTTTCATGATTGCCTTTATGTTTTCGTGTGTGGGATGTGTTTTTTGAAAAAGAGGGAATGTGCCAAGTTATCTTCTGGACGTATAAACCATGAGTTAGTTATCGCTCGGGATTCCTTGGATTTTTATGTGTTAGGGACTTTGGTCCCGTTCTCATCTTGGACTTATGATCATCATGATGAGACCTTGGGTCACATGAGATCAAGATAGGGATACCTTTTTTATAGTCCAAGGATGAGACTCTTTTGAAAGGAAGGACCTTTGCCCATCAATCCTACATCTTGAGACGATTTGAGCTTTGTCGGGACATTTATGCTCGTCTCAAGTGATGATCGGAGATGTGGGGATCAAGTTCATCCTTTTCTAAAGGAGGATCCGTCTATGGCATCTTTAAGTGGAGGAAATGATGTAAAGATAGGGCCTTTACACCATTACACTCCATAGGATGCTCCAAGTACCAAAGGGGACTAAGGGAGGGGTATAAAGATTGGATCTTATACTCATCCTATGCCTTTTTGTGCCTTATGAAGGTCACTAGGCAATCCTTGGGGAGAGATCCAATCATGAGGGACATGGGGAATGCATTTTAAGCTAAAGATGGCATTTTTACACTAACATATGTAATGAACATGATGCAAGCTAAGTCTAGGAAAGAAAAGGAAGGACCTTTTATGGCTTCCTATGTCCTTTATGAACCTTTTAGGTGGACAATTCTTGGAAGCAAAGTCTATGGGAAGGGGGGATAACATGCATGAATAAAGATGACATTTTTATGGAAAAAGATGACATTTTTATGTGCAAAGATGACATTTTTATATGCAAAGGATGCTATTTTCACATCACCATGTGAGAGATCCACCCTAGAAAAAGCCATTTGAGGTCTTATTGTTCATCCTTAGGTTGGATCTTCCATGGATCCCATGTGATAGGGGAATGGGGGTAATATGATCTACATGATTAAAGATGTGATCTTTAATGACAATATATCAAATACCAAGCAAATAAATGGCAATATATAAAGCAAGGAGCAATATGGCAAGTAATGACAAGTATATTTTGGGAAAAAGGGGAGGAGAGGTTACCAATATTGGTGTTCCTCTATCTCCTTGAAGTTTGCCTATGGAAGGACCAACTTTTGAAGGGTTTTGAAGAGGGGGGAGGTGATTTTGGTTGCTCTCAGCTCTCTGGAAATTCGTGTAGGTATTTTGGCAGAGTAACAATGCTGAAAACTCTCTCCCAAAATGAATAGAGGAGGCCTCTATTTATAGGCAGTCTGGTGATGCCTAATGAAGCCGTGCGGCTGTAACCCCAGAGCTAATGAGGCCGTGCGGTCTTATTCCTTAGTGACTCAGCTTATTTATAGAACCATGCAAGGTGGCATTCTAGAAGGTGTTTTCCAGCGAAGGACTACGTGAAATTTTAATTCCTTGCAAGTCCTTCACCCTTGAAAGGTTTTAGAAAGTTCCCAAATTGCCACTGAACTTTAGGAAAGTTCGGGAAATTGCCGGAAAACTTAACCGGAAGGCATGAGCCCGATTTGGGTACTTACAAGCCCGGAAGGCTATAAATTACCTGGTCCGGAAGATCGTATAAATTTCTCAAATCATCATCCGTAGCCCGGAAGGCTATAAATTACCCGGTCCGGAAGACCGTATAAATTTCCCAAATCGTACAAATTTCTCCAAAAAATCTCTATTATCTCTGTCAAAATTCAATCAAATAAGGTGACAGCCTCCGAATTGTCAAGATTAAACTTTAGCTACCTCTATCTCTGATTCGAAAGAGATAGTGAAGTACGCTTAAGTTTTTCCAACTTCTGCTACCTCTATCTCTGATTCGAAAGAGATAGTGAAGTACGCTTTAGTTTTTCCAACTTCAGCTACCTCTATCTCTGATTCGAAAGAGATAGTGAAGTACTCTTAAGTTTTTCCAACTTCAGCTACCTCTATCTCTAATTCGAAAGAGATGGTGAAGTATGCTTAAGTTTTTCCGAACTTTAACTACCTCTATCTCTGATTCGAAAGAGATAGTGAAGTACGCATAAGTTTTTTTCGAACTTCAGCTACCTCTATCTCTAATTCGAAAGAGATAGTGAAGTACGCTTCAGTTTCCCCAAACTTTAGCTACCTCTATCTCATAGATAGTGAAGTACGCTTCAGTTTCTCCAAACTTTTGCTACCTCTATCCCATAGATAGTGAAGTACGCTTCAGTTTCTCCAAACTTTAGCTACCTTTATCCCATAGATAGTGAAGTAGGCTTCAGTTTCTCCAAACTTTAGCTACCTCTATCCCATAAATAGTGAAGTACGCTTCAGTTTCTCCAAACTTTAGCTACGTCTATCCCATAGATAGTGAAGTACGCTTCAGTTTCTCCAAACCTTAGCTACCTCTATCTCATAGATAGTGAAGTACGCTTCAGTTTCTCCAAACTTTAGCTACCTCTATCTCATAGATAGTGAAGTACGATTCAGTTTCTCCAAACTTTAGCTACCTCTATCTCCTAGATAGTGAAGTACGCTTTAGTTTTCCAAACTTTAGCTGCCTCTATCTCTGTTCGAAAGAAGTAGTGATGTAAGGTTTAATTTCATCAGGTGACAACCTCCATTAATTGTCAATCAGGTGACAACCTCCATAAATTGTCAACCAGGTGACAACCTCCATTAATTGTCAAATCAGGTGACAACCTCCATTAATTGTCAATCAGGTGACAACCTCCAATAATTGTCAAATCAGGTGATTCCTCCATTAATCGTCAAAACCTCAAGGATCCTAGACCTGTTCCTAACTATCTAGTGAGACTTGAACTACGACCAAGGCTTGATTCCACTGGGGTACGTAGGTAGCCTTTCATAAAGGTCCATCCATTCGACCACATTGGTCACCCTTTTCATTCATCACTCCTAAGTGGTGCATGAGCCTTTCATAAAGGTCCAGCCATCCGACCACATTGGTTGCCCCTTTCTCCTTCATCACTCCTCAGTGGTGAAGTAGCCCCTCACAAAGGTCCAGATATTAGATCATATTGGTCACTTCCTTCATCTGGCATATCCCCAGTAGGATAAGCCATTTGACCTCCTAGGTCACTTCCCTTCTATCTTCCTAGCAAGATACCAGTTTCTCTTCGCCATTCCCTAGTGGGTCCCAAACTACGGCCTGGATTGATTCCTCCGGGATACGTAGGTAGCCTACTTTAGGTTCAGCCAATTCATCACATATAACACCCCTTTCCCCAGCAGATCTTTTTCGAACTACGACCTGGCTTGATTCCTCCTTGATACGTAGGTAGCCTTCCAAAGGTTCAGCCACTCAACCAGCTTGGTCACCCAATCCGTCTCGGCAGTTTGCCAGAATGGATCCTTTTTTATCGAAAACCCCACTCGCCCTGCAAGTGACGTTGCCGAGGGGCTTCTCTAAGTACCCAAATCTGGCTCATGCCTTCCGGTTAAGTTTCCCGACAATTCCCCGGACTTTCCTAAAGTTCAGGGGCAATTTGGAAACTTTTCCAAACCTTCCAAGGGGTGAAGGACTTGTTAAGAATTAAAATTCCACATAGTCCCTCGTTGGAAAGAGCTTCTAGAATGCCACCTTGCATGATTCTAGAATCAGGCTGAGTCACTAATAGATAAGACCGCACGACTTCATTAGCCAAGGGTTACAGCCGCACGGCTTCATTAGGAAGCACAAATCTGCCTATAAATAGAGGCCTCCTCTATTCATTTTAGGAGAAAATTTTTGCACTGTTACTCTGCCAAAATAGAGCCACGAGTTTTTAGAAAACAAAAACCTCTCAAAACCACCTCCCTCCTCTCCAAAATCCCTCCAAAATTACTCCTTCCTTAGGAAAGTTTCAAGGGAGATAGAGAAACACCACCATTGGTAACCTCTCCTCCTTTTCTCCTTGAAATATACTTGTCATTCTTGTTATATTGCTCCTTGCCATTTATATTGCTATTTACTTGCTTTATATGTGATTTATTGCTATAAAAATCAAGTTTTTACTATGTAGGTCATAATACCCCCCATTCCCCTATCACATGGGATTCATGAAGGATCCATCCCAAGGATGAACAATAAGACCATAAATGGCTTATTCTAGGGTGGATCTCTCACATGATGATGTGAAAATGTCATCTTTTCATATAAAAATGTCATCTTTTCATTAAAAATGTCATCTTTATTCATATAAATGTCATCCCCTTCCCATAGATCTTGCTTCCAAGGATTTTCCACCTAAATGGTTCTTAAAGGACATAGGAAAGCCATAAAGGTCCTCCCTTTACATTCCTAGTCCTAGCTTTCATAGTGTTCATTATATATGTTTGCATAAAAATGTCATCTTTACCTTAAAAATGCATTTCCCCATGTCCCTCATGGTTGGATCATTCTCCAAGGATTGCCTAGTGACCTTCATAAGGCACAAAAAGGCATAGGATGAGTATAAAGATCCAATCTTTATACCCCTCCCCTTAGTCCCTTTTGGTACTTGAAGCATCTCTTGGGACGTAATGGTGTAAAGGTCATGTCTTTACATCGTTTCCTCCATATAAAGATGCCACAGTCGGATATCCCTTTGGAAAAGGATGAACTTGAGCTCCTACATCTCCGATCATCACTTGAGACGAGCACAAATGTCCCTATCAAGCTCAAATTGTCTCAAGATGTAGGATTGATGGGCAAATGTCCTTCCTTTCTAAAGAGTCTCATTCTTGGAGTATAAAAAGAGGCGTCCCTATACCAATCACATGTGACTCAAGGTCTCATAATGATGATCGTAAGTCCAATATGAGGACGGGATCAAAGTCCCGAACATATTAAAATCCAAGGAATCCCGAGCGATAATCAACTCATGGTTTATACGTTCGAAAGACTACTTGGCACATCCCCCCCCTTTTTATCAAAACACATCCAACACACGAAAGCACAAAGGCAAGCACGAAAGTCGGATCTTGGAAGACTTGCTTCGACAAGGCTCCTTGGGTGAACGCCAAACGTTCTTCCCAAGGGGTAACTTAACCTCCGGACCCTAATCCTTTTTTTCAAAATTTTGAGAAAATCAAAATGGCGTGGCGACTCCATTTTTCATTTTAAACCGGATGTCTTCAAACCGATGTGAGGCGGTGACCCCTTACACGAGAAAGCGGTTCAAACACCAAAATAAAAAAGCGCCGCGATCTTGGGCACCACATTCACAGACGTGAAATTCCATGTGGCGATATTTAATAGATTGACTCAATAAATCCATGGAATTCAATTTGAATGTTGAAAATTTTCAAAAGTTAATAAGGGTTAATTCTTATCCTAATTCAAAAATAAAAAATATTCCGTTTCCTAAAATCCATGGAATTCAGTTTGAATTTTGAAAATTTTCAAAAGATAATTGAAATATTAAACCGCCCAAGATAATCATTGCTCCATCTTAATTTGAAAATAATAATAATAATAAAAATTTAGTTGCAAATAGTTTCCTTAAATCCTTCTTTAATATGACTCTTAAAAATCTTCCTATAAATATATCATGCTAATTTCAAGTATTATATATTTAAACTAAATCATTTCCTAATTTTCTCTTCAAATCATTATATTACAATAAATACGCCAAACAATATGAGTAGCACTGAAAAGAAATGGCCTATGACAACGACATGCTAATGCCAACCATCCTTACCTTATCATCTCCAAAACACAAAGTCAATATTTAATTTTCTATGTGAACTCATTATTCAAGACATTTTAGTTGTAACACAAGTATATAAAACATTTTGAAAATGAAGCTTTCAAGTATTCTACTATAATTAAATATAGATTCTTTTTCAATTAATATAGGTTAGTTTAGGCCCCTTTATTTATTGCCCATTTACTTATTTGGACAAATGTCTATGATGTTACTTTATTTATAGAAAAAACTTTATAAATTAATAATAATGAGATCGATAAAATATATATAATATATTAAAGTAGAACCATTTCATGCTCATACAGCTTGCCACGTGGCTTTATGATGTGGAATTTCACTTGGCAGTATTTAATAGATTGACTCAATAAATTCATGAAATTCAATTTGAATTTTGAAAATTTTCAAAAGTTAATGCCAAAAACTTATAAAAAATGCGTATTTTTTAAACTTACAAAAAAAACGTGTTTTTAAACCTTCTTCTCTCTCTCAGACGCAAAGGCTCGTTCTCTCACTACATTCTCTCTCTAGACGCAAACCAGAGAGACGCAAACCAGAGAGCGCTCTGCTCTCCGCAATCGTCTTCCCCAAGCTCTCCCTCGCCGGCGACCTTCCTCAACCAATCCTAACCCTCTAAACCCTCTCCGGCCAAGCACAAACACCAATCCTCACCATTACAATCACCCTAAACCATCTTCCTCACCGGTCCTCTCCGCTCCAACCCATTTGCCGGAAACCAACCCCCTCAATCTCCATCGCCACCGTTCTTCCCCAGCAACGCCAAATACAAACAACTACAGCCATCACCATTGCCATCTCCCTCGCACCCAAATCAACCGGCAACTCAATTCCAATCCCAATCAATGCCCACCGGTTTCATCACCGTTCTTTTGGGCAATTTACACCCCCAGGTATTTGAGAAGTATGGGGATTGTCGCCTTCATATTGCTCCAGTTCTTCTACCAAAATCAATTTACATACTGGTTGGCGCAATTGGTGAAGCTCTATTCATCGTCTTAGCGTGGTGATTGATTTTAGGGTGATTGATTTTTGGCTTTGTTTAGATGCCAGTTATAGTGTAAACTAATGCCATTGTTTGTTTTTTTGAGTGCCAGTTTATGTATTTAGGAGTGCCAGGGCGAAGGGGTTGCTGGGAGATTTGATGTGCCAGTTCTTGTGTATACTAATGCCAGTGTTTGTTTTTTTGAGTGCCAGTTCATGTTTTTTGGAATGCCAGTTAATGTTTTTTTGAATGTCAGCAAAAATGATTACCAGTGTTTTTTAGTGCCAGTTTATGTGTATTTGAGTGCCAGTTTACGTGATTTTGAATGCCAGTCCAAGTTTTTTTGAATACCAGTGTTGTGTTTTTGAGAGCCAGCAAAAATATTAGTGTAACAGAGTGCCAGTATTAGTGTAACAGAGTGCCAGTGTGAAGAGTGCCAGTTCATGTATATAAAAGTGCCCGTATAAAAGTGCCAGTGCCAGTTTAACAAAGTGCCAGTGCCAGTTTACACTGGCACTTTGTTAAATTGGTACTGGCACTTTTTTCACTGGCATTTTGTGACACATGCACTGGCACTTTATCACACTGGCAGTTTGTTAAACAGACACTGGCACAAACGGGGAAACCATTAATTACGAAAATGCCACCGTTTGTTTTGAATAATAATGCCCGCTTTTGAAAAACACGTTTTTTCTTATCTTAAGGAAACACTAGTTTTTTATAAGACCAACTCAAAGTTAATAAGGGTTAATTCTTAGCCTAATTCAAGCATAAAAAATATTCCGTTTCCTAAAATTCATGGAATTCAGTTTGAATTTTGATAATTTGATCAATAGATAATTGAAATATTAAACAGCCCGGGATAATCATTGCTCCATCTTAATTTGAAAATAATAATAATAATAAAATCTTAGTTGCAAATAGTTTCCTTAAATCCTTCTTTAATATGACTCTTAAAAATCTTTCTATAAATATATCATGTTGATTTCAAGTATTATATATTTAAACTAAATCATTTCCTAATTTTCTCTTCAAATCATTATATTACAATAAATATGTCAAACAATATGAGTAGTAGTGAAAAAGAAATGCCCTATGACAACGACATGCTAATCCAACCATCCTTACATTATCATCTCCAAAACACAAAGTCAATATTTAATTTTCTATGTGAACTCATTATTCAAGACATTTCAGTTGTACCGCAAGTATATAAAACATTTTGAAAATGAAGCTTTCAAGTATTTTACTGTAAATAAATGTAGAATCTTTTCCAATTAATATTGGTTAGTTTAGGCCCTTTTATTTATTGCCCATTTACTTATTTGGGCAAATGTCTATGATGTTACTTTATATATAGTAAAAACTTTATAAATTATTAATAATGAGATCGATAAAATCTATATAATATATTAAAGTAGAATCATTTCATGCTCATACAGCTTGCCACATGGCTTTATGATGTGGAATTCCACGTGGTGGTATTTAATAGATTGACTCAATAAATCCATGGAATTCAATTTGAATTTTGAAAATTTTCAAAAGTTAATAAGGGTTAATTCTTATCCTAATTCAAGAATAAAAAATATTCCGTTTCCTAAAATCCATGAAATTCAGTTTGAATTTTGTAAATGTTCAAAAGATAATTGAAATATTAAACAATCCGGGATAATCATTACTCCATCTTAATTTGAAAATAATAATATTAAAAAAATCTTAGTTGCAAATAGTTTCCTTAAATCCTTCTTTAATATGACTCTTAAAAATCTTCCTATAAATATATCATGTTGATTTCAAGTATTATATATTTAAACTAAATCATTTCCTAATTTTCTCTTCGAATCAGTATATTACAATAAATATGTCAAACAATATGAATATGAGTAGCATGAAAAGGAAATAACCTATGACAACGGGATGCTAATGCCAACCATCCTTACCTTATCATCTCCAAAACACAAAGTCAATAATTTTATTTTCTATGCAAACTCATTATTCAAGACATTTCAGTTGTAACCCAAATATATAAAACCTTTTGAAAATGAAGATTTCAAGTATTTTACTGAAATTAAATATAGATTCTTTTCCAGACCTTTGCATACTTATCACTACACCAAGGTCTTTGAAGTGAAGCGTAAAAATTTTGTCACATTATCATGACATGAATCTAAATATGAATATCGTTGGGGCGTTTCCTCAGCAGCGACGCGCTACACTTCAAAGACCTGGGTGTAGTGATAAGTATGCAAAGGTTGCTAGGTCATCGCCCGGAAGCGACGCGCCATTTCTTCGCCCGGGGGTGGTGTCAAATAAGCAAGGGTTCCCGCATTGCGGACAAGTGCGGGTAAAGAAGCTAGTCCATGGTAGGTGTAAGGGTAGTGGGATGCGCTTTGGAACTTGGAACATTAGATCCTTGACAGGGAGATCAGCAGAGGTGGTGGAAGTTATGAGGAGTAGGAAGATTCACATAATGTGTCTACAGGAAACTAAGTGGGTTGGAGAGAAAGCAAAAGAAATATCGCCTTGGGGTTTTAAGCTTTGGTACTCAGGAAAGGATAAGGGTAGAAATGGAGTGGGTATCATTATTGATAAGGAGTATATTAATGATGTGGTGGAAGTGTACAGAAAGAGTGATCGAATTATGGGCATTAAACTAGTGATACGTGATGAGATTATAACTATTATTTCTGCCTATGCCCCACAAGTAGGGTTGGATCCATCTATTAAACTAGTGTTCTGGGAAGATTTGGAGGAGGTAGTACAACGAGTACCTAGTGGTGAGAAATTAGTGATTGGTGGTGATCTGAACGGGCATGTGGGGTCTAGTCGACATGGCTTTGAGAGCATACATGGAGGTTTTGGTTTTGGGGAGAGGAATGAAGCAGGAAATAGTATCCTAGACTTTACGTTGGCATATGACTTGAGTATAATGAACACTTGGTTCAAGAAGAGAGAATCTCACTTGGTGTCCTATAGGAGTGGAGGTAATGCAAGTCAGATTGACTTCTACTTAGTAAGAAATACTTGTAGAAAGAGTTATACAGATTGCAAGGTTATTTCGGGTGAGAGCACAGCAACTCAACATAAACTGGTGGTACTTGATTTTTGAAGTAAGAGAATTTCGAGGAAGAGAAAACCACAGGTAGACCCTAGAATCAAGTGGTGGAGACTTCAAGAGGAGAATCAACCGAAATTTGTAGCTAAGATGGTCGATACCGGTATTTGGTCAGATAATATGGAGGATATGGATATAGATTCGACTTGGACTAAGACGGTACATACCATAAAGGAGGTGGCGAAAGAAGTCCTTGGAGAATCTAGAGAAAATGGGCCCCCAAGTAAGGACACATCATGGTGGAACGAGGAAGTAAAACAAGCAATAAAGGGCAAGCGAGAATGCTACAAATTATTGGGGAAATGTAGGAGCGACGAGAACTATGAGAAGTATAAGGAAGCTAGAAGAGATGCTAAGAAAGCAGTAAGAGACGCAAGAGCAAAGGTGAATCAGAAACTTTATGATAAGTTGGATACAAAAGAAGGGGAAAAGGACATCTACAAACTCGCTTGTATGAGGGATAAGAGGACACGAGATATTGGGACAGTTAAATGTGTGAAGGATGTTGACCAAAGCGTTCTAGTCGGGGATGAAGAGATAAAAGATAGATGGAGTTCGTACTTTGATACCTTGTTCAATGGCGGTCAAGAGCAGGATATTGGAGATTTAAATATCTCTTCGAGTATGGTTAATCGAGATTTTATGCGGAGAATTTAAAAGAGTGAAGTGAAATGGCAATGAAAAAGATGAGATTGAAGAAAGCTGTAGGACCGGATGGTATACCAATTGAGGTTTGGAGATGTTTCGGGGAGAGGGGAATAGATTGGTTAACAACGCTATTTAACAAGATATGGAGAGTTAACACAATGCCATTGGAGTGGCGGAAGAGTACTCTGATCCCTTTATATAAGAACAAAGGTGATGTCCAAGATTGTGCCAACTATCGGGGGATCAAACTAATGAGCTATACTATGAAACTTTTGGAAAGAGTGATTGCACAAAGGCTGAGAAAAATTGTGGATATTTCTGATAACCAATTTGGGTTTATGCCGGGAAGATCGACTATGGAGGCAATATATCTTATGAGACAAACCATGGAGAAATATCGGGATCAAAAGAAAGATTTGCATATGGTTTTCATTGATTGGAGAAGGCGTATGATAAAGTGCCAAGAGAGGTACTTTGGTGGGCATTAACAAAGAAGGGTGTTTCAAAGAAATATATTGATATTATCAAGGACATGTATAATGGAGTTAGTACTTGTGTACATACTAGTGTTGGAAAGACTGAAGAGTTCCCTATAAAGATTGGAGTGCATTAAGGTTCCGCACTTAGCCCCTTTCTTTTTGCTTTGATAATGGACGAATTGACGAGGTCAGTCCAAGATGATATACCAAAGTGTATGTTGTTCGCAGATGATATTGTGTTGATTGATGAGACAAGAGAGGGTGTTGAAAGTAAATTGGAGTTATGGAGACACACTTTGGAATCTCGAGGTTTTCGATTAAGAAGAAGCAAGACTGAATATTTGGAGTGTAAGTTTAGCAGAGTTGGTAGTAGGGAGGCAGGGGCGGTCACATTTGATGGAAATATTATCCAAGCTTCTGAGTTTTTTCGCTATCTTGGATCCATTATCCAAAAGGATGGAGAATTAGATGGAGATGTGGCTCATAGGATTAAAGCAGGTTGGTTGAAGTGGAAGAGTGCCACAGGGTTTTTATGTGATTGCGGCATGCCCAATAGATTAAAGGGAAAATTCTACCGCACGGCAATTAGGCCGGCATTGCTTTACGGGACCGAATGTTGGGCCGTGAAACAGTGTCACGTGCATAAGATGAATGTGGCGGAGATGTGTATGCTTCGATGGATGTGCGGTCATACAAGAAAGGATCAATTGGGGAATGAGGTGATCAGAAGTAAAGTAGGAGTTGCGCCCATTGAGGATAAAATGAGGAAAACTCGTTTAAGGTGGCTTGGACATGTGAGAAGGAGACCGAGTGATGCACGGTTAGGAGGCCGGAACAGTGGAGAGATGATAAAATGACGATGGGTAGAGGAAGACCCAAATAAACTTGGATTAGAGTAATTGAAAATGATATGAGTTTACTTGGAGCGGATGAAAGTATGGTGTTGAAGAGGCCGGAGTGGAGGGCAAAAATCCATGTGGGGGGTTGATTTTTTTTTTATTATTATTTTTTTTGATTTTTGATTTTTGATTTTTTTGATTTTGATTTTGATTTGTATGTTTATTTATTTATTTATTTATTTATTTATTTGTTTGTTTGTTTGTTTGTTTGTTTGTTTGTTTGTTTGTTTGTTTGTTTGTTTGTTTATTTTTTTTTCAACAACCTTTTTTTTACGATGACATATAAGGATTCATGTTAGTCGAACCCAAATTATTTTGGAACTAAGGCTTTGTTGTTGTTGTTGTTGTTACTTATTTGGGCAAATGTCTATGATGTTACTTTATATATAGTAAAAACTTTATAAATTAATAATAATGAGATCGATAAAATTTATTAATTTATAAATTTAATAATTTATCGATAAATTGATAATTATTAATTTAAAGAATTTTTAGCTATTCAGTGAATTTTAGATTTACGTATAAACTAAATTCATTATATGTACATAATAAGTTGAAAGACACCTAAAACTCTTCATAACTTTATGATTAAATTTGAAAACACAACAACAAAACTATTAGATGCAATACGAACAATTATAAATGAACTTCAACTATATTTGAACTTTAATTAGAAAACAAACCACTATAAAGTCATATTTTTTCTAAATTGCAATAATTATTTTTTCAATTTCTAAGATTTATTGATTTATGATCTTCGTGGAACCCTAAAATTATAAAGGAGTCTTTCGAAAAATTATTATCTTTTTACTTTATTAATTTTTGTGAAATTTTCAACTGGCCCAAGTCAAAATTGGACAAATTTATTATTTTAGAGAGTTTTTAAATTTATTGAGTATTAATTTAAAAAATTTATACCGTGTGTGTATATGTATTGTATTTCTTTTGTATAAAAATGAATATTCAAAAAAAACAATACAAATTTATTTTTGATTAAGAGTAAACTTAAATTATTTTTAAACATTTATTTTAAAATCGAGGAAGTAACTAATAAGATTTGAGTCGGTAATGATATACTTCAATTTTTGTGGATAAGTGATACGCAAGATATGTTCTTTCTTTTAGAACTCGCAATGAGTAAGAAGAAAGAAGCTAAGCTAAAATAAGTAGCATTTATTTAAGGGAAAAAAATATCAAATATTAGCCAGGCTTATCTCAATAATTATAGGGGCTATGTATTAAGTTTGAATATGAGGCCTTAATATATAAGAAAAATACGATGTACAATATATATATACATATGTCATAATATAGCCATTAGAGTATGTGGTATATGATTAAATAAAAAATATTTTTGTTTTTATAACATATTTTCTCAACAATAAATACCACCCCCCTCCCCTCACAATTTTTTCACACAAACCTCCTTAACTCTCTATTAACTTTCTTTAACGAAATTCATTAATTTCTTTGAATTTCAAGCTCAAATCATAAACTCTCTCTCAATTGTTTAAGCTTTAGAGTAAAATGTATATAAGGGGTATATGTATAAGATTTAGTGGTTAGATTAAGAGGTATAAATGGGATTTAGTTATATGATTTTGGGGGTTAGAGTATGGGGTATATGGTTAAAGTAGATGAACTAGGATTTAGGGTATGGAGTGTATAATTGTGATTTAAGTTTTAGGATATAGGGTATATATGAGAATAATGTATATTAATTAGGGTTTAGGGTATACTCCCTCCGTCCCACAATTGTATAAACTTTTTGGCTCGGCACGGAGATTAAGGTAAAAAGTGATAAAGGTAATGTGTTGTGAGTGTAAAAGTAAAATAGGAGAGAGAATGAGTGGAGAAAATAGTAAATTTTAAAAGTGTTGTGAGTAGAGAGAAGTGGGTTCCATTTTCATTTTGGAAAAGTGTAGATTATTGTGGGACGCCCAAAAGGGATAATTTTTTGTATATTTGTGGGACGGAGGGAGTATAGTATATGATTTAGATTTAATTATTAGGGTATATGTGAGATTAATGTAGATGAATTAGGATTTAGGGTATGAAATATGAAATTGTCACGGCTTCACTGGAAAGATATGTTACCGTAGATGTTACCCAAGACCTTGGATAACACACTGACGGACAACACACACACCTCAAAACTAAATAGTTTGAAAAAGATTTGTGCATCGTAAATAAATAACACAAGATAGAATTTTCTCAAGTTATATAAATATATAACAGAGTAACTCCATAGTTATCAAATTCCCCATAATCAAGGAGTTAACAAACACAATGATTTATCAAAAAAATACTAATTATCAAAACAAATTATCCAAATAAGTTTTCCAAATAACTAGCAACCTATTCATTTATCACAAAACATCATTAGTGACTTTGTCACTTTTAAACACAAAGAGAGTTTTTAGCAAATGTGTTATTCAAGGTGTTATCCTACCATAACAAAAAGGTCAGCATGCGCAGCCATGAGAACTCTCATAGCTATGAGAACTGTGGGAACCCTCACACCACACAAAATAGAACCAAACTAGCAAAAACATGTACTAGTATGCATGTGCTACCCTAGGTGTTATCCGTACCCATGGTAACACCCTACAACAGAGGACATTTTAGAGAATGCAAAGACCAAGAGATCTCTTTAAACTAGAAAATCTATCATGGTCTAAGGGTTTGGTGAAAATATCAGCAAGTTGATACTTTGTATCAATATGCTCTATATTTATTATCTTTTTATCTACCATATCTCTTAAAAAATGATGACGAATGTCAATATGTTTGGTACGGGAGTGTTGTACAGGATTTTTGGAAATATTAATAGCACTCAAGTTATCACAGTATAAGGTCAAGATATTGCTATGAAGACTATAATCATCAAGCATGTGTTTTAACCAAATTAGTTGTGGACAACAACTACCGACTACTACATATTCAGATTCAGCCGTGAATAATGAAACACAATTTTGTTTTCTATTATACCATGATACTAAATTATTTTCCAAGTAAAAACACCCCCACTTGTACTTTTTCTATCATCCATATCCCCTGCCAAATCCGAATCACTAAAGCATACTAAATTAGAATTAGTATCTTTACTATACCACATCCCTAAATCACTAGTTCAAGATACATACTTAATGATCTTTTTTACTGAATTTAGGTGAGACACTTTAGGATTGGATTGATATCTAGCACATACACACACACTGTACATCAAGTCAGGACGACTAGAAGTGAGGTAAAGGAGGCTACCTATCATGGAATGATATAGGGTTGGATCAACATCTTCTCCCACTTGATCCTTTCCAACTTTGAGAGAAGTGCCCATGGGAATTTTCGAGCTCTTCGGACCTTCCAACCCAAACTTCTTCACCAGGTTCTTTGCATACTTGCTTTGAGAGATAAAAATCCCTTCACTTGATTGCTTAACCTGCAAGCCTAGAAAGAAGTTAAGTTCCCCCATCATGATCATCTCAAATATTGATGTCATAGCCTCTACAAAATCATTTAAATAATTTTTTTTATGTAGAGCCATATACTATGTCATCAACATAGATTTGAACCACGACAAGTTATTTTCCATGTTTAAGAATGAATAAAGTCCTATCTGCTTCTCCTCTAGTAAAACCATACTCTAGTAAAAAGCTAGTTAACCTACCATACCATGCACGTGGAGATTATTTCAACCCATAAAGAGCTTTATCAAGTCTATACACATGGTCTGGTTGAAATGGATCTTCAAAGCCTTTTGGTTGTTCAACAAAAACTTCCTCATCTAGGTGTCCATTTAAAAATGCTGCTTTGATATCCATTTGAAACAATGTGATCTTAAGGAAACAAGCAATGGCCAATAAAAGTCTTATTGACTCAATTCTAGCCCCGGGTGCAAAGGTTTCGTCATAGTCGACACCTTTCACTTGTGTATAGCCTTGAGCCACAAGATGAGCCTTGTTCCTAACAATGATACCAAATTCATCGATCTTATTTTTAAAAATCCATTTTGTCCCAATAACATTAGTATTTGTGGGACGGGGTACTAAAGACCAAACATTGTTACGAGAAAATTGGTCAAGTTCGTCTTGCATTGCTTGAATCTAAAAACTATCTTTCAAAGCTCCAATCACATTTTTAGATTCTATAGATGAAACGAAACAAGAGTGTGTTACCTTTGAGTATGTGGTAGATATGCACATATACTAGCATTGCTTGAATCTAAAAACTATCTTTCAAAGCTCCAATCACATTTTTAGATTCTATAGATGAAACGAAACAAGAGTGTGTTACCTTTGATTATGTGGTAGATATGCACATATACTTAACCATGTCACGGTAACTAATGGGATTTTTAGGTCTTATTTGTACACCTTCATTCACCTCCCCAATTACTTGTGTTGCAGGATGATTCCTACTGATTCTCAGTGGAGGATCTCTTCACACATTCTCGTGAACCTCAGTTTCAACTCCTTCTTGATCTTCATTCGTTGGACTAGAATCAGGTGCTGTCTGAGGTGTTATCTCATGAGTGATAACAACCCGCTCCATTTCTGTGTTACTATCAGTGTTAGTACTCGTGGTAACACCTTCTGGACTGACTTCTTCCAACAGCTCCAAGGGTGTCTCTTGAACACTTTCTTCTGCATACTTGAATGATCATCAAAAATAACGTTCATTAATTCTTGAATGGTTTTTAACATTAGATTAACTACCCTATATGCACGACTATTTGAAGCATACCCAAGAAAAATGACCTCATCACTCTTAGAGTCCAATTTTGCTAAGTAGTCCCGATCATTGAGAATGTAACACACATAACCAAAGACATGGAAGTAATGAACTTTTGGCTTCTTACCATTTAAAATCTCGTACGGAGTCATGGTTGTGCTGGGTCTTAGAAAAAATATATTGGCCGTGTGACAAGCCGAATTTTGTGCCTCATCCCAAAATCTTTTTGAAATTCTTCTTGAAAATAATATTGCACGAGTCATTTCAAGTAAAGTCCTATTTTTCCTCTCAGCTACCCCATTTTGTTGAGGTGTTTTTGAAGCTGAAAATTCATGGTGAATTCCTTTTCTTTCACAAAAATTTAAAAATGAAACATTCTCAAATTCCATCCCATGATCAGACCTAATTCGAAAAATTGAAGCACAAAACGTGTTTTGGATCTTAGAGCGCAAGATTTTGAATTTTTCAAAAAGTTTCAGATTTTTCCCTTAAAAAATACACCCATGTAAATCTTGAAAAGTCATCAACAATAACATAAGTATATTTCTTGCCTCCAAAACTTTTTATCTCAATATGTAAGAGTTGAAAACAATGTGTTGTTCCAGTGTGTTGCTCATGGTGTTGGGCAGAACTATGGGCAACACGAGTTTGTTTCCCTTGAAGACAATCCTCACAAACAATTTTTTGTTTACGATCAAGAATAGGAATACCTTTAACAGCATCTAGTTTAACTATCTTTTCTATGTTATGAAAGTGAACATGACCTAATTTTTGATGCCACAATGTAGTATCATCAATTTTTTCGGAATGGCATACTTGCTTGTCTTCAACAAGATAACAATTATCATTAGATCTTGTACCTGTCATCACACAATTGTTAGTCTTATCATAAACTTCACAAGTATCTTTATTAAATTTCACCTCTAAGTTGTCATCACAAAGTTGACTAATGCTAATTAAATTAGCTACAAGACCATCAACATGTAAGACATTCTTTAAGGCTGAAAATTCAGACACATTTAGTGTCCCTCTCCCAATGATATTACTCTTACTCCCACCACCGTACGTTACACTACCCCCATGAATCATTTCATAGTCTTTTAAAAACAATTTTGTTCCTTTCATATGACGTGAACACCCACTATCAAAGTACCAAGAACCTTCAATATTTGTTTTTAAAGCAGTGTAAACAACATCACATCTCAGATTAGCTTTTGGTTTCCACAGCTTTTTTGAATTTTTACCATTCTGACAGGGTGTGTTATCCTGTGTGCTAGGCAACACCTTGGGTAACACAGAGGGACTGGACAGTTTTTTTGAAACATGGCATTTATTTTTAAAACATCCAGGTGTGAGACAATATTGACACACTTTCCCTTTGTCATATGGTTCTTTTGAAGAAGAATTTTTGTCAATAAAACGTTCCTTAACAAAACAATTCTCATTATCATTCCTAGACAAAGTAGAAATAATACTATTCAAAGATTCTTGGAAACCAATACCTGCTTTGAGAGGTGTACTCAAATTCAAGATCTCATCCAATTTGGTAGATCCGGTGTTGAGCTTCTTCAAGGTGGTTTCGGCTAGAGTCAACTTGCCCTTGACTCTTTCAAGTTCGACTTCTCTCTTGGTAGCTTGAATCTCCATGTGAGTCACATAGGCCTGGAGTCCATCATTCTTCTTGGTTAAGGATTTAACTAAATTTTTCTCTTTCTTCCATTCAACGAGTAACGCCTCATAAAGGTCTTTTAACCCAGAAATGAGATCATCTTTGCTCTGCTCATCCTCTTGTGTACTTCCTGTATCAAGGTTAGAAGAACCAACAAAGAAAACAACATTAGTATCACACAATTCAATACACCTATCAGGTGTGCTCAAAGATGTTATCCCAGACTGGATAACACCTTGGGTAACACTGTCACCGTCCGTGTCACTTATTGTGACAAACATGGTTGTTTGATCAGATTCTTCCTCCTGAGATGGTCCTACATCATCATCATCACTGAGAGAAACCCATATGTTCTTTCCTCTCTTCCTTAGAGTATTTGCACACTCATTGGAATAGTGACCCCAACCCGAGCATGCATGACATTGAATGGATTCATTGTGTTTCGGATCAGACCTTAATTGATCTGAAGATGCTCTTCTTGGGTTAGACTTTGTGCCAATGGGAAGGTCCTCTTTGGCATTGAATCATAAACTTTGGTTTGCTTCTCCTTTGCTTTCACCTGCATGTTTTCATTGTTATACTTTCTAACCATAGAACTGTATTTTCTAGCAAGTAAAGCAACACTAGCATTCTCATCTATTTCTTCAAAAACCTCACCTTCATTTTCTTCCAAAGAACTTGAGGTTTGAGTTTTCAAAACAACATTTTTCCCCTTAGATGCTTCACTTTGATCTAGGAGATTTAACTCAAAGTTTTTAAAATACTCATTAAAGAATTGATCCATGGTTAAAAGATTGTGAGCTTCTTCAATAGATGAAACTATCATATTAAAACGCTCTTGAAGGGTTCTAATTGCTTTTGAGACAAGCTGTTTGCTGGTAAAAGGTTCACCCAACAATTGACACTCATTAGCAATATCAAAAAAAATTTCAAAATAAGAAGGAATAGTTTCATTTTCACCCATCCTTAATCTTTCAAATCTGCTAGTGAGACCCCTAGGCTTAGTTTCACGCACACTGCCATCACCTTCACAAAAACGTTGTAAAATGTCCCATGCTTCCTTTGCAGTGGAACTATTTTGAATAAGTTTGAAAATATGCATATCAACCCACTAAAAAATGGCATTAAGTGAATTTTCATTGAAATTAGATTGGTTGATCTCTTCCATGTTCCATTCTGATTCAGGTTTGACTTGAACGTCACCATCCTTTTCAGGGGGTAACAATGATAATGAGTAACCATTTGTTATAGATCGCCATGCTCGAAGATCAATTGATTTGATATGTGAGCGTAGGCGAATCTTCCAATAACAATAATTCAAGCCATCTAACACAGGAAGACGCTTATGGTTAGGATTAGCCGGATCATAAGAAATGACACCTAGACCAACCACTTAGTATCGTCAAGTAACCTGCTCTGATACCAATTGAAATTGTCACGGCTTCAATGGAAAGATATGTTATCGTAGATGTTACCCAACACCTTGGATAACACACTGACGGATAGCACACACACCACAAAACTAAACAGTTTGAAAAAGATTTGTGCAGCGGAAATAAATAACACAAGATACAATTTTCTCAAGTTATATAAATATATAACTTGAGTGTACCTAGATGGCAAATACTTTATAATCAATATATAAAAATTACAAAGCCGAAAGTTCCCTATTGCTATAAAAATAATAATGCTCTATGCAACTAATGAGACAAAGTTCGAATCCTATCCTTAGCCAATACTCACTCAAACACACAATGTTTGAGTTAGAATCACAAGGGAGGAACTCACTAAAACACACAATGCTTGAGTTAGAATCACAAGGGAGGAAGGATTATATGAACCAAAACTACTTTGTCTCTCTTGTGCTAAGGTGTGTGTTTTGTATGTGTTTGGTATATGTTCAAGCAATCACACCTAGCCTATTTATAGCCTTCAATTGCCTTGGAGGCTACTCAAAAACAACAGCCTTGGACCTTCAAATCGTGTGAGGAGACTGGAGATATTTCTTGGCTTGTTTTCCACTTCATGCGCCATCTTCTCACCATTGTAGCAACCGAAACTTGAAGCCCAAGTCCATGCTTTCTCACCTTGTACTCTCTTGCTTTCTTGGCCTTGTACTCTTCAATAAACAGCAACAACTCTCATGACTTGGTCTTCCCACATTTTTCTTTTATCAACAAGTAATATGGACCAAGCAAAAGTTATTCGTAAATCTCCCATTTACGTATAACTCCTTCAACAACTTCTTCCTTGTTTCTAGCAATCAATCCAACCATGTATTAACCTGAAATATGGACTAACAAACACATATATCTTGCAAATAAAATTAGACATTAGGATATAAAATAATATGGAAAGAATTATTAAATTACAAATCATTCCAGTTCGGGTAACACCTAACTGCCAGTGACTGCTCCTATGGTAACACCCACAGTATGCACCAACAAAATATATACTTTAGATTTAAGGTTTAGGATATAGGGTATATATGAGATTTAGGTAGATGAATTAGGATTTGGGGTATTGAGTATGTAATTTAGATTTAAGATTTAGGGTATATAGTTAAGGTAGATAAATAAAATTTAGCGTATAAAGTATATCATTTAGATTTAAGATTTAAGTGTTAGACAAATCTAAAGAATCGAGCACAAAAGAAAAAGAATTATAATAAAATTGAAATACAATATACAACATAAAAATTAACAAAGAAAAAACCGTAAGTCGTCGTCTTGAATTTGCTTGAATCTGAGCCGTGTTAGACACTCTCCTTAAGACTAATTCGCCCCCTCACTACGAGTGCTCGAGGTCTTCACTGGACGTTAGTCTCCTAGGATAGAACGGGTGAACCGGAACAACTTTGCACTTAAGTTTTCCGGCAAATTTCCCTATGCTTGGACAAAATCACCATGGGTATTTCTCTAGGAGGCCAAAGAAAGAAAATAACAAATTGCGAGAGGGAGGGTGGGTGGGTGGGTGGAATTGATGAAAAAAAAAAACATTCTAGTTTCTTGTTGTGGGTAACTCTCATCTAGCTCCACCAAAAGTCCTAGGATTTTATAGGAAGGTCCTTTCAATTTGTAACCCCAAGACTCTTGGTATGTATCCAATAAATGAAGGTCCTTTCAATTTGTAACCCCAAGACTCTTGGTATGTATCCAATTAATCCCTTAATAATTTGGATTTATGAAACATCAATAGTTTGATGAAGTTTCAAAAGTTACACTTTCAACCCACCAACTTTGAGCTATCATATCTTTCTTATCCAATACCAAATTGGACATCTAGATATGACCTGGAACATGAACCCACAATAATCTTTGTCAAACGATAAACGATTCATGTAAGGAAAATACACATTTCCTTCACATATAACGAATTTTTCCAACAATCCCCCACATGAAGGAAATTGATGACGAGTTTGGTGATAGAGTCCGGCAGACGAAAACTTGCATACGATAGGTGTGGGAATGCCCATTGAACCTTCGCTCATACAAGCATATTTACTCGACTCGCAAGTCGGTAGACGCGATGTCCTTGAACCGTTATGCTTTTTGTGTAGCCGATCATATACTTGACACAAGTAACATCCTAACATAGTTCAATTCTCATAGCTATATTCATTCATGGCCCTGAACATTTTGCCTGGTTCTGTGAGAGGGTCTAAGTATTGAGCCTCACACAATTTTCCTCAAAGCGGCCCCACTTCTCTCTCACATAGGTGATTTCTTAAAGGTAACCCGTATTACCCCGCTCGAATTTTCGACGCGTAAGAATCATTAAAAGCCATAAGCTTATCCTTGTCCTTTCGGGATGTCACTAACATGAATGGACTTGGGGTTGGTTCCCCCACAGTGACGCTGCAAGTCTTTTAACAGTTAGGTTGTCCCATTGAATCTATTTTTTGGGATCTCCAGTCATCTAGATTGGGTTTTCCGCTGTGTTTAACTTTTAAGAGGCTTACCTCTCATTCCCCTCATCGTACTTTCAATTAACTCTCTATTTAACCCTTTCGTTAACGGATTCGTTTATCATTTGACTTTACATTGTCAAATTAGTTGAGAGTAGTTGTTTAATGGTATTATGTCTTAGACATAAATGTCTAGACTACCATTACACACATAGCTATATATCATGTCAATCATAAACTGACTTTAGCAATATAACATCTTGCTAACACAAGCTTTATCCATGGGACAAGTGTTAACACAAATTCATTCTAGTGATTTTATATTGATCCTATCAAATTTATCAAGAATATCCGTCTAATGACTTGTTTAACAACGAGTCCATTAGTTTTCCTTGAATTTGAATCAAATGATCAAATTTACTAGAATTTTTCTTAGTTTAACATTACTTTTGGATTTAATTAATAAAGTGACGTTGTCACCATTTTTACTTAAATCCACGCAATCAAACTTTTGATGTCATTATCTTTGTACTTGTTTCAAGTCATCCAATGACTTTACAAACTAGCAAATTACTTTCTACATTTCATTTCTTGAACCGTTTCACGACTTTGATCTATTTCCTTCAAAGTATCATTTGTTCATTTTCATGAATGAATTTGACATCAATATTTATTTTTGTACTTGTTTCACGACTTTGAACCGTTTCACGACTTTGATCTATTTCATTATCTTTGTACTTGTTTCAAGTCATGAATGGATTCAGATTGTGGCAACCAAGTAAATCCAGGAAGGGATTCAGCTGGTTCCAGAAGCGATTGCATTACTCCAGATAAGAATGTATGATTATTTTTATTTTGGTTATTTTTCCCCTGTTTTCCTTGATTAATTTATGATTTTTTAGTTGTCAA
The DNA here is from genome assembly GCA_022495995.1 of Adenophora triphylla var. japonica. Taxonomy (NCBI): domain Eukaryota; kingdom Viridiplantae; phylum Streptophyta; class Magnoliopsida; order Asterales; family Campanulaceae; genus Adenophora; species Adenophora triphylla. The sequence goes on from JAFEMH010000741.1 coordinate 510,736, forward strand.
AATTAATAATTAAAGATAATTGAAGGTTTGATTGTTGTTTAATTACATTAATTTGGGCAACCAAGTAAATCCAGGAAGGGATTCAGCTGGTTCCAGAAGCGATTGCATTGCGTTGAATTTTGAAACGTTTCAAGGGTAATATTTTGCTTGATTTTGCTCATTTTAATTGTGCTTATTTTTTTTTTTTTTGGTGAGTAGTTAGTTTTTTCTTGTATTATTCAGAAATTGAGGATTCAGCATACTTTGTTTATTTTGATTTTGGTAAGTTGTAAATATTTTTATTGTGAAGCAATCCAATTTCCACTCCTTATTACTGATTTGACAAGATAAGCTTTTTAATTGAATGCATCATTACTCATTTACTTTCATGCACATTCTTGAAACCGCCTTAGAATAATAGCTTCTTTTTCTATTTTTAAATAAGAAATGCGACTATTTTGTGGGGAACAAACTAATAAAACCAAGTTTGACTTGTTATTTTTTTTTTTGGAATGGAGCTTTATCTGCTAGCAGCTTCTTGAAATTGCTGTATAATGAGACTATTTTTATGGGACAAACAAAAAAGGAAACAACATTGTCTTTTTTTCTTTTTGTTACTACTTTTTTTTGCCTCTTGTTTTGACAGTAATGTTGGTGTGATTGCTTGTAGGATAGGATGATGGAAGAGCTACACTCGCAAGGAAAAACAGTAGAAGACATTTCTGAGTGTTTGAAACGTGTTCCCTTGCATCCACTGATCCTTTCAGCCATTAGTTCAGCACATGCTCTCGAGTAGTTTCTGCAATCATTATTTCTATAAATCACTCTTTGTTTGTGTTAATTAGGTAACAATGTTTGTTGGTGAATTAATTTTTTAACTTGTTATTGCTATTTATTGTTGTAATTCAGACGCGACTTAAAGGTGCTTAGTGATGCTAGTCATTTCTTCATAGAGACGATCTTAAAACACCACGGAGTGTATGACTGCTTTTCGAAGATTATCACAAACCCTACACTTGTCAATGAAGAAGGCAGGCTTAGGATCTTCCCTTACCATGGTGTGGCCTTGCCTCCTCATAATTGCGATCTTAGCCCTCTCAACTTGTGCAAGGTGCCTATTTTGTTTCTTTCACTGATGTTCTCCTTCTTTGATGCGGGGTAAATAAGAGGGTTGAAGACTAAGCGGGCTGGCAGACGATTTATTCAGTTTTTGTTTTATTATTTCCGAATTTAATTTCCTGTTTTAAGCTTTCTTTTATTTCCTGTTATCAGTGGACTTAGTGGGTAGTTATTAGATGATGTATATATGTTTTTAGGAGTAATGGGTGAGGCAGTTTTTGGAATGGTTGGAAAATGAAAATTGAGTTTTCTCTCAGAAAACCAATTGTTCTTGAATATCTTTTTTAGTTCAGTCATTCTAGCAGGCGATTCGGCATCATTTGGTATCAGAGCCTGGTTTATCAATGGCTGAACGAGTTCGTGGGCGTGGTCGTGGGCGTGGTCGTGGGAGGGGGCGTGGTGAAGAACCCCAACCGTAAGAGGCTCAATGACAACGTGATCAACGTGACGTTGAGAATGAAGAATTGAGAAGGCAAGTTCAAGCTCTCCAGAGGCGTCTCACGCGTTTGGAGATCCCTACTGACGGTGACTCAGAGTCAGAGTTGTCATCAGATGCGGATTGTGAGGAGGACGTTAATCCTTTTGCTCGTGATTGGCAAAGGGGTTACAGGAATCAGGTTGATCCCTTGCGCGACATCAAGGTCGAAATTCCCGATTTTGAAGGTAAGGCTCATCCTGATGATTTTATTGATTGGTTGAATACTGTGGAGCGTGTGTTTGATATTAAGAGTCTGAGTGAAAGTCATAAGGTTAAATTGGTTGCTGTTAAGTTAAAGAAACATGCTTCGATCTGGTGGGAACATGTGAAAAAACAGCGGGTTAGAGAGGGGAAGACCAAAATTAATTCATGGGAGAAGATGAAAAAATTGATGCGTAGTAAGTTTCTTCCTGTGCATTATAGACAGGAGGCTTTTATTGATTATCATGGCTTGAAGCAAGGCGATCTCTCTGTAGAGGAGTTCACAAATGAGTTTGACCGCTTAAGGATGCGATGTGATGTTATGGAGGAAGAAGAGCAAGCGATTGCTCGTTATCTTGGGGGACTACGTTCTGAAATTTCGGATGTTATACAACTGCAACAATATTGGACATATGAAGATGTTTGTAGACTTGCTCAAAGTTGAGAAACACCAAGGGTAAGAAGGTTGTGAGCCGCTGGCAGGGACGCGAAATGGGTAGTAATCGAGGCGGTGGTAGCTCAGGTTCTTCCAAAGTGGTGACTCCCGCAGCCACAAGAAGCCCACTAGCAGCTAAACCTGGAATAGTACCTGAAAATAGTCAGAAAAAGCAACAAGTTCGATGTTTCAAATGTCAGGGCATTGGTCACTATCAAGCTGAGTGTCCAAATCGAAATGTTGTGGCTTTAGTTGAGGAAGATACCCTTCCAGTTTATGATGAGAGTGATGATCAAAAGGAGCTGGATGGTGAAGCTGAGGTGGTGTATGCAGATCAAGGGGCTGCCTTGGTAGTTCGCAGAGTGTTGAATATAGGCTTCTTTGGAGAGGATGAGCGATGGCTTAGGCATAATATTTTTCACACCAAATGCACTGTGAAAGGAAAGGTTTGTAATGTGATAATAGATGGGGGTAGCTGTGAGAATGTTGTTTCCACTATCATGGTTGACAAGTTGGGTTTGAAGACTGAACCCCATCCCCAACCATACAAGTTGTCTTGGTTGATCAAGGGGAGTGAGCTAAAGGTGAACAAGCGGTGTTTGGTACATTTTTCAATTGGCAAGCGATACCAGGATGAAGTGTGGTGTGATGTGGTTCCAATGGATGCGTGTCATTTGTTACTTGGCCGTCCGTGGCAGTATGACCGCCAAGTTAAGCATGATGGGTTTAAAAATACTTACACCTTTAAGAAGGATGGGGTAACACTTACATTGTGTCCTAATGACCCACGACGGGAAAATGTTGAGGGCGGTAGTCAGTCGAGTGTTGGTGGCAACAATCTACTTACAAGGGCTGAGTTTGGTGATGCGGTTGCAGAGGCGAAGAGGTTTTTTGTGCTAGTACTGATTGAGGGAAACAAAGCAGATATGATTATTCCGCAGGCAAAACAAGTACCCACTTCTAGAGTCGTACCAAGACGTTCTGCCCGCAGAGATTCCACCAGGGTCACCTCCTATGAGGGACATCCAACACTGCATTGACCTTGTTCCGGGTGCATCTATTCCAAATAGGGCTGCCTACCGTATGAGGCCAAAAGAGCATGAGGAGTTACAGCGGCAGGTCCTTGAGTTGGTTGACAAGGGGGTTATAAGGGAAAGCATGAGTCCATGTGCGGTCCCTGCTTTGATGGTGCCAAAAGCTGATGGGTCATTGCGTATGTGTATGGATAGCAGAGCTATCAACAAGATCACTATCAAGTACAGGTTTCCCATCCCTAGGTTCAATGACTTATTGGATCAGTTACATGGCGCGGTAGTATTTTCGAAGATAGACTTGCGGAGCGGGTACCACCAGATTCGGGTAAGGCCAGGAGATGAGTGGAAGACAGCTTTCAAGATCCGAGATGGGTTGTATGAATGGATGGTTATGCCGTTTGGACTATCAAATGCGCCAAGCACTTTTATGCGATCGATGAATCAGATTTTCGTGCCTTTTATTGGTAAGTTTGTTGTAGTTTATTTTGATGATATTTTGGTTTATAGTAAATCGGTGGAGCAAAGCATTTAGACCAGTTTGGGGCAGATTTTTAATGTGTTGCGAGAACGAAGTTGTATGCTAATGCAAAGAAGTGTCACTTTCTGACCGAGCAAGTGACGTTTCTGTGGTATGTTGTTACGAAAGGGGGGATCAAGATGGATGGGTCCAAGATTGAAGCCATTACTAGCTGGCCAACGCCAACTAGCATACATGATATCGGGGAGTTTTCATGGGTCAAGGCGTCATTTTATAGGCGTTTCATTCGGGATTTCGTGTAGTATTATTGCTCCTATTACGAGTGCTTGAAGGGTGGACGTTTTGTATGGACAAAAGAGGCCGATACATCATTCCATCTTTTGAAATCAAAGGTAACGCAAGCTCTGTTTAGCATTACCCGATTTCAATGATGTTTTGAGGTTCATTGTGATGCGTCGAATGTTGGTATTGGTGGAGTGTTAAGCCAGGGCAGAAAACCAATTGCCTTCTTTAGCGAGAAGTTGAATGACGCAAGGCAGAAATATTCCACTTATGATAAGGAGTTCTATGCAATCGTTCGTAGTTTGGACCATTGGCAGCACTACCTTTTGTCCAAGGAGTTTGTGTTGTATTCGGATCACGAGGCTCTAAAGTACATCCAAGGACAACATAAGCTTAATTTTCGGCATGCGAAGTGGGTGGAATTTATTCAGATATTTACGTTTGTAATAAAGCACAAGGCAGGAACACAGAATCGAGTTGCTGATGCATTAAGTAGAAGACACTCATTGTTGCTGACTATGCAGGTTAGGGTTGTGGGTTTTGACACGTTTAGAGACTTGTATCAAGATGATCCATACTTTTGTGATATTTGGATCAAATGTGTTGATGGGGGTTTCCAGCAGGGCTATTTGTTTCGAGGAAACAGGTTGTGTGTTCCAATGTGTTCACTACGAGTAGCAATCATTTCTGAAGGGCATGAGAGTGGGCTTGCAGGACATTTTGGGAAGGATAAGACGATGGCATTGATTTCTGAGAATTTCTACTGGCCAAGGATGGAGCGCGATGTTTTCACGTATGTGGAACGGTGTCGGGTTTGTCATGTGGCCAAGACTCGTAGCAGCAATGCCGGTTTATATACTCCATTACCTGTACCTACAGCTCCATGGGAGGATGTTAGCTTGGATTTTGTTTTGGGATTACCGCGGACTCAGAGGCAGAAAGACTCTATCATGGTCGTGGTGGATCGGTTCTCAAAGATGGCACACTTTGTGCCTTGTAGTAAGGCATTTGATGCAACTCAGGTGGCGCAGTTGTACTTTCGAGAGATTGTGAAACTCCATGGCATCCCTAGGTCTCTCAGTTCTGATCGGGATGTAAAGTTTGTGAGCCATTTTTGGCGCACGTTATGGCGGAAGTTAGGTTCGAGGCTCCAATTCAGTAGTTCTTACCATCTGCAAACAGATGGGCGGACGAAGTTGTTAATCGGAGTTTGGGAATTTATTGCTAGCTTTGGTTTGGGGACGAGTCCACGGAAATGGGATTTGACTTTAGCGCAGCCGAGTTTGCGTACAACCGGTCACAAAATCGCTCCATTGGTAAAAGTCCCTTTCGGGTGGTCTACGGGCGCAATCCGATTAGCCCTTTGGATTTGGTACCAATACCTATTACGGAAAGTTTAGTTCGGATGCGGAGGAGCATGCTAAAGCGGATTCAAGAACTTCATGAGCAGTGCGCGTCAACGCCTTATTGAGCGTAATGTTAAATACAAGCAGCGGGTTGATAAACATCGAAAGAGAGTTGTATTTCAGGAAGGTGATTTAGTTTGGGTTCATTTGCGGAAGGAGCGTTTTCCGGCGGGCCGTTTTGGTAAGTTGCAGCCGCGTGCTGATGGTCCATTCAGGGTGCTTGAGCGAATTAATGACAATGCGTATAAGATTGAGTTGCCGGGTAACTACAATGTGTCTCCAACGTTCAATGTTGCTGATTTATCTCCGTACCATGGTAATAGTGATGGCGATGCAGACTCGAGGTCGAGTCTTTCTCAAGGAGGGGAGGATGATGCGGGGTAAATAAGAGGGTTGAAGACTAAGCGGGCTGGCAGACGATTTATTCAGTTTTTGTTTTATTATTTCCGAATTTAATTTCCTGTTTTAAGCTTTCTTTTATTTCCTGTTATCAGTGGACTTAGTGGGTAGTTATTAGATGATGTATATATGTTTTTAGGAGTAATGGGTGAGGCAGTTTTTTGGAATGGTTGGAAAATGAAAATTGAGTTTTCTCTCAGAAAACCAATTGTTCTTGAATATCTTTTTTAGTTCAGTCATTCTAGCAGGCGATTCGGCATCATTCTTTGTGTATTCATTTTCACATTTCTAGACTGTGTTTTACAAAATGGTAACAAGTCATACTTAGTATATCCCTAATTGAGTGCCCATTATCTGTTTTTTTAAGTCAAATTAGGAAGTACATATTTTAAGAACTTCAGTAGCATATAAGTACCTTAATGAGCACAATATTTGATTGGAAGTGCAAATTAGGACATCATTGTATAGAAGTCGAGTTTTGTAACTTCACTAAAAATGGACATTTGTTAAGGATTCATTTCGCAGAACGTAAGCAATCAGGAAATTCTATGTTGAGTTGTTATTGTCTTTCTTTCTTTCTTTCTTTCTTTCCTTTTCTTTTTATTTATTTATTTGTTTATTTACCCTTTAGGGTGTTGTGAATCGGAAGCAACTAGCAAGTATATATGAAGGGGATGGCCGGAATGAAACTAGAGGAGCGTTGCCTTGAGAACAAGCAATCAGATGCTGCTTCAAGTTCTTCTCTATGACCTGTTTGATGAAATGCCCCACAAAGATTTCGATATAAGTTGATGACGTAAACTGTATGTGTATTTCCTGTATTCTGATTTAGCTCTATTTTCACTCTACTTTTCTTCCTCCGTCACAAGGCATGGTTCCAAAAGAAAATATATCAAAATTTGTTAGTTTTATTATTAATGCGACAATGTACATTTTTATAAAATACCTTTCATTAAAAAAAAACTACAACAATATTTACAGTTATAATGATTTTTAATTTAGTTCTTGTAATTTGACAAGAACTAAAGTGGTTTTGGTAAGTGTAGATGGTCAAATCTTGACTACACGCATCACCTCCTCTGAGGAAGTAAATACTGAAAATGTGCAACTTAGCACACCTCAATTCCATTTAGGTCCAGTTGAGGGTCCCGATTTTGAAGAGGACTCTGGTGAAGCAACATGGGCTGCTGATTATCTAAAGACGTGTTCAACAAAAGGTGTTTCTCAAAAAAGTAATAACAATGAGGTTGAGCACGAGTTAGAAGTTTGTGAAGGAGACGGAGAGCATATTTCTCATGTTCATGAAACTCATAATATAGCAACTCTTCAAAGAGAGCTATCTTTGCAAAGCAATATTGAAGATGAACCTTATAACGTAAAGAACAATGATCTTTTTAAGAGCTGTTTGGAGCTACATGAGTTGGGCAAGAATGAAGAAGAAGATGGTGGTCGAGATGTTGAAGTTCAAGAATCACAAGAAAAGTCTCCTTCAAATTCTGAATCACACAGCGAGTTGACTTTCCCTGATTTGCAGGTTCAACCTGAAGCTACTGCGGTGACTTCATTAACTACAGATCAAGAGCTGGATGAAGAAATTGGCCTAGCGAATGCAGGTGAAGGAGTTGAAAATATCCCCAAAATACCCTCCTCTACTGATGAATGCAATATAAGCATATCTGAAGAACCTCAATCATCTTCTTCCAATGATTGTCAGAAAAGTGATTCAAGGACAAGTGTTGCCAACTCTAAATGTCGATTTTTGTTCTTGTCATTCGGTCAGAATTAATATTGACTTATTTTCCGCCTATCTGATGTTTACAGGGTTGGAAATATCGCTTTGTGGTGCCGAACTTTGTGCTGGAATGGGTTCGACAATAGCTGCTGAAGCCTTTGACAAGCACCGGATATCCAATGAGGATTTTAAACTCTCTGCAGCATCAATTATTAAGAATTATAAATTAATAGTGAGATTTCAAGATAGGTACTTTTCATGGGAGAAAGCTGCTCCTATTGTTCTTGGAGTGGCTGCATATGATTTAGATTTACCCATTGAGCCAATTGATGCAATTCGTGTAGAAAAAGATGAGACACCAAAATTAATGGAAGATTCCGAAATCAGTAGAACTCCTTCTGTAAGGAGATGGAGTTGCAAGTTGGAGCCACAACCATGCAAACATTTTTGATAATTCATCTACTTCAGCTCTTCTGTGGTAAGCGTTAAAGTCGAAGTCTGAATGTACAACTTCTCTGTACTCAATTACTACCGCGAGCTCTCAATCAGATTTCATTAATTTTGATAAGAAAACACTTTTTTCTGCATCAAAGTGGTATCCGGATGGGGTTATTAGTAAGATGATATAGTTATGCTTTAACAGGGATGATGTTTCTGCAATGTATGATCCATTGTCCCAAGGAAGCACATCTGGCATTGGAGGTTTCCCTTCAAACACACCAAATGTTGAATATCATTAGACATGGTCCCATGCCTATCTACCAACAGCTCACGGTGATCGATCGACCCAAATTATTCCATTTTTCCCTTCAGGTTTTCATCTCTAACCCATATTGGTTTGCTTGGATAGGATAGTATAATCTTATCTTAGCGAAATACCATTTGTTATTACCAGCAGCAGGAGCAGACCTTGGAAAACTTGCTCATCCGAAAAATTTCATTGGATATTCCTGCTACCTTGACACCTGGAACAAACAAATTTGATCTCTTAAGTGCGACGGTGGGACTTCAGGTAAGCCCTTCCTGGTCCGATTTTTACAAGTAGCGATAAAAATGAAGAGATTGCTATTGGCATCAGATTTTTGCTCTGTATTTCTATATGGATATGTTTGTTATGAATATCTATTACTTTGCATACAGAACTATGGAGCATATTATGATAAAGTGGATGCTGGGATTATGGGTCCAGTGCAGCTGAAAGGCTTAAAAAATGGCTCTACAATTGACCTGCATTGAGTTGTACCATTATTAGTAATTTTGATTAATTTTTTATTTTCTTGGTACGATAACCTTTATTTTCCTTTACATTTTATTTTAAATATTTCATTGATAAACTTGAGATGATTATTTATTCAGGGAATATTCTTGAGACAAGCAATAAAAGAAAACTTTATCAACTTCCATCATGAAACAACAAATGTTGTTTACAAAGAAAATTTTCAAAACTTGTAGTTGTTATTGTTAATTTCATTATGAATATTTTTAATGACATTTTTAGCAACTTTTTTTTATTTCGTTTTCGTTATTTCTCACAGTTTGTTGGTCGTGCGTTTAACGCACGAGTGTTATACTAGTCTCTATTTAGAAAGGCTATTTACATCCGTTTGATGTATTTTAAATATTGCTAGGCGGCAATTACAAATACTACTTATTTATGTTATTCTCGTGATGGAGAATAAGCATCAAAGTAGTCAACACTTTTCTTTTACTTGTAACATTTCGTTACGATTCTAGTCTATTTTTAATTGTTCCATCGACCTTCATTTCAATTTTGAAATTCACTTATATTCTCGTGGTTTACTATCCGAAGATAAATTCACTAGTTTTCAAGTGCAATTTTACAAGATGGAATCAATTTTTACTTTTCTTGACCTCTTTCCACAAAGATCCTTCTAAAGAGCTCACAGCCTTTTCATAACTTTGTGGTTCACTTTCTAGCATGTAGATTAGAAAATTCGGGCAATAAAATTTTCTTGTCCTACCTCATTTTCATCATTTTCACATGATGAGTTTCATTTTTATATTGAATCATGTATCCCTTTCAAAGAGTTTGTCTCCACTCTTGATATACACATCTTCACGGAAACATATTTTCAAAGAAATAACGATTTCTTTACTCCATTATAGTATTCTTGTGTATACCTTGATTCTTGTATTCATACATAAGAATTTCTTAAACACTATTTTTATGTTCATACCCAACAAATATGTCACTAATAGTTTTTGGTCCAATTGTACACACACTACACTTAGTTAAGTTCATACCCAACAAATATGTCACTAATAGTTTTTGTGTATACCTTAATATTTTTAAAGAGACAAGATTAAATATTTTGCTCTTAAGCAAATATTGATAAATGTAATAATTTACACATTACCACCATGTGTTTGAATAATATTCACATCATAAGCATCAATATGCTTTGATTATATTTCTTCAAGCACATATCACATTTTCTTTGAATTCCTTTTTAACGTAAGGAATACTCCCTCCGTCCCGCCCGAAAGGGCACAAATTTCCTTTTTGGGCGTCCCATTTAAAAGGGCACAACCGCAAAAAGGAAAGTTTTTATTATTTTTATACTCTTCCTACCCCACTCATTCTCTCTCCTACTTTACTTTTACACTCACAACATTCTCTCTCCTAACTATTCCTCCCACTCATTCTCTCTCATATTTAATTTTTCATACTCATAACATTTAACCTTTTTCTCTTTCTTGCATCACTTTCCTTATTCATTTCTTAATTTCCGTTCTAGGAGGCAAAATTGCCCTTTCGGGCGGGACGGAGGGAGTATGATCTAACTAACGATACTTATTCTCATTATTGATCACTAATTCAATTCATCGGTTGATACAATTCCATTTCATTCATTTAAGCATCATGAATATCATTCTTGATGATATTATGTTTGACATTAAAACCAAGTTTGACTTTCTAAATAAGCTTGACTTTTCGAACCAAGTTTGACCAACTTATCTTAGAGTTAAGCCTTTCGATTTGCTTCAACTTCTTCTCTAAAGCTCTATTCTATTTTTCAACACAAAGACGAATAGCAAAAACCTCAATTTTCATTTATATGTGAGGTAATTCTTGAAATCTTTTCAAGTGTGAAACAATTTCTCAATTATTGCCATCACTTGAGAATTTCACTCAATACCATCCATTTGATATGGTTTTCATGAAAGACCATTTTCAATTCTTTCATTTAACTTTTCATGGTTTATGAAGTCCACTATTTTAAAATCAAGATCACGACTTATAATGAAGTTCATTTCGGTAAATTCTCGCATTTATTATTTATAGTCCAAAGACTCTCATAATTATCTCACCATTTTCTAGGTACTATATACGTTATATAACGAATTCGACAATCCGTTAAGTATATAATTCCAAAAAAAATATCTCATGCTTCAACCACACTCACGGATTAAAAATCCGTCTTATTTTCACCCAGCTTTATAGAATCTTCCTTAAGAAACCTCACAAGTTTAAGGGTGGTCAAGTAGAACATCTATTGTTTCACTTAAAGTCGAGGCCAACAAAATTTTCTAACTTCTCATTATGTGAGCCGGAATACTTGGAACAACCACATCCCATTGAAGATTTTTCTCCACACAAGGAGCCTTCCCCAAAACATTGGCTTTAATTTTTCAACAATTAAACACCAAATTGTAACTTTGTTGTTACAAATAGAGCTCTCTAATATAATTAGAGAATTCACCCAAAAATAAATTGTAATTCATTAGGGGAATTATCACAATTTATTTCTTATAACAAACCATATTATAAATCTCTAAATTTCTTTAATGAAATTATAATTGGAGGTTAACTATATCAAAATTTTAAAGGTCTCATCTTGGAGTACTCTAAATTAGAGAAATTACCTTCTCATTCACCAAATACACAATTTCTTTTAGAAGTTATACTTCTAAATATTTTGTGTCATTTGTCATCAACAATAGGATTTAACTACTTCCTTTAAGAATTCATATTATTTTTAATCTTTTGACATTAGTCACCCATTTCAATTATAGGTTTTAACAACTTCTCCCAAGAAGCCCTATACTTTAGTCCTTGTGATATATGTCAATCTTCACAACAATAGAATTCAACAACTTCCTTCAAGAAGCTCTATTGTTTTAATCTTTGTGACTTTTGTCACTATTGACAATAATAGGCTTTAACAACTTCTTTCGAGAAGCGCTACCATCTTTGTCAATACATCGTATAAATAATGCAACATTAAAGACTACATCTTTATCCGTTCACCTTCTCAACTTAGTTCAAAAGAACTTTTCATTTATAAAACGCAACGTTAAAGACTAAATCTTTAACCGTCCATCTTCTCAACTTAGTTCAATGAACTATTCAATTTTTCTCAACATGATTCTTGTGAATCATAAGAGCGTTAAATACGATATCTTTAATCGTTCATTTTATCAATTTAGTTCAATCGAACTTTTCAATTTTTCTCACTATGATTTTCATGAACCATAAGAGATCTATCATTCATTGTCTAAACACTAGAAGTGGCATCACCACAACTATTTTACACAAACATTGCAACATCCTTTATGTTCATCCGTAAGTCAATACATCATTACTTCTTTCAGAAAATGCTCAGTTCCGAACATTATATATTAATATCTACATAATAAAATTCGATCTCCACCGTTCAGAATCTTCTCCTATAAGTTGTGAACATGCACACCAAATTTCAGTCCGATCCAACAGTTAAAGAAATGAAAAAATAGTTTTTACCATAGATGGTCACTGAAAAATGTGCTGAAATTTTCTTCCGTCTCGTCCATCGTTTTCCAATTCTTTTACCTCTTTCTTTGATTACCGCTCCACCGGATTTTCAAATCTGTAATTCTTTCTCAAATAGTAGAGTTAGGCTTAAGATTGTTAGACAAATCTAAACAATCGAGCACAAAAGAAAAAAAATTACAATAAAATTGAAATACAATATACAACCTAAAAATTAACAAAGAAAAAACCGTAAGTCGTCGTCTTGAATTTGCTTGAATCCGAGCCGTGTTAGACACTCTCCTTAAGACTAATTCGCCCCCTCACTACGAGTGCTCGAGGTCTTCACTGGACGTTAGTTTCCCAGAATAGAACGGATGAACCGGAACAACTCTAGGATTTTATAGGAAGGTCCTTTCAATTTGTAACCCCAAGACTCTTGGTATGTATCCAATTAATGAAGGTCCTTTCAATTTGTAACCCCAAGACTCTTGGTATGTATCCAATTAATTCCTAAATAATTTGGATTTATGGAACATCAATAGTTTGATGAAGTTTCAAAAGTTACACTTTCAACCCACCAACTTTGAGCTATCATATCTTTCTTATCCAATATCAAATTGGACATCTAGATATGATCCGAAACATAAACCCACAATAATCTTTGTCAAACGACAATAGATTCATGTAAGGAAAATACACATTTCCTTCACATATAACAAATTTTTCCAACATTAAGGTATCAGGTATAAATGAGATTTAGGTAGATGAATTAGGATATGAGGTATGTAGTATATGCTTTATATTTAAGGTTAACGGTATAGGGTATAGAGTATATACGAGATTTAGGTATATAATTTTGGTTTAGTGTATGAGATTTATGATTTAGTTTTTCTTTTATATACTTTCATTTATTTAGTTTTTTTCTATCTTTTTTATATACCTTTTTGTAAAAAAAATCAGTATTAAAAAAAGTCTAAAATTTTATTTTCTAGTCAATAAAAAATAAAAAAAAATAACAAAAAAATAAAGGCTAGTCTATCCCTCTTTTCTTTTATATACTTTCATTTGTTTAGTTTTTTTCTATCGTTTTTTATATAGCTTTTTGTAAAAAAAAATCAGAAATAAAAAGAGTATAAGATATTATTTTCTAGACAATAAAAAAATAAAGGATATTCTGTCCATCTTTTCTTTTATATAATTTCATTTGTTTAGTTTTTTTCTATTACTTTTTGTAAAAAAATTAGTAATAAAAAAAGTTTAAAATATTATTTCCTAGTCAATAAAAAAAATTAAAAAGTAAAGGGTAATCCGTCCTTCTTTTATTTTATATAATTTCATTTGTTTATTTTTTTCTGTCATTTTTATATAACTTTTTGAATATATTTTTAATAATAAAAAAATTCTATAACAGTTTTTTCTAGGCCAAATTGCTCCTTTACTCACCTAAGTTTTTACTTTTTTTCAATGTGATCAATTATATAATTTTTGGTCCAATACGAACTGTCGTTTCGAAACCGGAACCGTGAGCGGTAAGTTCACGGTTCAATTACGGTTTCCCCTTTTTCGAAACCGAAACCGTGTTTGATCATCCATATATCGGTAAGTTGTTTTACGGAAAAAATAATCTTGTATTACGTTGACTCGAAAACATTTTTCTTTGACTTATTTTTTTTTGTTATCGAAAATCGAAAAAATAGAGAAAATATTTTTCGAAACACATTTTTCCTGAAACAAATGGAGCCTTAGTTCCGTCGGTAGCACACAAGTTAAAACCTTTCTCTCCCTGTCTCGAAGAACCATACTCATATCTATATTACAATAAAGAATGAAGGTAACTGCCAAGACGAAGGGTGGCTAAGATTAAATCGCAAAAATTGATCCGACAACCTAAAACTGATTCAAAAATTAAACCCTAACCGCCTGTGAAACTGCTACCCATTCCACCATGTCACTTCCCTTCCCACTCTCCATCCCCAACAGTTATATATCTTGTAGAGAATTGTTCATATTTTACTATTGATATATACAATACTTTGTCATTATCATTTCCTTTTAACCTTCATTTTTATTCTACTCTTTGAACCCACGTTGCAGCCATGATTAGAACGTTGTCACAATCATGTTGATTTCATTCTCGCTAGTCCTTCACCTTTCATACTCTTCCCGTGCAATTGGCACGAGCATAAATATATATTCAAATATAATGGTAACGAAACATGTTTAGGAATATATGAGAAAATATTTTTATCATTAACTCCGAATTATTGATTTAAAAGACACCCTCACACAAACTATCAACCACCGTTACACCATTGCCTTACAACTGCCCATCGCCGCCTCTACAATAGCAAAAGAAAAATCTAATTCTGTAAAAATAAAAAATTATCATAGATCTATCAGCTGCCACTTAACCACAATCCAAAATCCACTATTGCCACCAAAAATCAAGCAGTATCAACATTATTTCGAACTCAAAATTGAGTTTCCAAAATTTAGGTAAACTCAAATCAAACCCAAATCTGGGTTCTAAGAGCCCGTTTGGGAGGGCTTATTTTCATCCCGAACTTGCGTTTCATTCTTAAATTGCGGCAAATCACTGCAATATTGTGTTTGACAAAAAAATTGTGTTTGTGAAGGGAGGGTGCAGAACGCAGATAATTGCGATAACGGAGAAGCTGGTCTCCCCCGCTTCTATGATAATCATTTATCCAAAATTTTGTGACAAAGTTCGGGTTGCTGCCTAATAAGAGAGTCATGTGGAACACTACACTAGTTCTCATCTTTAAAATCAGGTTTGGGACGTAAGTACGAATAATTTCATAAGATATGGGATAACCATTTCAAAATTAAATGGTATACTTTCTTTATTCGTCACAAATTGTTCTTTTTGTGCTACTTCATTCTCCTCCACTTCGAAGGCTCGCCCCGGAGACAAGTCAAAATAAAGCGGCTCTAACTTCTTTTCATTTTGAACTGAATCTCCTAATCTCTGGACCTGCGGGTAAACAGGAAAAGTGGTCTCGCACCCTTTTTGAACCGAATCTCCTAATATATACTTTTACTTGCGTCGCTTGTGACGATCTACTTCGGCTCATTTCTCGTACTCTTGATCTAGGCAAAAACATTCCTTGCGTCAAGCGCGATCCAACCGATTATTGATAGCATGAACAACGTTATGGGTGTTATTGATGTAACCGTCATTATCGGCTATCAATCATCTTCCCATGATTTAACCTGCTCTAATATCAACTGACGCAGCGAAACAATCAACAAGATTTTTCTAACGAAATAAAAGAATTCTACTGAAAGTGTTAAACAACCCAAACTTCATCTATCTAGTTAGAAGGATAAATAAACCAGAAGTTATATTTTTATTAAATTAAAGCCTAGGTCTATAGAACCTCCTATAGTTACTTTATTAAAATTAATTTCGAAATTATTTATAAAATAATTAAAAATATGCAAATATTTAAATATCCGGGCTACATCAGAATGAGGGGAGTATAATTAATGTAAATTAAATGTCTTCATAAGCTTTCAAAAATTATTTAGTACTCAGTTGAAATCAAGCAATTCTGAATGTACTTTCCAATATTAACTAAGAATCTAATATACAATAGAGGGAGCTTTTAACCGCCTCTTAGCTAGGGATAAGTGGTGGCTGAGATTCAATGTTGGAAAATTGATCGGACGGCTCACAATTGACTGTTTTCACAATTGACAGTTTCCTTCAACCACCTCTTTCCGTCGTTCAAACCTCATCAACACACACTGACTCACACACACTCTCTCTCTCCCCCCCCCCCCTGAAAATGGCAATCAATTTCCTCACAATTATCTTATTACTCTACACATTGATCTTCTTTCAAGTTAATTTTCGATTCGCCACAATTCAAGCTCCACAATCGACGATTCACTCACATTCCTCTGGCCTCTACCGTCGAATTTCACCTCCGGCGACGACACGCTCTCCGTTGACCCCGATTTCAAGCTCCTTCTCTCCGTTGGGGAAGACGGACTCTTCGACCGTCAGAGATGCGTTTGAGAGATACAAGTCGATCATTTTCAAGCACGCTCATGCTGCTTCCTTTTCCGGTGCCGGTGTTCCTGTTTTTGACCTTAATAGTTTGCGTATTGTCGTCTCTTCCGATAATGAAGAGATCCGTTGTTTGAATTGTGATTAGTTAGGTACTGTTTGGTTTTTCTTTGTCATATTTTGATGTTTTTGGTTATTTGTTTTATTACAGCTTCAGCTGGGACGGATGAGAGCTATGATTTGGTGATTTCGAGGGAGAAATTCGCTTCCATTATTAACAGGGTCACTATTCTGGTATGTTCATTTTTTTGTCACTTCGTACCTACGCACTTCCAGTATAAAGTTGGGTAGATGGAATCAAACAATGTGATGATAGTCCTTCTCTAGGTTTGGTTGGTGGTTGTCATTTAAGGTCCATTACGCATTATTGGTGCTGTTATTATTTTACCATGCTATCACAACTTAGCAATTGTTGACATTTGTTTGTAGTCAATAGGGTTGCTTTCAGGATTAAATCAAAGACAAAATGCAGTTTGATGGCTAACAGATTGGTATAGTTTGAATAAAAGTACTCCCTCAAAAATCTTCAATTTTGCTCCTGATAGAGAATAAATTTGGACATTCATTTTGCGACGACGAAAGGAGTACTTAGTAGGTGGTTATTGTTTTGTTGTTCTGAGGAAGGGAAAGACTAAGCAACATGTAGTTATGAAATCCTTCCTCCGTCCCATAATACCTTACCCACTTACTATTAGGAATGGGAATTAAGTAATAATATTATAAAAGATGCAAACACAAACAGATTAACACTAATTTCATATGTGTTCACAAATTTACACAATAGATTCCAAAAAAATTCATCCTTAATAATATACACAAATAACACACGCTCAATGGTGATCGGATCTAGAAGAGGGTAGGAAGGATCGTGGGTAGGGAAAGAGCTGAGTAGGATGAGGTGGTATATTTAGTTTAAAAGTCAGGGGTTTTATTTATACCATTATTGGGTTGTAGAGGAAATGGTGAATAACACCATGCCACTATCCCAATTTCGTTTGTTAATATCTTGAACCAATGATTCACTCCATGCATGTTTTTGTATCTTTTAGTGTCGGTATGGAGGAGCACCAAAGGGACCCCAACTAAGAGACTTGGACAAAGACGTATACATTGTGGTTGCTACTCGAGTTCTTGAATGATCTTCTGGAAATGTAAGTCTTGCTAAAATACCAGGAGCGGGAACATCGAGGAGGAATTCGGGTAACTCGGAAACCATCTCTTCCCCTACACTCGTAACAGTTTCCAGTGCAATCCTTCATCGCTGCTACTATAGAATTGAATTCCTTACTGTTGGTAGTACTGATAAAATTTAATTCTATTTGTTTTTGTAATTTTTTTTTGAAAATAATGTTTTTGTATGTTTTAAAATTGAATTTGGTTATTAGAATTTCATTTTTATGAATTAGGTTTGTAGAATGTCATATGGGTTATGATTCTGTGTTCGATTTTGTTCATTTATTTTTGAATTTCCTTTGTAGATGAACAAAGCCCCCAATTCATCTTTCTGTGAATTGGCAAGCGACTCATCAATGTGTAGAGGGTGGGGATTTTCAGGCTTTACGGTTTCAGATTTGATCGACAACCCAAGTAACCCCCTCTCTGCAGCTATTGTTTTTTTATTTAGTATTACAATAGAGATAAGTATATATATTTATTTGTTTTATAAGGAGTAGTTAATTACTTACTTAGTTGAAAACATTGAACTTTGATAAAATGGAGGTTTGTGAATTTTGAATTGGCCTATTTTTGTAATTTTTTGTTAGCCTTAATGTCCGGGTGGTTGGTCAATTTTGTGGGTTATTTCGGGTGGTTTTTTTTTATATATATGTATTTGTTGTTGTATAATCATTGTGTTATAGAGAAATATAAATGGTTGAAGTGGGCAAGTCTCAGGTCTAGAAAAGGAGTTGGATTTTAGAGTGGAGGTCCCTGTGATCGGCGGCAAGAAGAGGGAAGGATGCTAGGATTTGACAAAACCTCAAACCTGAAGGGAGGTCAATTTGTGCTTCATCGGCATCCATATATAATGTTGGGTTGATGATTGCTATCATAAAGCATACGTTTGAGTTGATGATTGCCACATTCACTGAATTCAGTTTTTCGGAGGAGTAAGTCATTGTTACATTTAAATTAATTCATGATATTATTATTATTTTAAGATCATTGATAATTTTGGAGTTGGAGCATAGTCTTAATTTTGGCAGTAGATAGGTTCATCATCGATAATGGTCCTCCTTAGTCAAGCTTGAAGGTTGGCCTTGAGTTATCAAAGTACTATACTTTCAATAGGGTGCTTGAAAATATATTTTGCTTTTAGATTGGTTGATAGTCTGTGTATATAAAGATGTGTGTGTGTGTGTGTGTTTTGGCTCTATAATTTTTATGCTTCTAGGATTGAATCTTAAACTTCTTGGTTTTAATTCAGTTAAATTGACTTTGCTGAATCTAAATTTTTTGTTTTGTAAATAGGGTTGGAATTTACAATTTCTCTCTTTTAGTTGAACTGTTTAGGTTATACTAGCACAACTTAATGCGTAAAGACACAACCCATTTGTACAATGTTCACACACACAAAAACTTCTCATATACATTGTTTTACTTAACAAGCTTACTTTGTTTTACTTAATAGGCTTACTGGTATTTATTCCACTGCATGGTGTTTGTGGTTAAGGGCAAATTGACACCCTCGCAACCTCGCCTTGGCCGAAGATCTAACATAGCTTAGTCATGTTTGTTGCTGAAATTTTTGAATATTCCTTTGTTGATAGCTTTTTGCTGGACTTTATTGGTTGTAAGGTAAGAGCTCATTTTGTATTATTAAAACTACATTTAAAACGACATATAGTTAGCATGCGATTTCAGTTTTCCCACATCTTTCTATTTTCATACTGTCTCCCTTTCCATACTGACCCGTGCCAATGGCACGGGCATTTGAGTACTAGTACAATAAAATGTATAAACATCATAGTCTTTTTTTTTTTTTTTTTTTTTTTTTTTTTTTTTTAACGGAAAGGGCAATGCCCCCTAGAATTTTATTAAGATGAAAGAAAAATTACAAAGTGCAATGAAAGAAAATTAAAAAAGGTCAGTTAAACTGCCTTGAGTAGTTCCATTGCCTTTTAGGCTTATTTTTCTTTGCTTTAGCTTTGGAAGCAGATTTTTCTCGTTTTCCTTTTACTGGTTGAAAACCTTCATCTTCATCGTAAAAATCTTCCCAATTTTCGCTATCAGCCCTTGGCGCCCATGGATCAACATGAGCTCCTCCAACAATACCTCCATAAAGACGAGCTTCTTCAAATGCCGTGGGAGATGTGTCAGAGAGACCGCCTTTTTCTGGATCCGAATCACACTTTTCCCGATGAGTAAGAGCTACTTTTAGGTTTTTTGGGTTTATAAACTCGGTATTGTAGTATTTTGGGTTCAGCTTACAAGCTGCAGGGGGACGTAAACTAGGCGCATCTTGTATCGCCCGAACCTTATCAATCACCCTTTCTCTCATAATCCTATGATAATTCTCCGAATCCTGATTAAATTGAATATCAGATTGGACAATGTTTATTCCATCCCGAACATCAACCAAGTTGCCCGACCCTTCACCATTTGAAATCTGAATAGGCCCATTGAATTGATCCAATTCCGATGATGATTTTCCCGAAATGGGTGCAACCTCCACCGTAACCGGGCCGTAATCTAGCAGAGAGAACTCTTGAGCATCAGCCCGAAGACCATGTTCCTCCACAGCCGAATCAACCCCAGTTGTAACTACTTCAATATCATCAGGCGAACCAATCAACCCCTTTGATTTATCTTCAACAATCTTCATTCCTTGTAGATGGCACCCATTAGTATCATTAGTCTCTTGAGCTTTATCAGCATAAATAGGAGAGGTCTCAACAGGGACTTGAAAATTCTTTTCCTTCATTTCTGACCCTTTATCATTCACCTCTATCATCACATTGTTGTCTTCCACATTATCAACAGGAATTTCTGTTGGCTTCGAAGCCTGAATTACCACCTTATTTAGGTTGCTAGGACCATCTTGATTGTGTTCTTTCTTCTTCCATATGGACTTAGGGTCAATGATTCTTTTAGGCTGTACTTGTTGTTCCACACCAACCTCCTTTCCCTTTAGACTTTCAGCATGCTGTTGTTGATTTCCTAATCCTGTGTTAGCAAAGCGACAATTGGGGATTGCGTGTCCAACCTTAAAGCAGTATTTGCAATAGGATGGAATATTATCATATTCAATGACTTGATAGAAACCACCATCATCTCCACATTCCAGGAAAACTCTCGAAGGCAATTTCTTAAGAAGATCAATCTGAACTAACACCTTCGCTATACTTGGCCTGGATAGGTTAGCGGTTGCTTGATCAATGGCCAAAGGAACACCAAAAATTCTAGCGATCGAGAATAAACACATCTTATTAAATAAATGTATTGGAAGCCCTGGAAGACCAACCCAAACCGGGAAAAGTGTGGAATCTTGATCAGGCCGCCATGATGGTGTCCAGCGAGACACCCGCATAGGAAAACGACCAATATACCACAGCTCCTTCGCCCACATCCGATTAAAATCAGCTTCATAGGATAAACGGATCAAGACATGTTTGCTATCTAAATGGCCAATCTTAGAATCAGAGTGAAGGCCAAGTTTTGAGAACCACAAACGCAGATCATCCATTGATGGTCTACCCCTTGAAAACTTGCCGACCAAAGTAAAATTGAAAGGTTTAGCAAGAGAAGATATTACCTCCTTAGGGATTTTCAATGCCGGATCACCATGATGGGTAGAGGCGGGAATAAATGGAATCGTAGGTGTAGAGAGCACAACCTCCTTGAAAAGGCCTGCAAAAGATTTCGCCATTGAAGGAGACCTCGGCGGAATGTCCGAATTAGGAGCAGCGCCTTCTTGCGACGGCCCCAAAAGAGAGACCCCGGAAGAAGGAGCCATAGAATGGCCCCCTAGCAGACCCAAGACTCCCTCAGATCCAGATCGGAAGACGGCGAACTAGATCGGAAGGAAGGAAAGCGGGGGGAAATTTTTGAACCCTAGCGGCGGCTATAAACATCATGGTCAATTAACATGATTTTTTTCTCAAATAATCCTTTTTTTACTTTTTTATTTACCAAAATGACTCACTGTTCAAACTATTGCCCAGATTGTCCCTTTTTTTGAAAATCGCTACACCGTGTAGCGAGTTTGACTTAGGTCTAGTCAAAACTCGCTACACCGTGTAGCGAGTTTAGGATAATTAAGTTTGACCGTTGGGAGATTAATTAGGGCATTTAATTAATTAAAACTCGCTACACCGTGTAGCGATTTTTCAGTCAAACTCGCTACACCGTGTAGCGAGTTTTATGTAGCGAGTTTTAATTAAACCCTTTCCCTTCTCAGTTCACACCTTCAACCAAACAAATTCAAAAAAAACTTACAACTCCTCCATAGCCGCCGCAGGAAGGAAAGGAAGAAGAAGAACGAAGTCTTGATTTTGCCAAGTAAATTCAACCTTTTTCCTAATTGTAAGTTTAAATTTCTATATTATGTTGAATTTTAGCTTTGAGTTTGTTATTTATTTACTTATAATTTATGATTTTTTTTATGACATTGTAAAATTTTTTTGATTTTTAATTCCGAATATGTGACTAATTTGTATTTAATTCCGAATATGTGACTAATTTGTATTCAAATATGTAACTAATTTGTATTTAATTCCGAAATTTTTTGATTTTTTTATGACATTGCAATTTAAGATTTTTTTTTTTGGTTAATTCCGAAATTTTTTGATTTTTTTTATGACATTGCAATTTAGGATTTTTTTTTTTGGTTGAAAATATTGTTATTCCCATTTTATTGTTTGATTTGTTGTTGAAATATTAACTTGTATTACAAAAATGAAAGTCATAATATTTGTATTGATTATGACATACCCTACACATAATTTAAATTCAAAAAAATTTAAATTCCAAATTTTATAAATTTCTTAAAGTCACTGTTAGTAAGAAGATAAATAAAAATTGAAAAAAATAATGAAGAAGTATATATATTTTTGATGTGTTGTAAGTATAAATTAGGATTGAAATATTGGATTGTAAGAAGATAAAATTTTTACAAATTTGTACATTTGTAAAATTTGTAGCCCTCAGTCCCATTTTGAAATTGAAAAATAGGACTAAGATGTTGTTGTAAGTATAAATAATGGGAATTATTAGTGAGATAGAAAAATAGGACTAAGATGTTGTTGTAAGTATAAATAATAGGATAGGAATTATTAGTGAGATAGAAAAATAGAATAGAAATTAATATACATATAACATCCCAAATCTCATATACTTATACCCCAAACCCTAAACCCTAAATCAGATAGGTGTAGCCCAAACCCTTAAAATATGATTTATTGTTCAAACTTTTTTTATAAAAAAAAAAAAACTGCATCCTATTTTTCAAAACCGCATGAGGATTACTTTTGAAGTATTACTTAGTATATAGGCTGGAAACCAAGAACTTCCCCACATGCACTTCTTGGAAGTGTGGGATAACTTTGGATTACAATGCCACGTACTAGTAATTACACTTTTGTATTCTCTTATTTATTTCCTTGCCTCGTAGAACAATAACCAACCTTGATATTGAAATAAATAGATGGAAGCTTTCATCGATCCCGGGCCTATCGATGCCTCTGTTCTGACCCGGCATGCGGAGCATAGGTCTAGGTATATTTGGGTCGGGTGGCAGGTTTCTAGTCCCCTCCATTTTCGTCATGGTGCCGCCTTGCCAGGCGAATTAGCTCCTTTGTTGAGACTGGCGGAGTGCGATTTTACCGGAGTACACTATATAGGTAGGATACAGTATGATTTTGCATTGCTGGAGGCTTTGATCGAGAGATGGCGTCCAGAGACCCATACGTTCCATCTCCCGGTTGGTGAGATGACGATCACCTTAGAGGATATCGGCATGATATGCGGGTTGCCGATTGATGGGGATGCTGTTACTGATGCTGGGTTTCCAGCAAATATAGACTAGCGGGCTGAATGTCTGCAGTATTTAGGGGCTGTCCCTGGTGACGGAGATATAGATGGAAACAGTCTTAAGCTTAGGTGGATTACGTTGCGTTTCCCACACTTTAGAGACCTCGATGAGGATACTGCTCCAGATATTGTGGATCAGTACGTACGGGCGTATATCTTGCTTGCCTTGGGTTCTACGATCATGCCTGATCGTACGAACAACAAGGTTAAGCTATGTTATCTCCCTATGCTTAGGGATGTTTCTAGGGTCAGCCAGTACAGTTGGGGGAGTGCTGCCCTCGCTTTCCTATATCGAGAGTTGTGTAGTGCGACTCACCCTGAGACGAAACAGTGCGGAGGATATCTCAACGTTCTACAGGTATGTTTATTTCATTTTAATGTTCATTACGTTATTGTTTTTTAGTTTTATTTCAAATTAGCGGCATTATTTATAGTATTTGATATACATTTATTTGATATAGATTTGGGCTTGGGAGCGGTTGAGATGTGTGAGGCCGCAGATCCGTTATCGATTCAGAGAGCAGAACTTCATGCTCATGCCCCTCGGATGCAGGTATACATATATCATACGTTATTTTCGCTTTCCTTAATGTTTTTTTTAACTAAATCTTATAATTATTCTGTTTATGAAATTTCACTGACCTGTGCATCACTGGATCTGAGAGAGGTTACTGCACATAGCCTGCGAGGCTATCGGGATCAGCTGGCCCGGCTAAACGAGGCTCACGTGGACTGGCAGCCTTATGAGGGGAGATACGCTCCGCCCTACTGCATTCAGGGTGAGGACATATGGTTGGCGAAGGTCCCTCTCATATGCTTTGAGAGGGTCGAGTGGCATCTGCCTGATCGCGTTATGAGGCAGTTTGGGCTGAGGCAGTTTGTCCCACCACCGTGCGACACTGACCTGGAGTTGCACCGTTCTGATCGGCGGGGAAACAGGTCGGTGAGATGGAGTGACCGGCATCGCCCACTTATTGCACGATGGGACCAGCGGCACGAAAATTTGGTCACCGGGGAGTACGGCTTCCACGATATGACTTACACCGATCCATATATGGTTTGGTATCGGGACATAACGTGTAAGTTTGTGCAGCACCTCACTCAAATAGAGGGGGATGGTTACCGCCGTCGCCCCTGCCTTAGAGTTTATGGTAAGTTTTTACATTTTTCAAGTTTTTAATTCTAGTTTTTTTCTTTTTTATTTTTAACAAAACATCAATTATTTACTTATATATGTTTTTGATATGAAAACAAAGTGCAGACCCTTTCGCCGCTTGCATGTCGACAATGAGGCGGAGGAGCATTCCACACAAGCTTCAATGCGGGCGAGAATTACACACGGGTTCACGGGAGTGAGGGAGCTCCATCGCCTTCAGGCTGCTACACCTCCCCCACCGGTAGATCGCGTACCGGGGGTACAACCACCTCGACAACGTCGGGTTAGACGTCGTGAACAGGCATAACCACCACCCGAAATGGACTTGCATGATGAGCCCGAGCCCGAGCCCCAAAGAAGAGGCTCAAGCGTTGCACCTGCACCGAGCCGTATTATGAATGGTCGTCGCGATCACAATCGCCACGGCCACAGTGCTGGGAGTTGGAGCGGGGGTTTCGGGGGGACTGGGACTCCGGGTGCCGGAGGGAGTGGGAGTGGGGGTGGCTGGGGGGGTGGGATTGGGAGTGCCCAGGCAGACCCTTCCCCTGGACCATCCACTATGGGCTTCGGGGCTTATACGAGTGGAAGTGGGTTGAGGACTCCTATATCACATGCAGGGCTCCGCCCCTTCTCCGATCCGGCTCAGATTACCCCTGCTCAACGGCAGGAAGAGATGCTTAGAAGAGGGTCTCGACTCCGGAATCCGCCTGATCCCTACACCCCGTCTTACTATGAAAATAGGTAGAGAGTTCACTTTTTTTTTTTAATTATTATTACGTAATGAAACTTTGTTGTATTGGTTTAGTTTTTATTTGAATGTTTTTTATTTGTATTGAAACTTTGTACTATTAATTTAATTTTTATTTTGATGTTTGCATTTTAGTGTTATTTGAATGTTTTATATTTGTTATAATTAATTTGATTGTTTACAACAGATTTTATGATTTGTAGTTTGAGCAGATTTTAATTTTGTTCTTTGGTTTTGGTTTTGGTGTGATTGTTTGCATCTGCCCAGCTGGGCGGTCGCCCTTACATTCATAAGCGTTCGCCCAAGTAAACAGAGAGATTTCCAAAGGAACGTAATTTGTTTTGAAATCGCTAGACCGTGTAGCGATTTCACTAAACTCGCTACACGGTGTAGCGATTTTAGTGAAATCGCTACACGGTCTAGCGAATTCAAAATAACATTTACGTTCCTTCCATTTCCATAGTAAGTTTCTGCCAAAAGGGAGCGTCCGCTCCCAATGTGGGGGGAGCGTCCGCTCCCAAGCTGCCTATACTATACTGAAAAAAACTAACTGTTTTTTTCTTAACTGACTTTTGTAAAAAATTTAATTAATTATAATTTTTAAATATTCATTAGAATAACTAAAGTTATTTTTAAAAATTGGAAAATTTCATTAAACTCAAATATAAATTACATTCAACTTTTCTTGTTTAATGAAAACTACATAAAATAAAACTGCAATTGAAACTGAATCCAATTCAAATCAAACATAAATTACATAAAAAACATTCTGCTACTCCCTAATGTTCGGGCATCTACGACGATTGTGCCCTTCTTGATGGCATGATGAACACAGAGCCTTCCGTTTATCTGCTTGAAAGTCCATACAGTTACGGAAGCGTCTTGATCTAGGTCGTCCGGACTTCGCAGAACGTCGAAGTAGGGGATTAGGGAAGAAACTGGGCACCAAACCATCCATCCCCCAATAGTCCTCATGCTCGATTGGTTCAAATGTCCCCTTCCATGTCTTGTAGTATTCCCCAACGATGTAATATTCAGAAACGAAATCTCGACCATCAAGATTTTGTGCAGAACAACAAGCAAGAAGATGGGAACAAGGCATGCGATAGGCAACCCATTTACCACATATGCAGGTTCGCTCATTAAGTCGGACAATCTGTATATTTCCTCCGTGATCACCCTGACGTGCGGTTTTCACTTGATACACCCCCATTTCGTGATTGTTGAACCTCCTGACGTGATGTGTTGCTGCTTTTGTGGTGTTCTTCAAGTAGTGATAATTGACTTTCTGGCTGAATTGGTGTCGGGAATTGATGTTAGGGTTATCAGGATTACCTCCTAAGGCATTGATTGAAAATCCATGCCTTACTTGAAAGTACTCCACACAACGGTAGAAGGCAGTTTCAACAATTGCTGTGATTGGCATCCCACGAGCTCCCTTCATCACACCATTGAAAACCTCAGACATGTTGGTAGTCATGATGCCATACATGTAACCACCATCGTGTGCCAATGTCCATTTTCTGGCATCCAAATGCTGAAACCATGCAATTGCCTCGGGGTTAATTCCACGGATACTCTCTAAGATAGATTTCAATTTTCTATCTTGAGTTGCTCTACCCGCTCTCCAAAACAGATACTTCAACCCTTCCCCTCTATGCTTTTCCAAGAAATTTGCTCGCATATGTCTCAAGCAATATCGATGATGCACGTTTGGCCACCACGTATCTTCAGCTACAGTCTTCAGAATGCCCCAATGACGGTCAGATATCAAGCATACTTCACGACTCTTGATAATATGCTTGCAAATTAGGAAGTACATATTGTGTTTTACAGAATGGTAACAAGTCATACTTAGTATATCCCTAATTGAGTGCCCATTATCTGTTTTTTTAAGTCAAATTAGGCAGTACATATTTTAAGAACTTCAGTAGCATATAAGTACCTTAATGAGCACAATATTTGATTGGAAGTGCAAATTAGGACATCATTGTATAGAAGTCGAGTTTTGTAACTTCACTAAAAATGGACATTTGTTAAGGATTCATTTCGCAGAACGTAAGCAATCAGGAAATTCTATGTTGAGTTGTTATTGTCTTTCTTTCTTTCTTTCCTTTTCTTTTTATTTATTTATTTGTTTATTTACCCTTTAGGGTGTTGAGAATCGGAAGCAACTAGCAAGTATATATGAAGGGGGTGGCCGGAATGAAACTAGAGGAGCGTTGTGTTCGGTCGAAACCTAACGGTTTATTTAATTCCGCAAGCGCACGGGCTATTGTAATATAGCGGGTGCAAGTACGGGTCGATCCCACAGAGACAGGGTTTACTTAAGGGATATTTTTGTCTTTAGAAAATATAGAAAAGATTGGGGGTATATAAAATTTGCTTTAGAATAATAGAGAGAGCATAAACAGAAAATACTTTAATTGAAATCTTATAAAATGAAGCATTCTCGTGATTGGAAATCATACACATAATCTTATTCATCAAATTGTCATTGTCTTAGAAATAAAAGGTTTTCATAAAAAGCAAGGATGGTATGTTAAGCCTACGCTACTTCGGGCTAAGACAATAGCGTTTGTATTCTTCACTAATTATGTCCTAACTGTTTGAGATTTCCGTTTACGTTGTTCCCGCCCTGTCACAAACGGGCGTTCCGGCTTATCTCTAGCTGACCATAATTAGTAAGAATCCATTAAGGACGGAAGTCAACATACTTTCCATTAAAGGAACATCCCTAGGCCATTGAACTACTCTCGTGATCAATGAACCTAGTTTCTTTATATGGTTCCGTCAATCGAGATTCTCCGCTAGGTACTTCTCTCAATTGACTGAATCATACAAATTGGATATCTCCAATATGTAAGGCATTTAGAGAATAATATAAAGAGATTGTTTTAGATGAAGAAAGAAGACAAGACTAAACGTTTTTAAATGATGAATAAGCATGCTTTTGAGTTTCCAATCCCAAGAATATGGGGGATTACTCACAAGCCATTGATAACATAAAAGTAGAAATAAAGATTGAGTAAGAAAGACTTATGAATAAAGAAGACGATTGCTGAGAATAATGCTTCACTTTTATTGCTTTTCCTCCAAAGTGATTCCAAGAACAAATAATAACTTTGATCTTCAAACTCCTTTGGACAATTGTTGTCACAAATGTTTTCTATCTATGTAATATCAGTAATTTCTCTCTGAAAATTCGTGTCTAAGACTGATCACTAGGGTCCTATTTATAGAAAGGAGGAGACTCTTCAATCGGGTGCAATCAAAAGGTGCATTTACGTCTGCAGTCGCGTTTTGCACGGCCGCGTCAAGGAAGTTGCACGGCCGTGTGACCCTTGGCGCCAGATTTGAATTTAAGCCTTGACACTTCGCACGGCCGCTCCTGTCCAAGCTGCACGGCCGCTCCATATAATGACACGGCCGCTCCCTCTTCAAGACACGGCCACTCTATATTTTAGGGCCACAAATGGCCTGAAAAAGGCCAAGTGCACGGCCGCTCCATCTTGGCTGCACGGCCGCACCTTCTGAAATTTAGCTTTGTGTGCTTGATTTGGTTGGTGCTCTTCCATGTCTTTTGCCCTTGAAGTGTCCAAGTATCCTTTTGATAAAAATGAACCTAAAACCTGTCTTTAAATGCAAGAAATATACCAAAAGCGTAAAATCTAGAAAATATGGAAAAAGAACTAAAAAGTATATGAAATGAAATGAGAAATGATGTTTTATGCAATAAAAAGTATATAAATCTAAGGATAAATGACTATATAATAGTCACTTATCACGTTGCCTTGAGAACAATCAATCAGATGCTGCTTCAAGTTCTTCTCTATGACCTGTTTGATGAAATGCCCCACAAAGACTTCGATATAAGTTGATGACGTAAACTGTATGTGTATTTCCTGTATTCTGATTTAGCTCTATTTTCACTCTACTGTTCTTCCTCCGTCACAAGGCATGGTTCCAAAAGAAAATATATCAAAATTTGTTAGTTTTATTATTAATGCGACAATGTACATTTTTATAAAATACCTTTCATTAAAAAAAAACTACAACAATATTTACAGTTATAATGATTTTTAATTTAGTTCTTGTAATTTGACAAGAACTAAAGTGGTTTTGGTAAGTGTAGATGGTCAAATCTTGACTACACGCATCACCTCCTCTGAGGAAGTAAATACTGAAAATGTGCAACTTAGCACACCTCAATTCCATTTAGGTCCAGTTGAGGGTCCCGATTTTGAAGAGGACTCTGGTGAAGCAACATGGGCTGCTGATTATCTAAAGACGTGTTCAACAAAAGGTGTTTCTCAAAAAAGTAATAACAATGAGGTTGAGAACGAGTTAGAAGTTTGTGAAGGAGACGGAGAGCATATTTCTCATGTTCATGAAACTCATAATATAGCAACTCTTCAAAGAGAGCTATCTTTGCAAAGCAATATTGAAGATGAACCTTATAACGTAAAGAACAATGATCTTTTTAAGAGCTGTTTGGAGCTACATGAGTTGGGCAAGAATGAAAAAGAAGATGGTGGTCGAGATGTTGAAGTTCAAGAATCACAAGAAAAGTCTCCTTCAAATTCTGAATCACACAGCGAGTTGACTTTCCCTGATTTGCAGGTTCAACCTGAAGCTACTGCGGTGACTTCATTAACTACAGATCAAAGATGCATGAAGAAATTGGCCTAGCGAATGCAGGTGAAGGAGTTGAAAATATCCCCAAAATACCCTCCTCTACTGATGAATGCAATATAAGCATATCTGAAGAACCTCAATCATCTTCTTCCAATGATTCAGAAAAGTGATTCAAGGACAAGTAAGTGTTGCCAACTCTAAATGTCGATTTTTGTTCTTGTCATTCGGTCAGAATTAATATTGACTTATTTTCCGCCTATCTGATGTTTACAGGGTTGGAAATATCGCTTTGTGGTGCCGAACTTTGTGCTGGAATGGGATCGACAATAGCTGCTGAAGCCTTTGACAAGCACCGGATATCCAATGAGGATTTTAAACTCTCTGCAGCATCAATTATTAAGAATTATAAATTAATAGTGAGATTTCAAGATAGGTACTTTACATGGGAGAAAGCTGCTCCTATTGTTCTTGGAGTGGCTGCATATGATTTAGATTTACCCATTGAGCCAATTGATGCAATTCGTGTAGAAAAAGATGAGACACCAAAATTAATGGAAGATTCCGAAATCAGTAGAACTCCTTCTATAAGGAGATGGAGTTGCAAGTTGGAGCCACAACCATGCAGACATTTTTGATAATTCATCTACTTCAGCTCTTCTGTGGTAAGCGTTAAAGTCGAAGTCTGAATGTACAACTTCTCTGTACTCAATTACTACCGCGAGCTCTCAATCAGATTTCATTAATTTTGATAAGAAAACACTTTTTTCTGCATCAAAGTGGTATCCGGATGGGGTTATTAGTAAGATGATATAGTTATGCTTTAACAGGGATGATGTTTCTGCAATGTATGATCCATTGTCCCAAGGAAGCACATCTGGCATTGGAGGTTTCCCTTCAAACACACCAAATGTTGAATATCATTAGACATGGTCCCATGCCTATCTACCAACAGCTCACGGTGATCGATCGACCCAAATTATTCCATTTTTCCCTTCAGGTTTTCATCTCTAACACATATTGGTTTGCTTGGATAGGATAGTATAATCTTATCTTAGCGAAATACCATTTGTTATTACCAGCAGCAAGAGCAGACCTTGGAAAACTTGCTCATTCGAAAAATTTCATTGGATATTCCTGCTACCTTGACACCTGGAACAAACAAATTTGATCTCTTAAGTGCGACGGTGGGACTTCAGGTAAGCCCTTCCTGGTCCGATTTTTACAAGTAGCGATAAAAATGGAGAGATTGCTATTGGCATCAGATTTTTGCTCGGTATTTCTATATGGATATGTTTGTATTTCTATATGGATATGTTTGTTATGAATATCTAGTACTTTGCATACAGAACTATGGAGCATATTATGATAAAGTGGGTGCTGGGATTATGGGTCCAGTGCAGCTGAAAGGCTTAAAAAATGGCTCTACAATTGACCTGCATTGAGTTGTACCATTATTAGTAATTTTGATTAATTTTTTATTTTCTTGGTACGATAACCTTTATTTTCCTTTACATTTTATTTTAAATATTTCATTGATAAACTTGAGATGATTATTTATTCAGGGAATATTCTTGAGACAAGCAATAAAAGAAAACTTTATCAACTTCCATCATGAAACAACAAATGTTGTTTACAAAGAAAATTTTCAAAACTTGTAGTTGTTATTGTTAATTTCATTATGAATATTTTTAATGACATTTTTAGCAACTTTTTTTTATTTCGTTTTCGTTATTTCTCACAGTTTGTTGGTCGTGCGTTTAACGCACGAGTGTTATACTAGTCTCTATTTAGAAAGGCTATTTACATCCGTTTGATGTATTTTAAATATTGCTAGGCGGCAATTACAAATACAACTTATTTATGTTATTCTCGTGATGGAGAATAAGCATCAAAGTAGTCAACACTTTTCTTTTACTTGTAACATTTCGTTACGATTCTAGTCTATTTTTAATTGTTCCATCGACCTTCATTTCATTTTTGAAATTCACTTATATTCTCGTGGTTTACTATCCGAAGATAAATTCACTAGTTTTCAAGTGCAATTTTACAAGATGGAATCAATTTTTACTTTTCTTGACCTCTTTCCACAAAGATCCTTCTAAAGAGCTCACAGCCTTTTCATAACTTTGTGGTTCACTTTCTAGCATGTAGATTAGAAAATTCGGGCCATAAAATTTTCTTGTCCTACCTCATTTTCATCATTTTCACATGATGAGTTTCATTTTTATATTGAATCGTGT
Organism: Adenophora triphylla var. japonica; assembly: GCA_022495995.1. NCBI lineage: Eukaryota > Viridiplantae > Streptophyta > Magnoliopsida > Asterales > Campanulaceae > Adenophora > Adenophora triphylla. The sequence goes on from JAFEMH010000741.1 coordinate 542,943, forward strand.
ATCCCTTTCAAAGAGTTTGTCTCCACTCTTGATATACACATCTACACGGAAACATATTTTCAAAGAAATAACGATTTCTTTACTCCATTATAGTATTCTTGTGTATACCTTGATTCTTGGATTCATACATAAGAATTTCTTAAACACTATTATTATGTGCATACCCAACAAATATGTCACTAATAGTTTTTGGTCCAATTGTACACACACTACACTTAGTTGTGTTTTATCGTCATCTCTTCATTAAGTTGATTCCAACTTTTTCGTTTAAAGAGACAAGATTAAATATTTTGCTCTTAAGCAAATATTGATAAATGTAATAATTTACACATTACCACCATATGTTTGAATAATATTCACATCATAAGCATCAATATGCTTTGATTATATTTCTTCAAGCACATATCACATTTTCTTTGAATTCCTTTTTAACGTAAGGAATACTCCCTCCGTCCCGCCCGAAAGGGCACAAATTTCCTTTTTGGGTGTCCCATTTAAAAGGGCACAACCCCAAAAAGGAAAGTTATTATTATTTTTATACTCTTCCTACCCCACTCATTCTCTCTCTTACTTTACTTTTACACTCACAACATTCTCTCTCCTAACTATTTCTCCCACTCATTCTCTCTCTTATTTAATTTTTCATACTCATAACATTTAACCTTTTTCTCTTTCTTGCATCACTTTCCTTATTCATTTCTTAATTTTCGTTCTAGGAGGCAAAATTGCCCTTTCGGGCAGGACGGAGGGAGTATGATCTAACTAACGATACTTATTCTCATTATTGATCACTAATTCAATTCATCGGTTGATACAATTCCATTTCATTCATTTAAGCATCATGAATATCATTCTTGATGATATTATGTTTGACATTAAAACCAAGTTTGACTTTCTAAATAAGCTGGACTTTTCAAACCAAGTTTGACCAACTTATCTTAGAGTTAAGCCTTTCGATTTGCTTCAACTTCTTCTCTAAAGCTCTATTCTCTTTTTCAACACAAAGACGAATAGCAAAAACCTCAATTTTCATTTATATGTGAGGTAATTCTTGAAATCTTTTCAAGTGTGAAACAATTTCTCAATTATTGCCATCACTTGAGAATTTCACTCAATACCATCCATTTGGTATGGTTTTCATGAAAGACCATTTTCAATTCTTTCATTTAACTTTTCATGGTTTATGAAGTCCACTATTTTAAAATCAAGATCACGACTTATAATGAAGTTCATTTCAGCCGAATTCTCAGATTTATTATTTATAGTCCAAAGACTCTCATAATTATCTCACAATTTTCTAGGTACTATATACGTTATATAACGAATTCGACAATCCGTTAAGTATATAATTCCAAAAAACAAATCTCATGCTTCAACCACACTCACGGATTAAAAATCCGTCTTATTTTCACCCAGCTTTATAGAATCTTCCTTAAGAAACCTCACAAGTTTAAGGGTGGTCAAGTAGAACATCTATTGTTTCACTTAAAGTCGAGGCCAACAAAATTTTTTAACTTCTCATTATGTGAGCCGGAATACTTGGAACAACCACATCCCATTGAAGATTTTTCTCCACACAAGGAGCCTTCCCCAAAACATTGGCTTTAATTTTTCAACAATTAAACACCAAATTGTAACTTTGTTGTTACAAATAGAGCTCTCTAATATAATTAGAGAATTCACCCAAAAATAAATTGTAATTCATTAGGGGAATTATCACAATTTATTTCTTATAACAAACCATATTATAAATCTCTAAATTTCTTTAATGAAATTATAATTGGAGGTTAACTATATCAAAATTTTAAAGGTCTCATCTTGGAGTACCTCTAAATTAGAGAAATTACCTTCTCATTCACCAAATACACAATTTCTTTTAAAAGTTATACTTCTAAATATTTTGTGTCATTTGTCATCAACAATAAGATTTAACTACTTCCTTTAAGAATTCATATTATTTTTAATCTTTTGACATTAATCACCCATTTCAATTATAGGTTTTAACAACTTCTCCCAAGAAGCCCTATACTTTAGTCCTTGTGATATATGTCAATCTTCCTTGTGATATACTCCCTCCGTCCCACTTCACTTGACACTAATTTCCATTTTGGTCCGTCCCACCTCACTTGACACTGCCCAAAATGGAAAGTTTTTACACTCACAACACCAATCAAATCACTATTTTCTCTACTCATTCTCTCTCCTACTTTACCTTTTCTACTCACAACATTTTCTTTAATTAATTATCTCTCTTACTTTTTCTTAGTTACCGTGCCCACCTCTTTGGTGCCAAGTGAACCGGGACGGAGGGAGTATGTCAATCTTCACAACAATAGAATTCAACAACTTCCTTCAAGAAGCTCTATTGTTTTAATCTTTGTGACTTTTATCACTATTGACAATAATAGGCTTTAACAACTTCTTTCGAGAAGCCCTACCATCTTTGTCAATACATCGTATAAATAATGCAACGTTAAAGACTACATCTTTATCCGTTCACCTTCTCAACTTAGTTCAAAAGAACTTTTCATTTATAAAATGCAACGTTAAAGACTAAATCTTTAACCGTCCATCTTCTCAACTTAGTTCAATGAACTATTCAATTTTTCTCAACATGATTCTTGTGAATCATAAGAGCGTTAAATACGATATCTTTAATCGTTCATTTTATCAATTTAGTTCAATCGAACTTTTCAATTTTTCTCACTATGATTTTCATGAACCATAAGAGATCTATCATTCATTGTATAAACACTAGAAGTGGCATCACCACAACTATTTTACACAAACATTGCAACATCCTTTATGTTCATCCGTAAGTCAATACATCATTACTTCTTTCAGAAACTGCTCAGTTCCGAACATTATATATTAATATCTACATAATAAAATTCGATCTCCACCGTTCAGAATCTTCTCCTATGAGTTGTGAACATGCACACCAAATTTCAGTCCGATCCAACGGTTAAAGAAACGAAAAATAATTTTTACCATAGATGGTCACTGAAAAATGTGCTGAAATTTTCTTCCGTCTCGTCCATCGTTTTCCAATTCTTTTACCTCTTTCTTTGATTACCGCTCCACCGGATTTTCAAATCTGTAATTCTTTCTCAAATAGTAGAGTTAGTCTTAAGATTATTAGACAAATCTAAACAATCGAGCACAAAAGAAAAAAAATTACAATAAAATTGAAATACAATATACAACCTAAAAATTAACAAAGAAAAAACCGTAAGTCGTCGTCTTGAATTTGCTTGAATCCGAGCCGTGTTAGACACTCTCCTTAAGACTAATTCGCCCCCTCACTACGAGTGCTCGAGGTCTTCACTGGACGTTAGTTTCCCAGAATAGAACGGATGAACCGGAACAACTCTAGGATTTTATAGGAAGGTCCTTTCAATTTGTAACCCCAAGACTCTTGGTATGTATCCAATTAATGAAGGTCCTTTCAATTTGTAACCCCAAGACTCTTGGTATGTATCCAATTAATTCCTTAATAATTTGGATTTATGGAACATCAATAGTTTGATGAAGTTTCAAAAGTTACACTTTCAACCCACCAACTTTGAGCTATCATATCTTTCTTATCCAATATCAAATTGGACATCTAGATATGACCCGACACATGAACCCACAATAATCTTTGTCAAAAGACAAACGATTCATGTAAGGAAAATACACATTTCCTTCACATATAACAAATTTTTCCAACATTAAGGTATCGGGTATAAATGAGATTTAGGTAGATGAATTAGGATATGAGGTATGTAGTATATGATTTATATTTAAGGTTAACGGTATAGGGTATAGAGTATATACGAGATATAGGTATATAATTTTGGTTTAGTGTATTAGATTTATGATTTAGTTTTTCTTTTATATACTTTCATTTATTTAGTTTTTTTCTATTTTTTTATATACCTTTTTGTAAAAAAAAATCAGTATTAAAAAAAGTCTAAAATTTTATTTTCTAGTCAATAAAAAATAAAAAAAAATAAAAAAAAATAAATAAAGGCTAGTCCGTCCCTCTTTTCTTTTATATACTTTCATTTGTTTAGTTTTTTCTATCGTTTTTTATATAGCTTTTTGTAAAAAAAAAAAATTTGAAATAAAAAAAGTATAAGATATTATTTTCTAGACAATAAAAAAATAAAGGATATTCTGTCCATCTTTTCTTTTATATAATTTCATTTGTTTAGTTTTTTTCTATTACTTTTTGTAAAAAAAAAATTAGTAATAAAAAAAGTTTAAAATATTATTTCCGAGTCAATAAAAAAAATTAAAAAGTAAAGGGTAATCCGTCCCTCTTTTATTTTATATAATTTCATTTGTTTATTTTTTTCTGTCATTTTTATATAACTTTTTGAATATATTTTTAATAATAAAATAATTCTATAACAGTTTTTTCTAGGCCAAATTGCTCCTTTACTCACCTAAGTTTTTACTTTTTTTCAATGTGATCACTTATATAATTTTTGGTCCAATATGAACTGTCGTTTCGAAACCGGAACCGTGAGCGGTAAGTTCACGGTTCAATTACGGTTTCCCCTTTTTCGAAACCGAAACCGTGTTTGATCATCCATATATCGGTAAGTTGTTTTACGGAAAAAATAATCTTGTATTACGTTGACTCGAAAACATTTTTCTTTGACTTATTTTTTTTTGTTATCGAAAATCGAAAAAATAGAGAAAATATTTTTCGAAAAACATTTTTCCTAAAACAAATGGAGCCTTAGTTTCGTCGGTAGCTCACAAGTTAAAACATTTCTCTCCCTGTCTGGAAGAACCATACTCATATCTATATTACAATAAAGAATGAAGGTAACTGCCAAGACGAAGGGTGGCTAAGATTAAATCGCAAAAATTGATCCGACAACCTAAAACTGATTGAAAAATTAAACCCTAACCGCCTGTGAAACTGCTACCCATTCCACCATGTCACTTTCCTTCCCACTCTCCATCCCCAACAGTTATATAGCTTGTAGAGAATTGTTCATATTTTACTATTGATATATACAATACTTTGTCATTATCATTTCCTTTTAACCTTCATTTTTATTCTACTCTTTGAACCCACGTTGCAGCCATGATTAGAACGTTGTCACAATCATGTTGATTTCATTCTCGCTAGTCCTTCACCTTTCATACTCTTCCCGTGCAATTGGCACGAGCATAAATATATATTCAAATATAATGGTAACGAAACATGTTTAGGAATATATGAGAAAATATTTTTATCATTAACTCCGAATTATTGATTTAAAAGACACCCTCACACAAACTATCAACCACCGTTACACCATTGCCTTACAACTGCCCATCGCCGCCTCTACAATAGCAAAAGAAAAATCTAATTCTGTAAAAATAAAAAATTATCATAGATCTATCAGCTGCCACTTAACCACAATCCAAAATCCACTATTGCCACCAAAAATCAAGCAGTATCAACATTATTTCGAACTCAAAATTGAGTTTCCAAAATTTAGGTAAACTCAAATCAAACCCAAATCTGGGTTCTAAGAGCCCGTTTGGGAGGGCTTATTTTCATCCCGAACTTGCATTTCATTCTTAAATTGCGGCAAATCACTGCAATATTGTGTTTGACAAAAAAATTGTGTTTGTGAAGGGAGGGTGCAGAACGCAGATAATTACGATAACGAAGAAGCTGGTCTCCCCTGCTTCTATGATAATCACTTATCCAAAATTTTGTGACAAAGTTCGGTTTGCTGCCTAATAAGAGAGTCATGTGGAACACTACACAAGCTCTCGTCTTTAAAATCAGGTTTGGGATGTAAGTACGAATAATTTCCTAAGATATGGGATAACCTTTTCAAAATTAAATGGTATACTTTCTTTATTCGTCACAAATTGTTCTTTCTGTGCTACTTCATTCTCCTCCATTTCGAAGGCTCGCCCTGGAGACAAGTCAAAATAAAGCGGCTCTAACTTCTTTTCATTTTGAACTGAATCTCCTAATCTCTGGACCTGCGGGTAAACAGGAAAAGTGGTCTCGCACCCTTTTTGAACTGAATCTCCTAATCTATACTTTTACTTGCGTCGCTTGTGACGATCTACTTCGGCTTGTTTCTCGTACTCTTGATCTAGGCAAAAACATTCCTTGCGTCAAGCGCGATCCAACCGATTATTGATAGCATGAACAACGTTATGGGTGTTGTTGATGTAACCGTCGTTATCGGTTATCAATCATCTTCCCATGAATATCATGCTCTAATGTCAACTGACGCAGCAAAACAATCAACAAGATTTTTCTACCGAAATAAAAGAATTCTACTGAAAGTGTTAAACAACCCAAACTTCATCTATCTAGTTAGAAGGATAAATAAACCAGAAGTTATATTTTTATTAAATTAAAGCCTAGGTCCATAGAACCTCCTATATAGTTACTTTATTAAAATTAATTTCAAAATTATTTATAAAATAATGAAAAATATGCAAATATTTAAATATCCGGGCTACATCAGGATGAGGGGAGTATAATTAATGTACTCCCTCCGTCCCTAAATGTTTGTCCCATTTCCCTTTTTTCTTTGTCCCAAAAAGTTAGTCTCATTTCAAAAATTAAAGCTTTAAAATCACTAAATTTTCAAAACTTGTAACATTTAGGGACGGAGTATTACATAACGGCGGTGTATATTATCAATAATTTTCAAAGCGTTCGTAAAAATAACCAAAATTAAAGATTCAAAATCACTAAATTAAAATGTTTGAAAAGTCAAATAGGACAAACATTTAGGGACGGTGGGAGTAAATTAAATGTCTTCATAAGCTTTCAAAAATTATTTAGTACTCAGTTGAAATCAAGCAATTCTGAATGTACTTTCCAATATTAACTAAGAATACAATAAAATGTATACTCCCTCCGTCCCGGATCTATGTGCTCGGTTCGACTTTTCACGTAAATTAAGGAGAGAGTATTATATTGAAAGTGTTGTGAGTGTAAAAATAAAATAGGAGAGAGAATGAGCGGAGAGAATAGTAAATTATAATGGTGTTGTGAGTATTAAAATAATGTAGTAGAGAGAATGAGTGGAGGGAATAGTAAAGATTCCTTTCCATTTTAGGAAATGTGCACGTATGTTTGGGACGCCCAAAATGGAAAGTGTGCACGTAGGTATGGGACGGAGGGAGTATATGTCAATTAACATTCATATTTGCTTTTTATGACATTGTAAAGATCAGAACCCCTACATTGACTGCAAAAACTACAACCCTAATGACAAGAACCCTTATTTTCTTTCTGAATTTCTATCAATTCTCAGAAACTTTCTTTAGCTCATTGGTAAAGATGGTCTCAAAAACATCCATATGAATCTTTGGAAGTAGCAATCCTATTTCAATATCATCTTTTGATTCCCTACTCACACTAAGAGACATTGTCTGACCGTAATCTATCGAAATAATCTCACACTTTTTCGGTTTTCCCCACCCGAAATCCGATCCATAGACGTCAAACTTAGGTGATCCGGCGACGCCCATAGATGTTGGTGGATTAGAAGAGAAGTCTCCTATCCAAAACGTCGTGCCTTCATATATGGTCTCGGAACTCTTAAAGCTTACACGAATCGCATCTCTTATCATTTCCACGGCGTAGACAAATCCTCCTCCCACCAGCTCATCATGCTTTACTCTTGCAAAACAAGCCGCTAGACAGTTACCGAAATAAGTAGCGGGAATAGGCGGATCCATACGGGTCCTACAATCCGCTACACAGCCAAATAGTTCTTCTTCGTTTTTCTCCCCCATCGCATCTCTTAGTTTAGCCATGCAAGTCCAAACATGTGCACATACTATGTTGAAAGTCGATATTGGCCCTATTGTAGGTTTCTGATCATAGATGGATTTCTTGAGTTTGTTGATCTGGTCTCGGGTCACGATGAATGTGGCACGGACCTTGTCATCGTTTCCCGAGACATGTTTAGGTGGGGCCTCTTGAATTCGTGTCTTGGATAGGTGCCCCCAAAGAAAATCATCCATACCCTTTGGGTCATGGATGACTGATTTATCAAAGAAAGGCAAAGATCCACTGGCGAGGAAAACCTTATCATCTCCAAATTTAGCAATCGAAGCCCATGCTCTTATGAAATTTACCCGCGCGTTTCCATCACAAGCAGCATGGTGGTTCGTGATTCCTATGCAAATTCCTTGGTCCGGAAATAGAGTTACCTGTATAGCTAAAAGAGGAACTTTTATAGTGTCGACGTCTCTGATGATATCCCCTAACTTAGGAACAAGAGGGTAGAATTCATCGGCTTTCCGGCCATGATTTCCGGTGAGGTAAACAAAATCCTTTGTACACTCTGCTATCGTTAGAGAAACAGAGTCACCTTCTTCATAACAAAACTCGGGCTTTTTCGGGGTAGTACCGGAATCCGTGACCGGATACACGATCAAGTTACCGGAGAGAGGGTAAAAGTGCCGGAGAGTAATGGAGAGGGATTGCTTCAGATTGGGAATTACAGCCTCTATGAAATGGGTTTTAGATTGGGCGAATTCAAAGAAGCAGAGTTGGTGTATGGGATGCATGAATAACCATGGTATATCAAAATAAGAAAGTGGGATTGACTTTTTTGCAACGGAATCACCACCGGAAGTGGGGGAGACACGGCTGTGATCAATCACAGTTATATCATCGGCGGCAGCCATTGTTTCAAGAAGGTTTTGAGGTGCTGCTGAATAGTTACAGGCTAGTGTTGCAGCTACCTGTACCATACGAAAAGATAACAGAATTTTAAATTTATACGAGTATGAATATGGTAAAAGACGAGAAGATAATGAAAATAGAGAACATTAATTAAAGCATATTTCATCCCTCCCAACATGATCTTTAACATTTTTTTTGTTACTACAAAAAAATAAAATGGAGAAAACGTTTTCCGGAAAATGGAGAAAACGTTTTTCGGAAACATTTTACGCCCTTTCTAAGTAAAATGAATTACGAATTTTTCCTAAGTAAAACATTTTCCGGAAAATGGTGCCCTTCATGTACAACTCATATTTTACAAGGTACAACAATCTACTTCCTCATTCTATTCTCTTCCATTTTTTGCTTTATTCACGAAATAATTAACACATTATATATATATATATATATATATATATATATATATATATATATATATATATATATATATATATATATATATATATATATATATATATATATACTTCCTCCGTCCCGGTAGAAGTGTCACCCTTTTAAGGGTGGCACACAAATTAAGGAGGGAATAGAATATTCAAAAATAAAGAAAGTACATGAGGCTAAACTTGGATTAGTGAACTGGAATCAAAATTCAAAAATGTTAATGCTTCCTACCAAATTTTAAATTTGCCTAATATCACAGTGATGTACAAATAAAACAAGACACCTGGCAGTAGCTTTCTAATTTCCCTCCAAATAACAAAAGTTGGGGGGAATAAAAGCTTTCACTATTTACATAACCAATTACAACAACAAAATTCCCAGCAGTAACTGTGTTCTTCTTCCAGCAAAAGAGAATTCATTTCACAAAAGTGAGCAGCAGCAATTGTGATCAAACAGCAAAAAGAAAATGGCAACAACTTCAACAACAAGCGGCAGCAACCTTCTAGCCAAGCCAAATCTGTCTAACAACCAAATGAACTTGCTGGCCCAATTTTTGATTGAAGGCATGGTTGGTGGAAAGCTTCCTAGAGGTTACATATCAACAACTGCGACAAAATTTGGAGTCAATCGCAGGACTGTCTTCCTAGAACTGGACACATAGTGGCAGACCAATGTAAAAAGTGTTCTTATCAGTTGTAACTAATACCACAGATGCATAAAGAACTTCAGCTAAACTTCAATTAGGCAAAAAATTCCACATCATAGTTCTTCTCAGATTTTAATCATCATAGAACTGGACACATAGTGGCAGACCAATGTAAAAAGTGTTCTTATCAGTTACAACTAATAGTGAGCATTTTAGCAAAACATCACAAAATAGGTCAACAAGCCATACTCATCATTTCACATCCAAATTAGTACCAAACTCCAAAAAATGTAAGCAAAACATCACAAAATTCCACATCACATAAAAGAGTCACCATTCGAAATTTCAGAGATAGAGAAAGAAGACATAAACCTGCTCCTTAAGCCATCGTTGTACAGCCGGACAATGCAAACCCAACATCAACAAATAATTTCTGTGCTTCTGGACCTTCTGCTCATATGAATCGACCATGGTTGAACCATTTCGGACATAAATTTCATCAAGTTCCTTGGATAAAGACCACCACGGCTCATTAAAAACAGTAATAGGAAGGATACGTCGACCTGGTTGAACCATTGTTTCCCAAATATGTTCCGACAATATTGTGTTTCTCAACCACTGAATCGCCGGCAACGATTGAAGAATCGTTCGTCGCCATGGTCGATTCATCTTGGATTTTGATGGAAAGGTTTGAATCCATGTAGAAAGGAGAAAATGAGAGAGACAAAACCCAAAAATGGCAAGAAATTTCTTTGGGTAGTCGAGATTGAGAGAGAAATCGAGTGAGAGAAACTAGGGTTCTTCGTATGGCCAATAGCAATTGATGGAACCGATAACGTTTGAATCCATGGAGAAAGGAGAAAATGATGAAGATCAAACCCAAGATTTCAAGGAAATTGCTTTGGGTTGTCGAGATTGAGAGAGAAATCGAGTGAGAGAAACTAGGGTTCGTCGTAAAGAACCAACGGCGTTTTCTGGAAAGGATGATAAAAAGTGAGGAGAGAGAATAGGTAATGGGTTGTTTTTTGTTTTTCTGATTAATGATTTAGGTTTAATTAGTTTAGGGTTAGAGTTAGTTAAATTAATGGTTAATGTTAATTTAGTGGGCCCCACCAATTAAAATAATGTTAAAACATTTTCTTTTTAGGAAAGGGTGACGCTATAAACGGGACGACATTTTGGGTAAAAAGTGACGCTTCGGCCGAAACGGAGGGAGTATATATATACACATTTTTTGCTTTGTTACTACAAAAAAAAGTTACTTTTGAGCAATAATTTTAGATCGTTTACTTTATCCTAATGAAAATAAAAGTCTAAAATCTGTTGCTGATATAGTATGATATACTCCCTCCGTCCCATTTCAATTGAGATCAACTTTTTGGGTGTGGGAATTAAGGAAAAGTGAGGTAAGAAAGAGAAAAAGTTAAATGTTGTGAGTATGAAAAATTAAATAGGAGAGAGAATGAGTGGGAGGAATAGTTAGGAGAGAGAATGTTGTAAGTGAAAAAGTAAAATAGGAGAGAGAATGAGTGAGGTAAATAATGAAGATTCCTTTCCATTTTGGGAAGTATCAATTGAAGTGGGACGGACAAAAAAAAAATATGTATCAATTGAAGTGGGACAGAGGGAGTAGTATTGATGATTGTTTATCAATAACAACTAGTTTCAAATTTTTATCACTATAATTAAATTAATCTAAAATTATTAATCAAAATAATTTTGTAATAAAAAAAAGTGAAAAAAAATACTCCCTCCGTCCCACAATAATATGTAAACTTTCTATTTTGGGCGTCCCACAATAATATCTAACTTTCCCAAAATGGAAAGGAATCTTTACTATTCCCTCCACTCATTCTCTCTCCTACATTATTTTAATATTCACATCACCATTATAATTTACTATTCTCTCCACTCATTCTCTCTCCTATTTTATTTTCACACTCACAACACTTTCAATATAATATTTCCTCCTTAATCCCCGTGCAAAACCCAAAAGTCCATAAATCTATGGGACGGAGGGAGTATTTTGTTATGAAGGGAGTAATTACGTGATTTGAACGGGTTGTATTAAATCACATAAATGGGTGGTTCATGTTGGTATGACTTAGGGGTGTAAGTGGTTCGGTTCAAATCGCGATTTGAGATCGAATCGAATCAAATTATGCGGTTTGGTTTGATTTTCAAGTATGAATGGTTCGGTTCGATTTCAAATATTTACAAACTACATGGTTCGGTTTGGTTTGTGGTCTGACCCTCCCAAACCAAACTAAATCGAACCAAACCAAACCAAATCGCGGTTTGAGATCGTGAGACCGAACCACCAAATCGAACCGCGAGACCAAACCTCCAAACCGAACCACATTACATAAACTAATCCTAACCCTTGTTTTGTATCTTATTTAATATTTTTGTATCTTTATTAAAATTTACATAAATTAATCATAACCTCCGTTTTGTATTTTATTTAATATTAATTCATCATTTGTTATCTTCATTACGACACATAAATAACCAAGTTCTCTCCACGATCGCCATTGTAAAGTGTTTTTCTTCCTTCGACCTCTCTCTTCCTCTAGTCTCTTAAATACTCGCATTTTTCGCTCTTCCTTCATAATCATGGAAAATTTAAACAATATGAAAATGAGTTGCAGTCTGAATCGTGTTTGAACCGTAGTCTAAATAATGGTTTGAATCACGGTCTGGATCGCGGTCTGAACCGCATAATTGAACCACGGTTTGAACCAAACCGAACCAAACCATAACGATTTGGTTTGGTTCAGTTTGAATTTTTTCATGGTTCGATTCGATTTGAAATTTTTCCAAACCGATGACTAGTGGTTCGATCTATAAATTCTCCCAAATCGAATCAAACCGAACTATTTACACCCCTAGTATGACTGATACTAGCTTGTGTTGTGTTGTACTCTAACGAAAGATGCTCGATTTGTTAAATCTAATCATATTTTATTTTATGGTCTAGATTGTGGTTCCCATTATTTGAACTTAAAATTCATCTTATTCGTAAGTAGATACTCCCTCCGTCCGCTTAGAAGATTCACAGTTACTGTTTACACGTTAATTAAGGAGGAAGTATTATATTGAAAGTGTTGTGAGTGTGAAATAAAATAGGAGAGAGAATGAGTGGAGGGAATAGTAAATTATAATGGTGTTGTGAGTATTAAAATAATGTAGGAGAGAGAATGAGTGGAGAGAATAGTGATTTAAGGTTTCCTTTTTAGGAAAGAAACAAAGCGTGAACCATGTAAGCGGACGCCCAAAATAGAAAGTGTGAACCATGTAAGCGGACGGAGGGAGTATACTCTTTCTGTTCCTCTTTCCGTTCCGTTCGAAGTTTAACCTTTTATCTAAATGGATAGAAGCTTCAACATTCCTAAAATGAAAAAGATTTATTAATATTCTATTATACATATCCCACTTGACCACTTCTCATACTCACATTCATAGATTGTGGAGCCCAGTATATACTAACTTTTTCTCCTCACATATTTAAATTGTGGGTCACACTTGTCATACCCACTCACTTATTCTTTTTCACAATCATTTTTCACTTAATACTTTCCTTAAATATTATGTCACTTCCAAAATGGTGAAGTTTGAGCAGGGACGGAGGAAGTATGTGGCAAAATTCGCTATGCTTGCAGAAGCGGTGCCAAGTTTCAGTTGGTATGCTTGCAATTAACAACTCACCATTGATATTGACGTGGCGGGTATCTAAATGTACGAAATAACCTATAAAAATGTGGTTCGTTAAAATCAAAAGCAAAGAGATAAATCCAAAATTTGAATGCATATGCTAAAGCCCATTTCGTCTTAAGACCTAACATTTGATCCAATGTTTGGGATAAGATTTCATCAATGAGGGCTGACAATAAGTTAAAAGAACAACTCAATTGCCTGACAATAAGAACTCACTTGTACCTAATATATTAATCCTATATAAAATATAGATATATCAAAAGATATGTGAAAAGGTTATAAAGAAATTGTGAAGTAATTCTATGAAGGGAAACATTCAAAAGGTTGTGTAGAGCAAAGTATATTATGTATTATTGTCTCAAAGTTTATATAAGCTAAGGACTCATATTTATACTCAAAATATATGAGTCCTAATTTTTATTGAATTCTAACAATTCTCTCCTTATTCTAATAGTAAATATAATTCTAATTGAAAATACTTTTAATTAAGATACCTTTTCTAAGTTGGCTCAATATCAACTTAATTAGTTAATTAAATATTTGGTGAATCTCCTTCTTTATCTCTAATATGTCCCCGAAAGATGGACGATCATGTAGTGAGAGAAATCTTGGACATAAGATCATGGAATCGAGATTTGTCAAGTGGTTTTGTTAGTGCATCCGCAATCTGATCATTACCGGAGATAAAAGAAACGCGAAAAGTTTTATTTTGCATATGTTGACGAACAAAATGATAATCAAGTGCAAGGTGCTTCATGCGAGAATGAAACTTAGGATTTGCATCAACATATGTAGCACCTAAATTATCACAATAAACAACTGGAGGTGCAACAATCGAATGTTCGCGGAGAAGATTATGAAACCAAATAACATCAGCTGACGTAGAGGCAACAACACGATATTCAGCTTCTGTCGAGTACCTATCAAGAGTGAGTTGCTTGCGAGCACTACAAGAGATATGATTTTTACCAAGATAAATAATATAACCAGTAGTAGAAATATAATCATCCTTATCACCTGGCCAATCAACATCTGTAAAAGCATGAAGAGAGAGAGGATAATCTCGACGAAAAAGAAGACTGTTAGAAATAGTGCCAGCAAGATAACGAAGGAGGCGTTTGAAAGCAACCCAATGATCTTCAGTTGGCCTATGCATAAATTGAGCCAATCGATTAACGGCAAATGATATATCAAGCCTTGTTAAATAGAGATACTGCAAACTACTAACAAGAGCATGATATTCTGTAGGATTAGAGATGGCAGTGCCACCATGTTGAGAAAGATGAACATTCGATGCTATAGGAGTAGACACATGTTTAGCCTCTGCCATGTGTTAACGAATCAAAATATCATAAATATATTTTTGTTGACTTAGCAGAATGCCATTTGGGTGAAGAAGAACTTCAACACCTAAAAAATAAGAAAGAGAGCCAAGATCCTTGAGAGAAAAGCGGGAGGAAAGTTGATGTATGAAAGAATTAAGAAAACCATTATGAGGCCCAGTAATGATAATATCATCAACATATACCATAATATAAATAAAACCAAGAGAATGATGTAATGTAAAAAGGGATGAATCAGAAACTGAATTTGTAAATCTATGAGATAAAAGGTAGGAGCGAAACTCATTATACCACGCCCGTGGAGCTTGTTTTAAACCTTAAAGGGCTTTCATCAATTTACAAACAAAAGATGGATGAGATGGGTCAGAAAAACCTGAAGGTTGAACCATAATTACGCCTCAGTGAGAGAGCCCTGAAGGAAAGCATTATTAATATCAACTTGACGAAGAGACCAATCTCGAACGACAGCAATAATGAGAATCGTTCGAATAGTAGCAGGTTTAACAACTGGATTGAACGTTTCTAAATAATCAATACCAGGACGTTGGTGAAATCCCTTAGAAACAAGACGAGATTTATAGCGATCAACAGAACCATCATGTTTGTACTTTGTGCAAAATACCCACTTACAACCAACAAGATTTTGGGACAGAGAAGGTGAAACAAGATCCCTTGTTTTATTATGGAGAAGAGCATCAAATTCATGTTGCATGGTATTACGCCATATAGGACTTTTAAGAGCCTAGGCAACGGTAGATGGTTCGGCCGAGAGGTCAGAGAGAGAAGCTTGAAGGTTTAATTTGATCACATGTTTGTGTATATTATTTTGTGATCGGGTCACAGGTTTGCGCGGAATGGGAGGGGGGTGAGGGAGGGTAGGGAAGGTGATGGGAATGGGGTAGTGTTGGCGAAAGAAAGAAGATGTGTTGGGGAAATAGGGGCTGCTAAAGAGGGCTCGACAGATAAAGGTGAGGCTAGCTCGGCAGTGGGGTGGTTTGGTTCGGCAATGGGTTGGTTGGGCTCAGTAAGGGGAGAAGCTGGAGGCGAAGAAGTAAGAGGGTGGGTAGAGGCAACCGGTAAGGTGTGAGGAATATTAAGAAGTGGAAGAACAAAGGTACACCATTCATCACTGGTAGGGTAAGAAGAAGATTGAGATTGCGAGGCAAAGGGAAACTTGTCTTCGATAAACTTGACATGCCGGGAAGTATAGATTTTGTTTGAAGTAGGATCAAGGCAATAATATGTGCTTTGTGTGGCGGAGTAACCAACAAAGACACAAGTTGAAGAGCGGGATTCAAGTTTGTGAGACGTATATGGACGTAACCAAGGATAACACAAGTAACCAAAGCTACGTAATTTAAGGTAATTAGGGTGATGTTTTTTAAGAAGAAAGAAAGGTGAATGTAAGTTGAGGGTAGGTCTTGGCATGCGGTTTATGAGATAGCAAGCAGGTACAAAGGCGAGAGGCCAGTGAGATTTAGGCATAGAAGAGTGGGCGAGTAAGGAGAGTTAAGTCTCAAAAATATGACGATGACGACGCTCATAGTATCCATTGTGTTCAGGAGTATGAGGAGGTGAGGTGAGGTGTTTAATACCATGGGAGGCGAGAAGAGGAAGAAGCCCAATATATTCCCCCCATTGTCACTATAGATTGTTCTAGTGGATCGGGGTATGCAATGTTTGTCTTTAAATTCCCCATCTCTTTCATCAAAGAGCTCCACCGTACTTTCAACAAATTCCTTTGGTTTGGGCTGGATAAAGACAAAGGCATTCACTGGGCATCCTGGTCCCATTTGAGTCTTCCAAAAAATATGGGAGGACTAGGAGTACGACATATGGGGGCTCTAAACCAAGCTTGCCTAGCTAAAACTGCGTGGAGAATCCATACTCAAGCTCACACCCTGCTAGCAGTCTCTCGAAAAGGCCGATATTTTCCTTAAACTTCTTTTATCCAGGCAAAAGCACCTGGACGTTCTTCCTGGGGTTGGAGAAGTCTTATATGGGGCAAAGTTTTGTTAGCTGAAAATTTGCTTTGGAGAGTATGCAACAGAAAAAATGTTAAGGCATTGACTGATTTATGGATTCCAACCACCCTCTTTATTATCCCCCCACAAATCTATCCACAAGCCTTCCAAACCTCCTTGTCTCTAACCTTATCCAACCAACCCTTAAAAAGTGGAAAACCCCTATAGTCAGAGTTTTGTACCCCCAGTTATAGCTGAAGATATTATCTCTACCCGCATCCCTATGTCGGGCCATGATTTCCAAATCTGGAGACATACTTCCCACGGTAAATATACAGTTAAATCGGGTTACTTTAAATCACTCCAAGCCCCCAAAGATTCATCCTCTTTTTTCATAGCCTCCCCCTCCCCCACCCGAAACACAGTTTGGTCCACAATCTGGAGGCTTCCATTGGAACCAAAAATAAAAGATTTTTTTTGGAGACTCCTTAGCAAAACCCTTCCTACTCAAAAAGCCTTTCATATTCAGAAATGTACCCAGGTGTTTGAATGCAACCGTTGTGAAATCACAGAGGAAACTGAAGCATGCCTTTTCTTCCACTGTTGGGATCTAATAAAGTATGGTGGGACTCAAACCTCAACTTACCAAGCCTCTCCCTCCTAACTCCAGGTGCTTCCCTCAAAGACTGGATTACTCCCTGGATTACAAAGAGTGACACTTTTGACGTTTGTCTGGGACTCCTTATTTTATGGGAAATTTGGTTCAACAGAAATGAGATTATTTTCAACCATGCTCAACCAGAAATAGACCTCATCCTCAACAAAGCCATTGCAAAATTACAAGAAATATGATACAGTTCCAAAAGCATAAATCAGATCACATCTCTAAATCCCCCTCAAAAGATTGCAACCCACTCTAGGAGTCTTGATTCTGCGAATGGAAAGACTCTAGAAGAATACCTCAAAAAATACGAAAGAAACTCATCTCAAGTATAGATAACAGATGGAGTATAGAAGAAAGATCAATGATGGATAGGACTGGGTTGGGAACTATGGACCACAAACAAGGTAGGATAGCAATTGAAAGTGAATCAACCAAATCAACATCTAGTCTCCAATCAGAATGTCTTGCAATTCTCAAAGGTTTGGAATGGGCGATAGGTAAAGGTTTCCACAACATAACAATTCTCACGGATGCTACTATTGCGTGCTCAAGTAGATAAAGCAATTGTTAAATTTGCTAATAACAATGCCCGCTAAGTTATGGGCATGTACTATCGTTTTATTGGCCCTGAGCCAATATTTTTAAATAAAGGATACACCTGTGTTTAAAAAAAAAAAAATTGGAAAAGACAAGAAAGACGTAGAATGCAGCAAAAGTTGAAAAGATTACGGGTCCAATTAGCCGGCTAGACTACTTCCTACGAGTTGGACAAGATTGACATGGAAGCTGATTGGCCCTTAGTTGATTAGGACCGCTTTTGGCCTAATTTGTGAAGAATTTTTCAACACCTCTAGATAAAATACTCCCTCCTCCCCAAAATATTTGTCTTATTTAATTTTTTTGTTTAATTTTTATTACAAATTTATGAGTGATTAATCATGTTTATAAAATTCTAAAAGTTGTTGTTGATAATATTATTAATGGTGAATCAATAGATATTTTTAAAATTTCATGAACATAATTAAATTGTCATATATTTGTGGTCAAAATTCAACAAAAAAGTCAAATGAGACAAACATTTTGAGACGGAAGGAGTATGACTTACTTTTCTATCGTCACCCTATATTTTTGTCAATAAATTTTAGATTTTTACGAAATGTTTTCATTAAATTATTATTTTTCAAAATATTTTCACTGGACTTTCACAATTTACAAAATTTGCTCACTCCCTTAACATATCCTCTAAAATTCTAAAGAAATTTAGTAATGTAATTCAACGTGAATAATGTTCGTTAAGCTTTCAACCAACATGTTAACATTGTTGACTTGTATGATGAAGAATACAAATATTTTAAAATGTAAAATGTCATTATAACATAGTTTATAAGAAATATTATAAATTAATTCTCCCAAAAAATCACTTATCCTATATCGTATTTAACAAAACTAGTCATATAATGTCGTGTGGCTAAATTTCATTAAATTTTAAGCGAATTTGTTGACGGAGTGAGCACATTTTGAAAAATGTAAGAGTTCAGTGAGAATATTTTGAAAAAAAATAGTTTAGTGATAAACATATAATTTTTGCCTATAAATAACTAAGTGGAATACTATTGTGTAAGCGTACGTACATGATTTTTTTAGTTGAGATTTTTATTTTATTAGTAATAGAGAAAATGTCACTTATGCTAATCAATTGACGTATAAATAGATTAACAAATGTCATTATTAACAGGATTTGAGCTATTTAACTCTACTATTTATTTAAGCTAATGCCGAATAGGCACCAGAACTAAAGTTCATTGGTGTAAGCATACATGATACTCTCAATGTCCCATAAAGGTCAATTAAATTAAAATTTTGACTAACATTTCATAATCAGTTGCTTATTTTATGAAAATTCTAAAAAATCCTGAATAATGTTTCAATTGTTGAAACAAGATAATCAAATTTTCAAAACTTTTTAGTCAAAAGTTCAATTTAGTTTAACAAATGGGTCATTTATTGAGAGAATTATATTTTTTGTCCCTCAACTAGTTTAAGTTTTACATTTTTGTTCTTGAACTAATTTTAGCTGCTTAAGAATCATGATGATGTGTAGGGGTGGAAATGGTTTGGCTCAAACCGCGGTTTGGAGTCGAACCGAGTCAAACCGTGTGGTTTGGTTCGATTTTTAGACATAAGTGGTTTAGCTCAATTTGAGAAATCAACAAACCATGTGGTTCAGGTCAGCTTGGGGTTTCACACTCCTAAACCGAACCGAGCCAAACCGAGCCGAACCGTTTAAGACCGAACCGCGGTTTGAAACCGTGAAACCGAACCGTGAAATCGAGCCGTGAACCGAACCATGAAATCGCAAAGTTATTCGATCATAACTCGTGGTCCTCTTTTGAAACGTTTGGTTGTTTACCTTCAACAACAGAAACTTGTTCTCTACTCTATGCTTTGAAATATCGAGTAAATCGACGTGCGATTTAATGAGTTTGGCGATGTCGAACCTCAAAGCTAGTACTCCCTCCTTCCAAAATGATCTTCCCATTTTTTTTGGTCTTTACTACGAATAAACATTAGTTTAGGTTGATTTAATTATTCTCACGTAAATGTAAAACTTGTTATCGATAGTACTATTGATGGTGTGTTAATTACGAGTTTTAAATTTACACTAGCATATTTAAATTAATCTATAATTATTTAGCTCAAAGTTGATTTAACGACAAAAGGGAGTATGTTTTTCGTAAGGCTCCATTTGTTTCGACGTCAAGATTGCATGGTAGATAAGGCTCCATTTGTTTAAATTAATATGCTTACAAGAGGAGGAGAAGTCAGGATTGCATGGTAGATAAGGCTCCATTTGTTTTGACGTAAAACATTTTTCGGAACATGTTTTTCGTAAAATAACTCGTTTTCCGTTGTTTGATTGTTTTTCGGAAAACGTTTTTTCCATTTTTCGGTGTTTGTTGTTTTCCGTAAAATAACTCGTTTTCCGATGTTTGGTTGTTTTTCGAAAAATGGAGAAAACGTTTTTCGAAAAACATTTTATGCCCTTCCTAAGTAAAACGACTTACGAATTTTTCCTAAGTAAACCATTTTTCGAAAAATTGTACCCTTCATGTACAACTCATATTTCACAAGATACAGCATTTTAATTAATTATATATATATATATATATATATATATATATATATATATATATATTCATAATAATAATAATAATAATAATAATAATAATAATAATAATAATAATAATAATAATAATAATAATAATAATAATAATAATAATAATAATAATAATAATAATAATAATAATAATAATAATAATCGTAATCATAATCATAATAATAATATATATAATATATAATAATAATAATAATAATATATTCATAATAATAATAATAATAATATATTCATAATAATAATAATAATAATTGAACAGTATAAACCGAGATACGAACAC
This sequence comes from Adenophora triphylla var. japonica, assembly GCA_022495995.1. NCBI lineage: Eukaryota > Viridiplantae > Streptophyta > Magnoliopsida > Asterales > Campanulaceae > Adenophora > Adenophora triphylla. The sequence goes on from JAFEMH010000741.1 coordinate 563,835, forward strand.
GGGCTTGCTCGAATTGGACCCAAATGGACTGGGCTATAAACATAATCCAATACACAAGTATCAATGCAGTTATTAGGGCCGAGGTACCCTCTTCGTATGCCGAGGAGCATCTCCTCGGCCTTACATCGGTGATGGGCTCTTCATACTTGCCCCATCAGGTTCTGATACGCCACACGTGACGAGGAGAGAAAAGTTCTTACCTCGGCATATCATCATAAATGACGAGGAGACATAATCATTCACCCCGGCATATTCACATGTCGGCCAGTCATCAAATGACGAGGAAGCATAATCATGCATCTCGGCTTACTTGTCAATGCCGAGATAAGGAAATCATGCTCCTCGGCTTTCCGGCTAGCAGATCGTGCAATCCTATTCAAACAAGGATTCACCAGTTATGATCCAATCAGGATTGTAACCACCTTGAAATTACCCGGAATTTCGCGCGGACGCGAAACGCGGTTGTCTTTCGCGGAGGGTTGGTGTTTGAGACCTCGCTTCTTGGGAAGGAATGAGGAGTCGCCACGCGGTTTTTGTATTTTGAGCCCAAACGTTGAGAAACGGCTTTAGTGAAAATGGTGTCGTTTTTATTGGTAGCAAAAACTTAGGAAAAGGCTTTTTGAGTACCAGAGATTGTTAGGCTCGGAGGTCACGTTACGTTTCGGGAAGAGTATTACGAGTCTTTCTACCTTTCTCAAAAATGTGTGCGTGTTTGTGTGTTTGCATTTTGAAATGGGGGGCTTGAATGACAAGCTTAATCTTGGTTTGAATGTCAAACGTTGATTAGGTGATCTTGTTTGAAAAGACGAGCGTTTGAATGACAAACGTCGGTTTTGAGTTTTGAAAGAGAGTTCGAAGGTCGAACTTCGGTTTTGAACCAGGCATGCCATTGTTAACGATTTTACGGGAAAAAACGTATTAAATGATTTTGAGTGTCAAATGGCGGCTTTTAAGTTTGAAGATGAGCGTTTGGATGTCAAACGTCATTTCGCGCGTTTTGAAAGAGAGTTCAAAGGTCGAACTCCGGTTTTGAACCGGGCATTACATTGTTAACGACTTTACGGGAAAAACGTATTAAATGATATGCAATCAACGAATCGGGTTGCGACTCAGACTTTGAAAAGTAAATACTATCACGATCCAAACGGGTCGGACTTTGTAAATGACAGTATTTAAAGTGCGGTATCAACAGAATCAAACGATCCGGAATTGGAAAGTACGATCGACGAGCCAAAACGGCTCGGAGTTGTAAATGACGATCGACGAGCCAAACGACTCGGAATTGTAAAGTACGATCGGCAGCCAAATACTCGGAATTGTAAAGTACGATCGACGAGCCAAAACGGCTCGGAGTTGTAAAGTACGATCGACGAGCCAAAACGGCTCGGAGTTGTAAGTACGATCGACGAGCCAAAACGGCTCGAGTTGTGTGCCGCATGAAAAAGTAAAGGACGTTCGACGGATCAAACAATCCGGGTAAATGACAGGAATTTAAATGACGATCGACGGATCAAACGATCCGGAATTGGTAAATGACATAAAAGTAAACGGAACGGGGTCGGAACGCTGTTTTAACCCGAGATTACTTCTCTTACGGAAAGAGAAGAGGATCAGGGACTAAAACGTATCGGACCCCGTTAGACGGTGACGTCTACATTTTGAGAGTGAGAGAGGGAGCTACCTATGGCTAGGGTCGGCTCCTTTGGCTCGGTGGGCGTATACGGGATACGGAAAGGTGTTTGAAAGGTGTTTCGAAAGTGTTTGGGCAGAGTATCCCCTTTTATTTGGTGCTTAGGAACCTAGGGATTTGGGCAGCGTTTCGACTTGTGTCGGTTTAGCTTGAGGATCAGAATCTACCGACGAGTAGCACGAGGGCCCCCGAAGAGTAGAGAATTCCGCCGACGAGTAGCACGAGGGCCCCCGAAGAGCGGAAGAGGAACTAGCGTTTTTTTGCTAGGGGAAGAGAGGGGAGAAAATTGTGTAGGAAAATATGAAGGAGGGGGGAGTATTTATAGGGTTAAAAATCATGGAGGAGGGGGGAAATACTTGGGGAGGAAGAAAATGGAGTGGAGAGGAAGAAATGTTGCTTAACCTGATGGGTTTCTGCCTTGCGGAAAGAGTCCAGCCGGACTATACCTGAGTTTGGGGATATTTTGGTCATTTGGCCTTGAGTTTGACACGTCTTGGACACGTATTTAAGATGCAGAAAGAGTCCGGCCGGACTGTACCTGAAATTGGCTATATTTCCTGATTGAACAAGTTACCTGCATAGATCTTTTTCTCGCGTTCGATTTGATATGTGGTGGGCCCAAAACGGAGTTCGTATGAGGGAGTTATGACCTCCGGAAGGTCGAGACGCTCGAAAACGGGAAATCGAATCCCAGAAGACCCCGAAAAGTACGTTTTTCGGGGAAAACTGTACCTTTACGTGTGTTGAGTACACTTTGATGTCAGGATGCACAGGGAAGTCCCGGGATGTCTCGTTGACTCGAGAACGGGGAACTTAACGGGTTCCGGTTAACTTTTAACGGATTTTGACGATCCGGATTTGGGTACTTACAGTTAGCCCCTCGGCGACGTCACTTTCGAAGGAAGTGGGGTCGTCGAAAAAGATAAGGATCCAAATCGGGGGATGCCTTATGGAGAGACCTGGGCGGTCAAATGGCTGGACCCTTAGCAAAAGGATTCCTACGTATCCCGAGCGGGAATCAAGCCGATCGTAGTTCACGGGTGTGAGGGAAATTGGTAGGGGCCTCGACCTGTGGGGAATGATTAGGAGGAGTTCCACCTGAGAGAGACTGTTTTGGAGGCGCCTAAACCTGAGGGAGACTATTTGAAGGCGTCTGAACCTAAATGGAGACTATTGTGAGGCGTCTGAACCTAAGTGAGACCATTGCGAGGCATCTGAGCCTGAATGGAGACTATTGTGAGGCCTCTGAACCTAAGTGAGACCATTGCGAGGCATCCGAACCTGAATTGAGACTATTGTGAGGCGTCTGAACCTAAGTGAGACCATTGCGAGGCATCTGAACCTGAATGGAGACTATTGAGGCGTCTGAACCTGAGTGAGACCATTGCGAGGCATCTGAACCTGAATGGAGACTATTGTGAGGCGTCTCGAACCTAAGTGAGACCATTGCGAGGCATCCGAACCCGAATGGAGACTATCAGTGAGGCGTCTGAACCTAAGTGAGACCATTGCGAGGCATCTGAACCTGAATGGAGACTATTGTGAGGCGTCTGAACCTAAGTGAGACCATTGCGAGGCATCCGAACCTGAATTGAGACTATTATGAGCCGTCTGAACCTAAGTGAGACCATTGCGAGGCATCCGAACCTGAATGGAGATTATTGTGAGGCGTCTGAACCTAAGTGAGACCATTGCGAGGCATCCGAACCTGAATGGAGACTATTGTGAGGCGTTTGAACCTAAGTGAGACCATTGCGAGTCATCCGAACCCGAATGGAGACTATTGTGAGGCATCTGAACCTAAGTGAGACCATTGCGAGGCATCCGAACCTGAATGGAGACTATTGTGAGGCGTCTGAACCTAAGTGAGACCATTGCGAGGCATCCGAACCTGAATGGAGACTATTGTGAGGCATCTGAACCTAAGTGAGACCATTGCGAAGCATCCGAACCTGAATGGAGACTATTGTGAGGCGTCTGACCCTAAGTGAGACCATTGCGAGGCATCCGAACCTGAATGGAGACTATTGTGAGGCGTCTGAACCTAAGATTTCTGAAACTTACGAGGGCGTGGTTGAACTTCACGAGGGAGATAAGTGAATCTCACGAGGGAGATGGGTGAATCTCATGAGGGAGATGGTTTGAATCTCACGAGGGAGATGGTTTGAATCTCACGAGGGAGATGGGCTGAATCTCACGAGGGAGATGGGCGAATCTCACGAGGGAGATGGGTGAATCTCACGAGGGAGATGGGTGAATCTCACGAGGGAGATGGGGTGAATCTCACGAGGGAGATGGGTGAATCTCACGAGGGAGATGGGTGAATCTCACGAGGGAGATGGGCTAAATCTCACGAGGGAGATGGGCTAAATCTCACGAGGGAGATGGGCGAATCTCACGAGGGAGATGACTGAATCTCACGAGGGAGATGGTTTGAATCTCACGAGGGAGATGACTGAATCTCACAAGGGAGATGGGTGAATCTCACAAGGGAGATGGGTGAATCTCACGAGGGAGATGACTGAATCTCACGAGGGAGATGGTTTGAATCTCACAAGGGAGATGGGTGAATCTCACGAGGGAGATGACTGAATCTCACGAGGGAGATGGGTGAATCTCACGAGGGAGATGGGTGAATTTCACGAGGGAGATGACTGAATCTCACGAGGGAGATGGTTTGAATCTCACGAGGGAGATGGGTGAATCTCACGATAGAGATGGTTTTGAAAGTCCCGGGTTCGACGGAAATGGTTTTGAAGGTTCCGAGTTCGACGGAAATGGTTTGAAGGTTCCGAGAAATTTCCGTCCCCGACGGAGTTTTCTTGATACATGGAGGGAGCGGGATCTCATGCTGGGGATTCGACGAAAATGGCGGTCGAAGAAGGATTGTTGTGCGGGCTTTCCTTGATTTACCGCTCGTCTTTTGCCTGCTGGGGATATGGTGTTCATGCTTACGATGATGGCCGAAGAGGGATTGAAGTTCCAACGACGGGGTTAGGAACGGAATGTGATCACGGGAGAGACTAACATATTGTTGGGGAATAGCGTCCATAATTCTAACAAGACCAGTTAAGAACTGAGGGGATTGGTTGACATTCTAACAAGCAGTTAGGAACGGAAGTTGATTGACGTTCCTTAAAAGGATGGTCTTACGATCCCGTTGGGGAGGAATGTTCGGGCTTACGAAGATGGCCGAAGAGGGATTGTTATGCGGGCTTACCTTGATGGCCGCTGAAGTGGGATGGTCCGGCTTACGATAACTGCCGGAGAAGTGACTCATTGTACGGGCTCACAAGGATTTCCGTGGAAATGAGATAGACGGGCTTACGATGACTGCCGGGGAGATGAACGTTCACTTGCTGGAGTGAAAAGGTATTCGGACTTACGAGGATGGCCGAAGAGGGATTGTTATGTGGGCTTACCTTGATGGCCGCTGAAGTGGGATGGTCGGGCTTACGACTGGCGGCCGGGGAGAATTGTTGCAAGGCGTTCATGCCTTGGGGTTCGGGCTTATTGCGGCTGCCGAAGGTAAATTGTTGCAAGGCGTTCGTGCCTTGGGTTTCGAGCTTATTTCGGCTGCCGAAGGAGAATTGTTGCAAGGCGTTCGTGCCTTGGGGTTCGGTCTTATTGCGGCTGCCGAAGGAGAATTGTTGCAAGGCATTCGTGCCTTGGGGTTCGGGCTTATTGCAGCTGCCGAAGGAGAATTGTTGCAAGGCGTTCGTGCCTTGGGGTTCGGGGTTAGGCGGCTTATGGCTACCGAAGGAGAATTGTTGCAAGGCGTTCGTGCCTTGGGGTTCGGGCTTATTGCGGCTGCCGAAGGAGAATTGTTGCAAGGCGTTCGTGCCTTGGGGTTCGGGCTTATTGCAGCTGCCGAAGGAGAATTGTTGCAAGGCGTTCGTGCCTTGGGGTTAGGGCTTATTGCGGCTACCGAAGGAGAATTGTTGCAAGGCGTTCGTGCCTTGGGGTTCGGGCTTATTGCGGCTGCCAAAGGAGAATTGTTGCAAGGCATTCGTGCCTTGGGGTTCAGGCTTATTGCTGCTGCAGAAGGAGAATTGTTGCAAGGCGTTCGTTCCTTGGGGTTCGGGCTTATTGCGGCTGTCGAAGGAGAATTGTTGCAAGGCGTTCGTGCCTTGGGGTTCGGGCTTATTGCGGCTGCCGAAGGAAGTGAAAGTTGGTGAAAACCAATGGAATTTTGACGTCAGGAGACGGAATTGTGATTTGATGTCCGAAGACAGGAGTGAGGGTTTGAATGTCAAACGTCGGTTTGGGGTGGAAATGAGAGTTTGAATGTCAAACGTCAACTTGGGATGTAAATGAGCGTTTGAATGTCAAACGTCGACTTGAGAAGGAAGTGAGCGTTTGAATGTCAAACGTCGACTGGGGATTGAGAATTTAACGTCTGGAGACGAAACGTTAGTGAAAACTAACTGGGAATTTAACGTCTGGAGACGAGCGTTAGTGAAAACTAACGAGAACTTTAACGTCTGGAGACAAAGCGTTAGTGAGAACTAACGGGAACTTTAACGTCTGGAGACGAAGCGTTAGTGAGAACTAACGGGAACTTTAACGTCTGGAAACGAAGCGTTAGTGAGAACTAACGGGAACTTTAACGTCTGGAGACGAGCGTTAGTGAAAACTAACTGAGAATTTAACGTCTGGAGACGAAACGTTAGTGAAAATTAACTGGGAATTTAACGTCTGGAGACGAAGCGTTAGTGAAAACTAACTGCGAATTTAACGTCTGGAGACGAGCGTTAGTGAAAACTAACTGGAATTTAACGTCTGGAGACGAAATGTTAGTAAAAACTAACTGGACTTTAATGTCTGGAGACAAAGCGTTAGTGAGAGCTAACGGAAAATTTAACGTCTGGAGACGAAGCTTTAGTGAGGACCAACGGGAGATTTAACGTCTGGAGACGAGCGTTAGTGAGAGCTAACGGGAAATTTAACGTCTGGAGACGAAACGTTGGTGAGGACCAACAGGAGATTTAACGTCTAGAGACGCAACGTTGGTGAGGACCAACGGGAGATTTAACGTCTGGAGACGAAACATTGGTGAGGACCAACGGGAGATTTAACGTCTGGAGACGCAACGTTGGTGAGGACCAACGGGAGATTTAACGTCTGGAGACAAAACGTTAGTGAGGACCAACGGGAGATTTAACGTCTGGAGACGCAACGTTGGTGAGGACCAACGGGAGATTTAACGTCTAGAGACGCAACGTTGGTGAGGACCAACGGAAGATTTCACGTCTGGAGACGCAACGTTGGTGAGGACCAACGGGAGATTTAACGTCTGGAGACGAAACGTTGGTGAGGACCAACGGGATATTTAACGTCTGGAGACGCAACGTTGGTGAGGACCAACGGGAGATTTAACGTCTAGAGATGCAACGTTGGTGAGGACCAACGAGAGATTTAACGTCTGGAGACGAAACGTTGGTGAGGACCAACGGGAGATTTAATGTCTGGAGACGCAACGTTGGTGAGGACCAACGGGAGATTTAACGTCTAGAGACGCAACGTTGGTGAGGACCAACAGGAACTTTACCTCGAGAGAGGGGCATTAGAAATGTCTAACGGGAATTTGGACCTTGAGAGGGGGGCATTAGAAATGTCTAACGGAGAAATTAGACCTCATGAGAGGGGCGTTAGAAATGTCTAACGGGTATTTCACCTCGAGAGAGGGGCGTTAGAGATGACGAAACTCACGAGGGAGAATAATAGAAAAGAATCTCACGAGGAGATGACGAGATGCAAAATCTCGGGAAAGGATCTCGCAGGGAGATGACGGAAAGATCTCACGAGGGAGAATAACGAGAAAGGATCTCACAAGGAGATAACGAGATGCAAGATCTCGGGGAAGGATCTCGCAGGGAGATGATGGAAAGATCTCACGAGGGAGAATAATGAGAAAGGATCTCACGAGGAGATAACGAAATGCAAGATCTCGGGGAAGGATCTCGCAGGGAGATGACGGAAAGATCTCACGAGGGAGAATAACGAGAAAGGATCTCACGAGGAGATAACGGGAGAGGATCTTATGAAAAGATGGGTAATCTCTCTAAGAGATGGGTAATCTCACGAAAAGATGGGTAATCTTTCTCATCTTCATCAGCTCCTCTGCCAGTTCCCTCAATTCTGTTGTCAGTTCCTTTGATGGGTGAGGTCGAAACTGTAAGGTCGGAGGTTGGGTATGCCTTAGGAGGTTCCCCCTTTGCGGGCTGCTACCTTGGTGCTGGCGAGCCTCTTGTTTTTCCTGATGTCAGCTGGTGTTGGCATATAACCGAGCCTCTGGACTGTAGTCTGGTCCTTGACTTTGATGACTTGGTGTTAGCCTTGTAACCTTTTACCGAGCCCCGATCCGGGATGAAGTTCATGAGTTTCATCATCCTCATGGCGGGAGGGATTTTGTCCCAGAATAGTGGAAGGTCCACGCTGCATATTTGGATTTTGGAGGTCTCTAGAGTGAATCCAGTTAATGCCATGTCGTCATTATGCTTGATTTCTAACACTGGAATGTCGTTGGTGCTGGTCCCCTCGGTGGTGACGTTGTCGCCGTAGACTGTGGTTATATCGTTGCCTTGCATGAACTTGAGGCATTGGTGAAGGGTGGATGCCACGCCATTTATCTGATGCAGCCAGGGACGCCCTAGGATGGCTGTGAAAGTGATTGGAATGTCCAACACTTGGAATTCGGTGGGGATCATCCTCTTGCCAAACCAGATATTAAGAGTAGCAACCCCGAGAACTGTACGGGAAGCGGAGTCATAGGCCTTGACAAAGGTGTGGGTGAAGGCTTCAAATCTGGGCTTGATGTCAAGCAGGTCCATCATCTTGGCGGGCAAGACATTCATTCCGGAACCTCCGTCTACCAGCACACGGGGAAGGCGACGCTCGTCCAGCTGAACCGTGATGTGGAGCGGCTCATTGTGATCAGCTTCAAATTTTGGAAGGTCCAAATCTGTGAAGGTGATAATGTTTCCGTAGTGGATGTTGCCGATCATCTGAATGACTTCATCTCGGGGGTCAAGGGCCCACTGGGGACCATGGTACGGGCGACTTTCCTCTAGCTCGAGCTTGTGAGGATATGAGGATGTGAGCAGGACCAAAGGGAAATGTTCGCCTAGGTCCGCTTGAGTCAGGTGAGGATCGGGTCCTCCAACATTTGAGAGGTGGAGGTTTTGGTGGTGCCTCCAGATTGCTTTGAGGTTTGATGAGTTGTACTTTGGCTTATCCTTCTGGGGATTATGCTTCTTGTTGTCAGTAAGGTTGCCGAGATTGGAGACTTTCTTGTGTCCTGATGCCTGAACTGTGGTGTCAGCAGGATATTTTCGCTTTCCCATCCCTTTAGGTTCGAAGTCCGTCTTTGTTTGAAGGAAGGGAAGACTTCTTTGGAGAAAACGCCCTTCAATGCTGCTTGCCCCGGAGGTGTCATGAGGATTCGGGATTCCTCGATCTCGTCGAGGTCGTATCCGAGAAGCCCCGCTTCAGCTAAAACCATAATGCCGAAAGATGCTTCTGCAAGCCCCAGAAATCGAAACTCAAGGTAGACCCTTGGGATGAAAAAGTTCTCTTCGTGTGGCGAAGCCCCAGTCTGAAGAAATGACTTGGTGAAGCCCCAGTTTGAAGGAAGCACTGGTCATCTGTGGGGATTCTAGAGTGAATCCGATGTAGCCCCAATCTGAGTTGAACTTTATGTGGCCCGACGAGGCGATCGTCCTTGATTTTTTTTCGATTGGTCAACCAAAGTGTATAAGAGGAATGGCTTGTAATGTATACGCGTAAGGACGTATTTTAGAGAAGTGGGAACGAATCCCGATTTTATGTGGATGCCTAGTTTAATGCAGGCACCAAAACTCGCTTTGGGTTTGACTCTTTTGGGAGAGTATGAGCGTAGAGAGGTTTGGAGAAGTGTATGGAAGCTCTTGCTAACAGAAAGACAGTGTTTAGCTCTAATTTTCCTATTATCGTAGAAAAAGAAGACTTGTCGAGACATCTGAAAACATGTTTTATCCATAAAGATCACAAGATTGCTTTAAACCCTTTGTTAATGTTCAGGTTGTTCAACCATTAATCCTGATATGAACAAATGTCTTGATTAACCGTGAGAAGAAAGTCAACTGATGTCGCGGATCAAAGTTGGTTGTGTGTGAAAGAAAGGCCTGTGTATAGGGGAGGTCATTGATGAGACCGGGTTTATGGGATTTGTATGTGTTTATGCTCTGGACGGTCTCTGTTTGCCTAGGTTCTCCTCGTAAGGAGCTCAGTCGCCGTAGTTACGGCGGAACGGTGCTTGGCTGCAGGAAAAGGGTATGAACATTTGTGGTCCTTTTGGTGAAAAGGCTCGGATGGGATGTTTGGATGATGAGGTACAGGCCTCGAGGTGATTCCTTGACAAGTCGTTGTTGACGGCTTCTTCCGTGATTCCATTGCTTCTTGGTCAGCGTCTTTCACCGGGGGAGAAAGAATTCGAATGTAGCGTAAGGGCTTAGATGTGTTTTTGCCTTTGCTTTGACCGCTCCATTGTTATCGACAACCTCCATTCTTCGAGCTTTAACTTTGTTTGCCCATCTGTCAAGCTTGTGATTGGCGATGCTGGGTCCTTCGCCTCACTTTTTTTTTGAAGTTCTTGCTTTGAACTTTTCTCTCTCTTTTTTTTTGAAGTTCTTGTTTGAACTTTTCTCTCTCTTTTTTTTTTTTTTTGAAGTTCTTGTTTGAACTTTTCTCTCTTTTTTTTTTTTTTTTTGAAGTTCTTGAGGACGAAGGCAGGCTCCTGCTTGAACTTTCTCAATGCGCACGAGGGAGAAGGCGAGCTCCGAGGTTGTTGTCGACATGGGGTCAATCTTCCGATGTTGAGTGACCTTTTGTTGTTCCTTGATATTGCCGTCGTCGTTGACTTGGTCAAGGTGAAGGTGGAGACATGTTTTTGGGAAGTGTGTGGCTTGATGGAGGCCTTTGTGGGGTAAGGAAAGTGTATGGGGAGGGCACCAGTTGACTTTCTCACACCGATTAATCAGAACATTAGTTATTTCCAGAGATTATGTGTTGAGCAATACAAGTAGTCATTTAGGATATAACCATTTCATTAGTTGTAATGTAGGTGTGCAAATAATGTCTCAAGTCTAGCAAGAAGAGAAAAAGACACTTATTTATAGAAACTTTAAGATTAACTACACTGTCCGAGGCGGACTTGATTGAACGAGGAAAGTACTAGAACCTACGAAGGTTGACCAAAAGACAATTGATGATCTCGAGGATAGGTAGCCCCTACTCTAGCCGTCTTTTGTTGCCGAATTGCCAGACGCCTCAAGCTTTCCATCTTCTGTTAACTTCCGAGTTCCATACCTGCACCGAGGCAATGATCAGTTTGTGCCCATGATACTGTGGAAGTGGAGGGATTTGAGGCCACGGAGCGGCGGCAGACAAGTTGTCCGAAGAAATGGGTCGGAAAAAGTCACGGGGACGAAACTTGATGGTGAGCATATTGAGAGAAGGAAGTGAACACAGGAGGATTTTGAGGGATATTGGGATACATTTGAGATGATCCAATGGCTACTGTTGCATTGAGTGAAAGGGGTAAGACGCGCCGTATATGACAGGGTTGCTTGAGAGGTGGCGTATGAAGCCCCTCGGTTGTTTCCTTGGATTGAAGGATTTTCGGATTTCAAAGGCGTAGGACCCCTGGGTGAAGGTTTGAGGAGCCGATCGTAAGCGATCGTCGTCCTCGATTAGATGAAAGTACCATCTTCTTTGGGATAGCCTTGCTATACCTCGCTCATTCGTTTGTACCATGAAATTCTCACGATCCTTTTACATTTCTTGTGGACCTCACAAGCCCGGATGGCTTCTTCCAGTGTCATATCGTTTACCGGTGGCGGGGTTCCGTTCCCGTCACGATTTCTCAGTGAGTCTGACATGTCGGAAAGTCTAGTTGAGGGAATTGAGGAAACTGAGGAACCTGTCCCGATGCCGCCGTAATCGTAATTCGGCGAGGCGCCGACCCGACTCAATCACTGCTCACCGCAGGGAACGAAAGGTATGGCTTAGTTTTCGGAAGGGGTATTTGGCTCAAGGCTTTAAGGCTCGAAAATTGGACCGTGAAAGGTCGAGATTTAAAGTTTTGACCGTGAAAGGCCGGGATTGAATATTTGAGATCGGACCGCGAAGGTCTCGATGGGAGATCAGAGATCAGACCGCAAAGGTCGGGATCGACTATTTGAGATCGGACCGCGAAGGTCTCGATTGGAGATCAGAGATTGGACCGCGAAGGTCGGGATCGACTATTTGAGATTAAACCGCGAAGGTCTCGCTTGGATTGCTTGAGATAGGACCGCGAAGGTCAGGATCGAGGATTGAGATCGGAGATCGGACTGCGAAGGTCGGGATCGACTATTTGAGATCGGACCGCGAAGGTCTCGATTGGAGATTGGACCGCGAAGGTCGGGATCGACTATTTGAGATCGGACCGTGAGAGGCCTCAATTGGAGATCAGAGATCGGACCGCGAAGGTCGGGATTGACTTTTGAGATCGGACCGCGAAGGTCGAGACTTGAGATATCGGACCGAGAAAGGACGCGATTGAGGATTGGACCACGAGGGGTCGAGACATGAGATATCGGACCGAGAGGGTCGCGATTGAGGATGGACCACGAGGGGTCGAGACTTGAGATATCGGACCGAGAGGGTCGCGATTGAGGATTGGACCACGAGGGGTCGAGACTTGAGATATCGGACCGAGAGGGTCGCGATTGAGGATTGGACCACAAGGGGTCGAGACTTGAGATATCGGACCGAGAAAGGTCGCGATTGACCACCAAGGTCGCGGGACCGCGAGGGGTCAGAGATAGACGAGATATATCGGACCACGGAAGGTCGCGGTTGAAGAGTTGGACCGCGAGGGTCGAGAATATGAGACATCGGACCATGGAAGGTCGCGATTGATGAAGTTGAGATCCGCGAGTCGAGATATGATCGGACCACGGAAGGTCGCGATTGAGAGTTGGACCGCGAGGGGTCGAGATATGATATATCGGACCACGGAAGAGTCTGGTAAATTGAAGATCGGACCGCGAGGGTCGAGAGAATGAGATCGGATCACGGAAGGTCGCGATTGAAGATCGGAGATTGGAGCGCGAGGGTCAAGATATGAGATATCGGACCACGGAAGGTCGCGATTGAGAGTTGGAGCGCGAGGGGTCAAGATATGAGATATCGGACCACGGAAGGTCGCGATGAAGTTGGGACCGCGAAGGTTCAAGATATGAGATATCGGACCACGTGAAGGTCGCGATGAGATCGGAGTTGGACCACGAGGGGTCGAGATATGCGATATCGGACCACGCAAGGTCGCGATTGAGAGTTGGACCGCGAGGGGTCGAGATATGAGATATCGGACCGAGGAAGGTCGCGATTGTGGATTGGACCGCGAGGGGTCAAGATATGAGACATCGGACCACGGAAGGTCGCGATTGAGAGTTGGACCGCGAAGGTCGAGACTTGAGATTTGAAATTGGACCGTGAGGGTCTCGATATGAGACATCGGACCACGGAAGGTCGTGATTGAGAGTTGGACCGCGAGGGGTCGAGATATGCGATATCGAACCACGGAAGGTCGCGATTGAGATGGTGGGCCGCGAGGAGTCGAGATATGCGATATCGGACCACATAAGGTCGCGATTGAGAGTTCGGGACCGTGAGGGTCGAGATATGCGATATCGGACCACGGAAGGTCGCGGTGAGAGTTGGACCGCGAGGTCGAGAATATGAGATATCGGACCACGGAAGGTCGCGATTGAGAGTTGGACCGCGAGGGGTCAAGATATGAGACTTCGGACCACGAAAGGTCGCGTTTGAGAGTTGGACCGCGAGGGGTCGTGATATGCGATATGGGACCACGGAAGGTCGCGATTGAGAGTTGGACCGCGAGGGGTCGAGATATGAGATATCGGACCGAGGAAGGTCGCGATTGTGGATTGGACCGCAGAAGGTCGCGATTGTGAATTGGACCGCGAGGGGTCGAGATATGCGATATCGGACCACGGAAGGTCGCGATTGAGAGTTGGACCACGAGGGGTCGAGATATGATATATCGGACCGAGGAAGGTCGCGATTGTGGATTGGACCGCGAAGGTCGAGATGAGATATGAATATCGGACCGAGAGTCGCGATTGGAGGATTGGACCGCGAGGGGTCAAGATATGAGACATCGGACCACGGAAGGTCGCGATTGAGAGTTGGACCGCGAAGGTCGAGACTTGAGATTTGAAATTGGACCGTGAGGGTCTCGATTGAGGATTGGACCACTAAAGTCATGTCTTGAGAATCGGACTGAGAAAGGTCGCGATTAAGGATTGGACCGCGAAGGTCACGATTGAGAATCGGACCTCTTAGGTCACGTCTTGAGGATTGGACCGCTAAGGTCACGTCTTGAGAATCGGACCGAGAAAGGTCGCGAATAAGGATTGGACCGCGAAGGTCACGATTGAGAATCAGACCGCTAAGGTCACGTCTTGAGGATTGGACCGCTAAGGTCACGTCTTGAGAATCGGACCGAGAAAGGTCGCGAATAAGGATTGGACCGCGAATGTCACGATTAAGAATCGGACCGCTAAGGTCACGTCTTGAGGATTGGACCGCTAAGGTCACGTCATGAGAATCGGACCGAGAAAGGTCGCGAATAAGGATTGGACCGCGAAGGTCACGATTGAGATTTGAAATCGGACCGTGAGGGTCTCGATTGAGGGTTGGACCGCGAAGGTCGAGATTTGAGATTTGAAATCGGACCGTGAGGGTCTCGATTGAGGAGTGGACCGCGAAGGTCACGATTTGAGATTTGAAATCGGACCGTGAGGGTCTCGATTGAGGGTTGGACCGCGAAGGTCGCGATGAGACATCGGACCACGTGAAGGTCTCGGTGAGGAGTGGACCGCGAGGTCACGATTGAGATTTGAGACATCGGACCACGTGAAGGTCTCGATTGAGGAGTGGACCGCGAAGAGTCGACGATTTGAGATTTGAAATCGGACCACGGAAGGTCGCGATTGAGAGTTGGACCGCGAGGGGTCAAGATATGAGACATCGGACCACGGAAGGTCGCGATTGAGAGTTGGACCGTGAGGGGTCGAGATATGCGATATCGGACCACGGAAGGTCGCGATTGAGAGATTTGAAATCGGACCGCGAGGGTCGAGATACGAGACATCGGACCACGGAAGGTCGCGATTGAGATTTAGATCGCGAGGGGTCGAGATTTGAGACATCGGACCACGGAAGGTCGCGGTGAGAGTTGGACCGCGAGGGGTCGAGATTTGAACATCGGACCACGGAAGGTCGCGGTGAGAGTTGGACCGCGAGAGGGTCGAGATATGAGACATCGGACCACGGAAGGTCGCGATTGAGATTGGACCGCGAGGGTCGAGATTTGAGATATCGGACCACGGAAGGTCGCGATTGAGAGATTGGACACGCGAGGGTCGAGATATGAGACATGTCGGACCACGGAAGAGTCGCGGTGAGGATTAGGACCGCGAGGGGTCGAGATGTGAGATATCGGACCACGGAAGGTCGCGATTGAGAGTAGGACCGCGAGGGGTCAAGATATGAGATATCGGACCACGGAAGGTCGCGATTGAGAGTAGGACCGCGAGGGGTCAATATATGAGATATCGGACCACGAAAGGTCGCGATTGAGAGTAGGACCGCGAGGGGTCAAGATATGAGATATCGGACCACGGAAGGTCGCGATTGAGAGTAGGACCGCGAGGGGTCAAGATATAAGATATCGGACCACGAAAGGTCGCGATTGAGAGTAGGACCGCGAAGGTCACTATTTTAAAGATTCCCGAGATGGGACCATTCAATTGTTGTTTTAGTTTACTGAAAACACATTTTTCTCAGAGTCCTAAATGGTTGGAAAAGAGAGTGTCTTCTTTTTCGCAACTAATCCTAGAGCTCTAATCAGTGGATCTCGTCACTACGCTTATAGGCCCCTCGTTTCCATTTGTAGATCATCTTTCTCAGGACGGACAATCCCGAATGAGGTCCTATAAGGCAAGCGAGTTCCACCGACAAAGGAAAAAGTGAACTTAAGGCTAGCTGATCACGCAAACTTCCAACGTATGTGACGCACGGGCCACAGTCAAAGTCAACGTCCTTAAGTTAAGGCGAGGATCGTGCCAAAATTTCGGCATGACCTCTCCTGACTCGCTTGCGTGAGGGACCTTAGCTTTTGGCATTGGCCAAGTTGTGGCTGACACAGTGCATACGGTGAGGTTTGGTGACACGGTGTCACATTGAACCTTCGGGTATATTTTTCGGCAGAGCTCCGCGTCAAAGTCAAGGCTGAAAAGCTCAAAACTTCGGGTCGGGAACGACCTTCGATCTCAACCTCTCGAGTTTGACTCGTGGCGAAACCCGGCGTAAAAAACATACACTTAGGCTTTATGACACGAACTAAGCCAAAAACCAATCGGGGTCTTGGACAAAGTGTGACACAAAGAGTGCATGGCTTACACGGGCTAGGATGGGTCAAGTTTGGGGGACGACCCCGTGCGCCCTCGAAAGGTGTCTGGCAGACCAACCGAGGTGCAACTGATAAGGCCATCCCTGGTTACGGGTCGTAGTGTGCAGTGTACCGAGGCAGCAAGTGCACGTGAAGTGCGGTGTACCGAGGCAGCAAGTGCGAGTAGTGTGCGGTCACTAAAATTCTTTTTTTTCAGAGTAAAACAGAGATTTTTCAGAATGTGTCTTAAAGAATTTTGATGCGCAGTTCAAAAGATAGCAATGAAAATCAAACATGAATGGGGATGCACAAACATGGTATGATTTTGAGAAGATGACAATGTAATGCCCTTGAAAAAACCGTTCGAGGTTTAAAGTAACACACGCACACGAAAACGAGGAAGGGTAAACGAAAGTTTGACTCACGGAAGGCTTTTTTGAAAACAACGGCAGTTTTGAAAAAAGTATCCAAGTCCCTAGCGGAGTCGCCAACTGAAATTACCCGGGATTTCGCGCGGACGCGAAACGCGGTTGTCTTTCGCGGAGGGTTGGTGTTTGAGACCTCGCTTCTTGGGAAGGAATGAGGAGTCGCCACGCGGTTTTTGTATTTTGAGCCCAAACGTTGAGAAACGGCTTTAGTGAAAATGGTGTCGTTTTTATTGGTAGCAAAAATTTAGGAAAAGGCTTTTTGAGTACCAGAGATTGTTAGGTTCGGAGGTCACGTTACGTTTCGGGAAGAGTATTACGAGATCACCCGAAATGCCTCGTATGACGAGTCTTTCTACCTTTCTAAAAAATGTGTGCGTGTTTGTGTGTTTGCATTTTGAAATGGGGGGCTTGAATAACAAGCTTAATCTTGATTTTAATGTCAAACGTTGATTAGGTGATCTTGTTTGAAAAGACGAGCGTTTGAATGACAAACGTCGGTTTTGAGTTTTGAAAGAGAGTTCGAAGGTCGAACTTCGGTTTTGAATCAGGCATGCCATTGTTAACGATTTTACGGGAAAAAACGTATTAAATGATTTTGAGTGTCAAATGGCGGCTTTTAAGTTTGAAGATGAGCGTTTGGATGTCAAACGTCATTTCGCGCGTTTTGAAAGAGAGTTCGAAGGTCGAACTCCGGTTTTGAACCGGGCATTACATTGTTAACGATTTTACGGGAAAACGTATTAAATGATATGCAATCAAAGAATCGGGTTGCGACTCGGACTTTGAAAAGTAAATACTATCACGATCCAAACGGGTCGGACTTTGTAAATGACAGTATTTAAAGTGCGGTATCAACGGAATCAAACGATCCGGAATTTGAAAGTACGATCGACGAGCCAAAACGGCTCGGAGTTATAAATGACGATCGACGAGCCAAACGACTCGGAATTGTAAAGTACGATCGACGAGCCAAACAGCTCGGAATTGTAAAGTACGATCGACGAGCCAAAACGGCTCGGAGTTGTAAAGTACGATCGACGAGCCAAAACGGCTCGGAGTTGTAAAGTTGCATGAAAGTAAAGGACGTTCGACGGATCAAACAATCCGGAATTGTAAATGACAGGAATTTAAATGACGATCGACGGATCAAACGATCCGGAATTGGTAAATGACATAAAAGTAAACGGAACGGGGTCGGAATGCCGTTTTAACCCGAGATTACTTCTCTTACGGAAAGAGAAGAGGATCAGGGACTAAAACGTATCGGACCCCGTTAGATGGTGACGTCTACATTTTGAGAGTGAGAGAGGGAGCTACCTATGGCTAGGGTCAGCTCCTTTGGCTCGGTGGGCGTATACGGGATACGGAAAGGTGTTTGAAATGTGTTTCGAAAGTGTTTGGGCAGAGTTTCCCCTTTTATTTGGTGCTTAGGAACCTAGGGATTTGGGCAGTGTTTCGACTTGTGTCGGTTTAGCTTGATGATTAGAATCTACCGACGAGTAGCACGAGGGCCCCCGAAGAGTAGAGAATTCCGCCGACGAGTAGCACGAGGGCCCCCGAAGAGCGGAAGAGGAACTAGCGTTTTGTTGCTAGGGGAAGAGAGGGGAGAAAATTGTGTAGGAAAATATGAAGGAGGGGGGAGTATTTATAGGGTTAAAAATCATGGAGGAGGGGGGAAATACTTGGGGAGGAAGAAAATGGAGTGGAGAGGAAGAAATGTTGCTTAACCATATGGGTTTCTGCCTTGCGGAAAGAGTCCGGCCGGACTATACCTGAGTTTGGGGATATTTTGGTCATTTGGCCTTGAGTTTGACAGGTCTTGGACACGTATTTAAGCTGCAGAAAGAGTCCGGCCGGACTGTACCTGAAATTGGCTATATTTCCTGATTGAACAAGTTACCTGCGTAGATCTTGTTCTCGCGTTCGATTTGATATGTGGTGGGCCCAAAACGGAGTTCGTATGAGGGAGTTATGACCTCCGGAAGGTCGAGACGCTCGAAAACGGGAAATCGAATCCCAGAAGACCCCGAAAAGTACGTTTTTCGGGGAAAGCTGTACTTTTACGTGTGTTGAGTACACTTTGATGTCGGGATGCACGGGGAAGTCCCGGGATGTCTCGTTGACTCGAGAACGGGGAACTTAACGGGTTCCGGTTAACTTTTAACGGATTTTGACGATCCGGATTTGGGTACTTACACACCTACACCAATTCAAGTCAAACAATGACTCCTTAACAGATATAATTTTCTTAGGATTATATCTTATCTCTTTACAAGTTCAATTCTACATGGATTCTATTAATCCATCCCTATAAATATAAGTTATATGGCCTATTATTTGGTACGTTACTTTTTTACATACAGAAACTCTGTCAATTTAGTTTCTTAACCATAAACCGTGAACTTACTCTCACGCCGGAGGGCCTTTAGCCGGAGTCGCCCCGGCTTAGTTTACATGTTTTCTCTTATTTTCAGGCCTTGCAATCTCCGGAGCATCCGAACGCTTGGATTTGGGCTGATTTGACGATTTTGGCATCATCAATTGGTTCCATTGCCGGGAAATCGATTCAAACACCCTTTGTTTGGCCTGGAAAAAACTCGCTGAAAGCCAGTTTGTTTGCCGGAAATTTTCTAGATTTGAACGAAAATTTCTGTTCCGTTTTGGCTATGTTATTGATTTGCCGAATTCTGCAGAAAATTCGGCCGGAAACTGCAAATTCACGCCTGAAGCCATCTTTTTGGCCTGAAATCTTGGTTTTGGTAAAATCGCAATCGCAATCTTGTGTTAGCGCCCAGAATCTGTCCCAAATCTTTGGCTAAAAATCTTGGATTTGTGGAAAATTTACGTGTGGTAAATTCACTGTTACAATCGCTTATTTGCAATGGAAGGACAGTTTACAAGTGTTACTGTCGAGGAACAGACTCAAGTGAACGGGGTCAACACTAATGCCGAGCTGCCTCCTCCTCCACCTCAGCAAGACGGACCTCTTCCCCTTGCCATGTCTCTTCGTTCCATGGGTCAGGCGAATGCCGAGGGAGAGGGAGCTAACCTTCCTCGCCCTACTCGCCCTTGTGGGAAGCGAGTAGGAAGGAAGACGACAAAAATGCCGACATCAGCCAAGCCGAGGGAACTCAACCCGTTGACCGACGCACTCTACTATATAGACAAATGGAAACTTTGCAAAGGATGTATGAGACACAGGCTGCTCTTTTGCAATTAGATCCAGATAATTCCATGGCTGAATTCATGCTGCCATCGATGGACAATTCTCGTGGAAGGGAGCAAGGTGAGCGACGAGGTCCTCCCCTCGATCCCGCTGTACCACCAAAGCAAGCCCTCCGAGATCCTCCCCGTCCTCGGCATCCCAGTCAGAAGAAAGACCAGGTAGTTGACCTGAGAAGCCAGTTGAGTTCCAGGGATCATGAAGTGAACTCACGGGACCTAAGGACGAGGCTCAGTCTGACCAAGCGCTTGTCCCCCCCTCGTCTCGTCATGGCTCCTCGACGTCCTGATTCACCCCGACCCCGTCGACCCCGTCAGGATTCTCCTCGTCCTCGTTGGAACTCTCCTCGTCCTCGGCATCGAGAGTTTGCACGGCCGAGAACTCCCGAGCCGTACAGAATGTTGCTTGGTGGCCATGAGTTAGAACCAAGACGTGATAAGGCACCATCTAAACGTGACAGCCACCGAAACGACGGGGAACACAGTAGGGTGAATGGTCATCCCAAGGATAAATCGACCCGTAGTTCCCATCGAAGCGCCCGCTCTAGCAGTGATAAGGGAGTGGAAACCAAACAATGGGAACTGTTGAAACAAAGACTTGATGACATGGAGATGGGCAAGAAGGTTGATGATGATGATGACTATGACTGGGCCACACGTCCATTCTCCTGGAGGATCACTGAAGCACCACCAAATCCTCACTTTAAGGTCCCGATCTTTGAAAAATACAACGGAACCACATATGCAAAGGATCACGTGCAAAGTTTTGAACAGACCATGAATCTCCTCACTAAAGCCGATGACATGCTCTGTAAGGCTTTCGCGAGCACCTTCTCCGGGACAGCCTTGACTTGGTTCCGTGAGCTGAAAAAAGGTTGCATCGGTAGCTGGAGGGGTATGAGGAGAATGTTCCTAGATCACTTTGCCACAGCTGGAAGGAGGAAGATGAGATTGACAGACCTTGCTAATATCGAGCAAGGGAAGGGGGAAACCACCCTCAGTTATTACAACCGATTTCGTAAAATGGCGGACCAGGTGGAAGAAAGCCTCACTGACAGGGAGGTTATCGTTTGCTTTAACTCCGGATTGAAATCTGGTCCCCTCATCTATGAGCTCTCCGCCCGAGAACCTAAATCCAAGTCTGAATTGTACCAAGTGGCTTACGCCATTGCAATGGCTAAAGATAAAAGCAAGAAAAGGGGATCGGACAAGGCGGAACCAGAAGCTACCGGCACTCGCCAGAATGAAAATGGGAATGGTAAGGGAACCAAGGGGAAAAATAGAACAAGAAGTACCGAGAAGCCTGAAGTGTTCACCCCTCTTACTAAACCCATTTCAGAGATCATGCAGCTAGTAAACCTTCCCCCTCCCCGTCCACTGAGTGATAAACCAAAATACCCCCGTGATACATCCAAATTCTGCGATTTCCACAAAGACCATGGTCACAATACTGATGGCTGTTGGGCCCTCAAGAAAATGATACAACGGTGGGTTGACGAGGGAAAGTTAAACTGTTATGTCATGAAAAAGGATGGCAAGCGGAAGCGGAAGGAAGAGGAAAGTGAAGATGATGATAAAAGTGAGGACGGAGAACGTAGGCCCCCTAGGGCCAAATTACATGTGATCCGTGAAGAGGTGACTTCCACCAGAAAGCTAAGGGACCAGATCCATGAACTGAGCAAAGTATACCACGTGCCTGCTTGGATTCATAAGGCGGAAGAAGTCATTAATTTTCTCCCAATGAATTGGCAGGGAGCCGTGCTGCCCGTGAACAACCCTTGGTGATAAAGGGTCGGATTGATAATGTGGAATCAGAAAGATTACTTGTGGACACGGGGGCCTCTCGTGACATTCTGTACTATTCCGCTTTCCAATAGATGGGCTTGAAAGACACCATGCTGGAACCATATCATGGAAGGCTGGAAGGATTCACCAACCATAAGGTTGGAGCTAAGGGAACTGTGGAGCTAGAACTTGAAATTGGCGAACATCCCTTCAGATCCAAGGCTACTGTCAGTTTCGTAGTCATGGATTTGACAAGTGATTATCATGCTATCGTAGGCATTCCAAGTCAAGCTAAACTTGGGTTGGTTGCCTCCCTTCCTCATCAACGAGTTAAATTTCCCACTCGTACCGGAATTGGATGTGTTAGGGCGACCCCCAAAGATTTCATGGAACATGTCGTCAGAAGCAGGAAGAAATCTAAGACCGTGGAGATAGATACCCCCGAAGACAACACCAAGGTCTCTAAATCTCAAAAAACTACCGAAACTAGCTCTAGGATGAGCTACATCCGTGAGGTCCTGGATGAAGAAGAGCCTATGGTCCTAGAAATTGCAGATGACCAAGGCATAGTTCCACCCGTCTCTGAGCAAGATCCCATTCTCGTCAACGGCCAGAACTCGGGGGCCAACCATGACTTGTGGAAGGTCAATCCGCTCGACGTTGATGAACTAATGGAGGAAGAGGACCTCAACGTAAACAACAATGAAGGTAGGAGAATTAGAGAAATTATCATCGAATCCCTGGAATTTCGAGATGGTCCTGAAATGGAGCCTGTAGACGAACTGGAAGAGGTGGTCATTAACCCTGACTATCCTGAACAAAAAATCAAACTCGGGGGCCAGTTATCTCCATAAAAGAAGGAAAAGATCATCTCCCTCTTAAAAAACAGTCTCGACGTCTTTGCTTGGAAAGTCGAAGACATGAGGGGGATCAATGAAGAAGTAGCACTCCATCGCTTGGAAGTTGACCCATTGGCAAAAACAATCTCCCAGACAAGGAGAAACTTTGCAAGGGACAAGGAGGAAGCTATTAAAGAAGAGGTGCAAAAGTTACTGAGAGCCGGAATAATTCGTGAAGTCAAGTACCCCGTTTGGTTGGCCAATATAGTAATGGTTAAAAAGCAAAATGGGAAATGGCGTATGTGTATAGACTTCACTGATCTGAACAAAGCCTGCCCCAAGGACAACTATCCTCTCCCCAGAATTGACAAGTTGGTCGACTCCATTGTTGGACACCAGACACTCAGCTTCCTAGATGCCTATTCAGGCTATCATCAGATAAAAATGGTGGAAAAGGACATCGAGAAAACGGCCTTCCAAACACCTGGGGGAAATTATTGTTATGTTATGATGCCTTTTGGGCTCAAGAATGCGGGTGCCACGTACCAACGAATGGTGAACAAGGTGTTCGAAGCTCAAATAGGTCGCAACATGGAGGCCTATATCGATGACATGGTCATAAAGACCAAGGAGGGCAGTCACGCTCTTGACCTGGAAGAGACAATAAACAACCTCCGAGCTAACAATATGAAGTTAAACCCAAGTAAATGTGTATTCGGAGTAACGGCGGGAAAGTTCCTAGGCTTCATGGTATCTCAAACGGGAATAGAGGCCAACCCCGAAAAAATTAAGGAACTCATTGACATGAAGGAACCTACCAACATCAAGGAGGTTCAGAGACTAAATGGAAGAATAGCGGCACTTGGAAGGTTCATAGCCAAATCCGCTGAAAAATCACTGCCCTTCTTCAAGGTATTGAAGGGTACCAAGAGCTTCTCCTGGACTTCCGAATGCTCCGAAGCGTTCCTCCGGTTGAAGGAGTACTTGGGTTCCCCTCCCTTGCTCAGTAGTCCGATTACCGGTGAGATGATGTACGTGTTCCTAGCTGCCACCGATCATGCAGTCGCAGCCATTCTAGTTCGGAATGAAGAAGGAATTCAGAAGCCCGTCTACTATGTCTCTATGGCATTGTCAGACGTAGAGAGCAGATACTTTAATGTGGAAAAGATAGCGTACGCGCTAGTCATCGCCTCAAGGAAACTACGTGTGTACTTTTCTGCCCACCCCATCACCGTGTATACGAACGAACCACTGAAGAAAATACTGCACAAGTTGGACGGCTCCGGACGTCTCCTGAATTGGTCTATCGCTCTCACGGAGTTTGATATCACGTACCAACCAAGGAAGACCCTCCTGGCACAGCCTTTTGTTGACTTCATGGTTGAGACTGCCTTCATGGGTGAACATGTCCCCACCTCCTATAAACAAAATGCACCGGAAGAAGAAAAGTCTCCCGTTGAACTCCCATCCAATTGTTGGATTCTGTACACGGATGGGTCTGCTACAAAACAAAGAAGCGGAGCTGGAGTCGTACTGGCAAGTCCGGAAGGAGAATACACTATGCAAGATGCCATCCGTTTCAAGTTCCCTGCCTCCAACAATCAAGCTGAATACGAAGCTCTAATATTTGGTATTGAATTGACTTCCTTCTACGAAGCAACTAAGGTGGCGGCTTTCTGTGACTCCCAACTCGTGGTCAAACAAGTAAAGGGAGAGTATAACACCCAAGACCCCACCCTTGCCAAATATAGAGACCTTGTCCTAGACATGACGAAGAAGATGGAATTATTTGAACTCAAGCAAATAGGCAGGGAGGACAACCAAATCGCAGACGTTCTATCTAAACTAGCAACCATGGATGTATCTAAGTCTAAGACCAATCCATACGTAGTTTATGCTAAGGAACCTGCCTATGAAAGACTACAAGTCATGCTCCTAGAAGGAGAAGAGAGATGCTTGATCGACGACTACATTGACTACATCGAGAAGAGCCAACTCCCGAAAGATGAGGCGCAAGCTAAACTTATCAAGAAGAGGTCCCCAAGGTTAATTGTGATGAGCGGAGTCCTCTACCGAAGATCTTTCACGAATCCCCTGCTAAGGTGTGTCTATCCCAAGGAAATTGAGAACCTCTTGGCAGAAGTACATGAAGGTGTATGCGGCGGACACCCGGGGGCCAGAACCTTAGCTGACAAAATCATCTCGCTAGGTTACTACTGGCAAAACCTAAGGGAGGACGCGCACGCCTATGTTAGAAAATGTGATAAGTGCCAAAGATTCTCTGACATTCCTAGACTACCGGCAGTTGAGCAAACACTTGTGATACCTACGTGGCCATTTGACATGTGGGGGATCGACATCATCGGACCCTTCCCTGCCGCCCGTGGTAATTGCAAGTACGTCATCGTAGCTGTTGATTATTTCTCAAAGTGGATAGAAGCAAAGGCATTGTCCAAGATAATGGAAGAGAACGCAATCAACTTCATCCACGACTACATCTGGTGTCGATTTGGCCTCCCTCGTACAATTGTCTCCGATCATGGACTCCAGTTTTCGTCAGAATTTACAACGGAGCTGGGAAGAGTCAAAGTCCGCCATGCAAAGTCCTTAGTTAGCAGACCCCAAGGCAACGGTCAAGCAGAAGCTGCCAACAAACTGGTCCTAACAACCCTTACCAAGAATCTTGAAGGACGCGAGGGTAGATGGTTGGACGAACTTCCCCTAGCCCTATGGGCCGTTCGCACAACCACCCGGGGGCCAACTGGGGAAACCCCATTCGCACTAACCTTCGGTTCTGAGGCTATGGCACCAGCTGAAATGACCATCCCTACCGTGAGAAACTCCCATTATGATGAGCAAGTCAACGAGGTTAATAGGCTCATAGACCTAGACCTGGTAGATGAAAAACGACTAGCTGAACAGATGAGGATGGTGAACTACAAGCAAAGGACCAAGGCATATCATGACAAGAGGGTCATCAGAAGAGTATTCCAAGTAGGTGATTGGGTACTTAGAAAAATTGAAGCAACTGGTCGGAAGGCAGAACAAAACAAGCTCTCCCCGAACTGGGAAGGTCCCAACATCATCACTCAAGTCATTCGAGAAGGGACTTACAGATTAAAGACTAAGGAGGGGAAGGACCTTAAGCATCCATGGCACTCCGACAATCTCCAAAAATATTATCACTAGTTTAGTTTATTTTGCAATAGATTAGTTTCTTGTTTTCTGTCTTTTTACATTTTAGTTGATAGGATTGCAGTTCGATGTAATCACGTTTCAGTTTTACGAAAGCAATTTCTTCCAACATGCAAAGCAACTATCAACTCTTAACACAAACACCATAAGACGAGGATCTTATCCCCGACTCTTCGAAAACATATGCCTTACGTCTGGACAAGGGTCTGCCTTGACTCAATGACTATAGGTTCCTAACAAGCCAAGACCGAGGGTCCTCCACGGCCTAACAGCTTACCTTACATCCTGACAAGGGTCCGCCTTGATTCCAGGATCACAAGTATCACAGTCAAGACCGAGGATCTCTCCTCGGCCTAATGACTTGCCTCACGTCAAGACAAGGAAACACCTTGTCACTACGACTAAAAGGCATCACGTCTGAAACCTGTGCATGAGTCATCTTCCTCAGCATAAGGAGACGAAAAAGAAGAAATCATCCAACGGTCAAAGTCGAGGAGATCCTCCTCGGCCTATACGACTTAAAAGTACCATCACAGCCGAGGGACTTCACCTCGGCCTAACAATTTCATGACTGGATGAGGGACTCTACTTTCCCTTTTTACAAGTTTTGTGCATGATCAGTGTACAAACCAACACTCAAAACAATTCATTAAAACGCAAGCATGAATTGAGACAAAAAGATTCGTTCATTGATATTTCATAAGAGATTACAAGTCCTACCAGCTATTACAAAAGAAAAAGGAAAAATCCTACATCTATTGGGTGTCATCGAAGGGCTTTTCAAGCCACTCCTCTGTGACAATTCCTGGGGGAGGAAGGACAGTCTGATCAGTCTTCTCGGTTTCTTCTCCCCCGACCTCGACCTCCATGTCCTCAATCTCTCCCTCGTCCTGAATCGCCTCCACCAAGGCTTTGATGTTGCCGGGGTCGACAAGTGCTGGCTCCCACACTGCTCGGCCTGCTTGGGCATCTTCCCCAGCCATGATTTCCAAGTTATACTCAGAAAATGGAACCAGGTGGTGAAGAGCCTTAGCTTCCTCGTCATACTGATTCTGGCTAATCAGCAGAGCAATCTTGTTGATATCCAAGCCAGTGGTGGGGTCAGCCAGGAGACGGCGAGCGAGATGGAGGTAGCCGTCCTCGAACATGGTGGCAGTCTTCTCATCCACCGTGTCCTGGAAGGCTTGGCTCTCCTTAAAACGAGTCACAGCCGCCTCCTCCCTGGTGACAAGGGTAGCCTCGTAACCCCGGCATTTGGCTTCGGCTTCCTCGGCCCTCACTTGGACCTCGGCCTTGGCCTTTCGCTCTTCAGCCAGCTCAGCCTCTTTTAGCCGGAGTTATTCCTCGGCCTTATCACGGGCATCCTTGGCCTGAGTACGAGCCTCCACGGCTCTCTTCACCTCGGCCTCTACTTTGGCCTGGGCAGCCTCCAGGTCGGCCTCTTTGGCCATCAATTGCCCGGCCAAAGCAGACTTCTCAGCCTCGCCCTTTTCTTAGGCCGTCCTGGCTTCTTGCAGTAGCTTGGCATTATTTTTGGCCAGAACATTCTCGTAAGCCATGACCGAGGCAAGCTGCAAGGAAAATCAATGTCAAGCGTCTTTAAGTATAAAATTATGAGATCAGTAAACATTAAAGATACGAGAAGACTACCTCAGCAATCAAAAGCCCCTTGCGGCAGAGCAAGTTCTCTTGGCTGGGCTTCTCTCGGACGAGTGCCTCATAGGCATCCTCGTCCAAATCTCTTTGAACGGGAGCTCTGCCCAGCCTCAAAAGAGGACCCTTCCTGTTCTGAAGAGGAATGCTCCTCAGACGGGGAACATTGACAGCCATGCGCCGAGCCAGCTCGTCGGCCTCGTCATAGGTTTTGACGGTTTGGATGGTGAGGACGGGAGGAGCTTGGGGATTGGAAGTATCACCAGTAGGCCTCTTGGCTGAGGGCTCCTCGGCAGGTGCACCTCAAGGTCTCTTGGAGCCGGAATGCCGGTGGACGAGATCAGCGTCCTCGGTCACCGGAGCATCCGTCTCAGCAGCATCAACTTGGAGGCTATGCCCCTCTGTAGTTGATAGATTTTCTTGGCCTCCTGAGGCCTTCTCCTCGGCCTCAACCTCCTCGTGAACTCTGAGGGGAAGGGGATGATCACCTTGGGCACTCAGTAGGAGATTGTGGTTGTTTGCGTCTTCTTTTCTCTCCGTCAAGCCTGACTTCTTGGCCTGACGTCTCTTCTGCTTTACCAGCTCCATGGGACTCAACCTCTTCATGGCTAATTCAGCCTCTTGCTCGGGGGTCAAATCTGAGAAGACAAGGGAGAGATGGTTAAGTACGAGCAGAAGGAAAGCCAACAAAAATGCAAAGCATACAAGTATTAAAGGGTAAAAACATTTACATCCTGCCACATCTTCTTCCTCAAGGCATTGGTCAAGTGGAGTGACCTTACACCTCGGGCAATCCTCATGGAAAACGAGGCCGGGATGTGTCCTCCAATCATTGAAACGTCTCCCCCTCTTCACAGTGACGAGGGGAACAACCCCGTCCCTCGGCCCTGGCATCAGTCCTGCCTGGACGTAATAATGATCAGAAGATTCCAAGGCAGACCAGTCGAGGAGCCCCACCTCGGCAAACTCCTCAAGACGCTTTATCAAGTCCTTGGTCCATCCATATTGTTGAACGGGACCTGATGAAGTGGGATCGTGGCAAGGGGATTGAAACTCCCAACCTTGGCGGCTCTCAACCCTGATCGCATGATTGTCCCAACCTGCAACCTTGCTAGACATTGGGAGGAGAAGTTTTGGTTTCTTGGGGGCACTCCGGATGATGAGGAGCCAACTGTCCTTGACCCAGCTGACTTGATAAAAATAACGGAAGGCTTCCATGGTCGGCTCAAAACCTAAGCTACGGCAAAGCACTATAAAGCTAACAAGGACCCGGGTACCATTAGCTCCCAACATGGCCGGGACAGCCCTCACGTCGTCCAAAAATTCATTGATGAAGGGGTCCAAGGGAAGACGGAGACCCTGTTGAAATTGCTTGAAGTAGAAATGGACGTGGTTGTCATTATAATAGAATCTTATCTCCTCTTTGTCTGTTTTAAAAATGGGTTTGCCGATATAAGTTAATCTATACTCAGCTTTATCTACCCCGTATATGGAATACAGCTTCTCCAGCATGGGATCCCCGGCCTTTGGAGGCCTCTCTCGTCGTTGCCCTCCCCCTCGGCCTCCTCTTCCTCGGCCCTTATCGCCTTCAACTTGGGCACCTTCCATAAAGGCATCAACTATTCGGGTGGACGAGGAGGTCTCTCCTCTTCCCGCCATAACTGCAAAAAGATGAGGGGACAAAGTTAGTTACCTCGTCAATGGATGATCTTAGGACGAGGAAGGGAGATACCCCTCCTCGTCATTGCATAAGGCCGAGGAGGGAGCCTTACCACTCAGACGCTCGCGAACTATACGATCTGAAGACGGGTAGAACATTTCGATGTGCTCCATCATCTCTGCCCTATCCTCAAACACAATAATATTGGGGGAATCGGACACAATCCTATCTATCCTTGTGCTATCTGGGTATTGAAGGAACATCCGGGTACGACCATAACCTCTCAAACCCTTTCCTATATCATCCAGGGTCAGCATCAACCAGGGTCCCCTCTCTCTCCGATAAACCCTCAGATTGCCGGTGTGATACCCATAACGGAATCGGGGGGAATGGTCCCAAGAACGAGCCATTTCTAAGGGGAATCAAAGATCAATGGGGGAGTTCATTCAATATTCAAAGGAATGCAGCCAAAACAACTGAAAAATCCAAGAAATTCATGCAAGATTCAAAGAAACCCAAATAAACATGCAAGAGAAATCAAAAATTCAAGAGAAGCTTCAAGAGCTCAACAATGGCGGTTCTTTTCTTGATGCACCAAAATCCCTCCTAAAACCCTAGAAAGGGCAAAATCATAAACAAAAACGCATAAAAAGAAGAAATGTATGCCTGTTGGTTGAAAAGTGGTTGGAATCTAACTCAAAATCACGAACGCCGGAGAAACAAAGCTTCGCCGGAAACTGGGTATGATGAAGATCAGAGAGTCGCCGGTGAATTTCTTGCCTTTGCTCTCAAATAACTTGGGTGAGTAAAGGTTGAAATGAAAAGGGTTTTTAGCTTTTATACTCACCAAATCCGAGTCAAACCCATGGGTAAAGTAAATAACGGGTATGGCGCCACCAACATTAATTACTGATGACAACTTCCGAGGCGTGACAAGACTGGAGGGCCCCATGTAATCATCAGAATATTAACCGTCAGATATATGAAGCGACGCCAAGGGCACGTGTCAAGGCCTGTTCGTATCTCATAAGCCGAGGATGAGATGACTTTCTCCTCATCCTAAGCCGAGCTAGAAAGTCGGGGGCCACTGAACAGTATAAACCGAGATACGAACACGAGCTTGCCCGAGTTGGGCCCAAATGGACTGGGCTATAAATATAATCCAATACACAAGTATCAATGCAGTTATTAGGGCCGAGGTACCCTCCTCGTATGCCGAGGAGCATCTCCTTGGCCTTACATCGGTGATGGGCTCTTCATACTTGGCCCATCAGGTTCTGATACGCCACAAGTGACGAGGAGAGAAAAGTTCTTACCTCGGCATATCATCATAAATGACGAGGAGACAGAATCATTCACCCCGACATATTCACATGTCGGCCAGTCATCAAATGACAAGGAAGCATAATCATGCATCTCGGCTTACTTGCCAATGCCGAGATAAGGAATTCATGCTCCTCGGCTTTCCGGCTAGCAGATCGTGCAATCCTATTCAAACAAGGATTCACCAGTTATGATCCAATCAGGATTGTAACCACCTACACCAATTCAAGTCAAACAATGACTCCTTAACAGATATAATTCTCTTAGGATTATATCTTATCTCTTTACAAGTTCAATTCTACATGGATTCTATCAATCCATTCCTATAAATATAAGTCATACGGCCTATTATTTGGTACGTTACTTTTTTACATACAGAAACTCTTTCAATTTAGTTTCTTAACCATAAACCGTAAACTTACTCTCACGCCGGAGGGCCTTTAGCCGGAGTCGCCCCGGCTTAGTTTACGTGTTTTCTCTTATTTTCATGCCTTGCAATCTTCGGAGCATCCGAAAGCTTGAATTTGGGCTGATTTGACGATTTTGGCATCGTCAACAATAATAGTAATAATCATAATAATAATAATAATAATAATAATAATAATAATAATAATAATAATAATAATAATAATAATAATAATAATAATAATAATAATAATAATAATAATAATAATAATAATAATAATAATAATAATAATAATAATAATAATAATAGTAATCATAATCATAATAATAATAATAATAATATATCGAAAAATATTTTCATTAAACACATGAAAATATTTTTCGGAAAATATTTTCCTTACCAAACAGCCGAAAATATTTTACGCCCTTCCTAAGTAAAACGACTTATCGATTTTTCCTAAGTAAAACATTTTCCGAAAAACATCTTCATTTTCCGGAAAAACATCTTCATTTTTCGAAAAACATCTTCATTTTCCAAAAAATATTTTACGGGAAAACATTTTTCGAAAAATGTTTTACGCCGAAACAAACGGAGCCTAACATTCATGTCTATTGCATATTTCAGCTGGAGTGTTTGCATATCTGAATATAGTTCTAGTACCATGGGTTCTGGCCAAAGAAAAAAAAGAGAGAGGATATATTTAAGACCACGGTTTGGACCGTGGTCTGAATCGCAAAATCAAACCGCTGTTTAGACCGAACCAAATCGAATCATAGCGGTTTGGTTTAGCTGGTTTAGCTCGATTTGAAATTTTTCCAAACTGATGCTAGCGATTTGACTTCTAAATTTGTCCAAATCAAGCAAAATCGAACCATTTCCACCCCTAATAATGTGACATGTTGCTGACTCACTATTATTGCTTATTTGGCAATGTCAATAATTATCATATTATTATGTGGATATATATAGGCAAAAGTGCTAAGATTTAAGCCACAAGGACTCAAAAATAAAATAAAAACCGTACTTTCCTATTTTAAAAGGCCCATTTAGTTTTGAGAATTGTTATATAAACCTGTAAAATTGTTGAGTAAATCGTAAGTTGAAAACATAAAAAATGTCATCGAGTGAAATGACAATATTATCCCTAAATCTATA
This sequence comes from Adenophora triphylla var. japonica, assembly GCA_022495995.1. Classification (NCBI taxonomy): domain Eukaryota; kingdom Viridiplantae; phylum Streptophyta; class Magnoliopsida; order Asterales; family Campanulaceae; genus Adenophora; species Adenophora triphylla. The sequence goes on from JAFEMH010000741.1 coordinate 595,694, forward strand.
CTCATTTCCTAATGCTATATATACCCGTAACCTTCAACCCAATTTTTTCCTCAATTGTTATTCACACCCATAGCATTAATGAAAATCTACCCCCTCTCTCATCAATTTTCACCTTCCCCTCGTCAATTTTTTCACCTTCCCATCATCAATTTTCACCACTTCATCAAATCACCCCCTTCATTTTTTTACATCCAAAAAATTACTACCTCCCTTTCCTCTTACCATCATTTCTCTCCAAAAAAAAAATTACATACATATTTGTTCGAGAGATTCAGCAGGCTCATCATGGATGCTCTACAATCGAATGTTAATGTAAGTTTTCTTCACTTTCTAACCATATAAATGTGTTAAACTGTTTTTTTTGTTTTCGTTGCAAAAATTCGGCCAGTTGTGACTGAAATTCAGTGCAGGTTCGGGCACACCCGGCCGAAAATATGAAAAGGTTCGGTCACACCCGGCCGAAAATTTGAAAAATTTTGGCTCTGGTTTGCCGAATATGGGTTGTTTTTCGGCCACTTACAATCGATTTTTTAAAATATTTCGGCCTCACCCGGCCGAACCTTTTAAAATGGTTTGGTCACACCCAGCCGAATTTGTGAAATTTTTCGGACGCTACTGGCCGAACCTTTTAAAAAAATTCGGCCACCACTGGCCGAACCTTTGTTTTTCTTCTTACCCCTCCCTTATTGTTTTATTGAATTGTTGCAGTATTTACTGGGTGACAACAACTATGACCCGATTGATTTTGAAAGTATTTTGCGAGACTACACCACAGAATTCACAATGCTTTTGTTCTTTCAAGACCGTAAAATAATGTTTGAATGGGCTTGCAAAAAGGGGGAAGAGCATGGGTTTATCATCGTCATCGGTAGGTCGGATAACAGAAGTCGTAATTCCGCTCCTCGAATTACGCTTGTTTGTGAACGCTGGGGGACATACAAGGAAAAATCAATCTCTATGTCCTCTCAAGAATCTGTCAACAATGAAATATTGGGGAAAAAAGAAAAATAGAGAGAGCGGAACAAAGAAATGCAGTTGTAAGTTTCAGTTGAATGCCAAACAAGTCACGGTTGATGGTCAATGGCAATTAAAAGTGGTTTGTGGCGTTCACAATCATCCGATTTGTCAATCCATGTTGGGTCACTCTTATGCCGGTAGATTACAGAAACCAGAGGAGGAGTACGTGATAGAAATGTCACATGCAAATAGCCGGCCGAAGGATATTTTATATGGATTAAAAGAGAAATTTCCGAAAAACAAGTCCTTAATACGTACTATTTATAATGCGCGAGTGAAGATCAAAGCAAATGAGCATGCGGGTCGTTCTCAAATCCAACAACTCATGTTCAAATTGAATGATCATGCTTATCACTTCGAATATCGGCAATGCGAGGATGCAAATGTCATTAAGGAGATATTATTTGCTCATCCGAAAAGCATTGAATTGCTGAAGGCATTTCCATACGCCTTATTCATGGATTGCACTTACAAGACAAATAGGTACAACTTACCTTTGCTTGAGATTGTGGGCGTGACATCAACCAAAATGACCTTCTTAATTGCTGCTGTATACCTAGAGGCTGAGAAAGAAGCAAACTACACGTGGGCATGCGAAGTGTTGAAATCTCTGATGGATCAATCATGTCTTCCTAATGTTATCGTGACCGATAGGGAGCTTGCCTTGATGAATGCAATTCGTGAGACGTTCCCAACGACAACTCATTTGCTCTGTCGATGGCATATCAACAGGAATATTCTAGCAAAATGCAAGAAAATGTTTGATACGCAAGAGATTTGGGAGCCGTTCATTCTTCATTGGAATGTAATGGTCAAAGCTGATACAGAGGCATCGTTTGATGACTATTTACGGCGGTTATCAGAAGATTTTAGTCGTTATCCCGATGCGATCAATTATGTCCTAAACCAATGGATTGTGCCTTACAAAGAAAGATTTGTCTCGTGTTGGACAAACCATGTTATGCACTTTGACAACGTGACTACAAACAGGTATATCGGGCGAACTTTATGTTTTTGTTATATGTTTTGATGTTTCCTATATTTTGTTAATTATATGCTAATAAAATACGTAACTTAAGTTAGGGTGGAGAGTCAACATGCCTTGTTGAAGAAACAACTTGGATCGAGCCAGGGAGCATTTGAGACATGTTGAAAACAAATTCATAAATTCATCGAATGCTCCCATATTGCAATTATCGTCTCATTTGAGAACAGCAGGACTGTGGTTCAACATAAATTCAAGTCATCGCTATGGAGTGAGGTTAGAGGTATGGTGTCTATAAATGCATTGGATTTGATTTTCAACTCACTGGATTCTCTATATGATGGTACTCGAGATCCATTATTGTGTGGGTGTGCGGTGAGATCGGCATGTTGACTCCCTTATCCACATGAGCTTGCACAGTTCATGCAATTCAACTCGCCCATCCCACTCGATAAAGTTTATGCATTTTTTCGTAAGCTAGATACCCTACCGATAATGAGTTACGATGATGATATTGAAGAAGAGATTTGTAATCGGTACAAAGAGATTCGTAATACTCTTGATTTAAGATTTGAGGCAGCTCCACGAACCGGAAAGAAATTGATTGTTCGGAGATTGACCGAGATTTTCCATCCTGAAACAACAATGGCCAATGAACCTGCAGTTAAAACCAATAATAAGGATCATCCTAAAACGACGAATGCTAAGTTCATCAAATCCACGAAGCGTGATCCTAGCGCATTTGAGTAGGTGGAGGCCATACCCGACCAAGTTTTATTCCACACCAATGCAAATCAAGGTTCTCCGATGTTATCCGCAAAAGCCAAGTTACAGGTAACTTCAAAACTATTTATATTATTCAGTTAAACGTTATATCATGGAATTAGTCATTTCAACTTATTATTACCTTTCTTGAATTTATCTTATAGCCCGTTCTTCGAAAATGTCAACATGCAATCCCATATCTTGATCAACTACCGATTTACATGCGTGGTTATATTGAGAAAACAGTTGATGTGCGGGATGATGGGAATTGTGGCTTCCGATGTATTGTAGAGTTACTTGGTCGTGATTCAGATTAGTGGCGGTGGGTTCGGGAAGTGTTATATCAGGAGGTTTTTGGAAATAAAGAGTTGTATGCTGAGTTATTCATGGCCAAGGATAGGGTGGAGAAGTCCTGTTCACTCTCAACTGGTATGATGGTCCATGCGGAGAAGCAAATTGGTTTAACGCTGCAGAAATGGGTTACGCTGTTGCAAATGCATTCAACGTTGCGTTAGTGACTTTGAGTAACACATTGTCTTTGACCTTTCTTCCTCTACGAAAGTCAATGACAGCCAAACCAAAACTGATTTGTATATGCTATGTCAACGGTAATCATTACATTCATGCCAAGTTGAAGGAAGGATGTCCATTGGCACCACTACCGTACAAATGGTATGAAGAATGTAATGAACGTGCAACCGGATGGCTAACCTATTATCAAGATCGATTAATACAAGTACCCGAAACATCAACTCATGTAATTGATATTAAATAATTTTATTTATGTTAAATATTATGATTTGTGGTGTTACATATCTTTAGATAATTTTCATTTAAGTAAATTCCATTTAAAACTATAGGATAAAATTTAACTAACTATAAATTAACATTAAATTAACTCATGTAATACAAGTAACCTTAAATTAACCTTAAATTTATAAAATTTAACTAACTTTAAATTAACTTTTTTAATGACGGGAAACACATTGTTACGTCCCGTCTTAATAAATAGAAAAAAAATGAAAAAAAAAACATTTTTGAATGGTTCGGCAGGTAGTGACTGATTTAAATCAGATATTTCGGTCAGTACTGGCTGAAACACTTAAAAATGTTTGGTCAGTACTGGCCGAACTTTTGTTACATGGGCAAAAAATATTTTAAAAATTTTAGGCTATGATTTTAGTACATAACAATGTTTTTTCATGAACGTTTCAAAAAAAAACATGCTTATTAGGACTTCCGGCCGGTAGTGGCCAAAGAGAAAAGGGGTTTTCGGTCAGTACCGGCCGAACTTCTTGAATGGTTTGGTCAGGCCGAACCTTTGTTACTTGGGCAAAAAAAATTAAAAATTTTAGGCTATGATTTTGGTACATAACAATGTTTGTTCATGAACGTTTCCAAAAAACAAAAAGAAAACTTAATAGGGGTATATAACATTGTTTTTGAATATTTTAGGCTATTATTAGGGTACATAACATTATTTTTGAATATTACGGAAGTAATAGCACTTAATATTTCATGAGAAATTGTTCAAACTTGGAAAGTTTCTCAATGACATAATACAAAACTAATCGAGTTGTACAAGCATTCCAAACACCAAATACAAAACCAAAAATAATTGTTCATACATTGTTTCATATACATATTACAAAGACCAAAAAATATAAATCTAATGTCGTCTTCTATGACCCTGAGAAGTTGATGGCATTGATGGGAGTTGAGTTGCTGCCAGTGCTCTAAAGATGACTTCCATAGCCTCCTGTGCACTAATCGAGTGATCTCCGTCTGTCCATCTTTCAGCAATAGGAATCATCATGTCCCGAACATTCATGATCATATCCCACGGATTTGGGGCAGCAACTTCAGTTGTCTTCCTGACAGCGTGAGCCCTCTCAGCTATGGGGTGCACAATAGGGTGGGAATATGTAGAGTACCATTGCAGATAATCATCTACAGTCTCTTGTGGCACTCTACATTTCCGGAGCAAGCGTTTATCGACGCAATGCGACTTCCAGGAATAGAATGATTGGGCGTGGATGATCCACCCCACCAAAGACTTCTTATCTCCTCTCGGCATCCCTAGTCCAAGTGGAGGGTTTGGTATTGGTTGCACAAACCCAAACTGTCTCAAGACCCGATCAGGAAGATGTAGTTCCACGACATTACCGACAAATATGACACCTTGATATATAGCGGCTCTAGGAAAAGGATATTGAGAGCGGATACCTTCATACGGCATCCAAATCACCTACAAATAAAAACATAAAAAATATTAATATAGTTTCATTTAAGAAAACAAAAATACATGAGAAAAATACTACATAAATAATACTTACTTCCGTGTCCTTGAATATGTCAATATGTAGCCTCTTTACTTGCACGGAGGCAACTATTGCTGGTTGAGCCCTCGGTGGTAGCCACTTCAATGTGATCGGAAAATTGGGTAGGTACGAGTTGTTGAAACCGTTCCTAAACGCAGGGAACCTCTCATAAATATATGCCTCCAACAAAGTTAAGTACCCGGAAATCTGACGGCAGTTCCACCTAGATCCTTTTCCTAGTTGCCGGTACAGATAAGCTAACGCTCCGGCTCCCCAAGCATAATCCTCAATTGCCCCCTCATCTCTAAATAAATCTAGGTAGCTCGCACTGACACACGTCCCGGTCTTATCCGAGAAAATTGTGCACCCAATAAATTAAATAGATATGCCTTAGCAGCACAGACAACTTTTTGGGGGTCTGAGGAGTGCAAATTAGGGGAGAACTTTGTTCTCAGCCATTCTAAATTCCCCAATGCCCCTTTAGCAGAAATTCCATCTTTAGCCACTCTTTTTGAGTCTCCCAAAACCTCAACAACTTTATTAAGAGGTGGTTGACTAGAATAACCGGGACTCTCAAACAAGGGTACACCTACGACCGGAAGCTCCGTAAGACAAGACACATCCTCTAAAGTGATGGTCATCTCCCCAAATGGCATATGGAAACTATTAGTTTTCGGGTGCCATCGCTCAACAAAATCGTTAACCAACGTCTTATCCACGTTGTCATACGCTCCACTCAGTAAGCACAAGAGTCCGGAATTACCAATAATATTTTGTACGGGCTCAGACATATTATTTAAATCCAACTTCCATTTTTCAACTTCCCTATAAGATTAATACATTTTAGAGTACGATCATATTTACCCTCCCAAATGTATTTTGCAACATGTGTTTCATAGGAAGTGAGTAAAGTTTTATACCTCGGGCCACCGGGATAAGATATTTCATCCCCACCTCCCTAGAGGTCATCCTCATCTTCCGGTTCATCTTCATGTTCATCTTCCGAGTCACTATAATTTTGAGCCTGAAGAACGTCCATATGAGGTGAGGTTTCCATATTATGCTCATCCTCATTGTAGACCGAATGACGAGGATCAACATATGCATCCTCAAATGGCTCAACATCAAGGTTCTGTGTAGATTGCCCTTGATTACGTGCGACTTCTTGTTGCTTCCTAATGGAAGCAGTTGGACGTCTTCTTTTAAACATTTGCTTAACTGCAAATAAAACATCAAAAAATCAAACTCATAGCAATTTCATATCATATCATATCAAAATCAAACACTTAACATCACATTGAAAAAGTTCGGCCATAAGAGACTGAAAATAGTCAAAAAGTTCGGCGGGGAGTGGCTGATTTTTTTACCAAAGTTCGGCCAGGTGTGGCTGATTTTTTTACCAAAGTTCGGCCGGGTCTGGCTGATTTTTTAAGAAAAGTTTGGCCACTACTGGCCGAACAGATCCAAAATTTCGGTTGGTACCGGCCGAACCTCCTAAACCCAGAATTTTTAATGCAATTGAACCCAATAATTCTCAATTGAAGCAAAATTAAAGCCTATGAAGTAATTTTCGAACGAAAGAGAGGATAATTACCTTGTTTTCCAAGGTTTGACATCTTCAATGAAGTTGCAATTGACTTAAACTACTACTTCTTCTTCTTGTTCTCTTTCTCTCTCCAAAATCTGAATTTCTCACTCTCTCTCTCTAAAAATCAGTTGATTTCTTCTTCTTTTCTTTCTCTCAATCTAATTTTCTCTCTTCTCTCTTTCTCTCTCTAAAAATTATTGGTGGGTGGATGTGGGTGAGAGAGAATAAATGAAAGGGTTAATGGGTGTGGGTGTGGGTGTGAGTGTGGGTGTGTGGGTGAGTGGGGGTATAAAGGGAAAGTGAGGGGTTTGTTTAATTTTTGGGAGGTGGTTTTAATGTTACGGGTTTACTCAACAATTTTACGGGTTTATATAACAATTCTCTTTAGTTTTAACCCAAAAATCTATACTATATTAAAAGTAAGAAAGTGGTCAAAATGAAAATTTGACGCTAAAAAATGTCAACATCAAGTGGTTAAATTTTGAAATTTGTCAAGGGTATTTTAGTCATTTACATTCGTGGCATAAATGTAGATATTAGACATTTAAGTCGACGTGGCGGGCTCTGATTGGGGCGTGATTGGCGTGTGTCAAACACGCGCCGACAAAGGCGCGTTTGACTGGTGCTCTTTTCTTTTTTTCTTTTTTTAACCTGGGACACTTGGCTTCTTGTGATTGGATGCCTTGATTTACGAATTTTTTTTCCTCCCAAATTCTTTGACCCCAATTATTTTATAATAAATTAATTTAAAAAAAAATTATACCAAAATTCATAATTTCTTTTTCTCTACAAATAGACTTTTTTCATTTGATTCGGACACAGGAATAAAAACCCTATTTTTTAAATATAAATTTCCTAATTAACTTTGTAAATTTTCCTTTTTAAATTTTCAATATACTTTAAGATAAAATTAATTAAGTGTGAAGCATTTTTTTTAATTATAAATGATATTGATAGTAATAATAAGTATTTTTTTTAATTATAAATGATATTGATAGTAATAATAATAATAATACTAATCATAAAAATAAAGAATATAAAATAAAATACAAGTGATGGGGTCTAGATCTTAATCATGTCCTTTTATGCTATGGTAAAACATCAATTTAATCAAACAATTAAGATTGTGCAAAGTGATAATGGTACTGAGTTGAGGTGTTTATTGGATATCTTTTCTGCCATGGGAATTCTTTTTCAAACTTCTTGTATTGAAACTCCTCAACAAAACAGAAGTATTGAAAGAAAACATCAGCATATTTTGAATGTTGCAACGGCTTTGAGGTTCCAAGCCAATCTCCTAATTTATTTTTGGGCTGAGGCTATTCTTGCTTCTTCTTTCTTAATCAATTGAACCCCGTCTACTTTGTTACACAACAAACCCCCCATGAAATTATGTTTGCCAATCCCCCTTCTTATTATACCATTCGAGTATTTGATTTTTTATATTTTGCTCATAATTAGAAAATAGGTGGTGACAAATTTGCAAGTTGTAGTTAAAATTGTATGTTTTTTGGGTATCCCTTTGAGAAAAAAGGATGAAAACTCTTTGATCTTGACACTAAAGAATTTTTTGTCGCTATAGATGTTAAATTTTTTTAGGACATTTTTCCTTTTAAAGAACCTGAAACATTATTCCTGAGCATATTGCTGACTTGAATGGGGAGATCGACTTTGACTTTGATGATTATGATCCGAAAACCTCAGCTCATGTTAAACCAGTTGTGCAACAGGATGTTCAGACAACTGGTGTTACAACTGTCGACACAACTACCACTCCTTCTCCAACAACAACCGTGGTTAATGATAACTTGGATCATGATCTTGGTAATCAGCCTGCTGAACTGGGTAGGGGAATGCGTGAGAAGATTTCTTCAGTCCATCTCCGTGACTATGTGTTTCACACGATCGATGCTAAAAGTTCATCTCTCGTCAAACCCTCTACTCAGCTCCCCCCAGGTACTCCTTATCTTATATAGCACACTATGTGAATTGTGACGATTTTTCTTTGCAACACCGAAATTTTATTGATGCACTAACTTTGGGCGGGAACTAAAGTACTTTCGTGAAGCTATGAGGGATAACAGATAGAAACAATCAATGCACGAAGAAATCAAAGCCTCGTAGGATAATGTCACATGTACCTTGCAGCCTCTACCACCAGGAAAAAGGGCATTGGGTAATCAATGGGTTTATCACATCAAATATCATTCCTACGAAAGTATTGAAAGATTGAAGTTACGGTTGAAGTTACGGTTAGTAGTCTTCAAAAATCATCTAAAGGAGGAAATTGATTATGATGAAACATTTGCTACAATTGCAAAAATGGTCACTATCCGTTCCTTCCAATCAATTGCAGTAGAGCATTTGTTCTTCCGCTAACACATTTCCAAATTTGGTGAAGAAGGGTATATTGTTTCTTTTTTAAATTTAATCGTTACTCCTCCATCCCAAATCCTTAAGAATATTCTTGTTTCAATTTTTATGATGTACTTAATTCAATTTTGGTAAAATAAATTATGTAAACATTTATTTGTCTTCATAAACTTCTACAAATTATTATTGACAATATTTTTAAATGGACAAGAATAATAATTCTAAAATTATTAGAATATTTTATATAAATTTGTTACTCCCTCCGTCCCATAGTAAAGTTTTTACTTTCTTTTTTTGCTCTGTCTTTCTTGTTTTATTAATTAAAATGGATATTGATACTCACTTGATACACTCACAATAATAATTTACTTACCATTTTCTATCAACTTTCTCTCTCATATTTTATTTTTCATACTCACAAAATTTATTTATTTTAATTATCATGAAAATCAGCTTAATTAGGTTGTAGGACATAGAGAGTATAATTTATTAAGTCGGGTCGGAAGAGTATAAAATGACACACTTCAATTAAAAGAATCAACGCAATTATAACACATCATTTTATAAATCAAATTTTGTAACTTCTTTATAACTTTAGTATTACCCTTAAAATAATGATCACAAAAATCACATTGAGATGGTGAAGATTAAAAAGTACTGAACAGTATAAACCGAGATACGAATATGGGCTTGTTCGGGTCAGGCCCAAGTGGATTGGGCCCTAAACATAATTCATCCCTGAGTTACGAGAGACAATGATGGGCTTCCTCGGCCTCGTACCTCGTCATCAATAAGGCCAATCTAGGCCCAACAAGCAAGCAAAATATGCCCCAACTATGAGGGCCGAGGAGACCTCCCTCGTATGCCGAGATCGCCTCCACAGAGGACGAGGTGCCTTCCTCGGCCTTGACGTTACCAACGGGCTCTCTATGTTACTTTTTCTTTCCCCGGCTCATCATGGACCGAGAGGTCATGAATGACGAGGAGAGAAAAGTTCACACCTCGGCATATCTTCATATGTCGAGGAACCAAAATCATTCTCCTCGGCATATCGTCATATGACGAGGAGACAAAATGATGTATCTCGGCATTTCATCATGTCGATAGAGCTTCATATGACGAGGAGACACATTCATGCATCTCGGCCTACCTGCAAATGACGAGATAACGAAATTACTCTCCTCGGCTTACCGGCAAGCAGTTATAACAATCCTAGTAAAACAAGGATTCAGCAGTTACAATCATATCAGAATTGTAACCACCTCCTACAGTTCAGATCAAATAAGGACTCCTTAATAGATATAATCCTCTTAGGATTATACCTTATCTCTTTACAGTCCAAGTTCAACATGGATTCTGTCAATCCATCCCTATAAATACAAGCCAAATATCACATTATGGGGTAGGTTATTTTTGAGATACCGAAACTCTGTCAATTTAATTTCTCTCATCATAAACCTTGAACTTATTCTCACGCCGGAGGGCCTTCGCCGGTGAAGCCCCAACTTAGTTTACGTGTTTTGTCTTATTTTCAGGTTAAGTAATCGCCGGAGCAAACGATCGCTTGGATTTTGGCTGATTTGACGATTTTGGCATCATCAATTGGTTCCATTGCCGGGAATCGACTCAAACACCCTTTGCTTGGCCTGAAAAAAGCTCGCTTGAAGCCAGATTTCTTGCTGAATCACTTCTTGATTTGAACGGAAAAATCTGTTCCGTTTTTGCTCTGTTCTTAATTCCGTCGGATTCTGCAGATTCGGCCAGAATTTGCCAATTTTCGTCTGAAGCAAGCGTTTTGGCTGGAAAATTTTGGTGTTGTTAAATTGCAATTCGCAATTCCGTGTTAGCGGCTGGATTCTGTTCCGAATTTTGGCCTGAAATCTTGATTTGGTGAAAAAATTTCCGTTTGGTAATTCGCTGTTACAATCGTTGATTTGCAATGGAAGACGGACGATTTACAAGTGTTACAGCCGAGGAACAGACCCAAATGAACGAGGTTCCACCTAACACCGAGGTGCTTCCTCCTCCACCTCAGCCTGAAGGACCACCTCCCCTCGCCATGACTCTCCGTTCCATGGGACAACCAGCTGTCGAGGGGGCAGGTGCAAACCCTCCTCATATCACTCGACCTCGAGGGAAATGAACGGGAAGGAAGATGACAAAGAACGCCGACGTCGGCCGAGCTGAAAGCACCCAGCCCGTTGACCGACGTACTTTGTTGCATAGACAAATGGAGACGTTGCAAAGGATTTACGAGACGCAGGCTGTTCTCTTGCAATTGGATCGGGATAACTCCATGGCTGAACTCATTCTGCCTTCGACGGGTAACTCTCGTGGAAGGGAACAGGGTGAGCGACTAGGTCCTCCCCTTGATCCTGCTGTACCACCTAAGCAGGCCCTCCGAGACGCTCCCCGTCCTCGGCCTCACAATCAAAAGAATGACAAGGTGATAGACCTGAGGAGCCAATTGCACTCCAAGGAACAAGAGGTAGACTCGAGAGACCTGGGACGAGGCTCAGTCTATCCAAACGCTTATCCCCTCCTCTTCTTGTCATGGCACCTCGTCGTCCCGACTCTCCTCGACCTCATCTACCTCATCAAGATTCTCCTCGGCCTAGACGAGACTCTCCCCGTCCTCGTGAGTTTGTACGGCCAAGGACTCCTCAGCCATACAGAATGGTACTTGGTGGCCACGAGTTAGAACCAAGGCAAGATAAAGCACCATCTAGACGAGGGGACAGCCGTCAAAACGACGAGGAGCATAGTAGGGTGAATGGCCGCCCTAGAGATAAGTCAACCCGTATCTCCCAACGCAGCACTCACTCTAGCACTGATAAGGGAGTGGAATCCAGACAATGGGAACTCTTGAAGCAAAGGCTTGATGACATGGAAATGGGAAAGAAGGTTGATAGTGACGACTATGACTGGTCCACTCGTCCATTCTCCCAGAGAATAACTGATGCACCACCAAATCCTCACTTTAAGGTCCCGAGCTTTGAAAAATACAACGGAACCCAAGACGCGAAGGACCACGTGCAAAGTTTTTAACAAACCATGAACCTCCTCACCAAAGCTGATGACATGCTCTGTAAAGCTTTCGCGAGCACCTTCTCCGGAACAGCCTTGACCTGGTTCCGTGAGCTGAAAAAAGGTTGCATCGATAGCTGGAGAGGCATGAGGAGAATGTTCTTGGACCATTTTTCCACTGCTGGAAGGAGGAAGAAAAGGTTGACTGACCTTGCCAATATCGAGCAAGGGAAGAATGAGACCACCCTCAGTTATTACAATCGGTTCCGAACCATGGCGGAACAAGTGGAAGAAAGCCTCACTGATAGAGAGGTAATTGTTTGTTTCAACTCCAGATTGAGATCCGGACCCCTCAACTATGAACTCTCCGTTAGAGAACCAAAATTTAAGGCAGATCTATACAACGTGGCTTATGCCATCGCCATGGCGGAAGACAAGAGCAAGAAAAGGAGATCCGACAAGACGGAACCAGTAGCGGCTGGCACTCGCCACGCTTCCAATGATCATGGGAATGGTAAGGGCTCCAAGGGGAAGAACAGAACAAGGAGTACTGAAAAGCCTGAAGTATTTACCCCTCTTACCAAACCCAGCACTAAAATCATGCAGTTAGTAAACCTTCCACTACCTCGTCCGCTAAGCGACAAACCAAAGTTCCCCCGCGAAACTTCTAAATTCTGTGATTTTCACAAGGACCATGGTCACAACACCGAGAGGTACATCGCCCTCAAGCGCATGATCTAAAGGTGGGTCGATGAGGGAAATCTAGATCGCTATGTCATAAAGAAAGATGGCAAGCGAAAACGGAAGGAAGAGGAAAGTGAAGATGACGATAAGAGCGAGGATGGAGAACAGAGGCCTCCTAGGGTCAAGCTGCATGTGATCCGAGAAGAGACAGTCTCAACTAGACAGCTAAGGAACGAAATCCATGAACTAAGCAAGGTATACCACGTTCCTGCTTAGGTTCATAAAGTGAAAGAGGTCATTAGCTTTTCTCCCAATGAACTGTCTGGGAGCCGTGCGGCCCGTGAACAACCCTTGGTGAAAAAGGGTCAGATTGATAATGTGGAATCTGAAAGGCTTCTTGTTGACACGGGAGCCTCCCGTAATATTCTGTACTACACTTCCTTCCAACAGATGGGCTTAAAAGATACCATAATAGAGCCTTATCATGGAAGGTTGGAAGGTTTCACCAACCATAAAGTTGGTGCCAAGGGAACTGTTGAGCTGGAACTTGAAATAGGCAAACATCCCTTCCGATCCACGGCTACCGTCACCTTCATAGTCATGGATCTAACAAGCGATTATCATGCTATACTGGGCATTCCAAGTCAAGCAAAATTTGGGTTGGTCGCCTCCCTTCCTCACCAATGGGTCAAGTTTCCTACTCGTGCTGGAATTGGATGCGTTAGGGCGACCTCCAAGGACTTCTTGGAGCATGTCGTGCAGAGCCGGAAGAAATCTTAAAGCGTGGAGATAGATACCCCTGAGGACAATATCAAGATATCTAAATATCTGAAAACTACCCATACCAGCTCTAGGGTGAGCTACATCCGTGAGGTACTAGATGAAGAGCCTATGGTCCTAGAAATTGCAGCTGACCAGGGCATAGTTCCGTCCGTCTCTGAGGAAGATCCCATTCTCGTCAACGGCCAGAACTTGGGGGACCAACAATGACTTGAGGATGGTCGATATGCCCGACGTTGATGAACTAATGGAAGAGGAAGGCCTCAACGCGAACGATAATGAGGGTAGGAGGATTAGAGAAATCATCATTGAATCCCTGGAATTCCGAGACTGTCCTGAAATGGAGCCTGTGGACGAGCTGGAGGAGGTAGTCATCAATCCTGACTATCCTGAAAAAAAAATTAAACTCGGGGGCCAGCTATCTCCAGAAGAGAAGGAAAAAATCATCTCCCTCTTGAAAAATAGTCTCGACGTCTTTGCTTGGAGAGTCGAAAGCATGAGGGGATCAATGAAGAAGTAGCCCTCCACCATTTGGAAATTGATCCATTGGCAAAAACCATCTCACAAACAAGGAGAAATTTTGCAAGGGACAAGGAGGAAGCTATCAAAGAAGAGGTGAAAAAGTTACTTAGCGCCGGAATTATTCGAGAAGTAAAGTACCCCGTTTGGTTGGCCAATGTGGTAATGGTAAAGAAGCAAAATGGGAAGTGGCGGATGTGCATAGATTTCACATATCTTAACAAGGCCTGCCCTAAAGACAGTTATCCTCTCCCTAGAATCGATAAGTTGGTTGACTCCATTGCTGAACACCAAACACTCAGTTTCCTAGATGCCTATTCAAGCTATCATCAGATCAAGATGGCGGAAGAGGACATCGAGAAGACGGCCTTCCAAACACCTGGGGGAAATTACTGCTATGTCATGATGCCCTTTGGGCTCAAAAATGCGAGTGCCACGTACCAACGGATGGTGAATAAGGTATTTGGCACACAAATAGGCCGAAACATGGAGGCCTACATTGATGATATGGTCATTAAGACCAAGGAGGATAGTCATACCCCTGACTTGGAAGAGATAATAAACAACTTTCGAGCCAACAACATGAAGCTAAACCCAAGTAAGTGTGTATTTGGCGTGACAGCTGGAAAGTTCTTGGGCTTCATGGTATCACAAAGGGGAATAGAGGCGAACCCCGAGAAGATCAAAGCCCTAATTGACATGAAGGAACCTATTAGCATCAAGGAGGTTCAAAGATTAAACGGAAGAATAGCGGCACTTGGAAGATTCATAGCCAAATCCGCCGAAAAGTCACTGCCATTCTTCAAGGTATTGAAGGGTACCGAGAGCTTCTCCTGGACTCCCGAATGCTCCAAAGCATTCCTCCGGTTGAAGGAGTACTTGGGTTCCCCTCTCTTGCTCAGCAGTCTGACTACTGGTGAGATGCTATATGTATTCCTAGCCGCCACAGATCATGCAGTCGCAGCTATTCTAGTTCGAAATGAAGAAGGAACGCAGAAGCCCGTCTACTATGTCTCTAAGGCATTGTCTGACGTGGAAAGCAGATATTTCAACGTGGAAAAGATAGCGTACGCACTAGTCATTGCCTCAAGAAAACTATGTGCCTACTTTTCAGCACATCCTATCACAGTATACATAAATGAACTATTGAAGAAGATCCTGCACAAGTTGGACGGCTCAGGACGTCTCCTGAATTGGTCTATCGCTCTTACTGGGTTTGATATCACTTACCAACCAAGGAAGACCCTCCTGGCACAGCCTTTGGTTGATTTCATGGTTGAGACCGCCTTCATGGGTGAACACCTCCCCACTTGCCGTAAGCAAAACACTGCGGAAGAGGAAGAGTCTCCCATCGAACTCCCATCCTACTGTTGGATCTTGTACATGGATGGATCGGCTACAAAGGAAAGAAGCGGAGCTGGAGTTGTACTAGCAAGTCCGTAAGGAGAGTACACCATGCAAGACATCATCCGATTCAAGTTCCCTGCCTCCAACAATCAAGCTGAATACGAAGCTCTAATATTTGGTATCGAGTTGGCTTCCTTCTACGGAGCAACTTAGGTGGCGGCATTCTGTGACTCCCAACTTATTGTCAAACAAGTGAAGGGAGAGTATAACACCCAAGATCCCACCCTTACCAAATATAGAGACCTTGTCCTAGACATGACAAAGAAGGTGGAATTTTTTGAAATCAAGCAAATAGGCAGGGAAGACAACCAAATCGCAGACGTTCTATCTAAACTAGCAACTATGGATATGTCTAAGTCTAAGACCAATCCATACGTTGTTTTTGATGAGGAACCTGCGTATGAAAGACTACAAATCATGCTCCTAGATGGAGAGGAAAGATACTGAATCGATAAATATATAGACTACATCGAGAAGAGCCAACTCCCGGAAGATGAAACACAAGCCAAACTTATCAAGAAGAGGTCACCAAGGTTCGTTGTGATGAACGGAGTCCTCTACCGAAGATCTTTCACCAAGCCCCTGCTAAGGTGTGTCTATCCCAAGGAAATTGAGAACCTCTTGGCGGAAGTGCATGAAGGTGTTTGCGGCGGACACCCGAGGGCCAGAACCTTAGCTGACAATATCATCTCGCTAGGGTATTATTAGGCAAACCTGAGGGAGGACGCGCACGCCTATGTTAGAAAATGTGACAAGTGCCAGAGATTCTCCGACATTCCTAGACTACCGGCAGTTGAGCAGACACTTGTAATACCTACGTGGCCATTTGATATGCGGGGGATCGACATCATCGGACCCTTCCCTCCCGCTCGAGGTAATTTCAAGTATGTGATAGTAGCTGTAGATTACTTTTCCAAGTGGATAGAAGCGAAAGCATTAGCCAAAATAACGGAAGAGAACGCAATCAACTTTGTCCACGACTACATCTGGTGTCGATTTGGCCTCCCCCGCACAATTGTTTCTTATCATGGACTCCAATTTTCTATGGCATTTACAACATAGTTGGGAAGAGTCAAAGTCCGCCACGCAAAGTCATCTGTAAGCAGACCCCAAGGCAACGGTCAAGCAGAGGCGGCCAACAAATTAGTCCTAACAGCCCTTACTAAGAACCTTGAAGGACGCGAGGGAAGATGGTTGGACGAACTTCCCCTAGCCTTATGGGCTGTTCGCACAACCACCCGGGGGCCAACCGGGGAAACCCCATTCGCACTGACCTTCGGTTCTGAGGCAATGGCTCCCGCTGAGATGGCCATCTCTACTGTAAGAAATTCCCATTATGATGAGCAAGTCAACAAGGTTAATAGGCTCCTAGACCTAGACCTGATAGATGAGAAACGACTAGCTGCACAGATGAGGATGGTAAACTACAAACAAAGGACCAAGGCATACCATGACAAGAGGGTCATCAGAAGAGTATTCCAAGTAGGCGATTGGGTACTTAGAAAAATTAAGGCCACTGGTCGGAAGGCAGAAAAAAATAAGCTCTCCCCAAATTGGGAAGATCCCTATATCACCACTCAAGTCATTCGAGAAGGGACCTACAAATTGAAGACTAAAGAGGGGAAGGAGCTCAAGCATCCATGGCATTCCGACAACCTTCGAAAATACTATCATTAATGTTAGTCTATTTTTTGTAATAGATTAGTTTTCAGCTTTAAGTCTTTTACTTTTTCAGTATGGTAGGATTGCAGTTCGATGTAATCAAAGTTCAGTTTATGAAATGTACTTCTTCAAACATGCAAAGCAACGACCACTACTAGCACATGGGAAGACGAGGATCTTATCCACGACTTTTACACACGAAACAACGAGGACATCGTCCTCGACTTATAAACATGTCAAAGTTAAAACGACTACCTGACCAACATTTAATATTCAGACGGCCAAGACCGAGGACCCTTCCTCGGCCTACTGGTTCATCATACTTCTTAACGAGGGCCCACCTCGACTCAATGACTACAGGTTCTAAACAGTCAAGACCGAGGACCTCTCCTCGGCCTATTGACTTGCTTTATGTCAAGACAAGGAAACACCTTGTCACAATGACTACAGGCATCACACGTCTAAAACATGTGCACGAGTCATCTTCCTCGGCATAATGAGACTGAAAAGAAGAAAACAACCAACAACCGAGGAGCCCTCCTCGGCCTAATGACTTGAGGTTCGGTCAAGACCGAGGAACCACACCTTGGCCTAATGACTCGTCTTATAAGCAAGGAATGAGGAACCTTCCTCGACTTCCTCCCAAAAACGAGACTTGTACTTGTGCATAACCCACAAACAAGCAGTCAAACAATTCATAACTATCAATATGACATGAATTGAAACAAAAGGACTTCTTCATTAATATTCAGTGAAAATTACAAGTCCTAGCCCTATTACAGCAAAAGAAAAGGAAAATCCTAAGTCTACACATCTTCAAAAGGTTTTTCCAAAAATTCCTTGGTGGCGGCATCAGTGGCAGGAGGGGTGGTCTGCTCAGTTTGTGCATTTGCATGAGCCTCCTCGGTAGCACCACCCACGGCTTCATCCTCCATCTCCTCTTCCTTCGTCATCTCTACCAAGGCTTGGAGATTGCCGGGATCAACAGACGGGGGAACCCAAGCCTCTCGGCCAGCCCGAGCATCCTCCCTGGCCATAATGTCCAAATTGTACTCAGAGAAAGAGACAAGATGATGGAGGGCCCTAGCTTCCTTCTCAAATTGATCCTGGCTGATCAGCCGAGCAATGGTATTTACATCCAGACCAATGGAGGAATCAGCCAAAAGACGATGGGCCAGATGCAGGTAGCCGTCCTCAAACATCGTGGCGGTCTTCTCATCCAAAGCATCTTTGAAAGCCTGGCTGGCCTTAAAACGAGCAACGGCCTCTTCTTCTCTCGAGGGAAGGGTGGCTTCCAAACCTTGGCATCTAGTCTCGGCCTCCTCGGCCCTCACCAGGACCTCGGCCTTGAGCTTTTCCAGCTCGGCCAGCTCAGAATCCTTTAGCCGAAGGGCCTCCTCGGCTTTTGCATTGGCCTCCTCGGCTCTCTTCACCTCGGCCTCAACCTTAGCCTTGGCAACATCCAGCTCAGCATCCTTAGCCTTCAGCACCTCGGCCAGGGCTGCCTTCTCGGTCTCGCCCTTTTTCTTGGCGGCCTTCAGCTCAAACAATTGTTTGTCCGAGGTCTTGGCTAGAACGTTTTCATAGGCCGAGATGGTTGCAAGCTGCAATATGGATAAAAGTCAGAGATTATACAAGTGTACAAGAATACAAGGTTAAAGTTACGAGATAGTCACCTTGGAGATCAGAAGCCCTTTGCGGCCTAGCAAATTCTCCTTGCTCGGTTTGTCCTTAACAAGCTTCTCGAAAGCCTCCTGGTCCAATGACCGTTGAACAGGAGCTCGGCCCAGTCTCACGTAGGCACCCTCCCTCGTCTGCAAAGGGATGCCCCTCAGAGCGGGAACATTAGCCACAAACCGCCGGGAAAGCTCCTCGGCATCGTCATAGCTTTTGATGGTTTGGATAGTGAGGGCTGGAGGAGCTTGAGGATTTGAAGACTCAACGGCAGCCCATTTAGCTTGGAGCTCCCCGGCCGCATCACCTTGGGGCCTCTTCGAGCCTGAATGTTGTTGGACGAGATCAGTGTCCTCGGCTGACGGGGTGTCGGTCTCCATCTCAGCAGCATCAATATGGGGGCTATGCCCCTCGACAGTTGATGGGTTATCTCGGCCTTCGGAGGTCCCCTCCTCAGCGTCAACAACATCCCCTCGTAGTTTGACAGGGAGAGATTGACCCCCCTTGGTATTCAGGAGGAGGTTACGACGGGTGGCCTTATCCTTCCTATCTGTTAAAGCCGAGAGCTTGGCCTGGCCCCTTCTCTTCTTGATCAAATCGGTGGCACTCAAGTTTTCCATGGCTAACTCTGCTTCCTGCTCGGGTCTGCAAGTACGAAGAAGAGATGGTCACATTACGAAATTGATTAAACCAACAATAAAAAACATAAGTATCAAGGGCAGGGAAAAAGTAATTACAGCCTACGACGTCTGTTTCCCTAAGGCACTGATCCCTAGGGTTGAGCTTGCAACGTGCACACTCATCATGGAATACAAGACCGGGATGGGTCCTCCAGTCATTGAACCGTCTTCCCCTCTTGACGGTGATGAGGGGCACCACGCCATCCTTCGGTCCAGGCATCAGTCCAGCTTGGACATAGTAGCGTTCGTCAGCCTCCAAGGCAGACTAGTCAAGGAACCCGACCTCAGCAAATTCGGTGAGGTGCTTGATTAAGTCTTTAGTCCACCCAAACTTCTGCACCTGATTAGACGCCGACGGCACGTCAGCAGGAGAGGGGAACTCCCAGCCTCATCGGCTCTCTACTCTAATCACATGATTCTCCTATCCTCCTACCTTGTTGGACATAGGGAGGATTATCTTCGAATTCTTGGAATCACTCCGTATGACGAGGAGACGAGCACTCTTCATATACCCGATAGAGAAGAAGTGATGAAAAGCGGCTTGGGTAGGCTCGTAACCTAGGCTACGGCACAAAACTATGAAACTTACGAGAACCCTGGTCCCGTTAGCTCCCAACATGGCCGGGACAGCCTTCACATCACCCAGAAATTCGTTGATGAAGGGGTCCAAGGGGAGACGAAGTCCCTGTTGAAATTGCTTGAAGTGGAAATGGACATGGTTGTCGTTGTAATAAAAGCTCTTCTCCTGTGCCTCATTTTCAAAGGTGGGACGTCCAATATAAGTTAAACGGAACTCATTCCTGTCCACCCCGTATCTCGTATATAGCTGCTCCAGCATGGGATCCCCGGCTTTAGGTAGTCTATCTCGGCCTAGGCCTCTTCTACCTCGGCCACCACGTCCTCGGCATCCTTTCCCCTCGACTTGCTCACCCTCAGCAAAGGCGTCGACGATCTTGGTAGATGAGGAGGCTTCACCCCCTCTTCCCGTCATATCTGCAAAAAGCCGAGGAGTCAAAGTTAATCACGTCGTCCACAGCTGATATTGAGATGGGGAAGAGGGAAGCCCCTCCTCGTCATCACAGTAAGGCCGAGGAGGGAGCCTTACCAGTCAGACGCTCACGAGCAATGTGATCGAAAGACGGGTAGAATAAATTGATATGCTCAATGATCTTGGCTCTATCCTCAAACAAAACAATATTGAGGGATAACGAATCAATCCTATCTATCCTCGTATTGTCTGGGTATTGAATGTATAATCTTGTACGTCCGTACTTTGTCAGCATTTTTCCTATCTCCGCCAAGGTCACCAACAACCATGGTCCTCTCTCTCTCTCTCTCTCTGATAAACCCTTCTATTGCCTTTGTGGTACCCATAACGAAATCGAGGGGAATGGTCCCAAGAACGAGCCATTTTCTAAAGGGGAACGAAGGATCAATGGGAGTTCAAACAAATATTCAGAAAATTCAAAAACTTCAAGAAGATTCAAGAATCAAACTTTTCGAAAAAAAAGCTTCAATAGCTCAACAATGGCGGTTTTTGAAATCTAAATTCCTACTGAAACCCAAGAAATTGCAAAACTACGTACGAAAAGCATCAAAAGGAAGAAATGTATACCTGATTGCAGAAAATGTGGTCGGAATCAAATGGCGAAGTCAAATACGCCGGAAAAACAACAGTCGCCGGTAACTGGGTTCGAAAGCTCAAGAATTTGCCGGAGGGTTTCAAACCTCTTGATTTTGCTCTCAAATGATATGGGTGAAGAAAGTTTCAAATGTTAAGGGAATTTGGTTTTTATAATCAACAAATCGGGTTAAACTCGAAAGCCAAACGGGCTAACGGGTATGACGCCCCAAAAATTAAATGTTTGTAACAACTTTCAAGGCATGTCAGGCCTGGGGGGGTCCACATGTCATCATCATGCTATTAACCGGCGGATAATGGAACGGCGCCCAGTTGAAGCGACTTCGACACGTGGCAACCCGTTCGTATTCTCATAGCCGAGGACAAGATGACTTTCTCCTCGTCCTAAGTCGAGCTAGAAAGTCGGGGGCCACTGAACAGTATAAACCGAGATACGAACATGGGCTTGTCCGGGTCAGGCCCAAGTGGATTGGGCCCTAAACATAATCCATCCCTGAGTTACGAGAGACAATAATGGGCTTCCTCGGCCTCGTACCTCGTCATCAATAAAGCCAATCTAGGCCCAACAAGCAAGAAAAATATGCCCCAACTATGAGGGCCGAGGAGACCTCCCTCGTATGCCGAGATCGCCTCCAAAGAGGACGAGGTGCCTTCCTCGGCCTTGACGTTACCAATAGGCTCTCTATGTTACTTTTTCTTTCCCCGACTCATCATGGACCGAGAGGTCATGAATGATGAGGAGAGAAAAGTTCGCACCTCGGCATATCTTCATATGTCGAGGAACCAAAATCATTCTCCTCGGCATTTCGTCATATGACGAGGAGACAAAATGATGTATCTCGGCATTTCTTCATGTCGACAGAGCTTCATATGACGAGGAGACACATTCATGCATCTCGGCCTACCTGCAAATGACGAGATAAAGAAATTACTCTCCTCGGCTTACCGGCAAGCAGTTATAACAATCCTAGTCAAACAAGGATTCAGCAGTTACAATCTTATCAGAATTGTAACCACCTCCTACAGTTCAGGTCAAATAAGGACTCCTTAACAGATATAATCATCTTAGGATTATACCTTATCTCTTTACAGTCCAAGTTCAACATGGATTATGTCAATCCATCCCTATAAATACAAGCCATATATCATATTATGGGGTAGGTTATTTTTGAGATATCGAAACTCTGTCAATTTAATTTCTCTCATCATAAACCGTGAACTTATTCTCACGCCGAAGGGATTTCGCCGGTGAAGCCCCGGCTTAGTTTACGTGTTTTGTCTTATTTTCAGGTTAAGCAATCGCCGGAATAAACGATCGCTTGGATTTGGACTGATTTGACGATTTTGACATCATCAAGTACACACTAACAAAGAAAACTGCAAACCAAGTAAAAATAATAGGTGAGTTCAGAGGTACATACTATATTCTATGAACCGCCATTTTCTTTATGAATGTATGAATTCTCATAAATTACACTCTTAGCTCGTTGGTGAAGATGGTCTCAAAAACATCCATATGAATCTTTGGAAGTAACAACCCGATTTCAATATCGTCCTTCGATTCCCTGCTCGCACTAAGAGACATTGTTCGACCGTAATCTATCGAAACAATTTCACACTTGTTCGGTTTCCCCCACCCAAAATCTGTCTCGTAGACGTTAAACTTGGGTGATCCGACAACCGCAAACGTTAATGGTGCAGACGAGAAGACTTTAATCCAAGTCGGTGTACCTTCATATATGGTCTCGGAACTCTTAACGCTTGCATGAATCGCATCTCTGATCACCTCCACGGCGTAAATAAATCCTCGTCCCACTAGCTCATCACGCTTTACTCTCGCAACGCATGGCGCTATACAATTACCGAAATAAGTTGTGGGAATTGGTGGATCCAAACGGGTCCTACAATCGGCTGCACAACCAAATACTTCTTCTTGATTTACCTCCCCTATTGTGTCGCATAGTTTAGCCATGCAAGTCCAAACATGAGCACATACTATGTTGAAAGTCGATGTTGGGCCTATGGTAGGCTTTTGATCATAGATGGATTTCTTGAGTTTGATGACCTGGTCTCGGGTCACGATAAATGTGACACGGACCTTGTCATCGTTTCCCAAGACATGTTTAGGTGGGGCCTCTTGAATCCGAGTTTGGGATAGATGGCCCCAGAGCAAATTATCCATACCTTTAGGGTCTTGAATGAGCGACGTATCAAAGAATGGCAAAGATCCACCGGCAAGGAAAACATTATCATCTCCAAATTTAGTAATAGAAGCCCATGCTTTTATGAAATTTACCCGCGCATTTCCATCACAAGCAGCATGGTGGTTTGTAATTCCTATGCAAATTCCATTGTCTGGAAATAGAGTCACCTGAATCGCTAAAAGGGGAACTTTTATCGTGTCGGAATCTCTTATGATATCTCCTAACTTAGGAACAAGAGGGTAAAATTCATCGGCTTTCCGGCCATGATTTCCTGTGAGGTAATCGATATCTTTTGTACACTCTGCTATTGTAAAAGAAACAGAGTCACCCTCATCACAACAAAACTCTGGCTTTCTCGGGGTAGTACCGGAATCTGTAAAGGGATACACGATCAAGTTCCCGGAGAGAGGGTAAAAGTGCCGGAGAGTAATGGAGAGGGAATGCTTAAGATTGGGGATTACAGTCTCCAAGAAATGGGATTTGTGGTGGGGAAATTTATAGAAGCAGAGTTGGTGTATGGGATGTATGAATAACCATGGTATATCAAAATAAGAAAGTGGGATTGACCTTTTTCCGAAGGAATCACCTCCGGAAGTGGGGGAGATACGGCTGTGATCGATAATGGTTGTATTGTCGTCGGCAGCCATTGATTCAAAGAAGGTTTGGACAATTGTGGGCGAAGAGTATAGAATATATATATACTCGCTCAGTCTATATACTCCCTCCGTCCCAACAATTGCTTCATCCTTTTTTTTGCCCGGCACGCATATTATGAAAATGAGAGGGAAAAAAAAATGTTGTGAGTGTAATTTGAAAATAGGAGAGAGAATTAGTGAAGGGAATAGTAAATTATAATGGTGTTGTGAGTATTAAAATAATGTAAGAGAGAGAATGAGTGGAGGAAATAGTAACGATTTTTTGCCAAAAAAAGAAAGGTGAAGCTTCTAACGGGACGCCCTTTTGGGTAATTAGTGAAGCTTTTATTGGGACGGAGGGAGTATATAAGATTTAACAAATGGGTTTTAAGCGAAAATTGAAAATTAAAAAAAATGTGAAAGTGATGTAAGTATTGTGAGAATGAAAATTGAGGTAAAAGAGAGAAAGAATGGATAGGGATTAGTAAGTTAATTGATTTTGTAAGTATAAAGACAACTCCAATGGTAATCTTAGTCCTAAGGGTATCAAAATCAAATTTTGATACCCATAAACACTATTTGTATAGGTATCAATAAAACATCTTCAACAATGAATATCAAAAATTAGGTACCAAATTAGTTTTTTTTTAAGTTAATAACTTTATTAATATTTTTTAATATGATAAATAATTTTGAAATATAATAATTATTTTAATTAGTTATTTTTTTATCAAAAAATAAAATTTTATAAATAATTTCGAAATAAAATAATTATTTTAATTAATTATTTTTTAATAAAAGTTAAAATTTTATAAATAATTATATAAAAATTTAAATAAATTTAAATCAAAAATTAAATCACTATCTCATGCAAAAAATTTAATATCTCACCAATAATTTCCGTGGCCTTGCGTTATTTAATAGGGTATTAATTTTATAAATAATTATATAAAAATTGAAATAAATTTAAATCAAAAATTAAATCACTATCTCCCGCAAAAAAATTAATATCTCACCAATAATTTTCGCTGGCCCCGCGTTATTTAATAGGGTATTAATTGTTTTTTTTTAATATTTATCTATTTGCCATATGGCACATTCTTATTTGTCAATTGGATTATGGATAGGATTTTATGATAAACTTCTTACAATATATCTGAGCAAAGTCCTAAGCAAAAAAAAAAAAAAAAAAAAAGTCCTAAGCAAAGTCCTAAATATGGTACTTTGGTAAGGACTTAATCAAATTTTGGTATTCAACATTTTACCTATTGGAGATGCAAGAACTTCAAAATGGGTATCAAAATTAGGTTTTAGGACTATCATTGGAGTTGTCCTAATAGTAAAATATAAGAGAGAATGAATGAGAGAAATAATAAAAATTCTTTGTATTTTTAGAAAAGTGAAATCTTATATGTAACGGCTAAAATGACAAAAGAAAATTTTTACACAAAACGTAGGAAGTACATATATTATGTATAGAGTGTATATATATTGTGGGCACCCCAACCCGGAACCTAACACGTGTCCCGAGCCGGAGCGTCCAAACTACGAAAGACCACCTGTACTTTTTGAAAACATTTGAACTACTTGAACTTTAACATTTAAACACTAACTTGGGGACATTTTCACTTGGAGGAAAAGTGATAAACACTTAACAACTTCAAACCAACTTATGTACAAACATTTACAAAAGTTCCCATCGACAACTATTTACTTAGTTCCCATATTTACAAAAGTTCAAGTTCACAATCACCTCTTTACATGACTTGTTTTATCAACAAACTCCAACAAAGGAGTAACAACAAAAATACAAACCATCTAAACACAAACATACCCGACAACCCAAAATATAAGTACAAACTCTGCACCGTCCTCACTGGCCGGGTCCTCCTGTCTCAGGGCGATCTAAAACATTAAAGGGAGAAGGGTGAGAATAAATCTCAATAAATTATTATGAATGCACAATATGTCAAGTAAAAATACAACACATACAAGATGCATATAACACATTGGAAAAGCCGTAAACACATTACGTTACCTTGGTTTACCTTTTCCCGTCTGACCAATAAGTCGTACAATATTGGAGGATACCACTCCATCACAACCAATAACATATAACGGAGAGAGCTATTATAATAACTCCTCTCTTGTGAACTGCTTAAGCATATTCACATCTTATAAGATCCATTTTTCAGGGAACCATATAAGATATTAGTAACTCTGTAAGGCTTTTGGCTCAATACAGATGCTATAACCCCAATCTGTGGCCACAGAAGGGGACAGTCACAGGTATAACGTAATCCGATCACATTAGGTCACACTTTCCATAATTGATCGTATTCCGTTATACCCCTAAACATCAGCTGATTAACACTAGTCAAGCACATAGTAGTTACTTGAATTAAAATCCACCAAAGGGATGAGAATATAACAACATGGTAAAGCATACTCATGTTCAATCCATAATATAGTGCAACATTCATTTCATACACTATATAGATATCAATCAATGCATATGAAACCAAATAAAGTAGGAAGGTGTCATTGACTATCCCTACATAACCAATTTGCAATAACATATAACTTCTATAAAGGTCCAAGTTCCATTTACCAAGTTGGAGTTACTTTGGCTAAGGAACAATTCAAGGTTACGAAGCATTTTCACAATAATATTTAAAGTACTTCCACTATTCCATTTTGATCAACTAAGGCATCATTGCGTAGCTAAAGTGTTCTACTTTAATCTAAGTTAAAGAGTGTTCACTTTGGTTCTTGTTTGGATAGGTTTCTATGCCTTAGAAAATTGTTCAGTGACTGCAGGGTAGGGCACGACTCGTGCCCCAGGGCACGACTAGTGCCCCTTATAACCTCCTTCAGCTACAGTCGTCCCAGCATAGGCACGACTTAGTTCAATTTCAGGGGACAACTCGTGCCACGACTCGTGACACAGAGCACGAGTCGTGCCCCCTGTACATAAATCAGAGCAGAATTGATACTACTTCAGCCACTACACCAAATTGACCCAAACTAATCTTCCTCTGTTTTCCAAGTGACTAAAATCAGTACCAAACTTAGCAATACAACTCCAAACTCACCCATACTCATTCCAATATAAATTAACACCAACCCACATCATTTAATATCCCAAAACTTTAGGTAAAATTACATGCAACCATTTATCTCCATGAAATAACACCATAAAATGACCCTTAACCCATTTTATTGCCATTACACAAACAACCCAACTCATTGAAACTTTCACTTTTCCAAAACCCATTTTATTCCATAAAAGTTGTTCCAAATTACCCAAAAACTTGTTTATAACCATTAATAACAACAAGAATCATGAATGAACAAGTTTGAAAGGAATCCATAATAACTTACCCAAATGGTGGAAAATAAAATATTTATTTGAGTAGCTCTAAACGATCTCCTCGCCGTCAGGAACACGAATCCGCATCTGTTCCGAAAACGAAGAAGTATTGAAGGGTGGGGAATTTTTGGAAGGTGGAGGTTAGGGTTTGGTTTTCTTTCCCATGGATTTTTCTTATAAGACTTACTGAGGAAGAAGGAATAACAAAATGAGGTTTCTTTTTATTTCCCATGGATAAATATAAGATAGTTACTCTAAAGCTCCTCTAAGGCTAAAATAAAATAACTAACACTTTTAACTATTCACTTTTACACCCAAGCACCTTAACCAAATATAATCAATTTATTAAAATTTCAATTATTATAAAAGCATTTTACACTTTATAATTTATTCCCTTTAGGCCCTTTTATCATTAAATTTAATTCAATTTCATCCTAACCTCACATAACCCATCCAAAACATAAAATGAACATGTTTTGGTAGAAAAAACAATAGTACAGAATCTTAACTTTGACAAGTGTGTGGATTTAAATACTAAGGAGGGGACTGTGGAATTCGACTAAATGGAACAAAGAGATAAAAAGAGATAATGACACGGTGATTTGTTAACGAGGAAAACCTTGGAGGTGATAACCTCTTTGGAAAAAACCCCGGGAGTTAGGTCTCCAACCTTAAAAGTTTCACTATAATAATTGGGTTACAACTGTGGAAGATGATGGAGAGGATTACAAGAGAGATGTGCGTAGAGTGTGTGAGCATGAGTGTGTTTTTCCGTCTCCATATCCCCTTAAATAAAAGAAAGTATGAACGGGTCAAAGTTATTCCTACAATCTCGGGATTTAAGTTTATCTTCTCAACGTCCGTGAGACCAAGTCTTCTTCGTCGTTGAAGATGTGTTGAACATGGTTGGAAATATCCCGCGTTCTTCTCCCTTATTTAATGGAAAATAATAATAAAGATATTAATAAAAATCAAACAAGTAAATATTAAATAATACTTACTACGGAATAACATCTTGGCATGCAGGAGCAACTGAAGATGTCACCATGCTGAAAAATACCCACAACAATTTGTCCCCAAAAACATTTGGCTATCTTGGCAACTGAAGAGGCAAATGTTTTTCTCCCAATAAATGCTCAACTGCCAGCTTGCATGATGGGACGGGTATTGTGAAACGTGGAGAAAATGGACGGTTGGGGAGTAATGCCTAGGAAAAAGTGGTTTTTTGGAAATAGAGTTCTTTTTTAATTTAAATAACCGCTTGGAAGGATTAATAAGCTTCTCAAACCTTCCTTTTCATCCACTTGCTTTCTGTGTTGTTCTTCTTCAAGGTAAAAATTTCTCCGTTTCTTATTTTCATCCATTGTTTACTTCTCTCTTTTGTCTGTCAACCATGGGTAGAACTAGGTGGGGTTCGTCCAAAACTAAGAGTGCCCCATCCCCACAAGGTCCCACAGATATTAGTCTTACTGATTTTGTTAGTGAAAATCTCCTTGCGAAACCGGATGAGGAGACTTGTTTGTTTAGTGATACCCAAATAGAATCACTAAAACAACAATGTTACTTCCCAACAGGTTCGATTTTTCACCCTTTTTCTATAAATCTTAGGTCTGACTTTGTTTCCGCCAAATGGATCTGCTTCCACGAGTATCCCTTTCTTCTAGGGTTTAGTTACCCCTTCCCATCGTTGGTTTCTGAGTTCTTTCAAAAGACCCAACTTGCCTATACTCAACTGATGCCCATGGCTTGGAGAGTTTTTGCTTTTATTATCAAAGTGAACAAGGAGAATGGGTTAAACCTAGGGCTTCATGAGATAGCCTATTCGTACGATCTCCAACCTTTCGGTTCAAAAAGATATCTTTTTAAGAAAAGGTCAGGTAGGAACTCCTTAATGAGCACCACATCTTCTAGTGATAGGGGATGGAAAAATAGGTTTTTTTTTGTTGATAGGGCATCCATTGGAGAAGGGAATGAGATATCAAGCAAGTGGAACAAGGGAGGTACTTGAATTCCTAACTTTGTGTCTTTTTGTTCTTGAAACGAACTAAAATCGTAATTGTTCTTACCTCTTTTCAGATATTGACTGGGGAGAATTACTTCCACCGGCTGAGGACACCTTGGCCAAAATTGACGAATTTTTCAAGCTTCCTTTGGACAAGAGATCTCCTAGGGGACTACTGGAATCACCTCTGGTTGTTCCGGAAGATCAAAAAGCGTCAACTTCCGTCATTATGTCTACAGGTAAGCATGTTGTTTTTTTACTATAGTTTATCAATCTGATGCACTACACTTCCTGACAATATACATATGTCAATGCAGTCTCCAAACCAGTCGTTTCAGGATCGGATTTTGATCTCGATGACATTGAAGCCATGTTTGATGAGTCCGCTCTTAAGATTGATATGAAACCTCCGCCTGTTCCTAAGAAGATCCCTGTTTTAGATGAGAGCGCGGGGATTGGCTCCAGGGTGAGAAAGAGGAAGGCTATCCAAGAGGAGGTGATCGATGTTGGAGATACTTTTGAAGGAATGCCAGTGGGAGAATTCAAAAGAAATGTATGAGTTTTGCGGCGGGGGTAAGATGATACTAACGGGTTTTAACTGTTTCAAAAGTTTTTTATAACACCTTTTGATGTCAAGCTATTATTTTACAGGCTGTAGGGTATTTGGAAGATCTGGTAAAAGAAATGGAGATGCTGAAGAAGAAGTCTAAAGCTGATATTGCCTTGCTTAAGAAGGAGAAGATAATGTTAGATGGCAAGGTGAAAGGACATGAAAAGACCTTGGAGCAACAAGTTAAGTCGTTGGAAGAGCAGGAGCAGACGGTGAAGGACTTATTGAACAACTTGGCAAAAAGTGAGGAAGATCATCTTAAGGAGATTGCAGAAGTGAAAGGTTCTTGCAAATTGGCTGCTGCTAAAACCGTTTCCCAATGTAAGATCAAGATGATGAAGGAATTCCAGGAAGGAAAGGCTCAGAGCTGGGATATCAATAAAGAAAATGCCTACTTCTCCAAGCTGACAGGTGAGCCAATAGATGAGGGTGAGGTGTCATTAAGCCCATATGAAGCGACTGCAAAGGAAGCAGCAGTGGTTGGAGAAGTTACTCCCAAAGCAACACCTGAGGCAGATGCCATCTGAAATGGTAAAGTAAGTTTGTTCTTGGTTTTTTTGTTGGTTTAACTAGGGTGGAATCCCAAAGACAATTTTAGTTTTGTTTGGTTATGTAATAGGTCCATAAGGACCGAAGACAATTTCTTTTATGTGTTGGGTTGGTCCAACACTTTTGCGTTTTAACTTTGGCAGTTTGGATGTTGATTTTAACTTTTTAGGGATGTTCTTAAGGTAACTTTAGCTTAGTTGTGGTTTAGTAATTTTCAAGCATGTCAAGGCTTGTTTTATTTTGGATGAAATTTTTCTTTGGATGGTCATTTGTTATTCTCGTAAGGTGACATGTTAGTATGTCAAAGCGGTAGATACTTAAGATGACACGTACATGTCATAACCATAAGAATAAAACATGAGATCAATCATTTAACTGAGTGGGAATGGGTAAGCTATATGATTTTACCCATATAGGCCCACCCCACACCTCAATTAAAGAGATAACTTGCGCTCCAGGCGAAGGTGTGGTAACCTAACATCTTAAGAAAGAGGTAATTAACTCTTTAAACCTTAGAATGGATTATGTACCTTTACTTGAGAAGAGATGGCCAGTCTCTGACGGAGGAGAATTCGTTGTTCTTCTGACTTTGCGTACTTTCGATGTGTCCCCATTTCCGTATGTCAACACCTCATAAGACAAAGACATGTTAAAAATGGACGTCAACTATGTTGACGCCTCTCCACAAGTTGTGTTAGCGACATCTTGATTTGTAATGAAGTAAGAAAACAGTAAATAAGAAAATGGAAGGTTACAAATAAATAAAGGATTGTCCATACCTGGGATGAGATGAGTTTAAGGGGAGCATTGTTTAGATGTAATGCCTTTTAAGGTGAATGGCGTTCCAACTTCGTGGTATCATTTGGCCATCCAAGGTTGACAGACGATATGCTCCTTTCCCGGCCTGTGCATCTATTAGGTAGGGTCCTTCCCACTTTGGGGCGAGCTTGCCTGCATTGAGCTCCTTTGTATTTTGGAATGCCTTTCGTAGGACTAAATCTCCTACTTGGAACCTTATAACCCTTACATTTTTGTTGTAAGATCTGGCTACCCTTTGTTGATATGCTGCCATCCGAACTTTGGCCATGTCCCATAGTTCGTCTACGGTATCCAAGTCATATGTCAAGATGTTTTTATTATGTTCAGATGTCAACAAACTGTATCTGGCCGTAGGTACAAGTACTTCTGCTGGAATAACTGATTCTGTCCCAAATACAAGTGAATAGGGAGTTTGACCAGTAGCGTTCTTAGATGTCGTCCTGTCAGCCCATAGAACCATTGGCAACTCTTCTGCCCATCATCCTTTCTTCTGGTTCAATCTCTTTTTTAAGTTGCTTATGATTATTTTGTTGCTAGATTCTGCCTGTCCATTGGCTTGAGGGTGAACAGGTGAAGATGTCACCATCTTGACTCCCCAAGATGACAAGAAATCTTGGGTTTTCTTACTAATGAATTGGGAGCAGTTATCACAAATTATCTCTGAAGGTATCCCAAATCGGCTGAATATATTTCTTTTGATGAAAGAGATTACTTCTCTGTCACGAACTTGTACGTACGCCTCAGCTTCTACCCATTTAGAGAAATAGTCTGTCATAGCTAATAGAAATACTCTTCCTCCTGGTGCCCTGGGTAATTTTCCTACGATGTCCATTCCCCAAACCATAAACGGCCATGGCGACAGGATAGGATGCAAAGAGTTCGGTTGGCCTGGTGCAGATGTCCCCATATCGTTGACAGGAGTCACATTTCTTTGCATAATCTACGGCGTCTCTTCTCATTGTGGGCCAAAAATAGCCCATCCTCAGAGCCTTGGTATGTAGACTTCTGCTCCCGGAATGATTTCCACACTGTCCTTCATGCAGTTCCTTGAGAACTTGATGGGCTCGATCTGCTTCTAGACATCTTAAGTAGTGACCTGCAGCAGATTTTCTAAATAAAAGGTTATCAATAAGTAAATACTTAGATACTCTTACCCTGAAGGCTCTAGCATTTTTTTCCTCGGCTGGGATCGTATCATCTAAGAGATACTTGATAATAGGAGCTGTCCAAGAAGTTGCTGCTGGAGGGGAAGGTACGTCGACATCTAGAACGAACAGCTCAAGATGATCAATTGCTGGGATGTCAACATGCACAATTGGGATACTTGTCTGTGAAATGCTTTTGAAGGCTGAACCTAAGTTTGCCAGAGCATCTGCTTGAGAATTTTCCTCTCATGGAATCTGTTCCAAAGTAAATGTTTTGAATTTGGCCGCCAGAATTTTTACAATTTCCAAATATGTCGTCGTCTTTGCATTTTTTGCTATGTAGGATCCATTGCAATGGTTAACAATTAGCAAAGAATCCATAAACACCCGGATATGCTTGACATCTAGGTCCTGGGCCGCTGTTAAACCTGCAATTAATGCCTCGTATTCTGCTTCATTATTAGTGGCCTTGAAACCTGATGGATTGTGGTATTATGTCCCCTTGTGGCGATTTTAGTACAACACCAAGACCTCGTACCTCTCATGTTAGAAGCACCATCTCGTGTAGAGAGTCCAGATCTTCAGGATGTCATCATCTTGAAGTTGCTGAACCTCC
The DNA here is from genome assembly GCA_022495995.1 of Adenophora triphylla var. japonica. Taxonomy (NCBI): domain Eukaryota; kingdom Viridiplantae; phylum Streptophyta; class Magnoliopsida; order Asterales; family Campanulaceae; genus Adenophora; species Adenophora triphylla. The sequence goes on from JAFEMH010000741.1 coordinate 628,771, forward strand.
AATTCCACCTCTTGTTGCATGGTTGGACTAAAGTCAGCCACAAAATCAGCTAGAGCTTGAGATTTTATTGCTGTTCTGGGCTCATATTTAATGTCGTATGTGCTTAATTGTACAGACCACTTCGCCATTCGACCTGACATCTCTGGTTTTCTCATAACATTCTTAATAGGATAGTTAGTGCGTACAATTATAGTATGTGTTTCAAAATAGTGCCTTAATTTAATAGAAGCAGTTATTGTTTTGGTAGAAAAAACAATAAAGTAGAATCTTAACTATGTTTAGTGTGTGGATTGAACAATAAGGAGGGAACTATGGAATTCGATTATATGGAACAAAAGAATGAAAAAGAGATAATGACACCACGATTTGTTAACGAGGAAAACCTTGGAGGTGATAACCTCTTTGGAAAAAACCCCGGGAGTTAGGTCTCCAACCTTAAAGGTTTCACTATAATGATCACAAATACAACTTTGGAAGATAATCGAGAGGATTACAAGAGCTTTTTGTGTAGAGTGTGTGCGTATGAGCATGAATGTGTTTTTCCGTCTCCATTTCCCCTTAAATACAAGTAGATATGAAAGAGTCAATATGGTTCCTATAATCTCGGCATTTTGGTTTATCACTTCAACCTCCGTGAGACCAAGTCGCCCTAGCCGTTTGAAGGTCTGTTGAACGTGCTTGGAGATTGTTCCGCATTCCTCTCTTAATTACTGAAAAATAAGAATAAGAATATTAGGAAATATTGAACAAGTAAATATTAAAACAATACTTACAGTGTAATGACATCTCGATATGCAGGATCAATTGAAGATGTCGCCATGTTGAAAAATGCCCACAACAATTTGTCCCCAAAAACATTTGACTATGTTGGCAACTGAAGAGGCAAAATATTTTTCTCTTGATTAACCGTTCATCTTCTAACTGGCTTCAATGCGACGGTTAGGGATACGAGGCGACTAAAAAGGAAGAGTTTTGATAACCGCAATTCTGGATAACTATTGTGATTATCCAATCTTCTCCAAATTCTTTATCCAAATTAGACGTCTCCTACTATATTACGGGGAGAGTAATCTTCTAAAGCATACAGTTTTTATCTTTCCTCTATAATTACGACGCTCTCAAATAAGTAAGTCAGAATCAACGTATCACTTGGCTATTTTATTGAATCCTGCTAACATATATTCTTATATGCAGTGACTTTCTCCGGCTTGACGACAAGTGATATTGTGGCCAAATATAAAGGTAAGATGAAAGCGGAAGAGAACATACCGTAGATAGATAAGATTACTCCGAAGAGAAAAAGGGTGGAACAAATCTCCTGTGAGAAACAAATTTGGAATGAAGAAGTGTTGGAAAATCAGGTAAGAGTTGCTTTTGAATCGTGGACACCTTGATCCTCTTTTATTTTTTAGATAAATACCTCTTCTTGTTGATGATAGATTGTCTCGATGGATAAATTAATGTCCAAAGAAATTAGGACATTGAGGGAAAAATGCGATACCTACAACATGAGTAAGGTTGAATATGAGAAGGACTTGAAGGAAGCAGCAAGCATAATAAGGGAAAGGGGATTGGAGATCAGGGACAAGAATGAAGAGATATTAAAATGGCGGTCCAGGCTCGCAAGCGTTGACATCAGTCATGAAAGGGAGATGGAAGCATTTCGGGACGACTTGGTGCATGAGACTGCAAAAGCAGTCTTTGAAACTAGAATCCAAATGATTGAGGAATATCAGGCAGGAGAGCATGTGAATTGGAACCTGAATGAAGAGAAAATGGCTTTGCAACGAATTCACGAGGAAAAAGCAATCGATGATTTCAAGGATCTGGAACAGGCTGGTGAGGACACCGACATGGGGTGATTTTTAGAAACCCGGAGAAGTTAGTCCAGAGCAATACCTCCGACAGATGCCACCCGAAAAGGTAAAATAAACTTGGTTCTTGGTATTTTGTTGATGTTTACTGGGGTGGAATCCCTTAAGACAATTTTTATTTTTATTTGGTTTGTAATGGGTCCATAAGGACTAAAGACAATCTTTTTTATGTGTTGGGTTGGTCCAACACTTGTGCACGTTGTTGGTAGTTCGGATACTTTATGGTTGCTTTAGTTTAGTTATGGTTTAATAGTTTTCAAGCACGTCAAGGCTTGTTTCTTTTGGATAATTTTTTGTATGTTTTGCACATATGGTGACATGATAGTATGTCGAAATGATAGGTACTTAGGATGACATGTATACGTCATAAACCGTAGATACTTAGATGACACGTATATGCCATAAACCGTAGATACTTAGATGACACGAATATGCCATAACCATAAGAATAATACTTAAGATCAATCATCTAACTGAGTGGGAATGGGTAAGCTATATGAGTTTACCCATATAGGCCCACCCCACACCTCAATTAGTGAGATAACTTGCGCTCCAGGCGAAGGTGTGGTAACCTAACTTCTTAAGAAAGAGGTAATTAACTCTTTAAACCTTAGAAGGGATTGTGTACCTTTACTTGAGAAGAGATGGCCAGTCTCTAACGGAGGAGAAATCGTTGTTCCTTGCGTGCATTCGATATGTCCCCATGTAAATGTGTCAATACCTCATAAGATAGAAACACGTTAAAAACGGACGCCAACTAAGGTTGACGTCTCTCCACAAAGTATATTAGCGACATCTTAACTTGTAAATAATAAAAAAGATGCATAGGAGAAAAGAAAGGTTGTAAAGAATTAAAAGACGATTCATACACTGGAAAGATGAGTTCATGGGAAATCATATTTAAATGTAATACCTTTTGAGATGAATGGCGTTCCAACTTCGCGGTATCATTTGGCCATCCAAGGTTGCAAGGCGATATGCTCCTTTTCCGGCTTGTGCATCTATTAAGTAGGGTCCCTCCCATTTTGGGGCGAGCTTGCCTGCATTGGGCTCCTTGGTATTTTGGAATGCCTTTCGTAGGACTAAGTGTCCTACTTGAAACCTTCTAACCCTTACGTTTTTATTGTAAGATCGGGCTACCCTTTCTTGATATCTTTGCCATGCGAACTTTGGCCATGTCCACTTAGCTCGTCCACGGTATCCAGGTCATGTATCAAGATGTCTTTATTATGTTCGGATGTCGATAAGGCTGTATCTTGCCGTTGGTATAAGGACTGCTGGAATAACAGATTCAGTTCCAAATACAAGTGAATAGGGGGTTTGACCAGTAGCATTCTTAGATGTCGTCCTGTCAGCCCATAGGACCATTGGTAACTCTTCTGCCCAACGTCCTTTCTTCTGGTTTAGTCTCTTTTTTAAGTTGCTGATTATCATCTCGTTCTGTCACCAAGACTGCGCTTACAGCGCCTTCGGACACTGCTAGGTAGATGTAAAGATGTTCTTCCATCTGAGGTTTGGCCAATAAGGGAGGTGTCGACAGGTAAGTTTTGAGCTCCTGAAAAGCTTCTTCATGTTGTTCCTCCCATTGGAACTTTTTGTTCTTTCTTAAGATGTCGTAGAAAGGTTTGCATCGATCTGAGGATTTTGAAATGAATCTAGTGAGTGCGGCAATTTTTCCTGTCAATCTTTGGACGTCCTTGACAGATTGAGGTGATGACAGGTTGAGAATAGCGCGTATTTGTTCTGGGGCGGCTTCAATGCCTCTTTTAGTAACCATATAACCCAGAAACTTGCCGGCCTTCATTCCGAAGTTGCATTTAGCTGGATTAAGTTTCATATTGAAACAATCCAAGATGTCAAAAGCTTGAGAGAGGTTGCTTATGTGATCCTTGGCCTTCTTGGATTTTACTACCATGTCGTCGATGTATACCTCCATTGTGTCCCTAATCTGATCCTTAAACATCTTGTTGACGAGCCTTTGATACGTTGCACCTGCATTTTTTAGTCCAAAAGGCATAGCAATATAACAATAAATACCTGTGGGGGTTATAAAGGCAGTGTCCTCTTGGTCAGATGGTTCCATCTGAATTTGTTGAAATCCTGAGGACGCGTCCATGAAAGTGAGGAGTTCGTGACCTGAGGTGGCATCAACTAATGAATCTATGTGCGGCAAAGGGAAAGGATCTTTTTGGGCAGGCTTTATTTAAGTCGGTGAAGTCGACGCAAACTCGCCATTTCCCGTTTCTCTTCTCTACCACAACCACATTCGCCAACCATCTTGGATAATCGACCTCCCATATCATGTTGGCTTTGAGTAAGCGCTCTACCTCTTCCTTGATGATCTGATTTCTGGTTTCTGCAAACTTTCTACGTTTCTGGTGCCTTTGGTTTAAAGCTAGGATCTACGTTAAGTTTGTGAGTGATGACATCTTTGCTAATGCCTGTCATGTCATCATGTTTCCAAGCGAAACTCTTTATTCTACTTCTTAATAGGTTCACAAGCTTCTCTTCTATATCTGACGGGATGTCAGTGCCAATAAGTACTTTGATGTCCGGGTTGGAAGGATCTAACAATACTTCTTTCACATCATCCTCCCTAGCTTCCAGGACTTCACGTACTTTCCTCGGTAATTGTTATGCTTGTTTTGGAGATGTAGACGCCTTCATTGAAGTTTTGTAACATTCCTTGGCCACCTTTTGATCACTGTAAATCTTAGCGACACCCCAAGGTGTTGGAAACTTCACACACTGATGGTAAGTGGAGGGTACGGCCTTCATTCCGTGAATCCACGGTCTTCCAAGAATGACATTGTAAGATGTTGCGCAATCAATTACAGAACCGTTCCATGGTGTTGAGGCCCTTTGAGTATATTGGAAGCTTTATCTCCCCCACCATTTCTTTGACTTCACCCTTTGAAGCCTACCGGCCATGAAGACTTTTTGACAATCTCAGGTCAGGATGTTCATTTCCTTAAGGGTACCCAACATAATAAGATTGACGGAGCTGCCCCCATCTACCGTAATACGTCGTATTGTACGGTTAGCGATCTGCAAGGAAATAACCAGACCATCATGATGGGGTTCCGGCAAGTTATCACGATCACTTTCATCAAAGGTATTGGATCCGGGCAAGGTGTCGACATCACAGTTTGTCTCTGCAGCTTTTCCTCTTTTGACTCCTTAGCGTGTCGTTTTGCGGCGAGAATAGGATGTTCCACATATTTACGAGCCTCCAGCGATGAAGTTGATCACCTTTGTTGATGCTTTGGGGAGAAGCTGGCCTTTCGGCTTCATGAGGAGCTTACGCATTTTCGGCCTTCTTCTTTACGGATCCCAACAACTCCTTAAGATGTCCTTTCGAGAGCAAGTGGCGATCTCCTTTCTTAACGCGATGCGGTCTTCGATAACGTGTCCAAAGTCTTCATGGTAAGCGCACCATTTTGATTTGTCACGCCATCTGTGGTTTTGTCCGTTTTCTTTGGCCATCGGCTTTGTCTCCTAGGTTGCCCATTCTTGCACAGTACACTTTGAAATGTCAACAGAAAAACAATAATCGAAATGTTAGGCACATTATCACTATCTTCATCCTCACCGTCTCTTGAATTAATTTTGCTAGTGTCAATTCTCGGATAAGGATTGGGACGGTTGTTCTGCGATAGGACGATTCGGTCTTTACGTCGGGATGGTCGTATGTCGACATCTTGGATGACGAATTCGATCTTCGCGGCTCATCTTCCTCCGAGTCTTATGAACCTTAATGCCACGCTCCTGACTTCTTCTAGCCGCTTACAAGGAGTCATTACCAAATCTTGATAATCTTTGTGAATCTTTCTTCAACCCCATTTTGAATGCTTACGTAGGCATCGACATGTCAAGATTGGGAATTTCTAACACCTCCTTATTGAGCAGATGGACATAATCCTTGAGTCTCATTAGGAGGTGTTTGGGTCACATTGTAGAGATCACTTGTCAACTTTTCAAATTGTCGATTGCATGAGAACTGGTTATAGAACATGTTGATGAAAATTTGGGCGTATGAACCAATTGAACCTAGGGGTTGCCCTAATCGGCCATTTGAGAGGCTGGTCCGGACAAGGTGGATCCAAATCCCTGCATAAGCGAGGCCTCCGTATTGAAGCGGGATATGGATTATGTCCATCTTTTCTTGATAGTGTCTGGCAATGCTCCTGCGGGTCCGTGGTGCCGTCGTACAACTTCATAGATGGTACATTTGAAGCAGCTTCGGGATGTCGACATTTGCAATTCTTTGGGACAAACCGGGATTGATGAAGTAACTTGAGTTTTGGGTCATGGTTGAATTGGAGGAGTTACACACAGCACGTTCATTATCGGCTCTACGAGATCTGCATCTGTTTAGCTAGTGGGTTTCTGCAAAAGGGTCGGCCATAGGAATACGATTGAAATTATTATCATTGAAAAGATTATTTAGCAAACCGAGAGAATCGTCAGTAGTAGTCGTGACAGTAGTGTTGTCTATAAATGGAATGAATGGGGTGAATCCTGCGGAAGATGGCGTCAATGGGGTGTCCCCGGGCAAAGATGTCGACATCATTAAAGATGTCAGCGGAGGAGGACTGCCCATTGGAATGAATTCATTCTGAAATGTAGATCCTCCGGTGTTGTCAAAGTTGAGAATCCTTGCACGCAGCTGTAAGTACCCAAATCTGGCTCATGCCTTCCGGTTAAATTTCCCGGCAATTTCGGTTAAGTTTCCCGGTAATTCCCCGGACCTTCCTAGTGTTAGAAAATGTTAGAGCAGTCCCAAATTAAATTAAGGGCTGAAGGGAGCCTTCCTAATTAAGAAACACGTTTTCTTAATTAGGAAGAGGGTTCTAGAATTTGCCACCTTGCATGGTTCTAGAAATGCTTTGAGTCACAATGGATAATGCCGCACGGCCGCATTAGCTCGGCTGTCCCTAGCCGCACGGCTTCATTAGCCTTATCCGGGCCTATAAATAGAGCCCTCCTCTACCCATTTCAACACACACAATCCATAGCAAGTCACCTACAAACACTCCAAATACGTGAAGAATACTGCTGGAAGCTCAAGAAGGTGAAGAAGAAGGCCAAGAAGCTCCCTCCCTCCTCCTTGAAGATCCAAGACCAACCTCTCCTCCTAGCTCCGACCAAAGAAGAAGGAAGCTATTGGTAACCTCGCACGCCCTACCTTCGCATCCTAATTGCTTTATAATTTGCTCATTGCATTGTCTTTATATTGCTTGGGACTTGGTAGATTAAAGATCCTATCTTTATATTCCCCCTTCCCCTTTGGCATGCATTAGACATCATTTGTCATAAAAATGTAGTCTTTTCCCATAAAGGTGCATCCTTTGCACCTAAAACCCCCATTTTCAAATAAAAATGTCATCTTCATGCATCCTTTGCATATAAAAATCAAACCTTTTTTCAATCAAAATGCATCATTTGCATCCAAAATCCCTTGTTCAAGCATCATTTGCTTTAAAGACCATGTCTTTACCATAAACTAGCATCATATGCTTTTCAAAATGCAATCTTTATGCATCATTTGCATAATGAATGCCAATTTCTTCAACAAAAATGCATCATTTGCATAAAAATCAAATCTTTATGCATCATTTGCAATAAAGATTATTTCTTTAAACTAAGTGCATCATTTGCAACCCAAAAATGTCATCTTTTCATTAAAGTGTCATTTTTACATACATTTCCCCCATTCCCCCATTAACAACCTAGGAATGGACCGGTGTAAAAGATCCTATCTTTACATCGTTCCTTCCATTAAAGGTTCCATATCTCTTTAGAAAGTGACACTTTGAACCCTATATCTCCGATTATCGCTTAAGAAAGAGTATGAAGCATCTATACGAGCTCGACCGTCTTAAAGCGTAGGATTGATGGGCTAAGGACCCTCCTTTTCTAAAGAACCTCATCTTTGGCCAAAAGAGAGTCATTCTCTCGATCACGCAAGTCCCGAGGGTCCCGAGGTTAAAATGCGATGATCACAAGTCATAAGATGAGGACGGGATCATAATCCCAAATACATAAAATTCCAAGGAATCCCGAGCGACAACCAACAAATGGTTTGTACGTCCGGAAGACAACTTGGGACATTTCCCCCCATTTCCTCAAACACATGCACACAAGAAAGCACGCAAGCAAGCACGATTCGAAATCTTGGGAGACTTGCTCGGCAAGGCACCTTGGGTGAACGCCATGAACGTTCTTCCCGAGGGTAACTTAACCTCCGAACCCAGTAAAAACCTTTTTTTCAAAGTTTTGAGGTAATCGAAATGGCGTGGCGACTCCGTTTTCAAATTAAACCGGATGTCTTCAAACTCGCGTGAATCCAACAAAAATTTGGGCACCACATTCACGGCGGCGGTGATATATTCTCAAGAGATGCGATGAGTGTTGGTCTTCTGCATCTTAATCATGGAATTGGTCAACACCTTCGAATTGTTAT